>OX459030.1:38663118-39881452 GCA_949775025.1 Tricholauxania praeusta | reverse complement strand
CGAAACTATTATCATATCTCTTGAAATTTTCTATCAATATCTTGAAAGTTGGATGGCTAATGAAAGGCTGATGCGATGAAAATTAATTTTGTCTTAGCAGTTAATTTAAGTTGTTAATTGGTAAATCAATAAATTTAATCAAATATCTTAGTAGCATTTAAGACTTTGTAATATTATACATAATTAGCATATATTGTTAAGTGTCAAGAATAAGCGTACCCTACTAATATGTAATAAAAATAGTTAATACATTCACAAAAGCTTAAGCATTCGTTGCAATCCAATTAGCACTGTACTTAAACCTATAAAAATTTAGCTAACATTCGTCTCAGGATTTCATCAGAGCAAAATATTAATTATATATACATTTGATTGAAACCGATTGAAAGCAGTTCAATTAGCACTGTGGAACAAATGATACCAGCATTAATAATTTTTACAATCATAATTAATACAGGAACGGAGTGTGCTGAAATGTGCCTGTCCAAATTATTCTTAGAATTTGTGAGAAATTTAGTTACACCACATTGAATAACTCTCCCAATACTTATGTATAGCGTTCTAAATGTTTTACTTTTATAGAAGGTAGGCATGTCAGTGAAGTTTGCCAAGAGTTGCAGCCTATGTGCTGAGTTTAATCCCATTATCTTGCTCGGTTTTTCCGTAAATGTGATTTCC
This sequence comes from Tricholauxania praeusta, assembly GCA_949775025.1. Taxonomy (NCBI): domain Eukaryota; kingdom Metazoa; phylum Arthropoda; class Insecta; order Diptera; family Lauxaniidae; genus Tricholauxania; species Tricholauxania praeusta. The sequence goes on along the minus strand of OX459030.1, from coordinate 39,880,774 downwards.
ACAGACTAACAGAAAGACAGACGACCCCTTTCTATGCGTTACAAACGAAATGACAAAGTGAATATACCCATTGTAAGGTAAAAAATCAGAAAAAAAATCAAACGCTCTACATACCATCTATATTTCGAAGTGCTGACATAATCAATAGCTCAACAGTTGCAGTTGCGATAATTTCATGTTAAATGTCATTAAATAAGTTCCTTTACGCAAATTGTTTTTAAACTGACATTCCAACCGATAACGAAAACTAAATTGCATTTCATGTTGCTTGTAATTTTACAATTTATTGCATGTCAGTTCAACAAAGTTGGCTAAATTTACTAATATCTGCACATGCAAGTTATAGCGTAAAATGTTACAAGCCGTTCAACAAAAAACCTTCCTTAGATTGAAATCTAGCAAAGCAACATGCATGGTTCATAAAACAAAATATTTTTAAAACTACGTAGAAACTTCTTCATATCACAATATATTTATGCAAATGACATTGACATTTGATATGTCAGTGTCAGCAGTTGATGTCAACGTCAGAATTAAATGTCATTTAAAACAATTTCTTCATTTCAACTGTCAATTGCAAAAGTTGTAAGTAATTGCTATGCTTAAGATGCCATTCATTGTTGCTTTTGAAACTTGCCAACCAATAAATTATTTTGATATTTTTTGAAAAATAGACATGAAAAGTTTGCTAACGCCTACATATATTGTAATGTTAAGTATCCCAGTCGAAAAATTAGTAGAAGATTACTAAAACATTAACAAATTAATTACTGTGACAACCCAAGTAAGTCTTTTGCATTCTGTATTCTCAAGTGTAATTGGTGAAAGAAAAATGCTCGGATATGTCTTTATACTATTTTTTTGCTGGGATATTATATCAGTTTTCTGGTGTTGTTTCTTGTAAATTTTTTTGTCGGCCAATATTTTATTGCAGTTTGCTTGGAAACAATTAGGCTACTTTTAAAATATCATTTATATTAATAATTAAATGATTATTGAACTTTAGCCATTTTTCGCAGCGATCAACATTTTATGTAAAATTTTACAAGTTGATACAATGCTTTATGTATTAAACAAACTTTGATAACAAAGGAAAAAAAACAACAACAATATGGCGGGTGCAATTTGAGTGCTGACGTAGACATCAACCAAAAATATACTGATGAGATTTTAAGAATCGAAACATATGTCTAGATTCTAGAGTTGTTGTTGTTTTTTTTCCTTTGTTATCAAAGTTTGTTTAATACATAAAACATTGTATCAACTTGTAAAATTTTACATAAAATGTTGATCGCTGCGAAAAATGGCTAAAGTTCAAAAATCATTTAATTATTAATATTTATTAAGAAAGCCAATAAAACAAACCAAAAATATCATTTATATTTTATGTAAATTAGGGAATCTCATCTGTAAAACAATTTAAATTAGATATTTATGGGCGCATTATTAGAGAGAATAGGGATTTCTTATTAGGCAGTAAGACCCATACGATACAAAAATTAAAAAAATATATTTCAAAATGTTTCTTCTTTAAGGTGACTCTCTTTGTGAGTTTATTTCAGAAGACTCTGAGAATAAAGTACTCTTTTGACCTAAAATTTCCACTTAAGTACGAACGTCTCGTAATTTGCTATAAGGTGTTTTTGTTTACTTTCCCAGTAACAATTATCCAGTAACGAAATTTGACAGAGTAAGAAAGTATTTACTCCGGATGAAAAAAATTTCTATAAAAGTAAGCAAACAGAATCTAGTAAAAATTTGTACCAACTGACAAGTAGAAAAAATAAGTTGAAAAATTTAAGTTTATTCAAAACAATTTACTTTTTTATTTATGAAAAAATATTGTCAAGTGTCAAAATTATACGCTTTTCTTGTTGAAAAATGTTTGCTAGTTAAATTTTATCCATTAAAAACTAGCAAGCTCTCTCGCAACAAATTGTCACTTTATTCTCTCGCTGCCTCTTTCATTACTGCCCACCTAGCATTTAGATGATCATTTTTTTAAAATCACCTATACGAGTCATTTTTGACTACTATTAATGACCAAAAAGTGATTACAAGTAATAACTAAGAAAAAAAAAAAATTTCCAAAAATCACATTCCGATCTACCCAAAGATCTAAAACTGATTACACAGGAAAACAGTAACAATATTATCACTTTTTGATCTACGTAATGATTCGAATATGACTTTAGAACTTATTCTTGAAAATGTATTTTGAATTGTGTTCTGTTTTGTAGTTCATAATAACTTTACTAGAAGTAGATATAAGTACTTTTACAGTGAGTAAAATTATGCATATAGGTCTGATGGTGATGAAAAGAACGGCAAGGACACGCGAAGGAACGTGAATTCGAAAAACTTTAGGTCATATGACTCGCAAATGATTAGAAATATGACTCAAAAAAGACTCGCAAATGCTTAGAAATATGACTTAAATATGACTCGAAAAAGACTCGCAAATGATTAGAAATATGACTAAAATATGACTCGAAAAAGACTCGCAAGTGATAAGACTTATGACTAAAATATGACTCGAAAAAGACTCAGTCGAAACTGATCAGAAAAACGAGTCATAAACGACTCTTCAAGAAGAGTCGCAGATAGGGTACCATTTTCTCCCGACAGAAGTATCATTTATGATTAGAAAATGAGCGCATTTATGATAATTTTAATCAGACAGAGGACTTGAAAAAGACTCGAATGTGATCGGAAATTTCATAAAATGCTGGCTGGGTGGATATTTGGTGTATACAACAATTGTTACAAATTCGTGCAAGCTTTCAGTAAAAAAACATACCTGTAGATTAGTTCGCAAATAAATTGAAATACAGATGTACAACGGCTTTCTTCAATTTACATACTTAATATGTCTACCAATACATGCAGCGAGAAAGCCTGAATTGAAGGAGCCTTACATTATCCTCCTGTCGTAGTATTGGCGATCCGGATGGTCTCCGAAACAATGATTTTTGCCAGGATCTTCTTTTGGAAACTGGAAGCTCTCCCCACATCCATATTGCACATTTCATGGACTTCTCAGTTTCTTCTTTATATATCATCCTCAAATACAGGATCACACATACATACATATGTGCCTGCTTGAATTAACGACTTAATTCTATCTGACTTGTTTCCGAAAAATTCAACGCGGAAGATTTCATATTTTTGCGAAATATATACAGAAAGAATCAAGAACTTGCTCCACTCCTTACTCTGCTTATGATTATGAATTACTATGATACTTTAAGAGGGGTGCTCAATGCACTATTAGTCATCAATCCGTTATTTCTCATTTGTTGACACAAAAAATTAGCCCATCAGTAATTTCGTTTCCTCAAAATTGGTGTGGATTGGAGTACAGCACACTAAGGATGTTCCTCTAAACACGTATGATGCCTCGAAATCTGTATAGTCTGCGTAAATTAAAAAGTCTGGAAAAGTCGAAAAATATTTGTATGGAGCAAAGCTTACGCAAGCCTCGAAAACTTTCGAAAGCTTAAATAACGTATCGAATCGATGATATTTTGAATTGAATCGATGTAATATATTGTAATATCAGATCCTTGGGGGGGGGGGGGGGGCAATTCCCCCCAGCCCTACTCAAGTGACGCCTCTGTTTGTTTTCCCATTTGTATTTTGTTATTTACTTTCGTAATTCTACCTATTTTGATATATTTTCTCTTTGTGGTATAATACATTTTTTTCGGCACACTGATCAAACTGTCAAATTGCCATTCATCATTTGTTTGCAAGTTTGCATAGATAGGGGTGTACCCGTCAACAAGCTCAAAAACTTACGAATTTTACATGCTTTTCGAGTTCGAGCGTTTCGAGGAATATCGTTAATGTTATATTGCAGCTCTTTTTTGATTTGTAAAGCTACAGCTTACATCTGCCGATGTTATACAATGCGAACCAAAGCTAGTTAGCTGTTATTGAGTTTTTAAGCCAGTGGTGGGCACGTAGTGTCCCTATCCACCCTCAATGCCCGATCCGTTATTCGACGCACAAGCAAGCGAAAAAAAATTTGTAGAATTTCAACGCTATCGAGGCACAGCGTTGAGTTGAGTTCAAATGAAAAAAAAAACAACACGCAAAGGGATTGGCGCTGCGCCTCATTGTGTCTTGAGGAATGTAGCAATTGTTTTTGTTTGCTTGATGTTGTTGTTTCGCCCTTTTGTTAGATTTCCATGTCCACCACTGTTTTAAACTAAGAACCACCCTAATAAAATGTATCTGTTCTCCTTATCGTCCAGTTTTGACCAATTTTATGTTTTGCAATTACTTTCGTATTTATTGCATTTTTATGACAGCGTTTTTCCATGATTGCATTAAAAACTAGTGATAGTTTTTGCCAGAAAACTTTAATGCAAGACGCCCAGTGCGTCCCATTGTTGTGCTCTGCTATATTGGCGTCAGTCGGCCAACTGGTCCCAGGCGCCTTTCAGCAATAATGATGATGATTATGTGTTTTTGTTTTTCTGTCATTGAAACGCATCCTTACAAAATAAAAATTTCTTGCGTAAGGATACGTCATAATTTGATTTTTATTGTAGCATTTAACTAAAGAGCTACGCACAAAAACATATATTTTGTACTACTTTTACTAACAAACTTACCCTGATACATAATGTTCTATAGAAATTTGTGGTCTTGAGCTTTTTAGATTTTTATTGAATAAATACTTTTTGTTTTCGTTTTGCTTGCGATTTTTCGCAATATTATTGGATTTTCAATGATTTTTTCGATTAACTATTTTGCGACTTCGTCCATATTTTTGAAACATTCCGATACGCTTAGGTTTTATTTTGCTTAGGCGAATGTATAACTCAACATAACGTGACTTCAGTTCTGTAAATGTATTTTCATAAAAAGAAACATGATATGGCGTAACGAATTTCAGGAGATAGCTTAAGTGACTGAAATTGTAGTGAATACGTCCACTTTTGTTTTACAGAACATCTGTTCTTCACTACTAAAAAATGGTTGGTAAATCACAACCATGTAACTAACTTTCTGTTTAATGATATTTAGTTACTCAATTTAAGTCGCTGCTCTGGTGAAAAGTGTCTAATTTCAAGTAAAAACTATGGGTACAAAGCATGTTATTAGGTCGTTTTTCTGGATTCAGTTATTTTGACTACATGAGCAATCTCAGAAGGGAACTTTTTGTAGTTTCAAAAAGAGTGTTAAAGTTTTTTGAAAAATGTGAAAATATATTTCTAAAATTTCTTCATCTACTTCATTTGTCACCATATAAAAAAAATAATGTGCTCGATTATGCCTTTCAATTGATATCCATATCATGGGCAGAAAAGATCATTTTTAGTACAGAAAATACCTTTAAACTGAAGTTTATGTATATCATATGAGTTTAAAAAAGTTCCATTTTAAAAGCTTAACTTTGGCTACCGCATATCTATGAGTAATTGAAACTATCTGTTGTATCTTACAAGTTAAAATTCAAAATATTTGTTTTAGGTTCATCCTAATATAAATTGTGTCATTTCTAGTGTAAGGTAATAAATAGTTAGTTACTAGCATTACCCTGTGCGCATCGCCTCACCTCAACCGTGGTGTAGATTCGATGTGCGGTCTGCGTGAAAATTCTATCTAAAAAATACTTTTGTATGAGAACCACCCTTAGTATGCACCCAAAATAAAATTTTTACAACTTAAGCAGTGCCTCTTAATATAAAAACCACGTGATTTAAATTTCATGAGAATCGATTAAGCGGTCTTCGAAAAAATAATATTTAAAAAATATTTTTGTGTGAGGGCCACCCTAAATAAAAGTTTTGTATCCTTAGTTTTGCCTCTTAAAATAAGAGCTATGTACGTGGTGTAAATTCGGTGTGAATTGACTAACCTGTCTTTGTGAATATGATATTTAAAAATATTTTTATGTGAGGGCAACTCTAAGTATGCACCCTAAATAAAATTTGTACGATCTAATCTGTGTCTCTTCACATAAAAGCCATATGGTGTAAATTTCATGAGAATCGATTTAGCGGTCTTCGAGAAAATTATATTTAAAAAATATTTTTGTGTGAGGGCCACCCTAAATAAAAGTTTTGTATCCTTAGCTATGCCTCTTAACATAAGAGCTACGTGGCGTAAATTCGGTGTAAATCGACTAACCTGTCTTTGTGAAAATGATATTTAAAAATATTTTTATGTTAGGACCACCCTAAGTATGCATCATAAATAAAATTGTTACAATCTAGTCTCTGCCTTTTAATATAAAATCCATTTGGTGTAAAGTCCAAGAGAATCGATTAAGCAGTCTTTGAGAAAATACTATTTTTAAAATATTTGTGTATCAGGGCCACCCTAAATGAAAGTTTTGTGCCCTAAGCTATGCTCCTTAACATTAGAGATACGAAGTGTAAATTCGGTGTGAATCGATTTATTTGTCTTCGCGAAAATGATATTTAAAAATATATTTGTATGAGGGCCACCCTAAGTATGCACCCTAAATAAAATTTTTACCATCCAATCTAAGCCCCTCAACATAAAAGCCATACTGTGTAAATTTCATGAGAATCGATTTTGAGAAATCGCTATTTTGAAAATATTTGTGTATGAGGGCCACCCTAAATATGCACCCTAAATAAAAATTTTATAGCCTATGACACCCGCCCGATCGATCCTAACATGCTGTAAAAATTTCATCAAAATCGGCTGGATAGTTTCCGCGTGCATAAGAGACAGACAGACAGATAGACAGACAGACAGACAGACAGACAGACAGACAAAAAATGAATTTTATATAATAGATTATGAATTTAACGATCAGAGCTTTATGTAAATCATTTTTTCCACATTTTAAATTATTACCTGATTTATTTAAACAGCTTTTCGCACATAAATTTTCATATTGTCATGTAAGAAGCTCATCGATTGTAAATTTGCATTAAACTCAACGCAGTTAGAACAAAAAATAAAAACTGCAGTGCAGCGGGATTAGGAAATGCAAATTAGCAATGTTTTGCTCTGTACTATGCAAGCATATTAGCGTATCAACTTTTGAACACTAGAGTGGTAATATTTGCTATTATACAGATCTGTAGAATTTGTCTTATGTAAATTCCATCAAAATGAAGATTTTTCAAAATTTTCTTGTACTAATGTTTAAATAAATATTTTTACATAACGAATATTCGACAATTTGACTCTTATGTGATCTAAGCTAAGTATATGTTTATTAGTTAATAGTTTAATTTCTTCAAGAGATGGCGTCCTTCAACTAAACTTGAATAAATTATCAGCTTAGGGGCCATCCATTATTTACGTGAGGCAAAAGAAGGGGGAGGGGTACGGCAAAGTCTCAACAAATCTCACCAAAGGGGAGGGGGGCAATGAAAATCTTGCATCAACTTTTTAATGCAGAGAGTATACATATTATAGCAGGTTACATTATTAATTATAAGACAAGTCTCCCGTCAGAGCTCACAAAATCTCACCAAGGGAAGGGGGAGGAGGGGAGAGTTTCCGAATTTAAAAAAAAAAAAACACCTCACGTGATTAATTAACGGCCCCTTACGACTATATCCCAGCCAAAGCATTAATGGCGGACTAACTTTTTCCACTTTTCGAAACCATTTGGAAACATAAATAGACTACGTGACGAATGGCTTTAAGATTTAGAATTAAGAATTTCATTAAAATTTAATTCTCTTTATGTAAGAATAACTGAGGAACTACGAACCTGTGGTCCTTCACCAGCAAAGGTTCATCAACAATTCGTTTTGTCGTTAATTTAATTTTAAATTAGTTTTCATCGTTGTCTAATGTGTGCACATGATCGGCAATGCTTCAAGCATATAATTTCCTATAGAACACTACTCAATCAAATATTGAATTGTATGTACCCGCATTCTTATCAGAATTATATATGGACAAACGGGACGGCTGTGGAAAAGCAAGGTCAAGGCATTGCATTATCTGTTTCAAAGAAAAAAAAAAATTATTTATTGTGTAGATTATATAAAGGGTGATCAAAATGGAGATTTAACTTTAAACATGACTAACCCATGAAATTTAATATATTGCTGATATTTTCAATTAGTTCAAATAGTGACATTAAGTATGATGATTGATATAACCACTAGCAGCTTTTCCGACCTTTTTATGGAATTTCCACGTTTAATCCAGGTCGAATCTCATTGTTTAACTCTAGGAATGTTTTGAGGTTATTGGCATTTTACTTTACGCAACCCAGCGATTATGTTAACCGAAATCATTTCGTAATGAGCGAACTGTGTAAATCAAACCTTAACCGTTTTATAGATGAGCTTTAGCAAAATAAATGGTTTCTTCTGTTGAACACTGACCCGTAATTTAAAATGTCAATATATAGTAATACTAAATGCAAAACATCAGCTACTGATTTCGTTTCGAAAAAAAAAACATTGACGTATTTACATTATTACCTTCAATAGAAACACCCTTTATTAAGTTATAGTGCATTAATTGCAATAACTCTTTTTTTAATACTTAACATTTTACAATTAATTCAACCGATTGTAACTAATGGATTGGACATACATATATACACGGAATGTTGGCAAACGTGCTTTGACACTTTTCTACGGTATTTCAAGCGCATGATAATCGAATTGCTTTCATAAACTAAACGTAGCTTAACTTGCATACACATCTAAGGGTTGCCAAGAGATGTTAACCCTCTAACGCCTAAGAGTGCCTCAAGACACTTATCATATTATTCGCATTAGCAAAAAAAAATAAAAGCTTTTATAGAATTTGAATAAACACACCAAAATATGTGCAGAAGGTTTGAAAGCTCTTCGAAGCTTCTAACGGTATTTTTATTTTGACTTGCACAAGCCATGTATTTTTTCGCGCGTAAAATTTGGTCAGGTGCACATTGTGTTTTGTTGCAACTGAAAGTAAAATTATCAAATCAATCCAAGTTTTTTCGAGTATCACAATAAAAAAAAGCTCCGTAAGGCAACCTAATTCACAACTACCTTTTTTTTCACTCAAAGCCCCAAAATTGCCTTGTTCACATTTTCTCAGCTTACAGGTAAACTAAAGCTTCTACACCCTTTCTGAGTTCATTTTCGGATTCAGGATCCACAATTCATCTTAGAAAAAACTACCCGACTTATTTTTTCCACTATTTTCACTCTCAGGTATACGACCTGCCTGCTTTTATCGGTTGAAAAGTAAACAAAAAGTTTCTAACATTCAAATACTTAGCAGTCCTGACTATGAATATTGAATGCCAAATTTGTCATATAGTATCAGAGTTATTGAATAAAATGTTCGAAAATTGGACTCATCATGTTCACCTCTGTAAGAGAATTATGGGCTTTTATTTGAATGATATTCTTTTCAGAACATAATTGCGGCGATTGTTCTTCAAAACTAAATATAGATTAGTGCTCCTCTAGCTATTTTCGATTTTCTTTTATTAAATAAGAACAAATCACTCTTTTTGGAGAATAGAATATAGACAGAAAACTTTCGAATGTCCCATCTCAATTTTCTGTTATTTCTGTTACTAAATTTTATGTGTTGATTTTAGTAACTTTAAGTTATACATTTCTATTTCCTATTAAGTGGAACATTTTAAAATAAATTATTGTTATTTTTAATAGGATTATCAGATTTTTGTTATCTCAAAGTTATGGGACTGTTTTAAACTAGTACCCCTGCACTTAGTATCAGTGTACTCCATTGAACTTTTATTACTCGCAATGCATTAATATTATTGACTTTTGAATTGTCAACATTTGTTATACGATTTGCAAATATAAAGTTTTTATGTATATATTATTTGTAGATATTAAATGTTATTACTTGTGAACTAAGGAACTCTCAGTAAAAATTCAATAAAAAATTTATTTATATATATGACTTAAAATCTTCAACTAAATTGTCACAATGTGAACCTTTTGTGTGTGGGAAGTGCGTTTCTCCCATATATCTGGAGTCTACTCTAATGAAAAATACATTCCAAATTTATTTCATTCTGAAATCTAAGACTTTCCATTTTTAATAAATTTTTTTCCCCCTCTATCTTATTCTTCCACAGTCGAAGCCATCAACTGCCATCAGTGCAACTCTCATTTGGACGAAGATTGCACTTCACTGCGCCTAAACACACCACTCCGATCACTCGATGAACAGTATTTGTCCGAATGCACTACTCCTGAGGCGTATTGTCGCAAAACCTTGACAACAATTGAAATCACTGGAGAAACGAGAATCGTACGCAGTTGCGGTTGGCATATGGATAACCCAAAACATCGAGAAAGTTCCTGTATCGAAATGGACGTCGATGGATTTGAAGAAATCGTCTGCACCTGCTTCCATGATGGTTGTAATTCGGCGCCGCGTGTACTCAAGGGTGCCAGTGAGATGGTTGCCGTGGGAGTGGCGACGAGTTTCGCAGTTTTACTGGTGACGGCTGCATTTGGGCGAACTGCTTGAAATAGGCGTAAAGTGTTGCATACAAATGTGCGTGCTGTGGGTCTGCTTCAAAGACTTATCTGTAATTTAGCATTAAATTTTAGCTTTAAGAGAAAACTTTAGGACAGTACGTTTAAGTTTCTTAACTTTGAATGTCTATGCTTAGCTTAAATATTTTATAAAAACTTTGTTGCTTCTTTATGTAGTATACAAATTGAAATTGTATAAAGGTAATATATAAAAAATAAATTTTTATTGTTTACATGTTTTAGTTATCATTTTAATATATTCCAAAGTCAGTAAAATTTTTGAAATCGAGTAGAAGAGTCAAAGTTTTTGTTGAGCCTGGACAGAATTTATCTAATATTCCTTGAAGTAATGATGTCGATTTTTTTATTTTGCAAAAATTCTTCAAGAGATCTATTAGACAAAAAAAAAAATTCAGTTTGAGAGCGACTATTCCAAGATCCGTGCAATGTTAAATTAATGTCAATTAATTTTTGAGATTTTTTGGGAAATTTCAATTCCACTTTCTTGAGAATGCGAGAAAAAAGCTTATTTTGCATATTCGTAGATAGATCTTTTTATTTTCTAATTCTCACTCTATTTGAAATGGTAGTGAAAGAAGATACTCCCATACCATGGTATGAGAAATAGATAAAAAGTAAGCAAAGCTTTTTTGCCAAACGTTTCCGTCAGGACTGGTAGATACAGTGGCGTACCGTTGACATTTGGCACCCGAGCTATAAAATTCATCTTTAGAAGTCTTTAGTTTCTAAAAAAAAAATGATCATAACTTACAGTGTTTTCATTTGCTAAAACAACTCCACAAAATTAATTAAATATGCTTAAAATCGAGCACCATTTTGCTGCCCCCAAGCAGTTGGAGACCTAAGCGGCTAACCCGTCGGCCCATGCCTAGATACGCTACTGTGTAGAGATAGTTCGCTGGAACTCAAATCCTTTAAGAGAATTGCAATTTTTTTGTTCGCTAAAAAAAATCCCACTCAGAAACAAGTTATATCCAAAAATTAGAAAAAAATTATATTTTTCGGTTTTTTAAATTGTTTTGATGAAAAAATAAGTTTTTTGATTTTTAAAAATCTCTTTTTTTGATAGGAAATTTTATTTTCTGCAATAAGTCTGATAATGTGTATACAATAAAACTACATTGTTTTTGATTTATAGCAAAAAAAATATGATATTGGAAAAATTTGCACCGTTCTCAAAAGTCGAATCATAAATTTAACCGCACTTTTGGATTTATCATTTTCAGGTTACAATTGAACATCTGAGATAGTAAAATGCCTTCAACGAATTATTTATTTATTCAAATACATACAAAGTCAATAGCCTAACGACATAAAGGTAAAAATTGGTAAAATCATACAAAATTAGGTAACTTTGAACGACTGTATCTCAGTCAATCTTCTTTAAAAAAACTTTTATGGGTCACCATTTTGACGAAAACTACATCACCTTTCTTTCATGTCAACCAAAAAAATCCCCAAATATTCTCTGAAAAAAATTATACCCAAATATGAAAAAAAGTTCAAAATATTGTAATTTTTCGGCTTTTTTGAATAGTTTTTTTTAGCTTAGTTGAAAAAATAAGTTTGTGTAACAATTAAAAAACACACAAACTTATTTAGTTATAAAATGGTTTATTTAAATCACAATAGTTAGTTTTTACACGGTATAATTGTTTATCTCATTAACATTCAAATTCTAACATTAATTTAACACTGTATAGAAAACTGTTTTACTTTACTACGGATCACACTGTATTCACTTTATTGCTTAAATTCAAGTGTTCTGCTTCACTGTTTAAACACAACTGTGTCCGAAAACTCAAATGACACCCTTTTATACTACAGGCATCACTTTCTCGAATAATCTGCTACCTCCTAGATGGCGTGTATTCTACCATAATCCATAATTTACCAGTATGGCGTATCGACGTTGAGTTCACAATTATCCAGAATCTAGATGGTGTTTTACGACGGCGATAATTTCTCTCAGTTTTCGACTTTTATAGTGTACTGCAGCGTCTGTTCGGTTTATTATTTGCCGCTAGATGGTGTAAAAGTATTTATACAGCCAGAATGCTAGCTAGTATCGTTTAGTTTCTTTTGTTGGTTTTTATTTCAAGAATTTTCTAGCATAAACCAAATTTCGCTACAATATATAAAAATATATGTGTAAATGCAAAAAATATATATAGTTTTTTAGTTATGATTGAAAATATAAAAATTGAGCAAATTTGCACCGATCTCAAAAGTCCAAGCCTTAATTTGATCGCACTTTTGGCTATATCATCTTCAGGGTATAATTGAACATGTAATATAATAAAATACCTTTAACGAATTAGTTCCTTTTACCCCTGGTTTTTATGACATAGTCAATAGCCTATCAGTTGTTTCACTTATGGTCACTTCATTATAGATATTGAAGGTAATGCTTTTTCTGCCAGTAGATGAATACTTCCTTTCAGGGTTATAGACTCCCTTGCGAGCGAAATTAAATGAATAATTTTTAATGTTAAGAGATTTGATAGATTTCCAAAAAAAGTAGCCGCTGATTATTAGTTATGACGGCTCTAGAGTTATTTGCCGCATTTGTTATCTTATACACATACAAGAGACAAGCACACACACACACACATATGCACACATACCAATGCAATAACATGCTCATAATTGCGACAAGTAACAAAAACCGAAAAACTTTGGCAGCATCAAAATGCATAAAATTTCATTAGAAATCATGAACAATATAATGACCATGCCAAAGTCAAGCCAAGAAAACCTACACAAAAGCCAACTGACCCACTCATACATTCAGAGCATTGCTCACTACATGTGTATATTCTAATGTATACATATGAACACAATGCAAACAAATCATATCAAAACCAACTGACTAAAATATTAAAGATACACAAACAGCAGTGGCCACACCAACATGCTAAGATACATTTAACCCCTTAAAGGACATATCTCTCTTTTTCTCCGAAAAATTTCATTTCATTTCATTTCATATCTCCGATTGAAATTTTCTTGATTTATATGCAGACCTGTGTAATAAATTTCAATTAACGATACTTCCGAGAAAAAAACGATATCAATATCATTTAAAATGGGTTTTGAATCATCGACTTCGGGTAGACCGATTATGGGAAAATGTTTTCAAATCAAATAGCGGCAAGTTGAAATTCTCAGATAAAGTTTTATTTTTTTGTACCCCAATCCGGCTTCCTGAACTGAAGAAATATTCCACCTTTCTCCATCACGGGCAAGTGATTTCTGTAGCGCGAGTGATCTGGTGTCGACAATCACCTGGTATCAGAATTGCAAGTTTGTCCTTTCTTTGCTCAGATAAGGCGACTTTGTATGATTTTACAAAAAACTATTTGATTGGAAACTAAATCAATAATATACAATTTTCAACTAACGCTCTCAAAAATAAACTGCAAGGTCCATCGATAATCTTGAGTTCAATAAAGGAATCTTTTGCAAATATCTCAAATAAACATGGTTTATCTTTAATTTAACCTACTCCCAGGGAAAAATATCCTATTGGTCTTATTAAATTAATAGTTAAGAAAATAATATTAAAATCGCAAGAGGGAGGCAATAGTTTTCATGGAAAATTAATAGAACTTGTACTATTGTTGAGCCAATACTGCTGCGTCTAGTGAGTTAGATAAACTCTTGATTTATGATGTGATTTATTTATGGTATTATATTTTCATCGATTTTCCGACTTCATTTTAACTGTTCAATTCTGTCTAATAAAACATTAACATTCTCTAGACGAGGTAGCCATGGAAGGAGATTACACTCAAACGAATTGGAACGAAACGAAGCAGGTTAAAACCTTAGTCGAATCAAGTTGTGTTATTCAAATCATTTGATTATTAAAAATTGTAAGTAAAATTAAAATAAAAAGAAGTATGTGTTCCAGGATTTGAACCCGTGCGTGCTGCGTGCCAGTCAAACGTTTTAATAACTGGCATAAACATAAATAACTTTTCACTATCTTCAAAATTATATATGTTCATATATGCAAATTCAGCTTAAAATAATTTGGTGTAGTTCAGGCGCGTCGCAATGAAGTTCTTCACGGGGGACAAACTCAAATAAAAAAGGTCGATACATTTTTCTGAAAGAAAAGGATTTATTCTATAACTAGCAGATGCCCGCGACTTTGTACGCGTAGCCTGTTTTTCTGCGAAGGCAAACAATTTACTTTTTTTTTAAATAGAACTACAGTCAATTTTGGATTCTTCTTCACAGATCTAGAGTTCTTGTTGTTTTCTCTTCCATAAATATTCCATTGTATTGCCATGTGAAAGACAAAAACAAAGCTTACACATAAACTAACACATTCAATTAGCCTAGTACACATTATCATACATGTTGTCCAACATCAATATTCGATAATGTGAACTCTAGGAAGGACCGCTTGACACACATGATGGATGGATTTCAAAAATTGTTGATTTTCCTGCTAGCTTGTCCAACCATACAACCTGTGTGAACTGACTGTCAAGCCTAGTGAACATTTTTCATTTTAAATAGGATTTCATGCAGTTCACTTCGATGTGGATGCTCATAAATTGTTCTGCAATTGATGTTTGATGGCATGCACGAAAATGTGAACGCAAAGCAATATTGACAGTCACACATGTTGTCAAGCCATTTAGGACAGCATGTGTGTTTTCTATGTGTGAACGTAATGTAATTTCTTTTTCATTGTTTCCAAGTTCTGCGTTGCTGCGTTGACAAATTGAGAATGAGAACGAGAGTAAAATTTGAATATTCTCTTCCATTGCATTGCCATATAAAAACAAAACGCACATACACTAACTAACAAACTAACTTCCCAGCAGGCAAATGAGCAAGGCCTGACTCGGAGAAGGCCTACTAGCACTGCCGCGATTATATAAGGACTTCTCAAAACTAGATTTTCATGCAAATAAAAATACAATCACAGAAGGCATAATATGCTTTCCCACAACAGACGTGCTATCAGGCCTAATATTAGAAGGCAAAGAAGAAGGACCCCATTTACTTAAAGCATTTCTGTGTCTTTTTTTATTTCATGTATTGCAATGTTTTATGATTCGGCATTACTTTTTTGTCATATGCATTGTACATACATATATATATATATATATACGACATGAAAAGTAGACACATGGTTAGAAATTAAGAGAGGTGTGCATATTACCAGTCTAGTCTTCTGTTCTTCCATGTTATGTTAAGGAGGTAGAGTTTTGTGTATTATTTGTCAAATTGTAAATTAAAAAACATCACAAAAAAAAAAATCATTGAAAAAATATCAACGCAAGTGAGATGGCGAGGATAAAAAAAAACAATTAATATTTAGAGTCTTTACGATGTTAAAATTTAATTTTTGCCAAGTACTTCTGAGAGTCCTACATACTACGGTAAGCGGTCTTAGAAAGCCTGCTTGGGAAGGCCTGTTTTCTTGGGACATTTCATATAAAAAAGAAAGTACGTTTGAAAGGAGGTTGGAAGGCCTTATACTTACCAAGGAAGGCCTTCTAGAAGCACTGTTAGCTCCTGCCCTTGCATACAGGGTTGTCTTTAAACCCTCCCTCCCTCTTTGTTGGGACCAAGCGTCTGAGAAAGATGACTAAAAAATTTGATCAAAATTGATTCAGTAGATTTTGCGTGAATCCCATTCATCGAAAACGGCTATCATTTTATTTATATAGATTTAGGACGGGACATAAAAAGAATTTTGTATGAAGATGTTTTTTTATTCGTTGCAATTTCCATTAATTAAAGAAAAAGTAAGTTTTGTTCAAATGTTTCCATAAGTGGCTTTTCGATTTCTTCGCGAGATGAATTCTTTCATAACCCTTCGCAAATCTATGGATCCAGTTTTTTCCTTATAAACATGAAGGAGCGTTGTATGGGTAAGACGTTTTTGGGTCATTTGTAAACGAAGATAAGTCTTTAACCGTCGCAAAGCGCTGAATGACCTTTTACAAGAAGCTGAGGAACCTGTCACTGTCATTATTAAATCGACCAGTCGATTAATTTGATCTAGAAGGTGCTTTGTTGTGTGAGATGATTTCCGAAGTTGATCAGCGATTTCAGGACAGCACGTTGGTTTGTTGTCAGACATGTTTTTCAATATTTGGAGTTGAGGACGGAGGTTGGTTAGCTCAAAATCATCTGAGAAAATGCCCAGTTTTGACGAAAAAATTTCATCAGTGGGTACATTTCCTTTGAATGCATTAATTAGTATATTTTCTAATGACTCTAAAGCATCAAGGTCTAAAAAAATTACAAATGAATTATCATCATTATCAGTGCAACAGTAATTAAAAAAAAAAAGATTATATAGAGATATTTCGCTAATCTCTTGCGTTGTCGTGAATATTTTTGACTTTTTCATATTTGAGTTTGGAATTTGCTAATGAAAGTTTTTATTTGATTTCAAAAAGACCAAAGTCCCTCTTTTATTTCTAAGATTTATTGAGTCTGCAGCACCAAGGTGATATAATTGACAACCTGTAAAAATTCCAAGTTGGGAATACTCAAGGAGTACTCAAAATATTTATCTGAAATATTTTCAATACTTTGGCTGTGTTTCGTAAATGATCAATAAATGCTTTCAGGTTTCAACGTGAATATTTTCTGTTACTCTTATGATTCAAAATGATTGATATTCATTTCATCATAATCATCATAATTTTGATTATTATTTATCATTTTCATCATAATCATTTATTATACAAATCATTATTATTAATGTGCAATTTCTTATCAAATCAAAAAATATGGCAAAGAAACGTCGAATAGATCGTAATATGAAAAGTAGTACCATTTTGATCGAATCTTCTTTCCAATTCGTTTGAGAGGAGGTCCGACACTTCAAAGTAGTCTTTCCGAAATCGATCTCTTGATGATAATCTTACTTCAGGAGTGGGACAATCGGTTTGTTCTAAGTGTCGATGTATTTTTCTGGTTCTGAGCTAAGAACTCAAGTTCAAACTTATCAGCTTCATTCATCGCCACTTTAAAAATCGTTCGGTCGGTCAAATTGTTTGATAAACAATTTGATGAAAGACAAAGAATTTGATGAATGACAAACAATTTGATGAATTGTTTGATCATGTGTACGCTCCTATTGAGTATGCATCTCTTCTCGACTAATATCGTCGATACTATTAATATGACTATAACTAACACTCACAAACTAATGGAAAGTTTGCTTGAAGCTCAGTTCATATACTCTGATGTGAAATAATCACATTAATAAAAACCTTTGCTGAGTTCTAAAAATGTTGATCGAATTATATATAACTTAGTTCCTAGTAGGGGGGCAAAATGAATACACTACCCCCTGCCAAAATTGATTGGGGGCAGCTGCCTCCTTTCTCCTCCGGTTGCGACGCCCCTAGTTTTATTTCAATGTGATCATTGTCTTATGAAACATACAATAGGACAACAATATTGAAGTTAATTGACTAAGAACAAAATATTATGAATTCAATACCAATTCTAATTAATTTCATAGTATTTTTCTCTGAGTGTAGAAGCCGTACATACATATGTATGTGTAAGGGAGTTCGTTAAACACTCTCATCTGTCACTAAAAACGCAAGGTTGAGCTAGATACAGCGAATAGCTGCAGAATTTGGTGGCCATCGAAGACATCGAAGTTAACGATTTTTTTTTTTTTTTTGAAACAAAATACAAATCTTTTCGGGCCTTAATACCAAAACTTTCAACTAAAAATTAGGTCCAAAGATGTGTCCGATATAAAACATTACACGAGAATTACTGTCAATGGTATGCAAATATTCCGTATTTTCTAAATTCGCACCAAAAAAGAAATGTCGGATTTCAGACTACCATAATAAACACCACTTAAGTCTAGGAAGCAAAAATGCCAAATAAGGAGAACTTCTCACTCAAGAGGTTAAGGGTGCAATTATCTGGCAGTCAACTGTAGAATGCACCACACACAAACACACTCTTGAAAACGCGCATACGTTGAAGATGGGCACACACACGCACACTAACAACTCATATGCCACTCGTAAACATGTTTTTGCCATAAGACACAAATTGAATTTTCACCGAATTTTTACTCCATTGCAATTCTGTTTTCGAGAAGTATGATTACAAAATCAATAACAACAATAACTGGTTGATATGTGCAAGAACAAATTACAAACGAAATAGACAAAGACAAGTGAATTGTGGAAATAGAATGTGAAAAAATGAAAAGAAAATGTTTATCAGCTCAACTGAATGCACGAAGGAAATATGAAAAAAAAAAGAAGCTCATTGACCTGAAAATTCCAACTTTGTTTTTCAAATTGAAAAATGTGCTGTTTTGCACACATTCCTCCTCTCCCATGCAACTAAGTTTCTCGCACCCACAAATTCTCAAAAGTTACAGCAGCTTTCAGTGGCTTAGTTTCTCGACAACATGCTCGAAAAAAATAGAGGAAACTTAGTAGAGCCAAGTCGGTGGAGTGTCTGCGGTGATGTATCTACGTCAGTAGAACATAGCACGTCTTGTTGAGTGCATTTTATTGTAATAATCGCTAAAGGGGAAATTGCAAAAAATGGAAAAGGAAACACGGAATTGCGAAATAATTCAATATAAGTTTTGCGAAAGTTTTACATACGAGTGTGAACAATGGAGCCAAACAAAACTTGGACTTGCTAAATGTTTGCGGTGCATACGTTTAGGCTGACTGTAAAAGTTGTAAGATGTTGTAATACATACCATATTTTACATTATTTCTATGCCGATAGAAACATCTCGAAGATTTTTAAATTTCAGCTTTTATTCAGAGTAACTTCATAGAAATAAGCAAAATTACAATTTTTATGAGTTTCGGCAATTGTGAATCTTATTTTGATAAAGTCCAAATTGAAACTTCGCAGTTAGGTGCTATTTAGGCTCCAATACTCTTTGTTAATTTCAAACGCACTTAGGCTGAATACCTCTATTGAGGTATATAATATGCATCTAAAACCAATCACTGAATTTGTTCTTAATTATTAAAAATGAATAAAGAAGTCTATCGAGTTTGTCAATAATGACCATTTATGTCATTTATCCTAAATTGTTTTCTTGAAGAAGACCTGAACTTACTACTACTGCTTCTTTCCTGTAACTTCGTTAGGAGCGTAGTGCCTGAACAAAATTTCTATAGCTATTTTTATTCCCGGCTCTCTGCTTTGTACTGGGTGTTTTTTTTAGAGGTTTGTTTTTCGAATAGAGATAAAACTGGCATTTTAAGGTCAAATCTGGCAACTCTAATGTCATTTATGTTCAGTTTGGTTTGCCATTTCATTATGAACAGGTTGACAAAAGAACAACGCTTGCAAATCGTGCAAATTTATTTCGAAAATAATGGTTCAGTTCGCGAAGTTTACCGCAAGCTCCGTCCATTTTATGGTCGACATAATCGTCCATCAGAGCAATTAATTCGGTTAACCATGGGTCGTTTTCGCACTACGTTTACTCTATGTGATAATACGCATCCGCAGAGACGTCGAACAGTGCGCACCAAAGAAACAATTGCCGCTGTAGAGCAAAATGTTGAAGAGGACCCGAATGAATCGATTCACCACCGTGCACAGCAATTGGAGCTTTGTCCATCAACTTTATGGAAGATTTTGCGCAAAGATCTTGGCTTGCGACCTTACAAGATCCAGCTTGTGCAAGAATTAAAGCCGCGAGACCATGCAATGCGTCGTGATTTTGGTGTATGGGCCGAAAATGAGATTGATCTCGATGCTGATGCTAACCGACTATTTTGTTCCCGAATTGGATGGCATGAATGTGGATTAGTTGTGGTTTCAACAAGACGGCGCTACATGTCACACAGCGCACGTCACAATCAATTTATTGAAGGAAACATTCGATGAGCGCATAATTTCGCGGAATGGACCTGTCAATTGGCCACCAAGATCGTGTGATTTGACACCATTGGATTATTTTCTTTGGGGATATGTGAAGTCGCTCGTCTACGCCAACAAACCAGAAACGTTAGGGGACTTGGAAGCCAACATTCGTGGCGTTATTGCCGACATACGGCCCCATATGTTCGAAAAAGTGGTTCAAAATTGGACCTGTAGAATTGGCTTTATTCGAGCCAGCCGCGGCGGCCACATGCCCGAAATCATATTTAAACATTAATGGCATAAAATTATCCTTCCAATAAAGCCAAATTGATGGACATTAAAACGATTTTCTTGTGTTTTATTTCAATTCGAAGCTCTATACCACTAAAAAAAACACCCTTTAATAAAATGTTGATAGACTGCACTTGTCTGAGATAGAATTGCGAATAACGTCTTTATTTCATATCGAAAATAACTTGTCTGTTGCAGCAAGTTCTTAAGTTGATGTGTGAACTGTCCCAGGAAACATTTTTCGATCTCTCTTAAGCTCATATTCTGATACCAGGCGATAGTTTCTGCGGAGAAAACGTCCAGAGATAGCGTTTCGCAGAATAATTAAGAGTTTCCAGCATACGTTGAAGATGAAGTGAAAGTATTTACTGCGTCTTGGGAAGTATTGCGCGGATATTTATTAGTTGTTTGTTTATTGTGACGCTTTAGCTTAACATCTGAGGACCAGCCTGATGAACGTTATGCCTATCTTTGCTTTTAACCGTGTATTAACGTTTGATAGAGATGTAAGAAATTTATAAAGGATTAAAATGACAATTTATCTCTTCGAGAAGAGTTAATTGTTCATCGTCTGGAAGATTGAACATTAAACAATCTTACAAATGTTAACTGGGTTAACTTGCATAAAGAAAAATTGTACAGGCATATGAAATGTATACGAGTATGTACTTTGGAATGTTGCGCACTCAGCAAAACGTAGTAGACAATTATTAACGACTACTGCTGTCCACAAGTTTGTCCCCGAATTATTTGATAACCTGTTTTTTGATTGAGTTATTTTATTAAAAACTTATGTATATACGTAAGTAGTGCACCATTTAACTTTATTTATTTTCACTAAGCCCTAGGACTGTTCAGTGACCCGATCGAGCATGATCGATTTGACGCTATGAAAAATACTACCAAACTCACACCGCGTCATATCCGAGAGCGCATGTGCGTTCCAACATGGATTGGTTGATTTTTATTGACATTTTGTGTAATTGAACTCAATTTATCAGTTGTGCTTGTGTTCTGACACAGAAGTGTAGCTTAACTTAAATATATGTATTCGATTCTTTATTTTTAATTTTATTCGTACATACATATGTATTATTCCCAAGATTTCAATCCCATTATTTTTCACTAAGAGTTGTATTTCAAATTAAAGTTTTAACCACCAATGTACGCTGTTGCACAGCCTTGTTAAATCTGAAATTAAATCGGGAGTATTAAATGGTGGAACCATAAGACAAAATTTTCAAATTAATTTATAAACAAGCAATAACAATATTTTGCATCAGTAACACTGCACAACTGCATTTCTGACGGTTGGGTTATGTTACATGATATTAGTCCAATTTTTAATGAAGACTTTAAGTTTGTGACTAAAATTTCTGTATCAGCTCTAGTTAAAAAAATATGACACTTGGATCTTTTTATAATAAAACACTATATTTTCAAAGATAATCCTATATTATTTAATTCTTAAGTTGAAAAAAACTTTCTTTTATTTGACCTCCTTGCTGCAAAGAGAATAAACATATGGAAGAGATGTACTCGCTCTATCGCAACATTTATGTGTCTGAAAAATGGGTATGGTTACTATATTTTCCGTATTATTTCAGTCCACAAGGGATCTTGGCTAAATAATACAGCCGATAAACCAACCAAAATGACAGCGAAACTAAAATTGACGAACTCATTTCTATTTTCGTTCGCCAAGTTCCCTTGTGGACTGAAATAATACGGAGAATATAATAAGCATACCCATTTTGCAGACACATAAATGTTGCAAGAGAGTGAGTACATCTCTTCCATACATTTACTCTCTTTGCTTGCTGGAGCTAAAAGCAAAGAGCTGTTCTGCATGCTCCAACAATAGTTAGCCATCATGTGTGCGTTCCAGTAGCCTTGATTGCGTTCCTCCATCCTACGAAGGTCCAAGTGGAATCGCTCGCCTTGTTCTTCACTTAGATCTCCGAGATTGGCGGAAAAATAGTCCAGGTGGTTGTAAAGAAAGTGTAACTTGATGCTCATCTCATTAGTTGTTCGACGTGTTGAGGATATTCAGAATTTTTCTTATTTCTCAAAAAATTTTGAACTAGCCAAACGAACTCATTTCATGGCTTTTTCAAAATCTATTTCATAACGTTCGTAAAATTTGACTCTTTTATTAACGATCTTATCTGTAGCCCGTCAGAAATGCCAGCTTGTATTTTTTCTGCACTCAGTTTTGAAAACTTTTTTGATAGAAAAAGGAAACAGTTTCCAATTTTGACTAGAACTTTTAGGGCTGAAAACACGTCTATATGCCGACCATATGCAAGGATATTCCCATTTGGTTAGATTTTTTCGATTAATGTCATCAAGGTTTACCAAACAAAAATAACTGTCGTCGTGGTGGTTCACAAGTTTCTTCCAGATTATAGCGGTTTCGTGCCTAAGTCTGTTACTTTTCTTATTTGTCCACAGACGTAGAACTCAACGTACGTATTGCATACCTTTTGCGGAATCCAAAGCTTATCTTTCATTTCCAGAGGGTGACCAAAATAATTCTTGTAAGCCTATTTTACAAACGCTGTCATATTTAAACGGTTTTCTTTCAACATATACTCTCCGCAAATGAATCGAAAATGATTTGGATCATTCACACAAACTCGTCTTGACGATTCCGTATCAAATTACACTGCACAACTTAATATTTTTTTAACTATCGGCAAATTAACACGGTAACACAGCGAATTTTTAGTGAAAGCTATAACTCGTAAACAAGAGCTGTTACGAAAAAAAGGATGGTATATTCAGAATCAGCGACGTTAAATTAGTAAACACCATGTGATAAAAGTCATTCATCAGACAAAAGTTGCAATTTTGTTGTGCAGTGTAATGAATAATATGATGATATGATATGATAACATTAACCAATCGCTTCATGTCGCCAAAGTATGGTACAATTTGAGTTAAAGCAATGCATTGCTATCCTCTTTCTCAGTGGTTATCATGCGCTTCCAATTTGGAAACTATATTGGTCTCTTAATCCTGACATAAGAGTGTACAATCGATAGGTTCATTCATTTATAACACCGCAGTAGATACGGCCGATAAATATACAAAGAATCAGCCGTTTGTTGATTAATCAATGTTCCGGGAATAATCAAAGGTTACAATAAAGTCATCGTGCTACCATCTATGGCTCTACATTCTATCCTCTTTCCTATTCGTCACCTTTGTAGGAACGTGAGGAATCAACCTTCATGATTTCGAGAATTATTGTATTGGCATATGTGAAACGAATACGCTTTTGAATATGTTGCTCTGGAAATTATATTGCTTGGTAGCTAAAAGGGAGACTAGAAAACCGACGTAACAGTTGTAATTCAGACCCCAAGCCACTTATTGTCTCACAAGTTTGTTGAATGTTACCGTTGATCCCATTACAAGCAACGCCAGGAGTGCTAGTTGTGTTTGAACATTACCTGAACACGATACATTAAAGCATTTTCCAAGCAAGAAGATGCAAATATTTTTTATCCAAGACTAATGCAATCTCACCCAAAATGTTTCGACGAATATTATGAACATAAATAATGTAGATAATTTATTAACATATAACTTACATCTGATCAATTAAGCTCCATTATTTTTTCAGATAATCTTGCTTTACTTTGCGAAAGCGGCTTTAGTTCAAATTGCGTATCCATTGGCCAAATTGCTAGGTAACTACTCCAACCGTTAGAGATAAGTAAAAAACCTTAGCAGACTTCTCTTGATAAGGCCTAAATTAGCTTAGGTTTCAAAATCGATATAAAAACCATAAGAATGGCATAGGATTGATTTTTAGGCAGCCGTTCTTATTGACCAAATAAAAGCAATAAAAAGTTTTTCTAAAAATAAAACTAAAAACTTCGCACATCTTTAGAATAATCTTATTAACGTAAGACAAAAATAAGTAACACGAACTTTCAGATAACTTTATTTATATAATGTCTCGCTATCATGGTATTTTTATTACTCTAATGCCTTCTCTTTTACGCTCGTGCATTCACACCATCCGTCATATTTATGTCCGACCGGAAATCACATTTCTTTACTGGTGTTACGTGCAAGCATTTTACATCATATTTTCGAAAATGGCACTGTTTCCGCATAAAATTCTTTACGAATATGTATTTGACATTTTAATACTCTGAGTGAAACAAAAACTGCAGAGTGTGGTACGTATGTATGTAGTTTGCGCCTTGGTGTTGGTTGATTTCTGAAGAATTGGAAAATATGCAAAACATTTGTGCCGCACGCGAAGGATGTTAAAATCTCTAGCAGCAAAGTAAATCTATGGCTGCAATAAAAATTGTTTCTCTTCTTCATTTTATTTCTTGTTATTTTTATGTCTGTAATTTATAGAGATTTAATATGTTTTTTCTTCCCAGTATTTGACCTTGCGGAATTTAAGAATTCTTGGCCACCTAGCGATATGTTAAGTCAAATAAAAATTTTATCGCTAAAAATCATCCTCTTAAAAAAAAGTACAATACTTGTAAATACGAGTATGATATAGCTCATTTGCCAAAGCGGGCATAGCAAAGTCTGGCATGAACTCGTACCTCGCAAACACGCTACTTCTATTTTGTTTATACATAATTTCAAATTATATATACTTTGTGTTCATTGTCAGTCAAGATTTTGAGCTATTTAAGCTAAATGTACGTACAATTTAATATTTCTACATATTTCCACTGGTGCGTTCAGGATGAAATACCTAGCGTTTCTGACAATCCAGAAAAATCATACGTTCAGAATTAAATTCATCAATAAAATATTTATAAGAAATGATCGTTTTTTTTTTGACATAGTCTATGGATAAAGATTTACTTATCATGGTCAAAATTTACATTTTTAGCGGTAGTAAATTTAATATTTTAAAGTCTTGACGAGTTAGAAATCTCTGGATTTCATATATAATTTTATATACATACTCAAAATATAATATACAAATGATATATAATCAGGAAAACCCAATAAATCGCATTGCATTTAATCTTCATTTCCATTAAATTTAGTATAATGGTAATGGAAATTTTTCGATTATCATTAACAATTAGTGGTAATGGAAATTTTTCAATTACCACTAATTGAAATTTTCAATTACAATTAAAATAATTTAATGGTAATGAAAACTTTTCAATTATCTCACTTACTTACTTACTTACTTACCATAACAACCCGTTGTCAGGTTACGGCCGACCTCATTAGCTCTCGTCAGGCGCCTCTGTTTTGCGCGCGCCTTCTCCAATCTTTAATGCCAAGTGCGGTTAGGGCTTCATCAGCTTGGTCTATCCACCGGAGGCATGGTCTCCCTCTTCGTCGTTGACCGGGGACCTTCCCTTCGAATACCTTTTTCGCTGGAGCTTCTTTATCCATACGATGGACATGACCCAGCCAGCGTAGTCGCTGTATTGTTATACGCTTAACTATGTCAATGTCGGCGTAGAGCTCATACAGCTCGTGGCTCATTCGAATGCGATAGTCGTCGCCAACTCGAACAGGACCAAAGATATTGCGGAGAACTTTCCTCTCGAACACCCCACGAGCGGCTGCGTCTGTTGTCGAAACCACCCATGCCTCAGCGCCATAAAGAAGCACAGGTAGAATGAGCGTCTTGTAGAGTGTTAGCTTTGTCGATCGAGAAGAGCTCTGCAACGTAATTGCTTACTGAGACCGTAGTATCACCTATTAGCAATTGTTATTCTCCGCTTAATCTCCAGAATGACATCATTGTTGCTGGTTACGACAGTGTCAAGGTAAATGAATTCCTTGACAACTTCTAATTTACAGTTGCCCGCTGTAACATGAGAGTCTAGATCCCGTGCTCTCTTGTTGTTGTTAGTAGACATCATGTATTTCGTCTTGCCCTCGTTTACCGTCAAACCCACTTTGGCTGATTCCTTTTCAATAGCTGTGAAAGAAGCAGTAACATCTCTCTTACTCCGACCGATAATATCAATATCATCAGCGTACGCAAGGACCTGAACACCTTTGAAGAAAATGGTGCCATTATGATGCACACCGGCTTTTCGTACGATCCCCTCCATAACGAAATTGAAGAGATCGCACGAGAGCGGGTCGCCTTGTCTGAAACCTCGCTCGGTATTAAAAGTTCCGGAGAGGTCATCCCCTACCTTGACGGAGCTACACGTATTGCTCAACGTCATCCTGCAGAGCCTTATCAACTTTGCAGGTATGCCGAACTCAGACATTGTTGCGTATAGGCAATCCCGCACTGGACTATCGAACGCAGCTTTATAATCGACGAAGAGATGGTGAGTGTCGATTTGATATTCATGGGTTTTCTCCAGGATTTGGCGTAGTGTAAAAATCAGGTCTAAAGCCACACTGATAGGATCCGATCAGCGTTTCTGTATGTGGCTTCAATCTTTCACACAATA
Source organism: Tricholauxania praeusta (assembly GCA_949775025.1). Classification (NCBI taxonomy): domain Eukaryota; kingdom Metazoa; phylum Arthropoda; class Insecta; order Diptera; family Lauxaniidae; genus Tricholauxania; species Tricholauxania praeusta. Next base: position 39,853,704 of record OX459030.1, on the reverse strand, counting down.
CGCTCGAGAGGATCTTATATGCGATGGAAATAAGACTGATACCCCTGTAGTTGGCGCAGATTGTCGGGTCTCCTTTCTTTATTACAGGACAAAGCACGCTGAGATTCCAATCGTCGGGCATGCTTTCCGCTAGCCATATTTTGCTGATGATTATCAATTCATCGCCACCAGCTTTAAACAACTCAGCTGGCAGGCCGTCAGCACCTGCTGCTTCGTTGTTTTTGAGTCGCTGGATAGCAACTCGAACTTCTTCATGGCTAGGTGATGGTACTTCCACTGCGTTATCATCGATTGGTGGTATCGTACTGCAATCTCTCTGGACTTTTCAATTATCATTAAAGTTTAATGGAAAATTGAAAGTAATGCATTATCCCCATGTCTGATGTATATAGCCATCGAAAGTGGTGGTTATTACTTTTCCAAAAATTAACACAAATTGGGTAAGTTGTATTGATGTTTTTGACAGGGATTATCTGAGCCGGAGTTATGTTTCTAAATGATTGAAATCTACAAAATATTTCTGTTCTTGACCAGTTCAGTTTGAAAGCAAAGATGCTATTTACGCGAAATGTCCTACATTAATCGATTCCAACTCGTTAGTAAGGTGACGAACGATATGAACAGTCTGAGCTCACGACGCGTGACATTTAAATAACTAAATATCTGTGATTATAAAACGATTTAAGTCAGGGACGTGAACCGGGTGAAAAATTTGGTCGGTTCGGTTCGTCGGTTCGAACCATTTTTGCACTTTAGGATTGGTTCGTCAAAACGGTTTTTATTTTCTTTGAACCATGGTTTCGGTTCGGTTCAACGGTTCGTGGATGAAAAAAAAAAAACTATGCAAATTTGTGCTATTTTTATTTAGTAACAATCCAAAAGAATATAGAAATATATATGAACATATAATTTAAGTATGTCATACGCTGTAAGTACTTAGTAAAAAATTAGTCTTTGATAAAAAATTTGATTTACAATAGTCAGTTGAGATTGATGAGAAAAATATCTTCTAACTAGTCCTCGACAATATTTCCACGCAGGTATCCGAGAATAAATTTAAGGGTGAAAAATATCCTCTCTACCGAAGCCTGGGTTGCTGAAACATCATAAGCTACTTCAGATAATTCTTTGGCAGGGTAGTTATTCCAAAAGTTCAAAACATTAACATTATTTGAAAGCCGCTTTATATTATCAAACGATTTGATTTTATCTATTAATGATTTAGAATTTTTTTTTTTTAATTTGTTTTAATCGACTGAATGTTATTAATTAATTTGAAATTTTTAATCGAACTTTACAGTCAATTGCAGTAACCAATGTTCTTGTGAAATTTCACAAATCGGTTAATGCTTTATAAACAAACATGACAAAGACAACAAATGGAAGAATTTAACCTGGTAATTGGTGACATATGTTTCGGCTATTACCACATATATACACATATTCATATGTATATACATAGCCTCATCAGACCAGTTTTGGTTAATTTGTAATGTGATTCGAACCCCCGACCATTCCATGAATTATATGTGGACGGCCGCTCTAACACTTGAGCCACGGAGGTTGTGCTGAACGACATACACAAAGTGCAATTTTATATTATGCGATTGCGCCATCTGTTGTAATTTTATTGTCATTTCTCGTTTGCTGCATAGCTTTGTTAAACCATCGGTTTAAGGACTTGCTATATGATGTAGCTTTATTATTTCGAATTTCGGGCTTCCGCCACTTATTCTCCGAATAATTGTTGGACGTATTCTTCCGGTTTTAGAAATTTTTTTTAATTTGTTTTAATCGACTGAATGTTATTAATTAATTTGAAATTTTTAATCGAACTTTACACTCAATTGCAGTAACCAATGTTCTTGTGAAAATTCACAAATCGGTTAATGCTTTATAAACATGACTTTGTGTATGTGTATGACAGAAAAAGCTGTTATGATGAGTAGCAACGTTTTGAAGTTCGGTTTTTACGGAACAACTCGTCTCGTCAAAATGTTTCGTTCACTTTCGATCAATTACGTAGGTTCATTTTGGCTATCAACATTGGTTTAGATACACTCAAACTTACTCGTTATGTCTCGCCTCGACTATTTTGGTTTAGGCTTTATGATAGTTTAAATTACGGTTCTATCAATTTCTTCGTTTTTCTCATATTGGCAGGATTCTCTTATCTGCGGTGTCTCTAATTGACAAGTTTGAGTGTACATAAATATTTTTTAATTGTTATGATACTTTTAAAGTGACATCGTCCAATGTTATCGTATTTGTTTTAAAAAGGTGCACACCTTACATATGATTTTGTTCCATAGCTTATAGTTCTACTAATATCGAGTATTTTGAATTGAGTAATTTGAATTCTCTATTCTTTTCGACAGCTTTATGGATTTTTCGATACTTTTTGGTACTGATTGATATCACTCTACTCTTACCGATATTATCGACCCTTTTTCATGTATTTTGGGTTTTATCAACTTTTCATTCTAATCGATACTGTTTGCTACACTTTTTGATTGAAAATATTTGGGGCGGCACAAAATCTTGAGTTTGTACATAACATAACTTTCACACATCACGCTTCGAGTGGTTGACAACACAGATCTCACCTCTGGTATGTTGTTTGCAGACATATTGTCTGCGTACATACAGAGCTCTGTGATCCTCCAAGGATATAATTAAAATAAAATAATCATTTGCGTTCATGAGCGATTATCTTCGCTGCTTACCATTTAGTGTATGAATGAAACTTCGAAACCAGGACAACCAGAACGCCTCGGAATGCAGCTAACATTGCGCTCCGTTGAAAACAATTGATAGTATGATACGTTTTTAACCCTCTGGCGTAGCCTTTAACCACATTTGTTCTTCATCAATCCACAAAATATTATCCGCAACATGAACAGCAACAATTGCAGCAGATACGTGAGACCTTGAAAACAGGAAACGCAATACAAACAAACGAACAAAGGAATAACGATACGAATGTGCGACAAAGAGTCGCACGACTGTCTGCCCGACCAGCAGCGCTTAATTCTGCTGTTTAAAATTTTTCTTAGATATTTGTGGTTTTCGTGTTGTTGTAAATTATTCTATTATTTGTTGTTATTATTTTGTTGCTGAGTCCTCCAACATACGCAGTCATTTGCAGCATCCTGCGCGCATTTCGAATTTTAAATCGATTTTTTTTTATGTTGGCGCCAACAAGTCCAAAGTAACGAAAAACAACAGCAACAACAACAAATTTGCCAGAAGAAAAAAAAAAAACCTTTACAAATGCAAAATGATTATTGTCTATGTATATGTGTATGCGTGCGTATCTGTGAGTGAACAAGAAATTAGAGAGACAGGGAAAAAATAACAGCAAGGACAAGCGAAATTCGGGATGAAGTTGTGACGATTTGTTACTGTTGTTGTTGTTGTTGTTGTTTCTGTTACGTGGCCAACTGCGTCCTGTTGGCGCCAATGCGTATCATTGTTGTTGTACTGTTGATGTTTGTGTGTGTGTGTGCGTGTTTGCGTTCAAATTATTTGAACCCAGAATGAGGTCACATAGAAGTTGTGAATGTCCTTTGACGAAATGTTGTTGTTATTATAACTTTTGGCAGATGTATCAAAGTAACCATGCATGGAATATATGGGAGTTCAGTAAGGAAGCAAAACTCATGAAGCAATGAACCGTTGTTATGCAGAGACAAATTTTATTGTTGTTATTCGTGAAAGAAAAACAATAAAGTAAACGATTTTCAATCGAAAATATGAAAAATCATTTGCCTACATGCGTTTATTGGTGTATCTAAGCGATGCCAATTTTCAAAATCCCACAATTTTTTTTTTTTTTGGATTTGCGGGGTTTTCAAAATGTTATCCCGCAATTGGTCGTAAAAAAAATCAGAAATTCTCTTTAAAAATTTGTCATTGCATCATACGCACGTACGCTCCTATTATCATATTTTAAAATGTGAACAAAATATTAAAAAAATTACGATTCCTAACAATATTTACATCCAGGGTTGCCAAGTTGAAAATAACTTACTCGGCCTTATCAGAAAAAAAAAATTTAAATAGTTTTTGCCTGAAATGGTAAATAATAAAGTTTTTTATTTTTTTTTTTTGGAAAAATTTGAAAAATGAATTCATAAAATGGTGAAAATTTCACTTTTGGTATAGGATAAGTTAATAACAGGCTCCCTGCTTTGACATGAAATTCCAGGCTTCGCTTGGTCAATCCTGGCCAATTGGCAACCCCGTTTATATGCCAGATGGGAAAAGTTTCATCAATGAGTTTTCGTGCATGCTTTCGCAAAAGTTACTCACACGATTGTCATTACTTTCACAATTGGCGCCAGTACGACTTTTATTTAATAATAGTAATAGAGTTTAGCTACTACAGCTATTAGTATTCTTAGCTATCTAGCAATAATCTTAGAATCATGCTTTAAGCATAATTTCTTAAATGGAATAAGGAAAAATACTCTAAACTATTTTTTAAATATTTTTTCTTAACTTAATGATACTATCTTAGCATAATCACTTTGGCAATTTGTAGGCATACACATAAATTATCTAAATAAAGTTATATATAGGTATATGTTACCGGCCAAACTAGTTTTTCCTAGGCAAAACTAGTTCATCCGAACCATGTTAGAATGACCCAGGTTAGCCTAGGGTGAGCAAGGGTTATTATCTACTTTGAAGGCCTCACTCCCGTATTTCTAAAAATTTTAGGACATCCTTGAATATGTTCAATGCCAGCTTCGCGGTTCACAATATTATGTCGAATACGGCCTTCGCTAACACACCAGAGCTGGACATACACAAGGATGTGAACCCTGGGTCTAGACCGAAGGCCGCCCACTTACCCTAAAATACTAAAATTTCCTAGGTAAAACTGGTTCATCCCTATACGCTTCGGAAGAACTAGTTTGGCCTAGGAGAAACTAAGTTGTCCTAAAACTAGTTTGACCGGTAGCATACTTATATATCCATAAGGGCATAAGTGTTGGAAAACATTAATTCTACATGCTGTGGGGCTCGAACAACATAAAAATAGAAAATACCAAAAAACCGTGAGGCTACCAAATCAACTGCAATTAATTAGGATTGGATATGCAGTAACTTTAAACGATTCTTATAAGGGGGATGTATGGCTTGTGGTGTTTGTCTAATTTGAACCCTTTAGAGCAAAATGAGTGCAATTGTTTTGGATACTTGCAATTCTATATTTATATATAAATTTAGAATGTCCCATATTTCGAAATAAAATCGTCTAAGGCACTTATGATACGGGGACTTTTATTTGTTTGAATTGATAATGCTGATAGCTCGCTACTTGCTTCGTTTATCATATGCTTGATAGTATTCGTTTTGGCTTGGAGAAGCTGCAACTCTATTTTAAATAATTCTGAATAATGTGGGTGGAATTTGGATAATGGGCGTGGCAACTACTACAGTAGTACACAAATATAAGTTTCTAATGAGTTTTTATTTACAATGTAATTGAACTTTACAGAGAGACAGAAACATCATCCGTACTGAAAGTTAATGGTATGAAACAAGTACATGTGACATCTCTGATAAGATTAAAAACTTCAGGTTTTCAACATGGAGAGTTTTCTAATTGATTGTAAGTATGCTATTTTATAGAGAGTGACAAATGCACCACTGAGAGGAGAAGTGCATGAGATTGGAAAAATTAACGTGACACATCCATAGAAATAAAGCTTTAAATATTTTTATCTGAATGAAGCATTGCACAAATATTCAACTCAACAAAAGCACCATTGGAACGAACAGTAGACAGAAATTTCCGTGGCACCATCTATTGGACTAAAATCTTTAATTTATTTCATTTTAAGGTTTTCCTATAGAATGAAATCAAATTTTGTACAAAAATACAAAATAGCAAAGGTGCTTTCCTGACAAAAAATACGATATAATTTGGCAAGTGGGTGTGGCAGTACTCGAACGAAACACTTATAAGCGTATCTACGTAGATAGTAATCCACATGTATTTTAATGAAGTTTTGTAGAAAGATGCAATGTGAAAAAGGCGTTTTCCGAATAAAAGTCCGCAGCATTCACAAAGAAGCGTAGTATCTCCCATAAAAGTATAAGCTTTAAGTCATCACATTGAGTGAATTTCCAGCAGAATAAAACAAAATTTTGTACGAAGCTAAATAGTGACACTGATGCTATTGGTACAATAATAGAATGGGATTGATGGCATGGCAAAATCTATCTATCTATTTGCCTATCTATATATCCATGTGCCTGTTTATTTACCAAACCATTTATTTATCGGTATAATCTATTTATCTATCTATTTATTTATTTATACTTTGTTCCATCTATATAATATTTTCATCTATTTATCTATGTATATTTCTCTCTCTCTCTATTTATCCATCCATTTATCTATCTATCGGTCTATCCAACTGTCTGTGTATCAAAATATTTAAAGCATATTATCTTTTTGCCATCAACATAATCTGGCAACCTTACAAGCAAATGTGTATAGCTTCTTCGTTTAGATAGGTTAGACTGCTTGGCAGCAAAAGCAGCAGTCACAGTAGTAGCCTTCTAAGCAAAAAGTTATCCTGGTTTTATGCACGCGCTTTAATGAGACCGCAATGAGAGCTGTTTACAGAGTGAAAACAGAAGACACAGCGTAGCCAACAAAGCAGACAGCAGCTGAACAATAAATAAATTGTACGGTATCTCTCCATTTTATTCTATGTATTGCTATTTGCTTTTGCGCTTTATTTCTTTTCTCTTATTTAAGGATAATAAAATAAGTTCCATTGACAGCAGTTTTTTCATTTTCGTTTCGAATTCCTATTATTTTGCATATCTTACAATTTAACTTTTTTTCATTTATGGCATGCTTTGGGTTATTTTATGCTAATTTCACTAGAAAGTTCCATAATTTGCAATTTTTGACATTTGTTATTTCGTTGCATTCGAAAGTTTACATACTACGCACTAAAGTATGCACTATATTACGAAGAATAATTCAAGATAAGGAATAATGGGGCTATAATTTTCGTTTTTTTTTATTTAAATTGACTCAGAGCAAGTCTTGCACAAACAAGAAGCGCCCTGTTAACTTCAATTTTTTAGTTATTCTTTTTGAAAGTTTGTAGTTATTTATTTCGATATCTGTCATAAAAAACAGAAACGTTAATCAAAGAATTGTTATTAAAAAATTGAACATGTTTGGTGAATGTTACCTGAAACCCTAATGTACATAGAATCCATATTGCCGACAAGGCAACTTGGTCAGATTCCACTGTTGATTAATGACAGTGGCCGAAGAATTCGGAATTTACGAGTAATTAATAAAAAAAAAACCGGAACGAATTGTAATTCGTAAAAAAAAAAAAAATCTCCCCTACTGGATTTCAAGAAAAACTTTCAGGTGAAGTTTCCGGAGAGGGTTCAATGAAACTATCATATATTCCGATGGGTCCATGGATAGACTGCAAATTATATGCGGGGGTCTACTCAAAAGACACAAAGAAATTTCTCAATCTATTCACTTACGTACCCCTTCTAGCGTTTTCCAAAAGAAGTCCATACGTCAAAGCTAGCAATTTACTCCATAGCCAAGCCGTCATCAGGGGTCCGATCTCGGAAACAATAAAATTTTTTGAGTTATAAGAACAATGCAGGAAGGAACTAGCTAGGCTGGGACGTCAGCTCGACATAACTCTCACATAGGTTCCTGCGCAGAAGAACATTGAGGATAATGAAAAGATTGATGAATTAGCAAACACAGTTTTTCTCTTGACAAAACTGGAGCCTCGGAGCGTGTACACACTACGCACGGTATAGTTAAGAAAGAGGTTTTCTCGCTTTTTCTTTTCGAGACAGCAAAGAGCTTGTAAAACATCCTGAGCAGTATGGCCATTCTATCACAATTCAAAATCACTATCTACTGTCCAAGAGCTGCAGTGGCACTGCGAAAAACACCGTCGCTTGCACTAGACACTGGACTATCGGTAAGAATGTTGAAAAATGACATCTTCCATTAAACCCTTTCCGTCATAGTTGTCTGAATGTGAACGAGAAAGAATCTGTTCAGCACAAGGCCTTTTCGAACGTTCATTTTTTTGTTTTTATTTTATGAGAAACGAAAAATATTAAAAAAAATAAAAAAAAGGAAAGCAGGGTAGCATGGTCCTAAGTGAACGTCCATAAGTGGGTGAGGTGAGCGCAAAATTGGACAAAAGTGTACAACCAGGAGGGAGGTTAAATTCCTGACTTTTTGTGGACAGACGTCACAACTCATAGAATTTTCTTATAATTTAATTGTGATACAAAGTAGTTGTTCTACGATTTCTATTGTTCAGCTTCTCACGTCATTACAAGGTGGAACTACTAGAGGTGAAGTCAACAGAAAATTCTCTCTTCACCATGGGCGATACTCCAATTCCAGCAAGCACACTGAAAAATTTATTGCCAATTCTGTTTCTTTTTTCTTCGTTTTCGCTGTTGGTTTCATTATATCTTCTATATAAATAAAATTAAGTTCGATGTTTGCGCATCACGCAAAAACTACTGAACGAATTTTTATTAAATTTGCTTAGTTTTATTTCCTAGGTGCTTGATATTAATCTTCAATTGAAATTATCATGATATTCCTATTAAATATCAAAATATTAAAGTTTTACAGTTTCTAAGAAAACTAATTCCACGCAAACAAACAAGCATAACAAATCGCTTAATGGGAAGTTAATGTGTTTGTGTGTGTTTTGTTTTTGTCTTCCCATGGAAATACAATGGAATATTTATGGAAGAGAAACAGCGGAATATTAAAATTTACTCTCACTTTCAGTCCTAATTTGCCAATTTACATTTCAAACTACAACAGCGCGAGATTTATGAAAAATGTTGAACAGTTACAGTAGGTCTACTAAAAAATTTTAAATTTTTGCCATCGCAGAACAAATTAAAAACAAGCTACGCGTACAAAGTCGCGGGCATCAGCTAGTATAAAATTTTGTGAGATGAGAGAAAATTTTTTTAATTATTTCTCAAGTTAATTTGTTGGTGCGTGAAGGCAGCCTAGAAACATCCAGCGAGGATATAGACATTTTCCCTTTACTTTCTTTGTGTCTTCCATCAGATTCTCTTATTGTTGCGTATTTTTTTGTTGTCCTAAGTGTACAACACTTATATAAGTAAGTAGATTTAATATAACCGGCGTCTTATCAATATTCTTACAGAAAGTTGCGAGGCGTCTCAGACTCTATAAATTCAAAAGTCTTTGCAATCTCATAAACTCATTTGCAGAAAGAATCAGATCCCGTTCAGATCCATCAAATGGCATATAATTTTTTATCGAAATCTTAAATCTTCCTTAATGTATGGTCAATGTCTATGTATAGAGCCATTTTAATTGACTCATTATATTCTGTTAGATCCGTAGTGTATGGACAAGTATTGATTTCAAAAGAGCTAATGATTTGCTTCATGCTTTTGTTTTACCGAGCAACTTCCTTGAGATAGCGTGCACAGTTGCCATGTTAACATGTTAACAACTGTCTCTATCTTTCTCGAGTTTTGAAGTATTCGCGCTTAATATTTGATTTCAAAATGTGTTTTAAGTCTGTCAGTTACTAGCCGTGTTTTATTCGCTTTGGTTAAACCTAAAAGTGAATAAAACGCATAGTTTAACCTTTTATAATTCTGCATTTGACCAATAGGTGGCATGACAGTGTTTGACAGAAATTCTATTATAAAATCACAGCCGGCTTTATGGTCGTGTGGTTAAACGGGGCCTGTCACGGTAAGGGGGCTCACGTATCAGTAAATAATTTTTGAAGTGAAAACTTCTTATGGCACGTTGTGCGGCTGAGGAAAAAAGTATAAACTCGCGACACCGACCGTCATCGGGACTCCCTGTCATGAATGCGATAGTAAAATTTTAATGTGCTTTGAAGACTTGGGAAACAAACTCGATTTTGGAATTTTGAAGACTTGGGAAACGAACTTGCTTTTGGAATTTTGAAGACTTGGGAAACGAGCTCGATTTTAGAATTTTGAAGACTTGGGAAACGAACTCGATTTCAGAAATTTGAAGACTTGGGAAACGAACTCGATTTCAAATTTGGAAGACTTGGGGAACGAACTTGATTTTGCAATTTTGAAAACTTTGGAAACGAACTCGATTTTAGAATTTTGAAGACTTAGAAAACGAACTCGATTTCAAAAAAATTAAAAAAGTTTTCTGACAAATTTAAAAGTTGACAACGATTTTAAAAATTTCAGATAATGTTGCCTACTTTTAGGCGCTATTTTTGAAATTTGTCGGAAAGTGTTGCATACTTTTAGGGGTACATTATCAAAAGCGCCTAAAAGTAGGCAACGTTTTTTGAGAAAAATTGGCCCATGAAAGTATGCAATTTTTTGGAAAAAATTTTTAAATTTGTAGCATACATATGTTGACTTCTCTGCAAGCGCAGCCAAAAGCAGAGCCAGCAGTCCAAAGCAGAGAAAAATCTTAAATACCAGGCCACCATGAACCAGCAGCAAGCAAATTTGGTTTTTTGAAAAACTTTAAAACGTTATATCTCGGCTATTACTAAACCGATTTAGACAAATGAGGTGTAATAGTTTTATAAGAACAAGCAAATTTTTTTTGAAGTCATTTGTGTTTTGATAAACTGTCACTAGAAGGCGTTTTAAGCAGTTTGAATATTCTAACAGCCATAACTCGGCAACGAATAAGCCGATTTTGATAAATGTGGTGTCATAGTGTCTGTAGGAAGAAGCAGATTTTTAAGTTAAGTTTAAGAAACTGACTATTTAGTCACAGGTCCAGGTACTTTCTTTACCTGATTTTTTCTTATACTTACATAATTCGCAACGATGTTTCTTACTGCAATCAGAATAAATTTTTGTTCTGAAACATTAGGAATACTTAGCTCAAATTTAATTATTCACAGTTGAGGCTACTGAGCCGAATATACTTCTTCCAGCAATTTTTGAAGTGAGAACTTCTTATGGCACGTTGTGCGGCTGAGGAAAAAAGTATAAACTCGCGACACCGACCGTCATTGGGATTCCCCGTCATGAATGCGATAGTAAAATTTGAATGTTCTATTGTTCTTTTAAATAAATATTCCAAGTGGAAGACAAAAAGCAAAGCAGACACACTAACTGACACATTCCATTCTCATTCAACGATTGTTATGCTTACATGTTTGTTTCTTTCAAATTCCGCGTTGTTGCGTTGACAAATTGAGAATGAGAGCGAGAGTAAAATTTGAATACATATTCCGTTTTTGTCTTCCATTGCATTGCCACCCAGTAGGCAAGGGCAGGAGCTAACAGTGCTTCTAGAAGGCCTTCCTTGGTAAGTATAAGGCCTTCCACCCTCCTTTCAAACGTACTTTCTTTTTTATATGAAATGGCCGCACAAAACAGGCCTTCCTAAGCAGGCTTTCTAAGACCGCTTACCGTAGAAGGACTCTCAGAAGTACTTGACAAAAATTTAATTTTAATAAATTTAAAGACTCTAAATATTAATTGTTTTTTTTTTATCCGCGCCATCTCACTTGCGTTAATATTTTTTTAATGACTTTACAATTTGACAAAGAATACACAAAACTCAATAACATAACATGAAACAACAGAAGACTAGCCTGCACATCTCTCTTAATTTCTAACCATGTGTATACTTTTCATGTCGTATATGTACAATGCATATGACAAAAAAGTTATGCCGAATCATAGAACATTGCAATACATGAAATAAAAAAGAAACAGAAAAGCGCTAAAGTAAATGGAGTCCTTCTTCTTTGCCTTCTAATATCAGGCCTGATAGCACGTCTGTTGTGGCAAGGCATATTATGCCTTCTGTGATTGTATTTTAATTTGCATGAAAATCTAGTTTTGAGAAGTCCTAATATAATCGGAGCAGTGCTAGCAGGCCTTCTCCGAGTAAGGCCTTGCTCATTTGCCTGCTGGGCATATAAAAAGAAAACGCACACATACCAACTAACACACTAATTGCCATTAAACGAATTGTTTTCACTTCTGTCGGCACTCCCGGAGTGCAATCCGCCGTTTTTTTTTTCAAATTCTTGCTATTAAATGATTTCAAAGTGTTTTTATAGTGTCGCAGACGCTAATATCAAAGTTTTCTTTTCGTTTTCTGTTGTTTCATCACTGTTTTTATTTTTATTATGTGTTTCTATTTTAATATTTGGGCCTAGCACTGACTGGGTGCCCAAGGCCTCGCGTAACCTAAGAACGCTTCTTCAAAATTCCATATATTTTTGATTATTTAAAGTTTGTGTCTATGATATTTCGTACTTTAGTAAAGACAAAAAAAGTTGAATCAATTGAACTAGAAATTGAGCTGGTTCACACAATAAAATAAAACACGGCTACTATAAGGGAGGCTTCAATCGTACTCATAGTAATAAATGTTGACTAATTGCCATAAAGGATTACAAAGAAGTACTCACCACGTGAATTGGCAAAATTCCTTTTCCACACTCGAGTCAAGGCTCGTAATTTAGTACGATAAAAAAAATTTTACACTTCAATTAACAAACGATAGTAAAAAATGTATGAATAATTTTGCTTAATTAGTTTTACACAGGATTTACATAATTATGATTCAGGGCGTAAAACGAACATAGAAATGTAATACGAATCTACACATCGTATGATGAATGCGAAATGTAATTAATATTAATCATACGCTCCCATCTCCGAGTCAACATTAAACTAACCTTGTGACAGGTTTAAATTAACAAGAATTAACATAACAAAGTTCCTGATACCGAAATATGAATCCTAATGAACAACATTAATTGGTATATTCACAAAGAAGTTAACACCAATACGAAGTAACTAAAACCATAAAATCTGGAAAAAAGCAAATTATATGAAAACCTATTAAAACCAAAAGAAAATCTCGCCGAAACCGCTCATTCACATGACTTATGTATGTCTCACACGCGTAAAAGTAGCTTGATTTGCGAGGGTTTCTTTCTCCACTTGTACTTCGTAGTACAACTTTTAAGGCAATAAAGCAAAAAAAGGCAACATTAAAGTTTTGCCTACAAAAAAGCTGTAAAAATTAATTTATTTGAACAGCTTCCGCCACCGCACTTCCGTATAATTCGTGACTCCTTCCGACTTACTAATATAATAAATTAAATTAAATGTCATACCTTAATGCTAACACATACCTACGTATGCGTGTATGTACATGAAATCAACACACAAATGCGCACCCATGCAAACTTTCTGTGCAAAAGACCGCAGAAAATCGCGTGCCGCACAACTTATGACGAGACAGGAATAACAAGCACAACAATAACAACAACAATAACAAGAAGTATCATTAAAGTTCATTTAAATTTGTATGACCAACACAAGCAATGACGTTCGTATAAAAAACTTCCTGCCGGAGTTGTAAGACATTAAATGTTTTCCAGAAGTTTAGATCCAATTAAGAATAATGGAAGTGGTTTTTGAGGGCGAACAGAGGAGTAATCATCCTTAGATGCAACGACGCAGTATATAAGAACAACCGTTTGACAATGGAACTTATGTCCTGTTTATATTACAGTTTCTACAGTTATCATTGCAAAATGTAAGGTAATGCAATGCAATGAAGAAAATCTCTTTACAACAGTGATTCGAGCTCTCAAAGCTAGGAAGTAAGGAATAAAATAATTTTAAGTTTATTCAGAGAACTCAAAACACACGTCCATTTCGAAAAAATCCAAATGCCATAGCTTCACCCTAAGATAGAAAGATATAAGACTTTTTTCTCAGGCGTATGATTAATAAATTCCAAGTTGATTTTGATGTATGTAAGCATTATTGTAGAGGATATTGCTAAAAAATCCAATATAAACTATTAAAAGACATGGAATGCATGAGTGCGCATGAAGTGACTGAAGAATTACTGAAGGTAGTGCCGCAGCTTATTTTTATGTTAAACACTTAATTATACTCATTATAATTTCACTTCGCTTATTTCACACAAAATATGTAGCATATACCTACTCGACATGTAATGTTCCGTAAACCTTTCAGAAATCGTTCACATGAAACCTAACAAAGCTTCAGTTATATTTCAGAAATCTTTCATTACCATTTCAGAAATCTTTAATTTCCATTTCAGTTTCTACAATCTGTCAATGTCCGGCTTTTGATTTCTCTTGAAACGTTTCTGTGTATTTTTTATTATGTCTTCTGACTTTTTTGATTTTGGCGTCACTTTATTACATTATTGGGACTATAAATTATTGTTAATTTTACCCGTGTCATGAGATGCGCTGATACTTAAAATGCAGTAGTTTTTTGTGACGTTTCATATACCCCAATCATGAATATTTTGAGAATGAGAAAAAAATCCCTAGAAATGAGTTATCGGCAATAATTTTTGAGGGAAAATCTTTGACGTTTCTTGCAAACTCTGTTCTCCAACTGCGTAGCTAGAAATTTAAAGAGAATCAAGCATTAAATAATAAATTTTTAATTTTATTTAATATAAAGATGTTTCATTATATCTATAAATCGAAAACCTTTAAAACTGTAAAAAAAGATACCATAAGCAAATTCATCGCGTCTGCAAATCGCGTAAGCAAAAAACAAAAAAAGATAAATTCAAAAAGCGTCCTTGTTGCTTCGCTTAGCACTAATTGAATTTTTCATTTAATTTTTTTTTATACACTAATTTAAGTTATTTCATCGTTAGGCAGATTGCGTTAATTATAAAGATTATGTCCCAAAAAACGAGAAACACAACCTCTGCCACTTAGTTATTGCTGCATTTAAAAATTGCAATACTCCAAAGTTGTAAATAACAAATTAATTAATAAATCATTACATCGCGTCTGACTCTTAGCTAACTGGTTCTTTTACTTTACAGACTTATCGAAGATAGACGTTTTTGAATATTATGGTGCATACTACTAAGGATATATATTTATATATAAATCCGTGCAATTTTTTTACACAAAACTTAAATTTCTTTTGTCCCGCTTCTTTTCAATATTTTACTTTATTTTTCTACCTGTGTATATGGGACATTCCACGTCAAATCGGAAACCGATTATTTGTTTATTGATTACTCCAGTAACATTATTCAGTCCTGCGGAATGTGCGGAGTTTAAACTAACTTCAAATGGATCATTTGATAACTATATATATTAAACTAAATGGTTTTCTCTGTGTAGGCAAATGTTAAAGAGTCTAAAAAGTCCAATGAATTTTGGCATATAAATTCTCATCTCTCAATTCTGTTAAAATTAACAGAATATTTTTGCTTACTACTCTGTAATTAAGTGCCAAATCATTCAACGAAGGAGTGTCAGAGACATGGGTTAGTTCGGACGCAGTTGAAGTTAAAATGGAATGCTTTGCTAATAAAGTCATTTTATCGTGATTTATGTGAATTGTGCATTGAATTGAAAAACGCACTGTACACGCGTAACTACGATAGTAAACCAAAATATCCCAGCGCGAAAAGTGAACCTAAATTTATTTATGGCTGGCATTACCCGGTCTCTTTATTTCCAACTTCTTTATTTCAGAACATGCAAGTGTTCTCATGTAAGTCTAAGAGATTTCGGAATAATTTCGCATAACGCCATTCAAGTGTGATTGGAACACTTAAGAAAACTATAAGAAAGCTTTATTGAAATTTTTTAGCTGTAAGTGCAGATAATGTAGCTAAGTGCATATAAAATACAGTGGATTGATGAAATATCCATTAATTTTATTAACTACTTAATTTTGCCACATATACTCGTATAATCGCAGCTGAGGCATATTATGATCCACTGTTTCATTTGCTGCCATTTTTCGGACTTATGAAAAGTTGATTCTTCTATCACTCTTGTATCATGGACAATAACAGTAACAATAGAAACATCTTCAATCATTTTGACTGCAAATCAATTAACTTAATCAATCGTTCACATTGGATCTCCAAAATGTCAGATGGAGAGTGTCTTCAGCTTCATATAAGCTTTGCCACCCAAAACAAAGTTCACATCATTTAGAATCCAAGGCATGCCATATCTAAGGCAATAAAACGGCGCATGCTGTGGCAAGAAAAGGAGCTGCAGGTCTATTGCAGAGTTCTATTTGGTAACTATAAACATAATCTTAAACTCTGTTTGGAAAAGAACGCCTGCCACTTTGTAAGGGAATCGAATGCAACAGATAAGTGCAATTTTTCATGGCGATAGGTTTCCCGAAGATATCACAGCAACTGCTGAGTCTAACGCAAACTGCATCCGAATCGTTACTGGATTCCGAAATGTACTCTGCAACCTCTGTACTGGCAGTATATAGTTTCTTGAGTCAGTTACGGTCTCTTTTTATAACTTCGAAGGAAGTTTCCAAAAAATGCTAGATAGTGCGTTGGCGTCACAATAAGTCCTTAAAGAAAGTGAAACTTACTTATGCCAAACAAACTATTTGCAGATGGCGGCGGTAATTAGAACTCAGCATCATTATACTGCAGGAAATCGAAAGAAAGATCAGGTAGTCAGTAGATATAGATCTAAGTAACTTCCAAACCAAAACCCTAACTGCATTTGCACAATAAAGCTATCTGTAAGTGGAGTCATCAAGCAAATTGCGAAACCGAAAATTTATAAGCCGATCAAAGTGATTTCATAAAAATTATATGAACAAATCCATCTCAGACCACATTTCCTCGATTTGATTAAAAAAATTTTTTTATGAAGTTATGGCCATTTTAAGTTATTTCCATTTTAGGCTGAAAATTGTTTCAAATAAGCGGCATTTCCATCCAAATCAAAATAATTAATTTTTGTCTTTTGATTCTTATAGAAATTCTTAATTTCTGTTAGAATCTTTAAAAAAATTTCAAAATGGTTAAAAATTGGCAGAGTTATAGCGATTTTTATGAGAAAAAACAAAGCTAATTTTCTGAAAAATCCCACCTTTTTTTTCGCTTAAAATTTTATTTTGGACTTGTACTAATATAAGAAAGAGATAATATAAGTTTAAAGCGCGCTTAGAGGCATTTGAGGTGAGAAGAATTTTTTTTCCAAAAAAAAAATATTTAAATTTTTGTTTAAACCTTGCCAGCCATCTGTGATACTACTACTTTCAGCTTATTTTTAATAATAACATCATTTAGTACCGTTCTTTTTCTTTAAAATGAGCTTTCAAGTGGTAATCTGCGATGTTTCTTCGCAAAGTTACAGCCATTTGAAAAAAACATGAATTTGATTCCCCTGATATCCTATGAAAACAACATATATAATCGGCAACCAATTCCGTAACATGAAATAATCCGCGAGCATGGTTTGAGATGGATTTGGTCATATAAATAACACAAAATCGAATCGCAATGAGCTTGAACATTCTCTAAGAAATGCAACTCTCGAGATCTCGGGTGAACTATGGTTACCATTTTCCAACTGGGTGACAGCAGCACACGTCACATAAGACGCAGTAGTTACCTCACAAATTAATGAACAATTTTATGACCGACACCGTTTCCGGTGAATTTTTTCAAGCCACACGCCATAGGTATCGCGATAAATGAACAAGAACACATTTCAACAGCGGAAATGGCAAGTAAACCAGATTTTCGCTGACATTGCAGCACCGTTTGAGGTGACCAGGTGTTTTGAAATTAAAGCGCTGCAATAAATGCGAGTAAAGTAGCAGCAGCAGTAGTGCAAGCTTACGTACATAAAAAACATTTAACTACAAGTCACTGTGTACATGTATGTGTGTATGTGTGTGTAAGTATTAGTGTTAGTGTCGCCTTATAGTATTTATTGTCACACAAGCGGAAGTTGAATGCTTTTGTTGTTTTGGTACGAGTAGCTGCCATTTGAATTTGCATTCCACTGCATTTGTTTTTACTTTCTTATTTGCTTCTTTTTCCACGTTTCTCTAATGTTTTTCTCTTTGCATTTACTTCCATTACTACACTCTCTCGGCTCATTTGGCAAATAACTTTGTTAAGCGCCTAAAAGCCCACTTGTTGGTTGGTTAGTCGTTTGCTTTGACTGTTTCTACTTTGTTGACCTCGTTCAGTTTTCTTTGCCATTTAGTCTACTTTCTTCGTTTTGATTCTTTTTGTACATTTTCACTTTAAAACTTGAACTTTATTGTGTTGAAGTATTTAAGATTTTATCTATTGGCAATAAAAATGTTTGCACTGAAGTTTATGAGCCAAGTAAAATAAGAAAAAAAGTCCATCATAACGAGGTTTGAGTAATTGAACGTTTTTAACTTTGCAATAATTTTTTAATGAAGTCCACGGTTTTTAAATGCACTAAAATTGCTAAGTACCTTTGGAAACAAATCTAAGCAGTTTAGTTTTATAGCAAATAATAGTTTTAATTTTTATTGCTTATGCATAGAAGAAAGTTATGGCTCTGCAAATGGTTCACTTAGTTACCTCTTTACCAATTCATTATGGTTAAACATATGCAGTTTCCAATATTCCTTGATTATTCAGAAAGGTCTGCAGTGGAATGGAATCCATCCAATTTTTTTTAACAAGACAATCTTTCTTTTATTGTAAATTATCGTGAATCTCTTTAAGTTTATGATTGTCTTAATCGGTCTAGTTTGCTCTTCATTCGTTCAAGTGCAGATAATTTTGAACGCCACTTTTCTTTGAACAATGTTCGCGTTCCAATAAGACAAAGATTACACAGGACCACAAAAAAAAAGTCTTGTAGTTGAAAGTTGAGGTACCATTTTGTATGTATTTTGGTGTGCTAAAAACGAATTCGGAGTCAGAACTTACCCATCACCCTCAGTTTTTGACTTAACCTCAAAATCCCACTTTTAGATACGTTAAAAAAGAAGTCCTTCAAAAAAAAAAAGGATCAAAATCCAGAAGATAGACCTTATTTATGTTACGTAATTAAGTGCGTCAAAATAATATCTTCAAAATTAATACATACCCGCAGATATTTTGGTGCACGAAAACTCAGGGGAGGTGTAATAAAGTACTGTGATGGGTTTATGGGTGATTAAAGGGTAAAAATAAGTTGTTATTCATATTAACAGTTTTAGTGCACTAAAATACCTGCGGATATGCATTAATTTTGAATTTTTTATACGACATGAGATTTTGACCTTTTGGGGGTGCTGGGGGAAAAGTGGGCAACTAAAACTCATTTTTATTGTAAGTTATTATTTTAGCACACATATATGCGTACCCCTCCTTTCTGGGTTTTGATTTTGAGGTTATGTCAAAACCTAAGGCTGATGCGCAAATTCTGACCCCGGATTCGTTTTTAGCACGCCAAAATACATACCGTAAGGTACCTCATCTTTCGACTACAAGACTTTTTTTTTGTGGTCAGATTACTTTTAACTACCAGAAAACCGACCGAGATATGAAAAATATTGAACAAAATTAAAAGACATAGAAAAAAATCGAAGAAAGGCTCAAAATAAGATAGGTTGAGGAAGTTCAAAAAGTATAGAAAATGCTGAAAGAGGCTTAAAATTTTAAAAAATTGGAATTAATTTGGAAATATATTACGAGTAAGTCAGCAGAAAAAAGGTAAAATCGTCGAAAAAGTCGATAGTAAAATACAAACTGTTGGCATAAGTGGTGAAAAGTCGAAAAAATATTGAAAAAAGTTGAAAGAGCTTGAAAAGCTTGAAGAAAGCTGAAAGGGGTTGATACATGCTAAAACGGTTGAGAATCGCTGAAAAAATTGAAAAAAAGTTGAAAAGGTTAAAAATAATGTTAAAAGTTACTGAAAAAGTTATTCGACACAAAATTTTTATTTAAGTTTTTTTTTTTTATAATGTTATCTTCAATCAATCCTAAGAGCATATCTGCATTCAAATCAAAATTCCCGACATAAATTTGGAAAATATGAGTTGTCAATAAAAAATTCGAAGTTACCAAAGTTATAGCGGGAATTTCGCATTTTGCATTGTTAGGATTGATTAAGGAATAACATAAAAAATTAAAACAAAAAAATATGTTATATTGAAAATATTTTGAGAAAAAATATATTAATTAAAAAAAATAAATGTTCTAACAAAGTTATTAAAATTTTTTTGAATTTTTTTTTTAGAAATTTATAGTCTTTCTTAACAAATATGATTAAATGATTTTTAATCCTATATAGTTTTTGAGATATTTCGTTTCAAAAAATGTTCAAAAATGTCGAAAAAAAAAAACAAAGTGTGCAGTTATTAAAAGAATGATCGATATGTATATGTATCTATATCATTAAACGTCAATTTAGCATCAATCTGTTTACCAAGGTCTTTGACTATATCGACACGACAGATTTTCTTTTAAGATTTATTAAAAAGAATGGAACCTTAGGATCAGTGTCCATTAGACCGAGTCGATTTGTATGAAGCAAAAAAAAGTCAGCCAGACACCGACTCAAAAGTTAGAATGACCCTTAAAAACGAAATCTGCATAATTTTTTTTTCGTTCCGAGAAAAACCATTGGATTACTTTTGATTCTCCTGAAGGTCCTTTTTGGCTAATAAGACGTGTTTTTTGCTCGTAACTTTTTTTTCTTCACAAAAAGTGCGTTCTTGCAAAAAATTTGACGTTTAAAATTTATTTTGTGTTAAAAATAATATTTAGTCCCAAAATTCGATTTTCCCATGTACAAAATATGAATTTTGGGACCGAATATTATCTATAATAGAAAAAAAATGTAAAACTTTTTAACGTCAAATTTTTTGCAAGAACTCAATTTTTATCTTTCGAGTGAATTCGGGTATCCATTCTGTGAAGGAAAAAAGTTACGAGCAAAAAACACGTTTGTTTTAGCCAAAAAGGACCTTCAGGAGAATCAGACACAGATATCGTTTTTCAGAGTCCTTTTATTTTTTGAGTCGGTTTCTGGCTGAATCTGAATTTCGACCCGGTCTAGTGTTCATATACTTAAAATAGTTGACAACAGGGTTAATTGCTTCAATTCAAGATGATTTTTTAAACAAATTTGCAAATAACTCAGATATAATTTGGAAACCGCTGGTAAGCCCTTCAACAGTCTTAAGTTCAGATGGGAAACCATACGACCTTTGTTTCTAAAACATGTGAATCTTAATGTTGGAGAAACTTAATTATTTTGTTTTTCTCTCGTTAAACAAAAGTTTGAAGTCCATGTCACAGAAATCGTTCTATCCCGGCAATTTCAGAAATTTTTGAGTTCTTACCAGGACATGACATTCTGAGATCGAAAATAGAACAATATCAAAAATTGAAGAATTTGAAATTTAAAAATCTAAAACAATTGGAAAGATTTAAGAAACCAAATATATGAAAAAATTTTATAAATAGATTGAAAATTAAAAAGTTTGAAAAAATTGAGAAGGGAGAGGGGCGTATTTATTTCATCCCCTATTGCGGCCGTTACGTATTTTCATCATTAACATGCCTCAAAGTCTATGGCACAGAAAAGGTATAGACGAAAAAGTTTCTTTATAAAAAATTTTTCGCAGTCATTTAACACTAGAAAAGTCCAACCAAATGTTGAATCTCACATTTTAGATATTCAATTTCAAGAAGTCAGCTTCCGGAAATTGAATTCAATTATTCAATTCGACTGCCAGAAAGTTCACATCTCTTGTGAAAACAAAATTCACGGTGATCGATTTTTTGTAATAGAATACATATAAGGCCTAAAACTATGCTTTGATTTCTGAAATACCTAATGCTTGGAAAAAAAATAAACTTTTGGTTCGTAGTGTACTCATGTAATAAAATAAATCAACAACGTTATTTATGTTATTTATGATATGGCACTAAAATAGAGGGCAAGTTTTCCATTACAATGGCATGTTACAGAAAAATAACCAACTTCAAATTGGCTAATAAAAAAGTTTGCCTTAAATTATGCCAAATCTGTATTTTGTCGAAGAAGAAAAGAAATCAGATCATTAAAAGCTATACACACAAACGATTGCAAAGGATAACTTTAAAGTGTCACGTAACAAAGCTAAGAAGGTGAAGTTTTAAGCGAAAACTTGTGAGCGAAGCAGTGTTGCCAATTTGATTTTTGGTAAATTGTGATTTATTCCCTAGCTACAAAATATTTTGATTTGTTATATAGGACTGGATTGTCCTAATTTGCATAACTAACGAAATTTATAGCCCTATTACATTTGGCGAGTCGCCTGGAAAATTAAGCGACTCGCCTAAATTGAAATTACGGTTTGCCAGTCGCTCTGTTGTTTCGCCTCAAACGTCAAAATTGCACGAATGTTAAAAATTTTCATATTAGTGTTAGCGATTCGCCTAACTTTCGTTCGCCAGAAATGTCAAAATCAGGAGAGTAAAATTTGTGTGTGACAAATATTTGTCATTTTTAAAAAATTCCATTTTTTTTGGCTCTCGAATCTTCGCTCAAGCGCTTGTGTACATAGCACCAATCGATGTCTAAAGGCCCAAGTTAAGTTTTGGAAGAATGAGATGAAAAAAATTGATTGTACTAATTATGGATAATGTCGAAAATGGTGACCTAAAATTCTTTTGAGAATCTCTCCTTCCACCTAAATTCATTTTCGACTTTTTCTCGTCTATTGGTTCAGTACTATATTTATTTTCCTTAAATAATGTCAACAATTGGCGGGGTGCAATCCGGTCTAAAATCTTGTTACGATCTCTTCGCATCAATTGTTGTAATAACTTGTTTTTCTCTAAATGAAGCCTAAAGAGATGGAAGATGATATCCTATCCTACGTACTTTAAAAATATAATTTTGGCCTTTTTGCATCGATAGGTTTCAGAAATTTTTTAACTTAGTACACATATAAAGGTGTGGAAACATTAAATTTCAATTAAAATGGGCGTTGCCACGCCTCCCATGTGATAAAAAAAACTAAAATCGTCCAGCTGTCCAACGGATTTTCATAATTTTTTTTTAAAAATGTTCATTATGGTCTATGGAATGTTCTTTGTTTAGTTTGATTTGAGAAAAATGGATGATGCCACGCCTCCCCCACTATTAGAGAAAAATTAAATTCATCATAACTCATCAACTATTTGACACAAGTGAGTGAGACTTGGTACGTATATAAAAGGTACGAGCAAAAGTTAGTTCCAATAAAAACAAGTAAAGGTGTTATCTTCGGCCAGGCCGAAACTCACATACCCTACACTGCGCTGAAAGTACCTTTTAAATAAATGTTAAAAAGGCGTTGAAGAGGTTGAATAAGTCGAAAAAAATGTGAAATGTTAGAAAGGTTGACATAGGTTGAAAAATGTTGAAAATGTTGAAAATGTCGAAAATATATGCTAAATGTTGAAAAAATTTGAGGGAGGTTGAAAAACTCTAAAAAAGTTGAAAAAACTTGAAACAATTCAAAATGGATGAAAAACTCGAAAAAATAAAGAAACTAATGAAGGAAGTTGAAAAAGTCGAACAAATCCATATGGGATATATTGGAAAAAGTTATAGGGTTGAAAAAGTCGAAAGAATAAGGAAAATGTTGAAAAAATGGAATAGAAATGAAAAATTAGAAATATGCGACTCCCACTTGTCCAATTCCGCCCACTTTTGGTTCAATTAACTATATTCGTGATCGACATCCTCATATTAAATTTCAGCACAATAGCTTGTATAGTTTGCGATATGTGTCGCAGTTAAAAAATGTAGGGCGGTGACACACCCAATGGTACAATCCAGCCCAGTTTTGATCCAGAAATAGCTTTCCATAAGCAAACCTCTTATACCAAATTTTAGTATGATTGCCCAAATATTTCGATAACTATGCCACTTACCGTACTTTACTTGTATGGGTGGTGCCACGCCCACTGGTGCTATTTCAGCCAATTTTGATTCAGACATACTCTATAGCAACTGAACCACTTACATTAAATTTCATAGCAATTGCTGCAACAGCGCTTACAAATTTATGTTAATATGGGACATGCCACGCCCACTGAAGCAATTCCGTCAAAATTCATTTATTTTTAAAGCTTATAGTAACTGGCATCTATACACCAAATTTTATGAAGATTACTCTCATAGCACACTATCTATGACAATAAACGTTTTTTGGTTATATGGGAGGTGCCACGCCCACAGGTACTATTGGACCAAATTTTTGTAATAAGAGACCTTATAGGAAGAATATCTACCTTAGTAAATTTCACAACGATTACGTTGTTAGTTCTCTTTATATAACGTTAATAAATACTGTGGGCGGTGCCACGCCCTTGAGCGAGTTTTTTTCCGTAACGTACCTGAGCTTGTATTGATGACTGCTTTCAGCGGCATCATCTCCAAAATTTTTATGGCAATCGTTTGTGCCAATTCTGAGATATACGGAGTCAAAATTTTTAACAGCTGAAAAGTGTCACGCCCATTTTATCGATTCTGCCCAGTTTAATCTCAGTTCAAGATATATTTGATATGTATCCGTTTACCAAATTTCATCGTAGTATTTTGAACGGCTTACAAGATATGGTGGTATAAATGATTAAATTTAGGGCTGTGCCAAACCCCTATACGACCCTTTGGAAACTTGAAACCCAGCCTAATCCTAATTTGGTTCACATGTGCATCAAATCACCAAGTTTCATTAAAATCGCTGAAGCTTTTTTCAAAATTGGCCTGGGTAAATTTACATAGAGTATGGGCGGTAGGCGTGTCCGTCAACTGATTTTGCCCATTTTCAATAGCAAGATGCCTGCAAGAAGATGTGACCTGTGTGTGAAAATTTCATTTAATTAGCTTTCTTGGTTTTCGCGTAAGCCTGATTTCAACAGACGGACGGACGGACGGACGGACGGACGGACGGACGGACGGACGGACGGACGGACGGACGGACGGACGGACGGACAGACGGACAGACAGACAGACAGACAGACAGACAGACAGACAGACAGACAGACAGACAGACAGACAGACAGACAGACAGACAGACAGACAGACAGACAGACAGACAGACAGACAGACAGACAGACAGACAGACAGACAGACAGACAGACAGACAGACAGACAGACAGACAGACAGACAGACAGACAGACAGACAGACAGACAGACAGACAGACAGACAGACAGACAGACAGACAGACAGACAGACAGACAGACAGACAGACAGACAGACAGACAGACAGACAGACAGACAGACAGACAGACAGACAGACAGACAGACAGACAGACAGACAGACAGACAGACAGACAGACAGACAGACAGACAGACAGACAGACAGACAGACAGACAGACAGACAGACAGACAGACAGACAGACAGACAGACAGACAGACAGACAGACAGACAGACAGACAGACAGACAGACAGACAGACAGACAGACAGACAGACAGACAGACAGACAGACATCGCTAAATCGACTCAGGTGGTGACGCTGATCAAGAATATATATACTTTTCCATACCTGCCACGCCCCCTTCGATGTGTTACAAACGGAGAGCCAAAGTGAATATACCTTCGGTGTAGGGTATAAAAATTGGCGGCTAATTACGCAACTTTTCTTTCGAAGCTCTTTATTATTTACATAAATTTTGTTTTTCTTTTCAGCTATCGCTTTTTTGTCACTAAACAATTTAAACTTGGTAACTATTTTTTAGAGGGGAAACAATCAGTTGTATGTTTCCTGCAATTTGGAATGAAATTTAGTCAACTCTAGGTAACAAAAGGTGCCTTTAAGTACTTAAAAAATAAAGCCGGTTTTTTTAAAAGTAAATTTAGTTTAACTTCTTTTGATGGTATTTAACTATCAGCTCATAAAAGTGCTGGCAACATTGGAGCACCACTGAGAAACACAAATAGTTTGAACAACGTCGTGTTATGGTCATAGGACACGCAGGAATTTCAACAGAAGGGTGGAGCACGCGCCACACATTGTAAAAGTGTAAAAGCAAAGCAGGAACAAAGTGTTAATCAAGCTGCAAAGTGGAAAAATTTTAATTTCTGAAGGTGCAAACATTGGGAACACTACGATATGAAAAAAAAGAACAAGAAAATAGCGAAATGAAAACAAAAGTTAAACTCATGAAAACATATAAATCAAGATAGACCAAGAAAGACGAATACATCTTAGGGGTGCGCCACATTCCTCGAAATTGTGTATGTGTAACGCAGTGACGGATACAAAAAGGTAGTAGTGTAAGGTATTTTGTGCTAAAACTTGACCTATCCCAAATAGCTTATATGAGTTTTTTTATGGGATATTTCTTTTTGAAAGGGCAATGTCAAATAGAATGTCAAACATTCAGTAATGCTGTCGAACAAGGATGTATGTATGTCTCCTCAGCCTTTTGATCCTTGTGTCTTTTTTTTAAATTTAATTTAACTAAAATCTTGTCCATTTAAATAAATGTTGATTTGCAAAGCAGTAGCTTTACCTTTATGCATTGAACATGTTCACTGTCCTTGTGTTTGCGGATATTTCCGCTTCCTTTCATATTTAAGGTGACATTTTTCTGTATTGTGGGTTGTGTATTCCTCATAATTGAGTTAAGGTGAAGGTTATCACTTCTTTACCGAAGAGTTTTTTTGCTTTAACATTAGCCTAACCTTTAATGTTGACATTCAATTTTTTTTTTTTGGTTTATTTTTTTGGATTATCCTTGAAGTGTTTATTATTTAAATGAAACACATTGCGGTTCGTTCAAATTTTCGACATTGAAGATGATCGCCGGCTCAATTTACTCTTTCCAACAAACAGTTGTTATCGTTAATCTTCCTCGAGTACACAACACTAATAAATCTTTAAGTCTCTTAAATTCACTGCACAATGTTGATCCAAAAAAAAAGGAGCAGTTTCGGTAAAAAGTTTTTTTGAATTTATTGGTGTGGCAGTTTTTGGGAAGAACACTTGCAAGGTGCTCTGGCCCCCAATTCACGAGTAATGCTCCAGCTTAGGTCCAACAAAGCCGAAATGGACTAATCGAAATTCAAAATCCCAAAATGAATGGGCATTTGAGCACTTATTTCTCAGCGATTTGTTTTAGAGATATGATAGATACAGTCCACAATTAATTTTTATAATACCTGCATTAGAATCGTTCGCAAATCAAAGAACCTTTTCCTAGGCAAATAAATTTGTTAAACATTTCACTAGATCGGTGAAAGTTTGCGAGATATATAATTTATTGCAGCAAGATTGGCATTAAAAAAGTTCAATGTACAGCGGGGGAGCTGATAAAATTCAACTTTATCAAAATTGAAAAAACTTTGCGAAATAATTCGAATTTTATTGTATTAACTTTTTCTTTCGCCGTAATCCTTTGCCAACGCATCTTCGATGCTTAGCTAAACAGGGGCGCTGTTAGCTGCCCGAGCGCCCGTGAGCACATTTAATTTTTTCGTCCCATTATGTATGCTCTTAAATAATTTTAATAAATGTTTTTTTTTCTAACTCTAACTGATAATCAGAATCAGGTCTCACTCTACTGAATTTCTCAAAAGCCTAAGAGTAAATTGTATATTTTAGTTTTTAAGTGTCCTTAGTTTTTAGGGCGGCATTTGTGCGATGCACCCCTCCCTCCTTAATTTTCTGCGCGCCCGCTTTTGGCGTCCTTGTAACTATATGCCTCACTACGCTCACGCACCTCCAGCGATTTTGCAACGCTTGCACGAGCTGACAGGAGTGTTGCCAGAAAGAAAAAAATATTGAGTATAGTATCCATGAAAAATCGACAAAAAAGTTAAAAAGCCACAGCAACAAAGTTTCAATTACATATATTAAGAAGAAAACATACTTTCCCGAAAATGAAAAGGAAAGTAAGTACATATTAAAGAATAGTTTACCAAAAAATGATATATCTCTTTTACGGAAATTATTTTACTTAACAAAAAGAGACATGCCATAATTACATATAAGAAAAATATATTCTTGAAATGTTTTTTCCCGTAAAAATCGACTTTCCTACAACATACCGAGGCATTCGGCGTCAGTACATCTCTCCGTCCTCAGCGCTCTCGAGAATCGACGCTATACAGTTTTTATCAGTTACCGATTTCCAAATCGAAATAATTTAAATTGTTAAAATCGTTGTTGGAAATATGCTGTACCAGGCTTATTTCTAAAACGCGATCTAATCAATTTTTTATGAATTTTTTAAGAAGATCATCGCAGGAATCCAATGGTGCAGGTTATTTCGTTAAAACTCCTCACAAATGACTTAAAAAGTGGCTTGAAAAGTACACGTCTTGCCAAAATGTACTCGTTTTTTTGCTGCTCGTTTTTCGAGTTTTCTGACAAATTACCCTAATCGTTTTGGAAGTAAGCGGCCATCTTGTGAATATCACTTTTTGCCGCCCATTTAGAATGGCAAAATATTATATGAAACACGTTTCTGGTAGTTTTATACCAAGTTATGAATTTTTTTCAAAACAAATAAAAAAAAATTTAAAAAACTCCACTAAAAATTGCTCCAGCTCGATCCATCAAGGTCCTAGCCATAGCCATTTTGCCCTAATTATGAAAATTTATTTTGGAAGATTTGTATTTCCTTTTTTGTCGATTGTTGTCAAAAACGGATAACGAATACCTTTTTGATCCTAAAATCTATTTGCACATCAGAACAACAACACTGGCAATATAAATATTTATTTAGAGATAGAAAGAAAGAATAGAATTACCAAAGATTAAATTCTGGCATCACCATCGACCGCACCAACATGAAATTTCTTACTTCTTCGATAAAAGTTTTATATTTCGTTATGGCACAGTGGTTTCTTGCATTTTGAACTTAAGCAACGCGCTGCTTCCGATGTTGATGTTGCACCATCAGTAGCACCACCCACTGGTTTAAGATTTTCCAAAGAAACAAAAATAAAAAAATGGAAGACATGAAGATGAAAGGCATCGGATCATGAAAAATAAAACCAACGAATAAGAATGCCATGGATGCCTTTTTGCTTGTTTAAGTTTAAATTACATGCAACAAGGCCTTCCCTCCCTCACAACATTTGTTATGACAAAGTAGCTGCAATTAGTTGCCTCCAAATGTCACATCCATCATGGTAATTGAGCGCGTCCTTTGTTGTTACATCCTTGTGTGCACCCCATGATAGCAAACAAATTAAAGTTGCGTTCTAATATGCAGTTCAGAGCATTACAACAACAACAGCAATGGCAGTTTCTTATTGCGTTATATTGGTAATGGAATTTTTTCCTCACCAGATCCTGACATTTATGTAAGTCAACTGGCATTTCTCAAGTATTTCTTATTTATGAACGCACTGGGTCAGTTGGATGCCATTATGCACAGACGTAGGCAATGAAAAAGAATCGGTGAGCATTCTACGCCCTTGATGTAATAAAAACTGAATTCAATTTTCCGTTTCGTTAGCGTCACTGGCTTATAGCATAACATCTCGTTTTGTAATCCATGTTTCCCTGGTGACTTCATATAACAGCTTTATAAATCATTAAATGATCAATTAGTTTCAATTTGAAATTCACTATCGCAACACTTTTGAAATACGTGGTATGCAGTCTTCCATAGCAAGAGTTCATCAGAACTGTTCCCATTTGCAGCAGGTTCGATTAGGATGAATTCAGGACATGTGATTTATTATATATACCTGATTTTGAATTCGTGTCTAGGTTGGGTTAGGTAAAACAGACTCATAGCCAGTGATACGTCAGGAATAATCGAAGCCTTTGAAGGCTCATTGTGATACCCGGAGTTATGGTAAACCTCCTTTGTCACATTATTGATGATATTGATGATTGATTATTGATCATTCAGCATAGAAAGCACTACAATGACTCATTTCTACCACATCTTCACAGATTTTACTATAGTCCCAGTGGGAACTCTCGGAACTGTGGTCGAAACGAGTTAGAAAGACAGTAAGCTAAGACAAAATCAAGCCAAGTTCCGCAAACAACTTTCTGTGATAAAATTGAAAAGTTTGCTTATCTGTGACCTCTATCTTCTACCGGGTGATAGAGCGTCCACAAAATCATTTTCACCGTGCATGATCATTAGAGAGTGACTTTATTTCACACCAACATTTCCACAATTTATGGATTTTATGGATGAGTGATTGTTTCCAAGATGGTTTTGGACTACCAAGATTTCTACTAACCCGTGAGTTCTATTCCAATGCATTCCAGACATTTGATAATAATTTACACTAAGTGTTTCTATTATTGGTGGCTGATTTAAAAATACCAACTGTTGGGCAATTCAACATTGGATATTGTTATGAGCTATCGAATTTCCAAGATAAGGTAAGAACAATTGTTATTATGCGCTTGTAAATATATTTCGGAGCCGTAAAAAATAAATGCTTCTAAATTTGACTCGAAGCTACCAATACAATAGAGAACACCAGGTATTGCGAAGCTTAGCGGAGGTTTTTATACATTATATATTCTAGCTTGAATGCTTCCATTAATCCCTCAATCAAGTTTTCTAGCGCTGCGCAATAAGTGAGTTAACCAACTCCTTCATGCTGAATATGCTCATCCAGCTCTTTCTGGCACTCTTCAATAATATCCGAAATACATTTCGGTTCGGAGAATCTTACTTGATTGTCGGAATCTTGATGAAGAGGTACCAAATGACATCTGCATAAGTGAGGCCGCCCAGGAACTTAAGAAAGGTTTAAAGAACGCTTCCATGATTATGGTCAATGTCTCTGCTAAAATATCGTCGAGTACTATAAACAACAATATCGGTAATGTCAGGCAGTCTTACTGCACCCAACACAAACTCAAAGCGACCTAAAAGTTTCGCGTTAAGTGAGAGTTAACATTTGATGACCATGTAATGAAGCCCTAATTAAGTTAGAGTACTGAACTACAACTGTTCTTTGCATTGCAAAGGCACATGCTCTCAAAAGCGGCGTTACGATCGATTAGAGTTTAATGTATCGAGACCTGTTACTCATTATTTAGCTCTCCAATAATTCGTATTGTATTTACCTGGTCAATATACATAGATTCGTTCGAGCAAAAACCTACTAGTTACTTTCCATTAAGTTTCTCATACTGTTTATGGTGAGAAGGATTGTTGTTAATATCTTGGATGTAATTAAGAGTTTTATGATGCTCCTGTAACTCTGTCATATCAATAAGAAATTTTTGTAATTTTCAGCAAACTTTCTAGAAGTTTGCTTTTCTTTCAACATTTTGATATGAATTGGTTACATAAGTTCTGGAGTATGCTCCGGTGAGAACATAACTTTCTACGCTTGCTACTTTCTTGTATCCAAAAAATGTACCAGTCTGTCTAATTTTTGGTAATGAACGCAGCATGAAGCCTGATCTTGCCTCAAGAAATAGGGTAGTCTGTACTCACATCGAATAGAATTTGTAAAATTAAAGGTACTAAGAAACTTTTTCCAATGAATGAGGTGAGGTTATTCAAAGTAATTAATAGTTTCCCGTTCATGCTTTTGGTTGGCCAACTTTACCTGAATTTGTCGTCTGTTATCTTGTGAACTACTTTACAAGCCTTGCAAAAGTTAATTTTCCCTACGGACTTTCGGTGAAAGGTCACTTTGATCATTTTTCTCTTTAGAAGGAGTCTTCTATCCCTTCCTTAAGCTCGTTATAACGTTAACTTTACTTGTTCAGTAGTCTGATTGACTTCTAATTTTGTATTGAGTCGGAAAAGAAACCAGTTTTTATTCCAACTTCCATCTCATAGCTGCTAATAGCGTTATCAATGAATTTGTTGACTTCCTTATAATCGCGACTGGGAAACAGTATTGCGATCTTGGTGGAGATCACAGTTGGATGTATAATCCCAAAGCATTGGTAGGCTCATGTCTCATTATTCTGACAATAAAAAGCAGATAATATCATTTGCATGCACTTCGCTCAGTAGTTACATCTGACTTATTTTGTATGAATTCGATTTCAACTTGGAAGAATATGGCTTTGCGAAACTTCTTTGTGTGGTCATCAAGAATTTTTTGTTGAGCTCATTTATGACAAAGGTTATGTATCGCTTGCAATAGCTCTGTAGAATGGATTTTCCTACATAATTCAGCAATAATATAAAATGTATACATCGAAACACTCAAGCACTATGCTTGAGCATATAGTAATGGAAGCTCAGTTGCGCATCCTCGAGCTTGTTGTTCTGGAGGGCCAACAGTATTAGTCTCGGATTCGATGAGTTTGCAGGTAAACACAAAAAACCTAACATCTTTGAAATGAATAATACCCTCTTAAATTATTTTCCATCTCCGACTCTGGTAGTGCATACGCTGCCACAGTCGTTTATTTAAATGGCACGTCTTTGCTGTTGCTTTAGCCGTCGCTGCTGCAGTGTTGCATTTGATTGACCCATTCAAATGCCAAATTGAAATTCAGCGACTGCAAAAATAAATGCGAAAAAAAAAAATCACCAATTTAAATGCGCAACTGTCATTCGCATTTGGTGCTGTTGATGCAGCGTAAATGTGCTCCACACGAAAATTTTTGTTTTAGTTGCGCCAAAGTGCAGCAGCTGCGTCGTAGCGTTTTTTATTTTTATTTTTTTCGATTAATTTTTTTTTTCTATATCTCGTCCTTTTTCATATCCTTTTGAACTGTTGAAACTTTAATCGCCATGCTTACAAGTGGCGCCCCCACACACTTGATGTGGCAAAATCTCTAGTTAGAGCGCACCAAATGGGCGCATAAAAAATGTTCGAATGCCAGCAAAAAATGTGAAATAAAAAGAAAAAACAAATCGCAATCTTCAGTCGGAAAAGCAAAAAAGGAAAAAATTGCTACAGAAAATGTGAGAAAAATCTATACGAGAGCCGATTGACATAAATTTTAATGATAATTGAGTCCTTTGAGAGCCATACTGAATGAAATACCAAAGGAATGAATGCAAAGTTTGCTTTGAAGAGGATTTTTGTTTTTTCTGTTTCTTTGAATTCGTATTGTAAGTATGAAGGAATGAGCGAAGGATTAAATGAACAAACGTCATACGTAAAGATTTGTTCAAAATTATTGAACTTTAAAGATGACTTTGAGAATTCAATGATTCAGTACATTCGGCCGTTATGCAAATGTAGTGACTAATTTGTAAAGGACACAAAACGAAAATATTTTCTTAAGAAAGACGTGCATTTATGGTTTTAGCTACGTAAAATTTTCCAATCCATTTCCTAGAATAAAGTGTACACTCACAAACATTTTGGTTTTAAATTTATTTTTCATAGATACCCATTATTAAGTATATGCAAATGAATCGAAGTTTACTTTTGGCGAACTTAAGAAAATGTGTTAAATTTATTTTCCAAAATGTTTGAATTATCGGTACAGAAAAGCTTAAGTGTCCCTTGTATCCATGTATCCCTATAAAAATATAAAACTTTTTATTTTAATTGACTTACAATAGCTTTATGTTTCATTACAGAAACATAAAACTTAGAGTACATGCTCTACATGTAGGCATAATACAATATAAGAAAGAATTTTTGAAGATTAAAATCTTCGAACCATTTCCGAGATCAGACTAAAAGTAAAAAGCAGATGTAGAGCTCGAAATTCATGCATAATGTATGTAGGTTAACCTTAAGAAAGGACTTTCTGAAATTCAACTACTACGGGGATATGACATCACGTAGAAATTCAAAGATATGCTGTTACCATACTTTTTTCTGACTAGAGTGACAATCGTGGAAGCATTAAAATTTCAGCACACAATGTAGATGATTTTTGAGAAAAGACTTTATCAAAAAAAAATCCAAATACTTCAATTCCTTTTTATTTCTAAACGCTATATAACGAACTGCAGTGAAACTCGGTACATACGAGTACAAATGCGCTGGATAATAGGGATATGCCACCATATCATAAAAGTAAAATTAAGTACATCAACATAATTCTGTTTTTACACGGTAGATACGTTCCAGAAAAAACCGTGTAAAAAAAGACATGAAGTATGTATGCAAATATGTACATAGAACAAAAGGGGATTAGTTCCATATCCTTCCTGTTCTTGGTTAACAAAAACATTTTTCCTTAAATTTTCAATCAAAAACCTTTTTTTTAATCGTGCTAAATTGAAGGAAATTATTTTTTTTTCTTGACCGTGTAAAAAAAGACCTTGTAAAAACAGTATTGGGTGTATTAAGTTTTGATATAAAGAGAAGGAATGTAGAATATAAAATGCTACAAAACGACAAAAACGTGGAAGGAATTCGACAAGTGGTATTTCCTATAGAAGTATAATGCTTAGGACATAGTGTCTAGAGCGTTTCCAATAGAGTTTAATGAAACCTGTGTAAAGGTAAAAACGTGGCTACCCAAACGAAAAGTGGGAATAATTGGGAATGTGGGAGTGGCACTTTACATAGAAATATAGATTTTAATCAAACATATCGAGAGTATATGGCAATGTAATGAAAGTTTGTACGGAAAAAATTAACCACACGAATGAGCGTGACCCCATGTCTCTTGAATGCAAAATATTTAGGTTATTACGTCTTGAAAGTTTTTCAGTGAAATTAACAAGTGTCGGGTCGGGGTACAGTGGTTCCAAATCGAGTTGCTTTTGTTCAAAAATGGCTAGGTAACGCAAATCTTTTCGGAATTGAAAATTATTCATTTACGACAAGATTTGTGTTCTTCTAGATGTTTTTGAATAAAACTTCGATGTGGAACGACTGTGCGGGATGGTTGCACCCCTTAAACAAAATTTTCCCAAATATATTTTGTTGAATTTGATCCCAATGATCTTAGGATTGTAGTTCATTAAGGTTGGTCTCGTCAAAACTTTGATGATTTTCTTAAGATCTTGTTTCATTCACATTCTGCATTATTTTCCAATTCGACTGTTAAACTAAGCTGTTCAATCAATCTAAAACAGGTGCCAGTCCGATGAAGGACCACGCTCAAACTAATTTCTTAATCACTCCGTTTTTTCGATACTTAACATACATATCTCGAGACCCAGATTAGTTCCAGCTTATAAGTTTGGTTTTGTCAGAGCCCGAAATAGATACAGTTTGTCAGTTTGTGATTATTATCACACACGCACACGCCTAACCAGTCCCGCTTGTTGAACGTTCTCAGGACAGCTATTCTGTTTGGACAGTTTAAATGTGTGTACATGCACAGAAAACTTTATTGCGGTCACCAGAATAGCAAGTACTTTTATATGTAGCTCTGTTGAATACCACCCTAAGGTTTCTGAGTGAAAATTAGCACCAGAACTAAAGATACGAACTACTTTTCAAAAAAGAAAAAATTCAATTTAAAAAAAAATTACCTTTTGTATATGAAGCATTCCACGTGAAATCGAACACCGATTTGCTCTTACATGTCTGATTGTTTTGAAAACTTGTTTCTTTTTTCTGTACTGCTTGAGAGTAATATATGTATGAGGGTGTTAATTTTAAAATTTTTTCTAAAGAATCGGATCGGGCTTGTAGGAAATTCTCCCAAAATTTCAGCTTCCTAGATCAAACCTGCAAAGCGCAATCCGTTTGTTTCCTATTAATATGGAAAAAACGAAAAAGCAGAAAATCGAAAGATAGATTTTTTTTGCGTTTTAGTAATAAAAGTCGTTGCTGGCAACCCTAAATGAGGAATATATAAAATATTCAACTGTCGAATGTATTAGTATAAGCCGGTCAAAGGATACTTTTCGTTAAAAATTATGGAAAGATTTTTACGTATGTTGCTTAGATTACACTCGCTTGTTGTTTCAAACTTATGAAAAGTCTGCGCTTTATGGAATAGCGTAGCTAGGGGATGGAGGAAGGGTACAGCCGCCCCGAGTCAAAGGCTTAGGAGACGGTAAAATGGGCTTTGTACTATTAAACTAAAATTTGCTTTTAATCAATAGCCTTTTCTAATTTTTTTTTTTTTATTAACTTAAAGTTATTTGTAGAAGGTGGCTCAAATTTATTTTCAATTCAAAAATATTTCGTTCTAAGGATTTTGTGATGTGAAAAGATATATATTTTTTTTTTTTTGAAGAAGAATTTCTTATTTTTTTGAAAGACCGGTAAATATCTTCAGATCAATTGTACATATAGCATTATGTGCTGCAGACGGGTTATTTGAGTGAAGTTGTCTTGGTGAATTTGTTATTGATTCGGATCTTAGTCGATTGACGTGTGAACTGCATAAAACGGTTTAATTGTCCTACGTGAACGTTTTTATAAATAAATTTCTTAAATGTAGATGTCGCTAGTCTAAGCTAACGCCATCAAAATGATTTCACGTGTAACATGTTGCCTCTAATATGGATTAAACTCAAACAAATCGTTGTGCCAAGTTAACTCAAAGTCCGTAGATAAGTTAGGAAATTACAAGGTTAATTACAAAGATCTTCGGAATCCACATAGATGGTGCCTATACGAAAGAACAAATAAAACTTTCTGGGACGCATCACCCAATCTGGTATTTATCCTTTTATATTTCAATTTCCTTGTCCATAAGGGACGGTGCTCAAAGCGTTTTAAAAATTGCTTCTCAAAAAAGCACGCGTGTTATCGATTGAAAAATTCGTACATTTTCCATACCATACCTTAGTTACCAACTTTAGTTATGAAGCTTTGTGAACGCATGTAAGCAAATTCCGCAGGCAGTGGCGTATCGTGCACATTCGGCGCCCGGGCCGAAGATGAAACTTAGTGTCCCTAGCAAACAAAATTTCACCGAAAAAAAAGATTTCAAATTCCAAGGACCCTATTAAATTAAGATGTTTTCCACATCACCAAATCTCATGGAGCCCCTACACATTCCAAGTCACAATTTTCAAAATGGGTTCACAAAACTATTTATATATTACTTAAACCAAGGACCATTTTGTCGCCCTCCAAGCTGATGCATGCAGGGCATACGTCCCCTTTTCTCTTCCCTATGTACGCCACTGTCTACACTATCACAGTTCCTTTGAATGGGATCGAATGTGTCTGTATTTGAAGGTCTTAAAGTGTATTTACTGAGAAAACTAGTCAAGTAAAACCTTTGTTAAGCAAAGCATTCTCCTATTTTAAGAAAAATTCTTATTAGTTTCAATAAAAAATATCTCGTTTTGAAGAATTTTTTTTGACTTAATGCAAGTAAAAGTAAAATATAAGGAAAACTTACTAATACTAACGATATTTTTGGTAATTAAATGAAGGATGTCATTTCCTTGAACTAAACTAAATCTTTTTTTTTTTTTTTTGATGTGGCGAAAATGAAAATTCTTACCTGTTATTTTCATATATTTTGTTACATTTGATTTCCTTAATGTTGTCAAATCAATTTCACAATTTGCGAATTTATTTTTGGATTTCATATTTTGTGTAGGTTCCTCGTTCTTAAATTTTTTCACTTCCTTTCTACGTTCCTTCCACAATCATCAGCAATGCCGTCGGCAGTACGTCATCATTTTTACCAAATAGCTACTACATAAAGTCGTCATCATCGTCAAAGCCAAAGTCGGTCGCATTCGTCTTTACCGCTACTTCCTGCATCCGGCGCCCATTTCTCAAAAAAGATGCGGTGCTGCAACACCTTGCTGCTCTCCTTAAAAATACGATAACTTTCCCTCTGCTTGCTTGTTTTTCGACATCCTTTCACCGTCACTCCCACACGCACAACATTTAACGCCAACCAAGAGAAAATAATTTCATTCAAATAATTTCACTTAACTTTCTATTCGCTCAGTGCTTCCTTGCGCTGCTGCCAACGATCAAAACAACAACAACAAATACAATGAGCAATCGAA
Organism: Tricholauxania praeusta; assembly: GCA_949775025.1. Classification (NCBI taxonomy): domain Eukaryota; kingdom Metazoa; phylum Arthropoda; class Insecta; order Diptera; family Lauxaniidae; genus Tricholauxania; species Tricholauxania praeusta. The sequence continues at coordinate 39,816,072 of OX459030.1, read as the reverse complement.
AACTATTTGGCAGCAGTGTTACCGGTTGTTATTTATTTGAAAGAAATGTGTAAATTATTTTACCAAATTTTTCGTTATACAAAAAATATTAATGATAAATCTCCTGAAGCTTTGAGGACTTCCTTTGAGTGCCTTTCATATGCCTCAGCATTTTCTATAACATTAATGTATTGCTTTGAAAACTGTATATCTTTAGAACATCTCAAAATATGCTCTAAAAAAATGACTTAAATGTGCTCAAAATATGCCTATAAAAGGTGTATTTACATAGAATCTACCGTCCTTGAAAAACTAAAATCTTAAAAATTATAAAATTGGCAGGATATTTAAAAACGTTACCAACAGAATGATCTGAGGCTACTTTTCTTGCTGTGTAACAAGACGGCTTGGCATAATAAAAAGTATTAATAAAGTAGTCGGCTTTTCAGTGACAGTGGTGATGTCATCTTTTAGAGCTGTTCCGTCCGTTGTCCTGAAGCATCTTTAGAAAATATTGATACATCTATCAATCCTTAATTTCAAATCCACAAGATAATGAAATTTTTCGAATATCGATACGAAGGTTTGAAAGTCAAACTTCTTAAATGACATAACGCCCAAAAAATACATGTGAAAACTTAAGTTGTGTAAGCGCCAGCGCATACATGCGATTGGATGGTTAGTCAACTTTTCACTGTTGATGCTAACTGTTGTTTCGTATGTGCGTTCAGGCCGCGTTCAAACAGTTTTAAAAATATTTCATACATTATCATTTTCAAAATATAGAAACTAAAGCCGAATTTCCATGTGATCTTATCTTATCCCATATCAGGGATATCAAATCAAATTTTTGTAAGAAAGAAAAAGCATGCGAACAGAACTTAATGCGCTTGGAGAATGCGAGAGTGAATAGCATACATATGCTATCTTAATAGCATGTGATGTCCTCCCTGATATTTGATAAAATAAGATAAGATAAGATCACATGGAAATTGGGCTTAATGCTATGCACTGAATTAGGATGGGGTCGGGAAAGCGGTGACGATTACACACTGTCAAAAAAAAAACCAGTCGGAAAATCGTTTGAATGAACACAATTCCGGCGGACGACTGCTTTTCACGACTGATTTCTTGTGAGAGAATCGTATAGGGAAAATAGAGTGACAAAAACAAAATTTGTAAACAATAAACTTTGCTGAGAAAATCGTATGGGCAAAGAGAGTGACAAATTTTACCACATTATAAATGCAACACTGATCCGACGTAGAAATAGAATTAATTTTAAATCGACGGTTACCTGTCGGCAGGTTACCAGTCGTACGCCGCAAATCTGTTCAATTTCACATGATCAAGTATGCTATAATTTTTGACATTTAATTTAAATATATGAAAATAATAATAATTCCACTTGCAATAAACATTTTCGGACACATTTTTCAAAAAACCGAAATTATGTGTGACAATTTTGAAGGCGTAGCACCGACACTTGCCAACAATTTCTTGAGAAAGTTTTTGGCGTAATGACATTTTTTCATTTTAAGTTTTTTTCTTTTTTTAACTTTATCGAAAATTATATTACTAACCCCAGAAGACGCTATGCAACCCCATACCACCACATGCCAACCGCCATGCTAAGCTGTTTCTCGTACATTTTTTGGTTTGGGCTCTGTGTTTGCTTCACTTCAGATAAATTTCTTACCATTTGACCCATAGAGGCCAAATTTACTTTCATCAGAAAAAATTACTGTTTTCCAGAACTCTTCATCTTCAATTTACTTAGAGGGAAGAAAATACAGAGCTCAAACCAAAAAATTTACGAGAAACAGCTTAGCATGGCGGTTGGCATGTGGTGGTATGGGGTTGCATGGCGTCTTCTGAGGTTGGTAATCTCATTTTTGTTGAAGGAAATATTGACATGTAAATATGTATTTGAAAATTCTACAACACAATTTGATAAAGGGTGCCAAAAATTTCAATATAAAAGCAAATTTTCGATATTATCAAGACAAAAACCCAAATACAAGTCATCAATAGTGCGAACATAGCTCACATGAAAATGTCCTCATATCATCGCAACACCTCCACAGTCTCTAGATTTGATTGTTATAGAGAGCTTGAGGTATTCGAAGTCGAAACATAAGAGATAAATTCGATGAAAAAGCGCCTTAATGCAGTGTTGGATCAAAAAGGTTATCCCACAAAATATTAGCTATTAATTTCTTAGCAAATTTTATGCGAATTAATTACTTTTGGGCGGAGAGCCGGCTGTGGAAAAGTCGAGTGTATGAGATTACAGGATGAAATGTATGCCAAATAATAGAGCTCGATGAGCCTAAATATAATATCTAGGGTTGCCTTGCCAAAGCCTGTCCCGATGGCCGAAAATTCCGGAATTTTAGCCAATTTTGTTGTTCTAATTAAAACTGTAGTACATAACAGCTCAAAATGTATGCCAAACGATAGAACTCGAAGAGGCCTAAATATAAGACCTGGGATGGCATTGTTGAATCTTTTCCCAAACATGGGTTTTCACCGGTTTTTTGGGTCAATTCTCATTAATGAAGATAACAGCTTGAAATTTGTGCCAAATTATAGACATCGAAGAGCCTAAATAGAATATATAGGGTTGCCTTGTCGAATCATGTCCTAAACATTAGTAAGCACCCGTTTTAGAGGTCAATTTTTCTTAAATGAGCCGGCTCTTGAACTATTTTTTTACTATATGCTTTTAATGGGTCTTTTAAGCTGTGACATGAATTTTGCTTAAGTTTTTTGTTTTTTTTAATGTAACTTTGTTAAAACTGAATACATAAATGAAAAGATTTCAACGAAAAAAACTGCATTCAATTTTTTTTTTCGTTTTGTATAAAAATACCGTTATATATAACAAAATAATTTTATAAATGAGGTGGGTCAAATAAGCTGTGAGCCACTGTAATTTTGCGACTACAAATGTGGGCCAATGATTTAAAAACATAAACTGAAATTATTTTGGACTAGATACAGTAAATTTTTGGATAAAGCTATTAAGTTATATCTTATGTGGCTGGCAACACTTGATAGTGGCAGGCGAACAAACAGACGAATGTACAAACGACAGGATTTCTTGCGGCGAATAGACGAAAGTCCTACCATTGTGTAGCAACGCGAATTCAGTACGACCCGCGAAGCCAAACGAAACGGATTCGAATTTAAGAAATCGCTGCTAGGAAACGATTTTACTATTGAAAGATTAGTGATTCTTTTATCTGTTTGATATTATCAACCAAAAATTGCAAGTCCTTACAGCAATAAATTGAAATAAAGAAAATTGTGTATTATGAAGTTTTGGCAATTGTGGCTTAATATTGTGCCTAGCAGTTTGTCAGTGCCAGTGTTGCTGTGTTTGTTCAGCCTAATAGCCAACGGTTGGTGCTTTGCCTTTGTTTTGAAAATTCAAAATATTTTATGAAACAATTTACTGTGTTAATTGAAAAAATTCTGTGTACTTTAAAAATTTATTTATTTAATTTATTTTACTCCTTTCAATTTCATCATGCTGTTAATTTATTGGATTGCAATCGGCGTGGATTTAATTTGTCGCAAGGGATTTAGGCGAAGCCATTAAATGCTTTGTCTGCGATTCAACCGATAATGCCAGTTGTTCGGACTTAAAATCCAATTCCAGCATCGTGGCTGAGGTAAGCGCAAAGTTTAATTTTTTTTTTTTTTCTGAGAAATAGGCTGCATTTATTTTTAAACTTAAATGATTGAAAGCAAAATTTCTTTATACTTCGTAGATTTTAATTAATTTAGCCTTAGCATTTCTGAGTAAAAACTTAAGTGATTGATCCTCTAATATCTGGTCTAGGACCTCCACATGACAGGAAGCTCCATTTTTTTTTTTGCCGAATTCTGAAAAAAAAAATTTGCAGCACTGGTAGCAACCCTAGGAGTATTTTTTTTTTGTAATTTTATAAATGAAGATATTCTCGAACAGGAATAAATTTTCGAAAATCGAGTGTTCCCGAAGAATTCTAGAACATGGTATTTATTTGAACATTTCTAACGTACATAGGTACACTTTTGTCCTGACTACAATAATAATTACATTTATTGTTTAAAAGAAATTGATTTCTTTACAAAAACGGTAATTATGAAATGTTTATAAGGTCATGTTTAACCCTCTTGGATACTTGTTGCCATATTGTAACATATTTTTTAGAAAACTCTTCTGAAAATCACTTCCTTCGTTGTCACAGATTAATTTCATATACTTTTCAAGTAAACTGACATTAATAGAACGAATGCCAAATTTGTTCAACCTTAATCGGCTATATTGAATCGAGCTTTTTTGATCCGAACATCGGCAAAGAACTCAGTTATCTTTAAAGCTTGACAAGCCTTCAGCTAGTTGTTTTTCATATATAGCCGTTCAATTAATTTTACTCTAGGCAACGTAATTTGGTACCAATGTGCGTCACTTTGAAAATAATTCGTTTTGGAATTATCCGCACAGAGTTTCAAAATTATATTATCAATTTGAAAATTAACCGGCATTTTCTTTTTTCAATCATTGCTCACGTCTCGAATTTTTATTAAAGAAATTTCCATTAATTTGACTAAGATGACATTGGAAATAGTGAACCATAATTGCAAAACAACACTGTGGCTCAGAGCAATAAAACTCGCCCAATGTAATTCTTCTTTAATTTCACCGAGTGCAAACTCATTCCTTGCATTGGCATGGCTTTTGAAATCTACAAAAATGTTTTAATTAGTTGACAAAGGAAACATGTATGCTGACTGTTTCCTTTTATCTTACATAGTATTCAGTGTCTTTGTAAGCTTAACGGTTTTGTTTTATGGCACCATATGACCTACCTTAGCATCAAAATATCGTTTTCAGAGTCATTCTATTGAAAGAATCACTTGCCACAAGTTTAAGCAAACTGTGCACTGTCAAAATTTGTGCGGATTTTTGTCAATATTCGAGTCAAAAAATTCTTAAGCAGAACAACAAATGTGGTAGTTATTTTGCAAAATACAAATAACTTGATTGCACTAAAAACGATTTAAGAGACTCCGAAATAAAGAGTACATAACTACGTAGTCACTTTTCGAGCAGAGTACAACTAAATAGTTGGTTGAATAAGTGCTACCTGTTATTTTTCAATGCAATATATTGAAAGAATTAAAGCGCGTTCTCATGAAGAATGCAAAGTGTCATTTAGTCGTCCAACAATTAGATTGTGCTAAGCGCTCGCCCTTAAACTTTCTTGAAACCAGTGCTGAGAGATTTCTGGGAAGAAATTATGCTACAATCACATTACAATAAGATTTTCGAAAAATTATTTGTGTATTGAACTATAAATTACCTTCATGTCTTATCGAACTGATTACGAAAAAAAAAAAATTTATTTTCAATTATAGTATTTCTAAATATCGTTGATATATGAATTTTAATTTCAAACCGAAACACTTTGGAATTATTGCAATACAATATGTAATTATTATAATATCTTAAATGACAATTGAACATTATTTAATTGAAATCGGTCAATGCAAATACTGCCCCCATTACGTAATAAGTATCATCTCCGAAAAAAAATTATGCAAAAATAAAGGAAACAAATTTCTTCACTTGCAAAACTGGAGTTAGGGTCAATATAAATCATCACTGAATTCGATTTAGAACTGTCTGATGATAAAAAAATGTGAATTTTTCTAATCTAATTCTAGAACACTACATGTAAAAAAAGTTGGAGTGTAGGCCTTGTCACAAATCAGTTCACGGATACGCCTACCTCCCACAAAGAAGGTATTTGGTTGAGACCTCTTCTACAAAATTTGTTTCAATTTTCATTAAGTTGGCAATGCTGATTTTAAAAAATGATAAAAATTTTGGGATATCTTTTATTGTTCACAACTTATTGAAAAAAAAAAACAGTTTCGAAAGCTTGTCTCCTATGCTATTGAAAATGCATTTTGCTTCAAACAAGTCAACTAGAGCTGCCTATATAACAGTTGCTTATGGGGCATTCCATGCCCCATCACCGAGGTTTTGGCCCGACCCTCTTTGATTTCGCTAATTTTTTGATATGTTTTATTGCGTATTAAAAGCAACAAGCACACCAATTTCCATTCTTGTATTCGAAACAGTTATTGAGTTATCGATTCTTAAAATTTTATGGCAAAAAAATTTCAATTAACGATAGACTAGTAATAAATATTGATACGTATATCAATTAAAAATAGGGTATAATTTTTTTTTTTTTGTATTTGAATGTAGTTTCTGAAAAAAATAAAAAAAAATTATTCAAAGTAATAATCAGTTAGTTATTAACGTTTAAAGATTAAAATCGACATTTTCGAAAAGTGCGACACCTTTGATTTTTCTTAAAAATTTTCTCAAAATTCTACTCTATATTACGAAGTTTTCAAGCTGTAGTTCAAGATGTGCAGACAATTTTTTTTTTATTTTTTTCGAATTTTGAAATTTTTTTATTTTTTTCTATGATTGAATTATCTATGTATATCACTAGATTAAACAAAAAAAGATCTTGTTTCTCACATACTTTTTTTACGTATTTTGAGTCGTTAATTCCAAAAATGCCAGCCGTTTTTTTTCTTTTAAGAATCGTTTTCAAGTTATTCCCCAAAAACCCGTTTTTTTCCACTTTTTTCATTTATTTGGCCATATTTCCATCAAATTTTTTTTTCGAACTAAATCAAAAGGTCTACTTTTTTCTTACTATTGGTTTGGAGTTTATGAAAATCAAATAAGATTTGATGGAGTTACAAGTGATCAAAGTCCGAAAAAACTGATTTTTCACTCCTCCCTCTTTTCTTTGTTAAAATTGATCTCACTAATTAATTTGATAAATATAAAAATTAAATTTGTTATATGTTAAGTCTTAAATATTATTATTTATATAAATATTTTTGAAAATAAATAAGTAAAATATAAATATAAAAAAATATAAATATGTTTGAAAAATTTCCCAAGTGAACCAAAATGGAAAAATATGTCCCGTTCGAATGGATTATTATGCCTTGTAAGAAAAAAAGTAAATAAGATTTTTCAATCAAACGAAATCTATTAAAAAGTTATATTATTCCATAACATTTTAAAATTAGTCGCATTAAAAAATGTTGCCAGGTTTTGCTGACTTATGGTTTTCAATAGATGGCCACGAAAAACACTTCCGTTTTTTGTCTCGTTCGAAAGGCTTTTTTATTGCCTCTATCTTGGAATCAGTATTACGTCTGGCATCAACTTTACCACTCAATATAGTGCTACCAAAGGGCTATTCCTTAAAGTAACAGAAAATAATAATAGTGTTTTACTTTGACTTTTATTCCACTTTAAAAGTGTACTTCCGTCCCGTTCGACATGAGAGAAATACCCATATGCAGGGCCGTATCTAGAGGGGGTATGAGGGGGGATACAACCCCCCCCCAAAATATTTTGACGGACACCATATAGAAACGATTTTGTAAAGAAAAGACACTATGTAAAAGAGATTTTGTGAGAAATACATTATAAAAATGACTGTGTGAAAGCTTAAAAAAAATTATTTTTGAAAAAAAGCCTATAAAAAATTCATAAGTTTTTTAAAAACAATTTTTAGTCCTCATATGAAAATATATTAACGATACTTTTCATGCGATTACATAGTTCGGTTTTTCCTTTTGAGGTTTAAAAAGTCGAAAAAATATGCCATATGTTGAAAAAAATTAAATGAAGAATAGATATGGTTAAAAAAGTATGGAAAATGTTGAAATGAATTGAAAAGCTGAAAAATGTTGGAAAAGTCGGAAAAATATGGAACTGATCGAAAAAAATTGAAAGAAGTTGAAAAAATTTTGAAACAGGTGTAAAAGGAGTCGAAAAAATATGGAAAATATTGAAAAAAGTGAAATTAGTTTGAAAACGTTCAAATAAATTGAAAGAGGAAATGTTGAAAAAAGTTGAGAGAGGTTGAAACAGGTGAAAAAGGCTGATAAAGTCGATAATATATGAAGTGTTGAAAAGAAAGAGAATGTGGTTGAAGAAGTCAAAAAAGTTGAGTGAGGCTGAACAAATCGAAAATATATATGGAAAAAGTTGAAAGAGGTTCAAATACTTAAAAATCGCTAATGAGAAGATTGAAACGGTTGAACGTCAAAAAATATGGAAAATATTGAATAAAGTTGGATGAGAGTGAATAAGTCCGATACATTTAAGAAATATTGAAAAAGGTTCAAAAGTTGATAAAATATGGATCATTACGGAAAAATTTTAATACGGTTGAAAAAGTCGAAAACTATTGATTGGGGTTGCCGAAAACAATTTTTTTTTTAATATTTTCAATTCTTTTCCATGGAAAATGATGAATATCATAACATATAAAAACTTTTTTTTTATTTGTTTTATTTTTTGTTAGATTTGTAGTGAAAAAACTTTTAAAGCCCACAAAAGATAAAAAAAATTCTTTTTTTCACTAGTTTTTCGGCCGACAAAAAAATTTTTTTTTTGTATCGCCTTTTTTCCATGAAAAATGCTGAATAACACACAAAGCATTTGCATATTTGCAAAAATTAGTGACTTCATCGTGTTCAGCGTTCAATTATCATAGCGTATTTTAAAATTTCACTTGATCTTTAAAGCATCAAAAACTCTACACGGTGCGCTTCATAATTTTATTAAAATTATCGGTAAAAGCGTTTACCTTAAAATAAATTATTTGAAATCTCCGGACACTAAACAATAATTGTGCAATGTCAGATTTGGTTTACAATTTAATCGATCCTGATCTTACTTGAAGCGAACCGTGTATAAACTGGTTGATAACATCAATAAAATATGAAAAATGTTGAAAAAAGTTGGAAGAGGTTAAAAAGCTCGAAAAAAAGCTGAAAGCAGTTGAAAATTTGAAAAAAAAATTGAAACAGATTAAAAAAGGCAAGTTGAAACAATCTTGGTTAATTTAATTAAGTTGAAAGGGATTAAAAAAGTCGAAAGGAAAACGTTGAAAAAAGTTGAAATATTAAAAAAATATTCAAAAACACCAACATTTCTCACGCTTATAACTTAATGTTAACATGGGAGGTGCCACGCCCGCTGTTGCAATCCCGTCAAAACCCATTTAATTTCAAAGCTTATAGTTACCAAAGGCTCATGATAGAAATTCTTATCTATTTTCTTTTGTGATTTGCGACAAACGAAAAATTCTGCATCTCGACAATTTCGTTTTTCCCCTCTTGCAAACAAACAAGAAAAATTTTCCGAAATGGTTTTTGTTTCTGCGTTTTCTGTAGAGGTTTGGTTTTTAAATTGGGAACACTGTTTCTAGTAGCTTACAAGATTTACTGAAATTTCAACTTTAAATTCACTCAAAACTTACATGATGTTTTGCAATTAAGAAATCAATTGGATTATTTATATGTACTAGTATCGCCTGAGGTCGAAATTCGACCGTTAGCACAAAATTTTAATCCTGTAAGAATATTGCTGGCCTATTAATAACAAAACGTTTTTGTTCATTGACTAAGATCTTATTTAGTTTTACTAATCACCTCACCTCACCTCACCTCACCTCACCTCACCTTTGGAATTACATTTAATTCACATTTAAGTGCAAAATGAGACAGAATTAAAAATTTCTATTAGTGCTACATAATTTCTATTACGCGGTCTATTTGATTTTGACTCAAAAATTGTCCCTCCTTATCCCTTTACCGTTCAGTCCGACCCAATATCGTTCTTCTTCAAGGCACAGCACAACCATATTTTTCGTTTATTTTTAAACAAAAAAAAGTTACATCGCAACTGTAACTCAAAATAAATCAGTAAACTCCGATTATCCATGATGGTTGGGACCGAGCTCATTCCGGCTAATGGAATCACTATCTTATTTTATTCCTTATCAATTTTCAAAGTTGTAAGTATATAATATGTATGCGAAATTAATGGACGACCCCTTACAGCACCGTTTTACAAAAGTATTTAGTTATAGTACTCATTTGAAGTAACAAAAAATACTTTTTATTATTAAAAAACTAAACTAAATAGAGCTATTTTTTATCATGTTGTTATTCCTACCTCTTTCTCTTCCTTAGGGTGCAATCTATCTCCATATCAAATTTCATCAAAATCCATTAGCTGTGAAAAATATTTTCCTATTGGAGGCACCGTGGCACTGGCACCAGGATTCAATCTATCCCTGTACCAAATTCTATCAAAATTGGTCTATTAGCTTAGCAGTGAAAACGATTTTTCTGTAAGGAGTGGTGCCACGCCCACTAAAAGAAGTCAGTGTTTTGAGAAATGTTTTTAAAGGTTCAATCTATATCCAAACTAAATTTCATCACAATCGGTCCATTAGTTTAGCCGTGGAAGCGTTTTTTCTTGCTAGGATCAGTGCCACGCCCACCAAAAGAACTTACAGTTTTTAGGGTTGTTTAGGGATCAATTTGTATCCAAACTAAATTTAATCAGAATCGATCCATTAGTTTAGTCGTAGAGGTGTTTTTTCTTGTTAGGGGCGTGGCACCGCCCACTCTAAACAAATATATTTACTTAAGGCTCAACTTATCTTCATATCAAATTACATCAAAATCGGTGGGGCGGCTCAGCCGTGACAGCGTTTTTTCTCATTAGGCGTTAATGCGTTTTGTATGGGGGAATCATGCAAATATGTTCACTTTACTTTACCTGCCTTAACGGCAACATATACTCCTGATTTTTTTTTTCTGCACATCTATGGAACAGTACCTTTCTAATGATATAAGTATCATTCCCCTCTCTTTATAGTAAATACTCTAAAAGTGTACCACAAGATTCAATGTTCACGTATTAATATATAGATGTATATTGGATTATATTCATTGGCTCTTTATACTAAAACCACCTTTTTCTTAAAAAAATCGAGTTTGCATAAAACATGAGTTTTTAAGATTTTTATTTAAATTTTTGTATCATTTTCTATGGTAATTTTGACGCTGAATTGAAATGTGGTTTTAATTAGTTCTTATCACACCTGGCTTTTGAGATAAACTTGGTCAAATACGAGTATGTCTAAGATACTGAATTTTACTATTGTCGTGCACAGGACGTAGTGATACAATTTTTCCCTTGCAGTTTTTGTTGTTCTAAGGACTATTACCATTAATAAGTATAGTTAGTATCAGTGCTGATTTGGTACTGTGTCATAACTGTTTTTAATATATTTGGCTGTAACACTATATTGGTACCCGTTCATAACCCTAATGGACATAGTCCCCAAAACAATTTTGGGCCTTATGTCCGCTTTTTTTTCGATCATAATCCCTATTTCTTTTATGGGCTTATCACAACTTCAATTCCAAAACGCCCCCCCCCCCGAAATAAAATCCAGGATACGGCCTTGCCCATATGTCTTATTTTGGTAGCGTTTTTGTTGTACTAAAAGTGAGGATCTTTTTTTAAGTAACACTACCTTTTTTTTGTAGTAAATTATTAGTAACACTAGTCTCAAAATGTTCCATTAATACTTTTTCCTGCTGAGCTCGAAAATGAAACTGAATGGTATAGTTTACGAGATATTTTTATATTTGATTCTGTTGCGACGAAAATATAGAAATAAAATAAAAAAAAGTAATTTTGCTCCATGCACGTAGAGCTGATACTTCTACGCAAAAACAAAGGCATTCCAGAAGAAAATCGACCTTGAAATGATAACTTTAGAAGCGATTGAATGAATGAATCTAAATCCCACATTTTCTGAATATATCGTTTTTTTCGACAATTTTATTCTATACTTATATGTAGGGGACGGCAACTCAACTATTCGCCCCGGGCGCCAAATATGCACGGTACGCCACTGATGAATATGTATGTACATATGTAGTTATTGCCAAAACATATCCCACCAATTGCCAGATTAAATTTATCCGCCTGTTGTCTTGTCATATTTGTTTAAGAAAGAGCATTGATTAACTTGTACATTTACGTAAATATGTAGTATAAGTGAATGCTTGTAAGTTCAATTTAATAATATTCAATTTTAATAATTCAATTCAATTCAATAATAGCAAAATTACTTAGTAGCTAAAAATAAATTACATGGTATTAATAAATATAAAAAACAATTGTTGCAATCAAAGGCTTGAAAATCACTTAACATCAATTATTTTTATTCAAGTAGTATAATAATGATTTTATTCCATATATTAATTACGCTCTGCGCTTTATATGCAGTAATAATTGATACCAGGGCTGCCGGTTGCCAATTTAAAATCAATTGGTCTTGTTAAAATAAGTTTTTGTGTGAGAACAAATAAATTACTCTCTTGTTTATTTTCTTTTGGTAGTCTTACCGACATTAAAATTCTCAAATTTTTTCGCCTCTGTGAGTGGCAAAAATTTGAGGCTGGGTAAATAATTACAAAATATTGTACAAATGTATAACAAAATCCTCGAACTGACGGCTTTTTCTGAAATTTTTAAATTCCTAAAAGGCCTGCGGGCTTTGGCATGCAATTAACGACATGGCCTTGGCAACCCTGATTGGCACAAATAAGCGCTTGAAAAGCAATGCAACTATACAATAGAACAACAAATACTGAAAGTTATAAAATACATATTTTTAAAAAGGTAATTTCGTGCTAATCTTTATTATTAACTACCTCTATCACGTCACATTTGATTTAAAATACACACTTACTGATTACTTTACACACCATCCACTGCGGATATCTCAAAAACTAGACATAGATTAAAATTGCCTTTCTGGAAACGTATATTTTTTACTGTTAACGAAAATTTTTTTAAAAATAGTCTTACACTTTTAGTAAAGTACTAAAATCATTTTATTATTTACTATCATTTTTAAGTTTAAGTTTCAAGATATACTGGAAGTGCGCATATACACTGAGAAAAAAAGACAGAGCAATCGATGCATCATTTAAACTTCGGATTGTAAGCGTATGGCTTTTGTCAATGGGTCTAAGAAATTCTCTATAATTGCTGGTATTTTATTGCATCAAAGAAAGAAAAATTGATTGCTCTTGAAATGTAAAAAGGAGTTGCTATTTTAAGCAGATTATGCTCTTCTCATTAGAGAATAAATTAATGTCACCTGGCTAAAAAATCTTTTTACTTTTCTCTTAGTGAAGAACGTTAAGACCACCATCATTTCTTTTAAAAAAAAAAAAATAGTCGATATCAGTGGTGGCAATTGGGTTTTGTCTAATTGTACTAAATGGAGACTTGATATGTACTTTTTTGATGGCAATGTACTTTTTCGACATGAACATGAAAAAGTTACTTAAAATTACTAAGAATCAGCAAAATTTTAACTTTTTTACTAACAAAAACATATGTACATATGTATGTATGTATGTAGTAACTGAAAATGATCAAAAATCCTGTTTTTAACATACTTTATGATCCAACCTTTTGGGGATAGCTTTGACTACTAAGGTAATGACTCAAGGACATCTTAGTAAAGAAAAAATAACAATTTCACAGAAAAATATACTTCTTTTCTATTGCATTTGTACTATATTCAAAACTTGCAGGATTAGGGCCCGCTTAGATTGGACGAATTCGGGAGATCGGAATCTAAGAAGGCACGGAACGATCAGTTGGTTATTTTACTACTTTCCATTGAACAGGATCTGAATCAACTTAATGAAACTCGATCAGAAACAGATCAATGGTGAAATATCAATATTTTATTAGATGCTAGTGATATCCGCGACTACGCACGCGCACATCCCAAAATGAAATTTCTCTCTTAACATCTCTTCTATATTCTCTTTTCAAAATTAAAAAAAAAAAAACAATTGAGCTTCGATGCCAAACATAAACGGTGCAAATGGCAAGAAAAATAAAAAACAAAACATAATTTAAGAAGCAGCATGAGCAAGTGTGCGGTTTTCCAAAAACTTAATCCTAAAAAAATGATATTCAACATTAAAAAATAAAAAAAAAAATGTATGCAATATCCTTGTCTAGCATAAATACGTTGTCTTAAAAAAAATTATTGAAATCAGTTCAGTATATTTTTCGCCAAAGCGTTACAAACCACTTCCATATAAGTAATTTTGTATAAATAAGTAGTATAGATGCTGAGCAAATAACAATTAATGCTTTTTTGTAAATGTGAATAATATTGATGGTAATACAGAATTTAACAGTTAAGTAAAAAAAAGGGCTGTCCTCCTGTTACGAATAGTTAAAAAATTATTAATTAATTAGACGAGATATTGCATTCGTTAAAAATCTTATGTAATAAAGGGAATAAAAAAATGAATGTTCAGAGAGCAATTTTAGATCGAAATCCATGCGCTTATTTTGTACTTATCAGTTAACATACAATGCACCTTGTGCCAAATAATGCTGCTTAACATAGGCTAGGCTTTACTTTTATATTCGATCAAAATATAAAAGTCCAACTCATGGTTAGGCAGTCCTAATTCGACGTGTGTTATAAAACGCTAATAACACCTTCCGACCATTATGATATCCACAGCTAAGAATATAAATACATTGAATGATTTATTTAAAAATCATTCGGAAATTGAGGATCTCTGAGTTTCTAAAAATTAATGCGGTTACAAGGTGTGCTGTTTGGCATAATATTAGGGGCCGTTCATAAATTACGTAAGACATTTGGAGGGGGGGGGAGGGGATTGGCGGATTCTTACTAAATCTTACGAGCGGGGGGAGGGGGGGTGGTCAATGATCATCTTACGTAAGATTTGAAATTTTCGACAGTCACGAAAGATTCAGAAATATCGGTTACAATCGATTTTTGCTTCAGGTATGGAATACTATCGTCATTGATGGCGAACAAGCAGAATATATTCTCACATGACTGGTATCGATCTCACGAGCAAGAATCGCAGTATTTATTGCAAACACGTAAATCTACTGATGGATAATGCTGTTCAAGACATCGGAGCAACTTGCGTATGATTTTACCAAGCGGTTTTTTGCCACCCCCTTGCCCTCTTCAACAAGGAAATTCGCTTTCGATTCCTTCTTCAACAGTAGACCAAAACAGCAATCAGTTTTGTCCTCTATTTCTTCGCTTAGCGTTAAATTACGATTGGTCAAAAGTACATCTACAGTTCAAAATCATGCCTTACGATTTTTTTTTGTCCTTCTCTTGCAAACGTCTTAGCTGATCGAGTTTGTAATATTTGTGGCCAGTACTTTGCCTCGAAAAAAGCTACTGTAATGCTCAAAAAACTCCATGGAAAAAACTGTAATCGTACTCACATGATTCAATCAGTTTCAATTTTGAAACGCGGACAGGGGAAAAGCCTTTGCATTTTAAAACAATCGGAGATTTGTCAAGTTGCAGATTGGCATGACGACGAGGTTATTGATGATACAGAGTTTGAATGTGAATCAGAAAATTCAACAGACGGTCCGGGTGTGCCAATTGTAGGTTCACTATCAGACTGATGCAAAGCGCATGAATTAACGATGACTTACGATGACTTTTTTTTCATCTTGAAAAACAAATTATACCAGCAAACCTTTGGTGTCCATGACATTAAAAAATGTATATTCGCCTTTTAAAAAGTATATTCCAATTTCCATCCACTACATTTCCATAATACTCAAATGCCATCACTAACTTGAATACCAATTTACGAATATTATCAATAGCCTTCTTTATGTTTTGTTATTCCAAATGTTTGCATTAAATTTTCCACTTCAGAATATTTCCTAAATCAATTCAAAAAACTAGCAATAAACTGGTCAAATTTTCGACGAAATGTTCTACATAAATAAATAAAAAAACTTGCAGGTTACTAGAACGAATAATTTGAAAATCCGTACAATATTGATTCATATAGCATTTAGAGTCTAGCTTGCAACATACTTATAAGAAGTTTATTTCTAAGTCAAACTTCAATCTTCATAAATAAAAGTTAAGTCTGTTATCACTTATATTTCAAAAACTAATGGAAAATTCCATCCAAATCCAAAACTCATAATCGATAGGTAAACAATTTCTTTTTTTTCTACAAGCGAAACAATTTTAAGAAAAATAATATAGTCGTCCATACATAAATTTTTTTTTGTGTGGAAAAATTGATGACATTTTTTTTGCTCATAAAAAACCAAAATCATCCAATTACCCAACCAACCCTGCGTTCAAGCCTTAGAGTCAAAGGTTAACGGCCACACTAAGTGATGACCAAAATGTCAATCTCAATCTTAGGGCAAACAATTTTTTCCCCAAACCGGACCCAAAACCATCCCGGCCATAGTTAGGAGGCAAATATTCTGGTATTTAATTTTCGACTATTTTCCATCAATTGGGTAAATACATTTTTTTTTTAACATAAATAGGGTCAAATAAATTGAAATTGAATTGAATTGAAATAACTTTGAGATTTTGAAAAACTCGAAAAAAGTTGGAAAATATTGAAAAATTCGAAAACAATTGAAACAGGTTGAAAAAAGGGTGTAGATATGCTGAAGAATATAAGTAAATTCTATGAAGTTGAAAGAGGTTACGAAGTCAAAGAGAAAACCAGAAAAATGTCGACAAAAAATATGTTTAAAAAGACGGATAAATTGGAAAATGTTGAAAAAGTTAGAAAATCAAAAATGAAAACTATTGAAACAACTTGAAAGAGAGTGAAAATTTCGTTAAAGTCAAAAAATGCCAACCGCACTTTTCCTTCTTTATCATCCGCATACCTAATTTTATCACAATAGCTTGTATAATTTGAGAGACATGTCGGAAAAAGCTTAAAACTTGGGACGCTGACACACCCACCTGGTATAATCTAACCCGATGTCGATTTAAAAATATAGTTTTATAAGCAACATCCTTGCACCAAATCTTAGTATGATTGATCACATAGTTCGCTAGATATGTCAGTTAAAATATTTTACTTATATGGGACGTGTCACACCCACTGGTGTGGTTCGTCCTCTTTTGATCTGGATGTACCCTTCCACCATTCCTTCGTATCATTCCAATTGTATTATTTCTTTGATATTTTCGAAAGTTATATTGAGAATTTCGATCTGAAAGCAGATCAGTGATGGCATTTGGGTTTTCTAGAAATGTACTGAATGGAGAGTTCAAATGTACTTTTTTCGACATGAACAAGAAAAAGGTACTTAAAATTACAAAAATTCAGCAAAATTTTAACTTTTTTACCACAAATAAAAAAATAAAAGGTCAGCAAAGTTTAGTTCAAGCATTATCTATTGGCGATAAATGTACTATTTTAGATATTCTAGAAATTGTAAATGCTATCACATTCAGATACATTCCTACGATTGATTGAAAAATATCATGAAAAATCAAGAAATAAGAGGTTTTAGCGGCCTCTAAAACGTTGGAAGACCCCACTTCCTTCTGGGTCAAAAGTTTTTATTTTTTTTTTGGGCCTGTGTTATTACTTATTAGTCATTTTTCAATAAAGAAATCAGTCTAGCGTCTAACAAACATTACACTTATTATTTAATTAAATTAATATCTTCATTGAAAGTACTTACTTGAAAGCTCGAAATCATGTCAAAGTAATGAGTCATTCCTTTGAAAACCTTATCAATTTAATGCACTTAAGTGTTCTATTTAATGTGCTACTGAAATTGAAAGTTTTCAATAACAATGCTGCACTTAAAGACAACAATTTTCTTTTTTTCAGAAGTTCTACAAAAAAATAAAAAAAAAAACATATCACTAAAGAATATTTTAAATGTGCTGAGGGCTCTCTAAATGTATTAAGGATTAATTCATTATCCATTTCGTGATTTTTTTGAACAAATGTACTTAAAAAAGTACAATTGTACTTTCACTGATATAACTATATGTATCGTCTCAAAAGAAGTACTTTTCACGTAAAACTTGACGCAGAATTAGGTAATAGGGATCAACCATTATATTCTGAAAAATTCAATTATATATTATATTAATTTAAACGACATATGTTACTGACTTATATTAAAATAAATAATGTACTGTATAGCTACTGTGAAGCTATGTCCTTTATAAAAAACGACAGTATTATCTTATAATAAAGGACGGGTTTTATCTCTTAGTTTTGTAACTGTCCCTTAAAACACCGACAAAGATTTCTGTACATTAAAAATAATATACACGGTTCATTGGAAGTGAATTCAACCCAAAAGTTGGAACACTGCAAATGTTTTTCTTGATTTTGAATCTAGGATGTCTCACAGCTATTTTCTGATGAAAAGTAAAATCCTAACCCTGGCCGTTTAGAAAAAAAATCGTTATAAGTATACAAAAACTGAAAATTCAGGTTTATCTCGAAAAATATGAGAGATATGAAAAAAAATCTTACTGACAAAATTATTCCTCGAGAAAATTACAATAAAATGTTTTACTTATTGTTTTTCATTCCAACGTTTTTATTGTTGAAAAACTAATTTTATCAATTTCTGGAGGAAAATTTTTTTGTAAGGTTATTTTCTAAGTGAAATTTTGAGGATATATAAATATTATGATTGGAGCTTGAATATAGGATTTTATTTTGAAGATGTTATCGTATTTTAACAACAAATAATGTAGTTTGAATAATAAGCATGTAGATTTTCCCATACTTTTCGAAATTGCTGGCTGTTTTCATCTGAGCTGAAAACTTGACAAATTCGAAAATTTCATATCTTCTTCTACTCCACTTTTTGCTCTATAGACATTTCTTTTGCAAGTGCTGCATAGAGCTCCAGGTAAACTGTCGTTGTCAGTGTAGTTTTCAAATAAAGCTTCCAAATCCGATTTTTTTTTTGTTTTTTTTTTTATAGAAATCATTTGTTTCGTCCTTCCCAAACAAAATAAACAAACTTTATTACGATTTTCACGATATGTAGAGCGTGATCTTTCGACATTTTGAACGTAATATTTTACACTTACGCGAATTCCCTTAGAACTTGAAGTTATAAAAGCAACTTCTCCGGAATTTGAAAAATATACTCGTAATACGGCATTATATTTTACTGACGAACTTCGATTGAAATATATTACAGTGAAAAATCAAAGTTTTCCTCGAGAAATTAATAAAACGAGTTTGTCAACAGTAAAAACATTGAAATGAAAAACAATAAGTGAACCATTTTATTGTAATTTTCTTGAGAAATAATTTTTTCCTTAAGACTTCTTTTCATATCTCTCATAGTTTTCGAATTTTTTTTTTTTTTACCAAAAACGGAATTTTGCTTTTCATCGAAAAATAGTTGTGAGACATCCTAGATTCAAAATCAAGAAGAACATTTGCAGTGTTCCAACTTTTGAGTTGAAGTCACTTCCGACGAATCGTGTATATTGTGCAAAAAATTTAATAAAACAGAAAGCAAAATATATTTGAAATATGTTTGTACCCTCAATCAGCCAGTTGGCTGAAATACAAAATCCCGATAAAAGTCAGCAACAATCCCGATTTCTAAAACATGATTTCATATCTTCCAACAGTATGAGAGCTACATAGTACGGCCTCAAAATCTGATTTCCGGTTTTGGTTTTACGTTTCATTTCTCTTTTTATTTAGTATTCCTGATGGGAGTTTTGTGTGGCCAAGTTTGCTCGGTACTAAAAGGTTCCTGGGTAATTACAATATCTGACATTTGACACAGCCTTAGGATTCGCCGTTTCCTTTAAGTCAAAATATAACACACCCAAAAGCTTTTAAGGATGTGATAGTTTCGAATTGAAGCAATACACCATAAGAAATTGTAAAACATCGTCGCTCAAATATGTCATTGTAACGTCACACATTTGCACTTTTTCCATACATAGTTATTTGTCTAACAGAAATACATTAGCAGATTAAAATATATTTATAAAAAATTAAAAAAAAAAGAAAACAAACAGCGGACAAAGAAGAAGGAAGAGAGATTAAGACGTACCTAACAGTATATGCAATGTTTTTTCCATTACCAAACTCTATTTGGCCACAAAATGTAATCACATGAAGCAATAGCAATAACCGCAAAAAAACTTGAACTTCTTAGATCGCTTCAGTGTGACCCTCCCCAACCTAAATTTAAAGTTATTGCTGCTCCTACAATAAAATAGTTTTTTTAAATATTTCGACTCCGATTACTCCACCAAAATACGACTTCACACCTCCATAAAATATAGGACTTTCAGTGACGTGATTTATCGCTAGTTCTGACGCCTCTTGATTTACTATCTGTATTCAGTCCGAGTGAAGAGAATTCCAAAAGTAAGAGCTCTACTCCAATTGATAAGTTTTTGTAAAATTATGTCAAGTTGGAGTGTTAATTACACAATTCGACACAATTGTCAAGTTATTCGCATGACTTCAATGTGGGTTAAACCATTGCGTTTTTAGTGATAAAAATTCAAGGGTTTTTTCTTTTAAAAAGTCCAAGTTCACAGACAACTAAGAAGTAATAAAACTTTTTTTAATATTATGGCAGTTTTATGCTTTAGTGCATATCTACTATTATTTAACGAGCTAAAATCCCATGTGTGCAAATATATAAATATACCCAGCAGGCAAATGAGCAAGGCCTTACTCGGAGAAGGCCTGCTAGCACTGCTGCGATTATATAAGGACTTCTCAAAACTAGATTTTCATGCAAATAAAAATACAATCACAGAAGGCATAATATGCCTTGCCACAACAGACGTGCTATCAGGCCTGATATTAGAAGGCAAAGAAGAAGGACTCCATTTACTTTAGCGCTTTTCTGTTTCTTTTTTATTTCATGTATTGCAATGTTTTATGATTCGGCATAACTTTTTTGTCATATGCATTGTACATATACGACATGAAAAGTATACACATGGTTAGAAATTAAGAGAGGTGTGCAGGCTAGTCTTCTGTTGTTTCATGTTATGTTAAGGAGGTAGAGTTTTGTGTATTCTTTGTCAAATAGTAAAGTTATTAAAAAAATATCAACGCAAGTGAGATGGCGCGGATAAAAAAAAAAACAATTAATATTTAGAGTCTTTAAATTTATTTAAATTAAATTTTTCTCAAGTACTTCTGAGAGTCCTTCTACGGTAAGCGGTCTTAGAAAGCCTGCTTAGGAAGGCCTGTTTTCTGCGGCCTTTTCATATAAAAAAGAAAGTACGTTTGAAAGGAGGGTGGAAGGCCTTATACTTACCAAGGAAGGCCTTCTAGAAGCACTGTTAGCTCCTGCCCTTGCCTACTGGGTATGGCTGAAGTTTATTTCGAAAACGATCGCAGCGATTTTGATGAAATTTAGGAATTTGGTGAACATGTGAACAAAATTAAGATTGTGCTTGGTTTTAAGTTTTCAAAGACTCTAACAGGTGGCACTGACCTAATCTTTAATTTTTTTAACGTGATATCTCGCAACCTTGGTGTTCATTAGTGAGCGGGCACCTCCCATACATTCAAAAAACGATAAATGTTATATTTAGTGTGCTGTGGAAGTTTTTTTTTTTAAATTTTGCTTGAAACTAAATGGAATTCGACGGGATTGCATCAGCGGGTGTGGCATCTCCCACGTTAAAAAAAAGATGTTAGCGTAGCATTTTTTTAACTTTTTAATAAATTTTGAGTATTTCATTTATTTTCAACATTTTCCTTGCGACTTTTTCAACCTCTTTCAATTTTTTAGACTTTTTCAAAATCATTCAACTTTTTTCAACCTTTGCCATATTTTTTCGACTTTTCCAACATTTTTTGGCTTTTTGAACTTTTCTTAACATTTTCCATACTTTTCTGACTTTTTAACTTTTTTTTATATTTTTCAGCCATTCTTTCCAATAGTTTTAAGGCTTTTCGATTTTTTCAAGCTCTTTCAAATTTTTAAATATTTTTTGAATATTTTGCATATTTGTTCGCTTTTTTCAACCCCATCTTCAGTGGCGTACCATCGTCATTCGGCGCCCGGGGCGAGTAGAAAATTTTCCGCCTGTACTAACAGTAAATATTATTTCTTTTTTCAATCTTGAAACATTTCTTACTAAAAAAAGGTCCTAATTTGACTCTTGGTCCCATAAAACCCTACCAAAATGACACATATATTACACTAAATTACAAAATCACCTCTCAACTTATTGACCAAAAAAAAAACGATCCACAACATTTACAAAAAATATTTACTTATAATAAAAACAAAATTTTAAATTTCGAGAACCACTTTACCGCCCCCCAAGTGGTTGCGCTTTCGGTCTTTGCTAATCAATGTAAATTAAATTGAGAATATTTTGAATTTTAATGTAATATGTGGATAATGTAGGAATAGGTTCCATGCCAGTATGTTGAAAAACATTCAGAGTCGAAGTAGTTAAGACAATCGAAAAATTTTGACAAATTTCAAAAGTTCAAAAATATGCCCTACTTTTGGCGTCTAAATTTTTTGCAGCATTCCTGTCTGGAACTTTTTGGACTTTGTATGTTTTCAAACCTGCATTGGCTTTAACTTTTCGCACCGAATAGTCAGAGCACTGGGCTAACCGGGCAGCTTTTCTAGCAAATGTGTTTGGAGCATGAACATGAGCGTGACAATAGGTTACCTTTAGGAGTTAGACCAAGTCATACCGGTATAGGTTTATTTTCATACCCGCCAGTAAAGATGTTTACAAAACAAGGGCGGCTGTTGAGCTTACACTATCCCATTAAGACGATTTTCGAACAAGTTACATTGCCCTAACTGCCCACAGAAGCGAAAAGAGCGTATCACAAAAATATTCACATTCGTTATTCTTATAGCTTTGGTTAGTTTAGGAAATTACGCGTCTAATGAACTACTCCAAATGCCGGTATCTTAGTTCAAACATATAAAAAATCTCCCAAGAGATTCTCTATATCAATTTTACAGGTATTTCAGCAAATTGACATAGACAATACATCAATTACTTATTTCGAATCGCATTTTTTTGAGATACGGCCTTTTCGCTTCTGAGTGCAGCGTAGCCATCATAGATTAATTTTAACAAAATTTAATACTGAAAACTTGTGCTACTATAAGTTGATGACAGCATAAACTAAACTTCAAAACTTTTTATTGCAGGAGTGCACGCTGAATAAAATGAAATCTCTCCACACGTGGCTGTTTGAGTTGAATCAATTTGCATATTTTGAGAATGGATTTAAAAAAGGTCCTCTGATGAATTGTCAAAAGGTGGTGGCTAGAGATCGTAAGTATTCTCAGATTTTGTTGATTGTTGTTTTTTTTTAATAGACGTCTACATACATAAGTATTATATATGACAAAATTGTATATTATTAGTGCCGTCAAAAAATGGAGGAAAAGGAGTGGCTTTGATTCGAAAGTAGAAACTTTTTTCTAAACATGGGAAATTCGATTTTAAGGACTTTTTTCTCATGAATACGGCGTACTTTTCATGTGATGAATCTTTAATACTTTCTACCTAGAGATCCAGTTTTTCAACTTTTCTGTCATCTCTATTGTTTTCCTTTTAAATAACAAATAAGCAACACATGGAGCCTTCCAGCTATGTTAAGAAAGTACGCTATTTCTGGAAAATCTAAATAATTGAATCGCTATTGAGTTTAAAGGCATAACACGTGATGCAGACTACTATTATGACAATTGTAACAATAAGATGATAAAAAGAATTAATTAAAAAAAATTTCTTCAGTTTAGTTCGACCTCATTCCCATTTATTTGTTGCCGCTTCTGAATATAAAGCACCAGACGCAAAAGGGTTATCTCAAAAAATAATATATCATTACAATCAGAATATTTGATTGCAGTATTTTGTTAAAGTTCTATTACATACAATCAACCAATAAGTTATGAAAAAGATAATGCAATTCTACTTTTATTTTCATTATCAAAGTATGGCCTTGACTTTTATCTACGTTTAGTGAACACAACCCGTAACCTTAAATATGAGCAGTAAAGTCGCGTGCTATAATGTTTGCTTTTTGTCGAGGTGGACTTGAAAGTGATTTTGAATGGCACAGTAGAACAAAAAAAAATTGACAGAGATAATGGATGTGGACATATTTTTTTGTAATCATCTTTATTTCTCTTACACAAAATGTGACCTGATGAATCAGAATTACCTTTCAGTTTAAAAAAATTTTTAAAAATTGTTCTGCAATGCATTTTTATTGCATAATTATTGTAAATTTCGTGAGCCCATCTATCTAACACTTTATTTTTACTTTTTCATACATAAAGCTCATAGTTCACGATATGTTTGTCTTTATTATAACCTTTTATACTTGCTGATTCAACAGCAGCGTTGCTCGGAGTCTCGGAGCGGTAGCGAAAATTTGTCTAAACATTTTGTTATTTTCATATCTTATCTAACTGGAAGCAAACAAATTTTCGAAACTTATGTATCGCAGTTATTAACATTACAATAGAGAAAGAGGTTAGGGGCTATGATATCAAGCCAGGTTCATCAGTTGCTCAAAGTATTCGAGTGATTCAATCAGTAATTGTACTACTTAGTGCTGTTTCCATTGTACTTGTAAGTGTCAAAACAATTACTGCGTCAACCCACCACAACAAACGTAAAGTCAAAACATAATATCAACGAACGAATTGAACGAAAGAGAGTTTCCGAGTACGACAAATTTTGTGCTCAACCCTTTCATTTTCCTCCTCTTACCAACAAACAAGAGAGTTTTCGAAAATAGTTTCTGTGTGTATGCATTGAATTAATAATAGGTTTTTCATCCACTATCGTTTTTTTTACTCAAAAATGCAGTAAAGTATTCAAGTGATTCAATCAGTAACTGTACTAGTTAATAAGATTTCTCCTTAATAGTATCACTCTTAAGCCTAAACCAAAATAGACGAGACGAAACATAACGAGTAAGTTCGAGTGTATGTAAACCAATGTTGATAGCCAAAATGAGCCTACGTAATTGATCGAAAGTGAACGAAACATTTTGACGAGACGTGTTGTTCCGTAAAGCCTAAACCAAAATAGACGAGACGAGACGTAACGAGTAAGTTCGAGTGTATGTAAACCAATGTTGATAGCCAAAATGAACCAACGTAATTGATCGAAAGTGAACGAAACATTTTGACGAGACGAGTTGTTCCGTAAGAACCGAACTTCAAAACGTTGCTACTCGTCATAACAGCTTTTTTGGTTCGTTGGCTAGCGTAACATTTTGGGTTAAATGTCAAAACAGACGAAACGAGTGCAAACGTTCGTTCAATTGCTACCGTCTCGTCACGTCTATTTTGGTTAAGTCTTAAGAACCGAACTTCAATACGTTGCTACTCGTCATAACAGCTTTTTTGACTCGTTGACTAGCGTAACATTTTGGGTTAAGTGTCAAAACAGACGAAACGAGTGCAAACGTTCGTTCAATTGCTATCGTTTCGTCACGTCCATTTTGGTTAAGGCTTTACTAGTATTGCCCGAATTTGTATGATATCCTTAAAAGTATTACTCAGACTTACTTTTCTTCTAATTTGTACTTACTTTTCTTGTGTCGATTTAATTGCATGAACATGAATCAGCATGAGGGAACGTCCATAAATAACGTTAGGCATTTTTTTTAAATTCGAACCTCAGCCTCCCCCTATTTATGATAGGGATGTAAGTAACGTCACAAAAAATTACTGCATATTACGTATCAATGCAAGTAATGATGAGGGTAAAGTGAAAAATATACTTCATAGCCTGATGACATAAGAAAAAACACCGCAAGTGACACCGAATAAAAATAATTCTGAACAAAATTTTCAGAAATGTTTCAAATGAAATTAAAAGGCGGATATAGTTCCATTGTAGAAAGATTTCTGAAATGAAAATGAAAGATTTCTGAAATGTAACTAATGCTTTGTAAAATTTCATGTGAACGATTTCTGAAAGGCTTACGAAACGTTGCATAACGAGTGGGTATGTACCAGAGATGTGCAATGAGTGGCTCGTTATTATTTACCATTCGTTTATTCATTGCCATTGCGTGCTTTTATACGTATTCGACAACATATGAAACCAGTGCTGCAGTGCATTGCCTTTTAATTTTATTGCCATTGCTTGCCTTTGCTTTCTTTGAACATACTCGAAAGACAAGTATTATTCACTCAAAGTTCATTCATTCGTTTCTATTTTTATGCAACGAATGCTATGGCTATGCAACGAATGCTATGGTTATGCAACGAATGTTATTGCGCAGCATCGAATACCTCATACGATATGAGCTCATGCTATTGTAGTGTAGTACTTTGCTTGCCATTGTTTGTGATTGTTGAGTTTCTTCTAAAAGACGAAATAATTTCTTACTTTAAAACATGGAAAATACACAAATCAAGGAAAATATAATAAAAAAAGTTATTGCTGCGTAATGACATTTGTTACATAACCGTAGCATAGCCATAGAATTCGTTGCATTAAAATAGAAACGAATGATTGAGCTTTGAGTGAATAGTGATTGTCTTTTGTAGTGTTTTCGTTGCCTTGTCAAGGTTTACACGAGGAAATTTTTTCGGCAAAATTTCCTTGTTTGTTGGCAAGAGGGGAAAAACGAAAGGGACGAGGTAAAAAATATGTCATATGTCGCAAACGCGAAACGAAAATCACAAAAGAGAATGGACAAGAATTTGTCTCTCAGGCTTTCCTCGTGTAAACGTCGACCTTCAAAGAAAACAAAGTCAAGCAAGGTGAATGGGATAAAAAAGTAGTGCACGTCAGCATTCGCATTCGCTTTGAGTGAGCAGTGTTGTCATTCGTTTCACACGTTTGATGCATAGTGTTGATTCACAATTCGTTTTTTGTGAGTGTTTCGCAACTGCGTATGAAAGCATTCGTGCACGTCTCTGGTATGTACTACATTTTTTCTGTGAAATAAACCTTAAGCGCATTGTCATTTCCAACCGCTGAAAAGTTTAGCTATAAGAATCTCCATATATGTAATTAAGAAAAAACTTTGACATCCGAAGGAAATATTCCCTTAAAATATTAAATAATAATTTTCGAATCAGATAAGGTAGAATTGCTAGTAGTTTTATCTTTTCAATTAAATTTCAATTGTTTCCGAAAAAATCTTCAAAGTTATTTCATTAATTGTTGTGCTTGTGTTATCTTCTTTTTCTTCTTTCGAAACAGCAAATACCAACGAATTGGTGACTGCACGCTTCTGTCAGCTCAACTCTGGTGAATCAGATTCCTGTGAGATTCTCAAAAACAAATTGGTAACAAAGCAGGATGACCAATATAACAAACGCAATAACAGGAGAAACGGTCGAAACGATGGTAGTGGCAATGATGACGAGGAGGAAAAGGAAGAATTTCACTGTTCTGTCTGCAACAAGGACGGTTGCAATGGTAGCGAACGCTTGAAGTTGACCGGTAACAGCAGCAGCAGCATTGGACTCCTTGTGGTGGCGATGACGTTAATTATGCAACGCACACATTGGTGAAGTCAACACCATTGCGAAAAAATGAAAACGTGAGATGGTGTAGAGAAGCACAGGAGCAAGGAGTGCTATGGGCAATACATGCATAAATCATTGAATGCAATATTTTATGTTGTGGTCCTTGGAACTTTTGTTCTTATGGTTTTTCTTTTTTTTTTTAACTTTGTAAAGAATTTTGCATATTTTGAGTTTGTAAATAATTGCTGTAAAGTTGAAATAAATTTTATTGTTGCATTTAATGCAATTAAAAAGATCTAGAACGCGTTCGCAAAGTAGCAAAAACAAATTGCAATTGGATGAAATAGTATTTATTGAAGTTTTTACTTAATTTTTAAGAAATTTGATCTGTTCGTTTTTTGTTTTCTTCTTTTAAAGTTTCAAATTTTTGTACGAAATTTAACTAGGTAGTAATTAGAAATATTAAAAAAAATGTGGCTTAAAAACATAATTTCGCACACAAAATTAAGAAAAATATAACTTATTTAAATAATTCGGCAGGCAAGTAGAGACACTTTCTCTTAAAGTCAGTTAGCATAATGTAGTTATTTTTGGAGCTGATACATCTGAATTTTTCTGGGCCTCCACTAAGATACAGCGTGAATAATGTGATTTTAATGATTTTTTGTACTGACTAAGGGTCGGTTTCACAGTGCATAGTTAACCAATTAGTTAACTTAACCAACGGCTGTTAGTTAAGTACCGATTCAGTTTCACAGTCCATTAGTTAACTAATGATAATTTTTTGTACAAAATATGGCATCACTGCGCAAAACATATGTTTTTATTATGACATTTCTTAGTTTGCAAAATGGAGTCAAGCACAAGAACCACAAATTTTTCAACAAACGAAATAAATTGTTTATTGGAACTGGTCGATGGCCATAAGAACATTGTCGAGTGCAAAACGACGCTTTCCGATGCGGACACTGTGGCAATACGTCTGAAACTTTTCCAGCAAAAAATGGCGGTGCCGCAGCTATGTGCGCAGAAATGGAAGTTCAATATTTGGGGTCCACTACCTCTGGACCCTGAAATTGCAAAGGCTTGCGATACGGGGGTTGATATTACTGGATTAAAGAATGTAACGACCGATGCGTTGGCAAGCATTTGTCAGAAAATTACAAACGAACTGTGGGAAGTGAAAATTTTTACGACTTTGTGTTTTTATTTATTGCGTTCTTTTTCGCTTTGACAGCAATCACTTATGTTTTTTTTTTCGTTTTGACAAGTTGTTTGTTTTGCGTTGCCAACTTTTTTTGTAAGCTAAACATCAATCAGCTGTTAGTTAACTATTAGTTAACCTGCCAAATTTGGTTGGTTAACTAATTACTATGAAACTGAAATTGGATAGTTAACTTCTAATCTCGAGTTAACTAAGCACTGTGAAACCGGCCCTAAATGTACTGCGTTTCTAAACTTTTTTGACAATAATTTCGTATGTTCTCAGTTTTCTTTCCTTATTTCTTTAACGGGAAAGATTTTTGTTTCAAGTGTGGTATTTGATTTGGAAATAATATGCTACAAAGAAAATCATGTCAGAAAAAAAATAGTTTTGAATTTTAAAAGTGCATTTTTTGATTCACTGTACATATCCACAATTCAAGAAGTGTGATTAGTTTGATCGCAATATTACTGTGCACCATTAGAAATTTCCCACTTTCTTCCTTGGCATAAATTTAAAGCATATGTATATGTAGATAACAGTTCAATTTGTATAATATATAGGTCAAAGTCAAAAGGTAAAAACATAACAAAAGAAAATAAATTATTCATAGCTACGCTTACTCTTCAATATTGCCTTTACATAAAGTAAAAAATCTATAAGCTCAAAATAACTTGAAGTAAAATTTGTAAGCTTACAGAAATTAAAGAAAAGGTTAAAAAACCAGAAGATAATATCGAAATATGCTAAAAGTTCGTCCGCCCATTATAAAGGCACATGTACAAAAATTTCTTAGTAAAAATTAGTATAATTGAGTCAAATTGTTCCGTTTTTTTAATTTTCCTCCAAGGTATCTTATTCCAAGTTTGAGACAGACTCATATGCAGAGTATTCCGTTGAAATCATTTATCAATTTTATCATTTATCGGGTTTTGAATCTCGTGACAAAATCATGATTTGATGGTTTTAATGTACAGTGGCACAAAAAAGTATAAATACCCCGCTCGAAATGCTAGTTTTGTAAAATCAGGAAGAGCAATGTGAATAAAATTTATGTCACATGATTAATAACAAACAATGAATCAAATTTATTGAGCAGTTATTGATATCACTAAAACATTTAGTAACAAAAACTAGTAAAATTCATTTTTAAAACTCAAAAAAGTATACATACCTAAAAAACATTTTATTATAACCTATTTAACGCATATAATATGAACAAAATTATTATCTTGTTGGGCCACCCTTAGCTTGTAAAGTGGCGTTCAATCGGTTTTTCATAAAAAACACCAACGTTTTGATATTTTCTGAACGTATACGGTTCCATCTTTCAGTTAACTTTTGAGGTCCTGCTTATTTTTAATGGTTTTTTTTTTTTGAACTCTGGGGCTCAATTGAATCCACAGATGTTTTATGGGATTCAAGTCTGGCAACTGAGGTGGTGAATGAAGTTGGTAGGTCACAGTATATATTAGCCATTCCTTAACAACGCCCGCGGTATGATTCGGGTCATAGTGTTGCTGAAAGTACCACCCTGTAGAACGACCCAGCTTGGTTGCTGGGCTGCCTTGCTACGTAGGATATTCAAGTACCTAAAACGATCACTTATAGTGTTTATAAATGTTAAGTTTCCAATCAGATATTTTTCGGTAAAACGCGGAACAGCGTTTTTTGGTCCTCACTTTCACATTCAGAAAGCCCTACCAACATCAGATATATTAAAACAATTAAATATATGTACATATTTTAAAAGTGTTTATTTTAGTATATAGAAATATTTGCTAAAAAAAGGTACTTACTTTGACACTCCGAAAACTCTAGCAAAATGAGATATATGTATTTCATGAAATGAAAACACGGACCGCGCGAAATGGAAAATCAAAGACGCTCACCTGTCCCGCGAAACGCGGATCACATGGTCACGTTAATATGTAAGGCTCTTTTAGCAAAGCTTAAGTCCGCCACTTCTAGATAAGATCTTTCACTGTTTATCTTATTCCAAAGTTGAGGCCTTAATTTGATATACTTATTATTTGAGTGTTTACCGAGCTTAAGAGAAAGTAACTCTTCGAGTATATGCCGAAATCAATTAAAAAAAAGGGAACGTATCATTGAGAAAATGTTAAAAAAAAAACACTTTTATTATAGTAATAGGCATTTCTTAAATTACATGCATTTTTTTTTTGTCAATAAATCAATGTTATACAATATATCGCAAACGATTAATTATGCAAAAAAATACAATGCTTTTCAAATCTAAAAAAAAAAATTGTTAATAACAAAAAATTGAACGTAAATGTTTAACGTGAAACAACGCGCATTTATTAAATATTCACCAATTGCCTTTAATTTTGAAAAACAAAATATTTAATCAAAAAGAAGTAAAAACTATGTTAATAACTGAATGATAACACAGTGCAACAAACCATTTTATTGTGACGAAAGTATTTTGACATTTTAAACCCTGACGACAGCACTATTACAATCCTATACCCGTCCTCAAGACAAAATTATCGTAATGGGTTCAAAGAACCGTATGATCTTTATCAGCTTTTTTGGCTTGTGGTTTGACTCAAGAAATATTTATGGGAACTACGAGGGACAGCCAGAATCACAATAATCCTAAAATTCAATTTTTGTATAATAGATTTTTACTTTTGAAATGCATCTTTACAATAACAATTAAATTCGATTTTTGAGAAATACAAGTTTGAGGATTATTTGATGTTTTCACATTCTTTTACCTCTAAGTCCTGAAAACGACTGAAGATTTGCGTAAGAAATTATTTAATGGCTCTTGAAAGATGTGAGTGATGTACATATGTATATCAGTCGCAGTTTTTTGTGTTGCATTGTGTAATCAAAAAATACAAAATAACAAATAAAATACATGTGTGTTTATTAGCATTGTGTAGTAAAATAATTCATATGTGAAATGTTGTTAATTGTATGCAAAGCAAAGTTATTTATTAAACGAATGAATTAAATCGCTTAAGGCAATATAGAAATACATACATATATGTTAATTTAATACAGATAAATATCGATTAAGTATTTATCGTATGTCCTTGTATGATAGGGTATTTATTAGAGCTTTTTTTTCGTACATACATACATAAAGGTAACTCCGCCTACAAGAAATTTTCCAGAATCGAATATTTAGAGGTTACCCAAGACTCATAAAGCCTTTTCATATAAAAATGTATGGGAGCAACATTATTTTTGAGCAATAGGGTTCAGTTATTGGAAAATTCTTCTTAACAGATCGCTCTAACTATGTAATCTTGATGTAAGCGAAAGCGAAATATATAATGTCATGAGAGTCCAAAGTGTCATATTAATGGTTCTTAAGGGGCTTAAACATGAACAAGGTGTTGCGTTGTATTAAAACCACACATTAAGTTTTTGACTCATTATGAAGAGAAAATCTTCAGGATCATTGATCTGATATGTTTGAGTCTGAGGTATTTTCTTCAGAGATCTGAATTTCCTTTAAAGTAGTTAATATAATGTTTTTTTTTTGTCAATTATATCAGCCGTATGGTCACAGTTAATATTGCTTTGGCACAAAAAAACTATAAAAGCAGTAACTTCAAAAATAGCTGAGAAAGATGCTTGAAAACTCCCACCTAATTTCCCCAATTTAAGCAAAAATGATAATGCTGTCATATATTTTTATATGAGGTAGAATTATTGGCCTTGCGAGAACTCTTAATATTTGATTTCGGAAATTATACTAAAAAGAATGCTGAGAAAATACACTTAGAAAAAATAATGTAAGTTGCAGTAAAAAAAAAAATTCCATGAAAAATCCTTATTTTAAAGTTCGAGCAGTGTTTTGTGTGCTGCTTACGGGAAAAATTGTCAGAAAATTCCATCACACAAGGTTTTTGAGATATTCTAATCTAAAAGTCTAAAAAAATACTGTTTTTTGACATATTGGAGGTTATGTAACACAGTTTCTTTTCAAAAAAGTATGTGTGGAATCTTAAATCTTTTTCTTTCAAATGTCGTTGAGTTTTCTGAAATACCTTTTTTTTCGCCGAGTTATAGGAAAAATCACAAACATGAAAATTTCAAAATGCGATAACTCGGCGAAAAAAAAGGTATTTCAGAAACTCAACGGCATTTGAAAGAAAAAGATTCCACACATACTTTTTTGAAAGGAAAACAAATTCACGGTGCTACATAACCTCAAATATGTCAAAAATAAAAAAACAGTGTTTTTTGCACTTTTAGACTATAATATCTCAAAAACCTTACGTTATAGAGCAATTCTGAGCCCGGATTCAGTTTCGGGGTATCCCAAAACCTAATGAATCAGCACTGAAGTCAACAACGGAAAAAAAGTTCGAATTTGAAGGACTGTGCAATTAATGAGTTTTGAGTTGTGTCATTTTTAAAGTGGATGTGCGTTATATATATCATTTGACTTGAGCACTTAAATTTTTTTTGATTTACTACAAGAAAGTTATTCTAAGCGATTTTAAAGTTTTCGGCAACACCATGAGAAAGCTAAGAAGCACTCAAGAATATATGGAACTTGCTCTCTTACATACACAAACCATTCAGTGCCATTGCAATAACTATTGTTATCTCATTATTCTTATCCACAAAATAATCTAAAGTAAATTCGGATTTTTTTCTGTTCAAAACTGATCGACTTTTTTAGTTTGAAGAGTTGTCAAAATCCACCTTAATTTATCTCTTCGCTATATACATCCTAGAAAATAATAAAGCTTCGTAAGACTCCTGCACAATCGAGCGTCAAGCATTTCCTTTGGCTTAGAATGTACACACGCCTTATATTAAAATTCTCCAATATCAACTTCAAATCTAATTATCCAATTTTAAATAGTTGATGTTCTTGGAATACCTTTCTTCGAAGTACTTATTTTTTTTTTTTGAATTTATAAGACTACGTCAATGTTGTTACATTTTATATCAAAAGTAAAGTTTGTAGAGCAATACCAAATCATACGAAAAGCAATGCCTAAATATATAGTATACATAGTAGTCGTATGATAAAAGTTAAATGTATTGATTACACCTAATTGTAAATTTATTTGCTGAAATAATTAACATATTTTGTTGAAATATCTGCAAAGAGCATACGTGTGTATGTACCTATCGTTAGTTTAGTATCAACAAACAAAAAATAAATAAATATCTGTTACATCAGTATAAGTCTATTAATAAAGTCAAGTTTAAGAAAATTACCAAAATTACGTTGTATAAATTTATTAGGAATATTCCAAGAGAAGCACGTTTTAGATGGAAATGTAATTATATTACAACTTATCAAAACTTTCAATGGACTTCATCACCACTAAGTGGAAAAAGTAAATTATATAATAACATTGTGAAAGAATTGATTTTTTGGTACAGAAAGATAAGAAAAAATATAGATTGAGGTTAAAAGTAAGTTAGTTTTTTTTAACGAAAACGAAATGCCAATGGCAAGATTTTAAGTTGTAATGATCCTTGATCTGGACGAGATTCTTAACATTTTCGAAAAAAAAAAATTGTTGATTTCTTATTTAAGGCCTTGACGGCAACTGCCTCAGATCTGAGCATTCAGCCGGCAACAACCTGGTTTTCAAAACTACCTTACTTACTTACTTGGGTGGCCATAACAAGCCGTTATGACTAATATCTCGAGACAACTCCATCTGTCATACATTACTTGGCATATTCGGTTCCGCTTTGGAGAAAGGAAGTCCAGCAGTGGTTAATGTTCAACATTTATTTCTTCACTTATTTATTCTGCATACACTTAAGGTAAATAATTAGAAATTTAAGCAAGTACACAGTTGACCCGATTTTATTTTCTCACAACTATTTAATTCAAAACTTAGCTACTCTTCTTACTCGTATGAACCATTTATAGACAGTCATCGACGGATGGCAAAGAATCTCTGCACTGCTCCCAACTTCGCCAAATTCCCCATCCAGCTATGGCTTGTAGAATGCGGGCGCAGTTAACAGACTTTGTAATGTCATCGGATAGTAGATCTTCGCAGTACACATTGCATTTGTTTATACTTGGGCTGTACGCTTTACGTTGTCTGCAACCGACCAAGCTACTTATCTGAAAAATACCATACCCAAATACACTTAGATAAAATTTGGGATAAACGAAATCAGTTGTAAAAAGGCTTTCTCTTTCAGCAATGCAAGTCCATTTAGGCAACTCCACTGCTGATACATTAAAGCTGTTGTATAGCTCTCGAGCCAGAGAGCAACGATCGTATTCTAGTGCCATAGCACAATCGAATGTTACCGAAAAGATAACGATTAAAAAAGTAATAGTTCTCATGTTGATCAAAATGCTAGACGTAGAGATGCTCGGCGATAATGAAGCACGGCAGCGTATTCTTTCCTTGAAATTATCTGAAAATATTATTGGTAAGAAGTATTGTTATTATAATAAAAATTGGTATTAAAATTTTGTTATTTCAAAGCAGCTCCACCGTTCTCGGGTACCAAATTGCCAATGTGAATGAAGACTGCGAAATCAGGTTACCGGTAAAAATATTAAAATCTGATATAAATTTATTAACAATATCGCCTTCATTCATTTCTATATATAGCATCAGTCGGGACTCTTTGATGTTATCCTCAGTGTATTAAATTTGTAGGAACCAGATCAAAAAGACTTTAGTACCACGCTAATTCCAGAATGCATCTATAATCCGATATTCGAGTGGAAATATCAACACATGAACGACAGCTATGAAACTATATTTATGGAATCAATAACCTAAAGTATACACTGAGAAAACGATTTATTTGAATGCAACAATCTATATTTGATAAAGAGTAATCAAATATTGACAGAGTCAAACATAAAAAATTTCAACCAACATATAACACTATTTGATCCAAATACAATATGTTTGACTCAAATAAATATTTGATTGCTCTATATGAAATATACATTTGTTATATTCAAACAAATAGTTTTCTCAGTGTACATATGCTAAATCAATGTCATGCCGTTAGTTAGCAACTTAATTCAAAACTGGCGGATCCCAGAGGAAACTTTATTGACGGCCTACTAACGTATTGACTTTGAAATGTATATGGACTCTGAAGCACTGACGGGCTGCCGGAAACAAATAACGCAGCAAGCAATACATCGAAAACAGTGAATAAATTTCAGGAGGTGGTTGTAGCGGCTGCTATAAGGTTGAAGATTAAAATTATCAGAAAAGATAGTACCATCTACCTGCATATAGTATACATCATAAATAACTAGCGGGGGTTGTTTTAAACGAACATGTCCCTCGGCAAGATTCCGAGTAGAAATTTTCGTCCGGATCACATAGTGTTGGCCCTAGTAGATATCTGGTACGGACTTGCGATTACTATCAGGTCCGAATATGTTTCGTATGGCATGGAACCAGGCTAACCGGCTAACTTCAAAGAAGAATTTAAAATTTTACCTGTCACCGAACAAAATAATACATAAATATGTTATTATTAACAAGCAGAGCTGCTCTATTTATTTTTCCGAGGGACTAAATCCATATTACTTCTCCGTCAAAATAAAAAATTTATTTTTCATTCCATACAGTTGCCAATTGATAAGCGAAATAATATACTTTTAGCCAGCCAAAAAATAACAATAGGTTGGCTGATGTGTTAAAGTGCGCATACAAAATTGTGTTAACAGGGAATGCCCAGGTTCAAACCCAAGTGGATACGACATATTTTTTAATTAAATGAAATTTCATAGAATTTCATTCGGAAGGTTACACAAAAATATAAAATTCCTAATATTTGACTCTAATTTTGCAAAACATCTGATCTAGCTAAGATGATCAGGGCCTTAAAGATTTTTATTTTACGAAAATAAGTTCAACCACAACTTCACCTGATCTGACTAGCCTGCATTGTTCTTCATATGGCTACGCTGATCAGGGCTGTATAGTTTTTATAGGGCTTTCCATAAGAGGGCATAAATGAGGCTAGACAGTTCCGGTTATTTCCAAAATCGTGCAAGTCAGTTATAATGGAAATGAATAAAAGTAAACAAAACTGTTTTATATGACGTTTGACTTTAAATATCTGCAATAAGGACAGTAATGCAATCCTTGATAACTATCTTTGTTGTATGTATTACTATCTGTTTTGAAAATCTTATCCTCTGGGCTTATACTGCCCTGAGAATTAAAAAGGGCATATCGAAAAAAACAAATGCATTTTCGTGATTCTTATGGCGTCGGATATCATAAAAAATTACGCGTATAATGACTAACTCTAAATGCCGGTATCTTAGATCAAACATATAAAAAATCGCTTAATAGAATTTCTTCTATCTCAATTATACAGATATTTTAACAAATTGACAAAAACAAAATATCAATTATCAATAAAAAATATATCAATTATCTCGAAACGAATTTTTTTTTTAGATACGACCATTTCGCTTCTGAGGGCAGTATACTCTCCACTTTACGGCGCTTCTCCACCTAAGGACTGTCCCAGAAAAAACTCGCACTTTGTTTTTTAGTTATAAAAAAATACCCAGCAACTTTTTTGGTTTTTTTTATTTTTTTATTAATAATGGCTAGTGTTCAGAATATAAATATCTAAAAACTCATTAACAATTTTGTTTATTCTATAAAAATTTCTTACTTTTTTTTTAAGGCCCTTCATTAAATTTTGCACAGTTGTTTCATCGACAGTACGGTACGATCTTTTCCACTTAAGTCTGAAGTCTTGAAAATTTTTTGCAGTGCTGCCACTCTTTCGAAGATCTCTTTTCATTAGAGGCCAATATCTTTCAATTGGGCGAAGCTCTGGGCAGTTAGGCGGATTTGCTATTTTTGGTACAAAATTGATCTTTTTACTTGCATACCATTCCATCGTAGCTTTAGAGTAATGAGAGGTTGCTAAATCTGGCCAGAATATCACGGTACCCTCATGTGCACGAATAAATGGTAGAAGACGTTTTTCGAGGCACTCGTCTATATAAACTTTGGAATTGATTGTGCCTTGCGTAACAAAGAAGCTGCTTCTGAGGCCACAGGTGCATATGGCCTGCCAAACCATATATTGCTTCGGAAATTTCAAAATTTTTTTTTCTTTAAATTTACTAGGCACATTCCCCTTCTTCGGTGATGTATAATATTCGTGTCCAGGTAGCTGCTTAAAATCTGCTTTAACGTAAGTTTCGTCGTCCATAACACAGCAGTCAAATTTAGTCAGGTACCTTTCATACAATTTTCGGGCTCGCATCTGAGCCATCAACTGCTTTTCATCAGAACGGTCTGGTACTTTTTGAACTCTATGGTATATGTCTTTAGCTTACTTTTCTCCTTTATCCTTTGCACAGTAGATTTTGATGTACCTGCTCTAGCCGCCATATCTCGCACTGACGTGTTGGGATTCTGCCTAAAAAGGCGCTTCACCTTCGCCGCTACCTTTGGGTTAGAAAATTCTGGTTTTCTGCCTGAACCCTTTTTTCGTGAAACAGGTAGACCCTTCCTATAATTAGAAATAACCGTTTTGACAGTTCTTTCTGATGCACCAACTATTTTTGCTATAGCTGAATATTTTAACCCAGGATTTTGCAGGTATTTGGACAAAATCAGTTCGCGGACTTTTTCTTGCTTGCTAGACATCTTTGTCGTTAGAAGTGCTATCTTCAATTGTTATCCATCATATCAAACGTCACTTTATATGGAATAAATATTTTGTCTTTTTAGACCTATAAGATTATCAGGTAGAGTATAATCTTAAAAAATAAAAGTGCAAGTTTTTTCTGGGACAGTCCTTACTTTACCGCTGCCATTACTCACGTGCCAGAATAATGAAATCAGTTAAACGAATGATTCTTCGAACATATTAGGATGGGGACTAAGAAACTACTTTATGGTACTAAATCAAGCGATATATAGAAACAGTACAGAGAAACCTTCAGTAAAGGTCTCCGAGGAAATTTTTTTTTTTTTCAGCACTACTTCAGAAAATAAATTTTAACATTCTTTTCTTTACTATATTTCAACTATTGACGAATCTGAGGCAAATTAAAGTTATGAAAGGGAAACCAAATTTTGATGCCTGCTGTGAAAAGTGGTCTCAGGACCTTCATGAAAAATTAAGAATATACACAATGTTTAATAAGAAGATCTTAAATTTTTGTACGTACCTCAGGTGAATGTTAACTTTTTCACAGATATCGCCAAGCTTTCAGTATCGAAAGTTATTACGTTAATTAAACTTTAAGATATTGGGAAAACAATCTAATCCAAAGAATTCAAGGAATGAAAAATGAAAAATTTAACTTACGTCTATAGTACAGTAATTTCAGCTGTCAAATGGCTAAAAAACATAGGGTGAATAACACAAAACAAGCCAATAATGCTTTATTGCATATAAAATCCTGCGCACGCATTGCATATTAGTCATAACATACTATTTATCGATTGTTATCTTCATTTTTACTATCGAATTTCTCCGTGGGTCTCTTACACATAATATATGACATTGGCCGCTTAGTAATTATATTAAAAATGGCTTACTAAAAATATTATTCTGTCTCACTAGGGTTACCAGAAGACCAACCTGAGTAGGAATTCATAGCAAGTATGTCCTACCATAGTCAGCTCCTTATCTGGCTGTTAATGGCGGATTCTTTTAAAGACAGCCATATATGAATCTTATCAGTATCTAAAAGGTGAAAACCTTTAACAATAGAATAAAGTTAAGAAAGATAAGCCATACTGCAGCCCTATCAGGGAATCCCTTTACCAACCTTGAACGGACTTGGACGATTCTGGTAAAGACCGGAGCTGGTTAGTCTTATTTAAGCCCTTTTATGGAAAGCCCGATAAAAGCCTATACAGCCCTGATCAGCTTAGCGAAATTAAGAACAATTCATGGAAGTCAGATCTTGTGAAGGTGTGCTTGAACTTATTTTCACCCTAAAGATGAAGACAGTGTAAAAACTAGGGATACAACGATAAGCGTTTTGGCCAATACGATACCGATATCATAAAAATTTATCGCCGATACCGATATATAAGAAATTTTCGCAGTTACTGACACGGATGTTGAATTAAAATTAAGGATTGACCATGAAGCAAAGTTGTTGAATAATTTTAAATAAATCAATTATTTATTTTAGTATGAAAGTATGAAATTAGCACTAACTAAGTTGTTATTAAGAAAGCACAACATCCTCAAGTTATTCGTGGAAATGCGGTTTTGCAAGTCTGTTTGGATGGGGCCTGCCGTTGAAAACAGTCGCTCAGATGCGACAGATCTTATTTGAAAACTGAAATACATTTGTAAGATTTTCTTTTTAAATTTGGGTGCAGAACCTCATTACGCCAAAAACTAAGAGGATCTTGATATGTTGCAATATTAGGAGATCTAAGATATCTCTCAAATTCTTCTTTAAAAGTAACGGAGCACAAAGAAGACAAGGGTTCTTCTTCTTCAGATTCCTTCATAATATTTTAACAAACACTCCATATCCCCCGTCTTGTAATTGTAATTGGCTCAGGACTCGTGGTAAGTTGGAACGTAACTGTGTCTGAAGTGGTTTCGAAATATAGTGGTAAATTAGTTAAATTTACAACTCGCTTTTTTGTCGCTGAAATAGTAGACTGTAATTGGAATGTTAGTAGTTTGTATCGAGGATCAAGAACGGTTACTACATAATACGATTCTTCACTTTCCAAATTAAATCTTCTTTCAAGAACCAACAACGGATCGGCGGCTACTTGCTGCAGTGCCGGCTAAATATTTTTGCCTTTGATTTCCTCCAGTACTTTTCGAAGACTGTTGACTAACGGAATATCGTCAGATACACGGTGGGCTTTAACCAACTTTAAATGACAAGTTGAGTTACAACCAACACTTGAATGTGGAATTATTTGGGATGCTAATCAAAGTAGAAATGCATCAAAAGGAAAAAAATCCTTAGAGTTTTTTTTTTAATTCCATATTTACTGTTTTTTAGTAATATTATCTAGTATAAAATGTGTATAACGTACGTATGAAATTTAAAAAACATATGATTGTGCTCAAATTTTAACACGTTAAAGAATCTAAAAAGTCAGTTTAACAGCCCAAATTTTAGCTCCTTAGGTATTCGGGGTCTTGAGTACTGTTAGGTCGAATTTCGAAAAAAGCAATTTTTGCGAAAGTAGCCAAATTCAATGTTTGATATCTCTGGGCCTGGTCAACTATTTTTACTATATGGTATTTCATTTAAAAGCGAAAAGATAGACAAACATAATAAAATCGGTTTTTAGTATTATGAACAAAACTACGACTTAGGACATCCTTTTCAAAACTGTAATTTTTTACAAAGACTTATTTCACTTAATCGAGTCGCAAAAATAGGTGTTAAGGTCTAGAAGCTTAAATTTTTTTAAAACCATATAAGATGACATAATA
Organism: Tricholauxania praeusta; assembly: GCA_949775025.1. NCBI lineage: Eukaryota > Metazoa > Arthropoda > Insecta > Diptera > Lauxaniidae > Tricholauxania > Tricholauxania praeusta. The sequence goes on along the minus strand of OX459030.1, from coordinate 39,775,210 downwards.
AAAAAAAAAATCATATCCATAACTTAAAATTTGAATTTGTCGACTTTTAGAACTAAAATTTTTGAAAAGCGCTGAAACTGCTATTTCCAGACTAACCTATGACTATTTCTCGGGATCCCGACCACCTAGAGAACTGAAACTTGAGCTATGGTGCCATCTATCAAGGTTCTTTGACTTATCAAAATTTGAACAAAATCGGATGTTTTTTAAATTTCGTCGGTATGTTATATGTACCTACATTAGACCGTACACCATCAAATCTGAAGCATTTTTGCAAGGCAATTTGTACATACATATGTCATATCATTTAAAAACAGTAAATATGAAATTAAAAAAAAAAGCTCTTAGGATTTTATTTGGTTTAGCATATCGACTCTAACTAACATCCTTAACAATCCTCAATCAAAGTTTTTGTTGTAACTCACACTTTTATTAAAAGTCGGTTAAAGCCCACCGTGGATACTAACTTTGTTTTTTATATGTATCGGTGTATCGGAAATATCGGCAAATAAATATCGCCGATACTGATGTATCGGAATACACCGATATGTCGGTAATCGTATCGGTTGCATCCCTAGTAAAAACCTATAAGTCTCTGATCATCTTGACCAGATAGCTTTTTATAAAATTAGAATCAAATATTAGGATTTTTATATTTTTGTATAACATGCGCCAAAAATATGTTGAAATGATAAATTGTTCTATGGAATTCGGGCATTCCTTCTTAACACAATTGTTATGTGCGCAATTTAAAGACATCAGCCAATCTATTGTTACATAGTATTATTTAAACTAGTATCGCCTGAGGTCGAAATTCGACCGTTAGCACTAAATTTTAATCTTAGAAGTATTTTGCCGACCTATTAATAACAAAACGTTTTTGTTCATTGATTATGATCTTATTTAGTTTCAATAATCACCTCACCTCACCTCACCTCACCTCACCTCACCTCACCTCACCTCACCTCACCTCACCTCACCTCACCTCACCTCACCTCACCTCACCTCACCTCACCTCACCTCACCTCACCTCACCTCACCTCACCTCACCTCACCTCACCTCACCTCACCTCACCTCACCTCACCTCACCTCACCTCACCTCACCTCACCTCACCTCACCTCACCTCACCTCACCTCACCTCACCTCACCTCACCTCACCTCACCTCACCTCACCTCACCTCACCTCACCTCATCTCACCATTGGAATTACATTTAATTTACATTTGAGCGCAAAACAACATTCTATTAATGCTACATAATTTCTATTACGCGGTCTATTTGATTTTGACTCATAAATTGTCCCCTTATCCCTTTACCGTTCAGTCCGACCCTATATCGTTCTTATGCAAGGCACAACACAACTATATTTTTCGTTTATTTTTAAGCAAAAATAAGTTAAATCGCAACTGTAACTCAAAATAAACCAGTTGAACTTCGATTATCCGTGATAGTTGGGACCGAGCGCATCCCGGATAATGGAATCACTATTTTATTTTATTCCTTATAAATTTTGAAAGTTGTAAATACATAATACATATGTATGCGAAATTAATGGACGGCCCTTTAAAGCACCGTTTTACAAAAGTATTTAGTTATAATACCCATGTATGGAAGATCAGCTAGCTCTAATTATAAAGATATTTTTTAATGATGTGGGCATAAAAGTAACAAAAAATACTTTTTAGTATTGAAAAACTAAATTGGAAAGAGCTATTTTTGTATCATGTTGTTTATCCCTACCTCTTACTCTTCCTTAGGGTGCAATCTATCCCCATATCGAATTTCACCAAAATCGTTCTATTAGTTTAGCTGTGAAAACATATTTTCCTATTGGGGGCGTGGCACCGTCCACTTTAGATCAAATACCTTTTCTCAAGATTCAATCTACCTCTGTACCAAATTCCATAAAAATCGGTCCATTAGCTTAGCAATAAAAACAATTTTCCTTTTCGGAGCAGTACCACGCTCACCAAAAGAACATACAATTTTTAGAAATGTTTTTAAAGGTTCAATCTATATCCAAACTAAATTTCATCACAATCGGTCCATTAGTGTAGCCGTGGAGACGATTTTTCTTGTTAGGGGCGTGGCACCGCCCACTCTAAACAAATATCTTTACTCAAGGCTCAATCTATCTCCATATCAAATTTCATAAAAATCGGTGAAGCATTTCAGCCGTGAAATTTCGTTTATTTTTTCCATTAGGGGTTAATGCGTTTTGTATGGAGGAATCATGTAAATATGTTCACTTTATTTTACCTGCCTTAACGGCAACATATACACGAGATTTTTTTTCTGCACATCTATGGAACAGTACCTTTCCGATGATATAAGTTCATTCCCCTCTCTTTATAGTAAATACTAAAAAAGTGTACCACAAGATTCGATGTTCACGTATTAATATATAGATTATACTTTGGCAACTATATAAAATGAGAATTTAGTCTTAACAGAAAAGTAAGTAATATAGTTTTAGTCTCTCGGAAAAATATTGACAGTATTTCAGTTAGTTAAGATGATCATCTTTGAACAGTGACATGGCGCAGGGCGACCAAAGCTCAATTCTAATCGGTGATATGTAAGCAATTAAAGTTCTCTTTTGAAGTCTTAAAAACGCAACACAAATAAATGAACAATAAAGAAGATATAATAAAAATGCAAGAAAAAAAATGTTGTTTACGTTGAACAAATTTTTAACCTCTGCCTCTCAGTTCTATGTTAGGTTTGATGGTCCGGTTAGCCTTACTCGATGCGTTACCAGACCTATCTGGGTCTGATTCGATACGGACAAATATTTCTACTCGGGAAGAAACGAATTGAATACACTTTTTTTACCCAGGTGGAATCAATATTCTTTCTCAACGTTTTCAAATTAATGAGCAACAAAACAAAAAAGATTCTGCACATTGCCTTTTTTTTAAAAAAAAAAAAGTATCTTCAAGGACATACATATATATAAATTTTCGGAGACATGCGATAATATTTTATCATATTCAAGACATAGAAAATATCTTGTAATCCTATGAAGCACTTGTCGACAGCACTTTTACCATTCAAATAAATCATACATCCTCCGGTTACATGGGGTTTCTTAATGTAAAACTCAGTCTTTACTTCTCAGATGTGTCCGTAAACAATTTAATGCATTCATTTTCTAAATAAAATATCGAATGCTTTTTTTGTCCTGTCAATTAATTTTTTCACTAACGATATGCTTTTTTAATATTACCACAATCATAATGAAATGTGAAGATTTTCGTTGTTACAATATATCTTTGGCAAATTAGCCTAACATTGTACTGCGTACTTGGGAAATCATTTCCGACACATTTTGACAGTTCCAAAATTTTGGAATTCAAGTTATTCGGAACATAGGTTGTACAAACTTAAACCTAAAAAATATGAATTATCTGTATGAAATGTCAAAATTATAGTTGTTGATCAGCACGTTTTAGATTCAGCGATTGAAAGCATACTAAATCGTTCCTGATCGCGTTTTCATTACTGGCGCCTTTTTCAGTTAAAATGGAAGTATAGTTAGTAGCCAACACAATTTTGTGTTATGAGATCGTGCTGGGACGAATGATTTGTATTCGTCGCGTGCTCGTGAGACAATAATGTGATTTGATCCATAGATGGGCAACATTTTGGAAAAAAGAGCCACTTATAACAAAAGCAAGAAAAACAACAATTAAAACAACTGAAAATAGTCCTATCATAACTGTGTTCTCGATAGCAAAAAAAAAAAAAGCAATAAACCAAAAGCCAATTCCAAGAATCAAACAAGAACAACACGAGTGTAGAAATAAAAGTACACTGATCCAACAAAACGAGAGAAACTGTCTTCAATGTGCGCATTGTTGCTTCTTTGTTCGTTCGCTTCTTTTTTTCTGAATGATGCGGCAATAACAATAATACAAATATCGTACACAGCGCTTTAAAAAAAAAACAACGATTGAAATGTGCGTAGCAGGGTATTGGGCTTGTGTCACATTTTTCGTATTTTGCCCATCGTTGATTTAATCGTCACTGCCAGTGTTGCCAAGCTCAAAACAATAAAAAATTGTTTCTTAAAATACTGAAAAGGAAAAAGTTGTTGATCTTTTTTTGCTTTTTAAAAAAATCATTAAGTGCATATAACAGAAATCCTCAACGGCCATTTCCGAAATTTTTCAATTTCTACAAGGCCCTCGGCCTTGGTATGCAATTAACGGGTTGGCCGCCTAAAAAGTAATCACTTGGCAACCCTGGACACTGCCCAAAGCTTTGCACAATGAAAACTAACATTAAGAAGCTCTAAAGATTTTTTTATACCCTACACCGAGGGTATATTCACTTTGTCTCTCCGTTTGTAACACATAGAAGGGGGCGTGGCAGGTATGGAAAAGTTTATATATTCTTGATCAGCGTCACCACTAGAGTCGACTTAGCGATGTCCGTCTGTCTGTCTGTCCGTCTGTTGAAATCAGGTTTACGGGAAAACCAAGAAAGCTAATTTAATAAAATTTTCACACACAGGTCACACCTTCTTGCAGTCATCTTGGTATTGAAAATGGGTGAAATCGGTTCAGGGACAAGCTTACCTCTCATACTCTATGTATATTTACCCAGGCCAATTTTGAAAAAACTTGCACCGATTTTGATGAAACTTGGTGATTTGATGCACATCTGGAACAAATTAGGATAAGCCTAGGTTTCCAAAGGATCGTAAAGGGGCGTGGCACAGCCCTAAATTTTATCATTTATACTGCCATATCTTGTAAGCCGTTCAAGATACGAGTATTGCGATGAAATGTGGTAAACGGATACATATCAAATATATCTTGAATTATGATAAAAAGTTGGCGAAATCTAAAAAGTAGGCGTGGCACTTTTCAACAGTTAAAAATTTTGATTCCGTATATCTCAAAATCGGCACAAACGATTTTCATAAAAATTTTGGAGATGATGCCGATGAAAGCAGTCAGCAAGACAAGCTCAGCCACTATACTAAAAAACTCGTTGAAGGGCGTGGCACCGCCCACAATTTTTATAAACTTTATACTAAAAGAACTAACTACGTAATCGCGATGAAATTTAATGAGGTAGATAAACTTGCTATAAGGTCTCTTATTACAAAAATTTGGGCATATAGTACATGTGGGCGATGCACCTCCCATATAAGCACAAAACATTTATTGTTATAGATAGTGTGCTATGAAAGTAATCTTCATAAGACTTGGTGTGTAGTTGTCAATTACTATAAGCTTTAAAAATAAATGAATTTTGACGGAATTGCATCAGTGGGCGTGGCACCTCCCATATTAACATAAATTTATAAGCGCTGTTTTAAGTGAACTATTGCAGCAATTGCTATGAAATTTAATGTTATTGGTTCAGTTGCTGTAGAATGTATCTGAATCAAAAATGGCTGAAATAGCACCAGTGGGCGTGGCACCTCCCATACAAATAAAGTACGATAAGTGGCATGTTTATCGAAATATGTGAGCAATCATACTAAAATTTAGTGTAAGGGGTTCGCTTATGGAAAGCTATTTCTGGTTCAAAACCGGTCTGGATTGTGCCAGTGGGTGTGTCACCGCCCTATATTTTAAATTTAACTGTGACATATATCGTATACATGCTATGGTGCTAAAATTTAATATGAATATGTAGATCACGAATATAATTTATTAAACCAAAAGTGGGCGGAATTGGAGAAGTGGGCGTGGCATATTTCAAATTTTTTATTTCTATTCTATTTTTTTCAACTTTTTCTATATTCTCTCGACTTTTTCAACCCTTTAACTTTTTCCAATATATCCTATATGTATTTGTTCGACTTTTTGAACCTCTTTCAACTTTCTTCAAAAGTTTCTTTATTTTTTCGACTTTTTCATCAATTTTGAATTGTTTCAAATTTGTTCAACCTCTTTCAACTTATTTGGAGTTTTTCAACCTCTCTCAACATTTTGCATATATTTGTACTTTCAGTGCAGTGTAGGGTATGGGAGTTTCGACCTGGCCAAAGATAACACCTTAACTTGTTTTTCTTTCACATCTTTTTGAATTTGGATACTTGAATTTAATATTTTTTCTTTCTTTCACATCATTTTGAATTTGGAAAATAAAAACAATGGAGTTTTAGACAGCGCTGGAAAACTATACGTTTTTGGAAGCGCTATTGGAAAAAAATTTTTCGTTGCATTTTTCACATTTCCTATTTGGAAGTTTTAGTATTCACATTTTCGCAATTAAAAATATAGGGTTGGTTGCGTACCACATTGCGATTGCAGTAAGCGAAAATGTTTTCAGACAGACAGGCACGTGATTGACAGTCAGGTTGGCAGATAGATAGACAGACAGTTGCGCAAGCAAATAGACAGACAGGCAGGCTGATAGACAGATAGAAAAATTAAGATGGCTATATCGGCTCAGGAAGTAACGCAGACCAATAATTTTCTTATCTATGCTATATTTTTTCTATATGTTACAAATCGAATAACAATGTGAATAAACCCTTTCTTGTTACCCCGTTAAATCCAAGGCTTAATATATATAAAGGATGTGCCAATAAGGGAGCCAGACTTAGCTTTTGAATGAAACGCAATATTTATTTGAAAAGTGACAGTACTTTTATTTCATTGCAAAGTGCAAACATTGCTGTTAAATATGGAAGAATATGTCAGACAAATGGCTCGATTGTAGCAATAAGATGTTGGAGCTGTTTCTTGAGCTCTGGATTTGTCTGTGGCGTATGGCTTACGCTTTTGACTTCAAAAAGCCGCAAGGAGAAAATTCGTAGATTAACAATTCAATGACAAACTTCTTTCCTTTTCTGATCTGCAATTAAGATAACATGACCTGGAAATTTTTATTGCTATGAACTCAGTTATTTCGTGAGTAATGTGCGCCAACAGTAGACATTTTCAGTTTTTTTTCGTATTGTAACCACCCTCATTCAAAGCTTTGTCTAAAAAATAAAACAACTCTAACACCTCTACATCAACTCACACTGACTTGTATTTTTTATCGCAAAACTTCAAAATGAAACGCCAAGTGTTAAAAGCATTTTTTAATTTCACACCTAACAAAATAACTATTGTTGCCGATTTTATCTGATCACGTTCGATATGTTCGACAAGTGGATGCAAAACAGAAAATTTTTCATCTTGGCGCTTCCGTGTGTATCCAAAAAATATTTCGCAATTTATCGATAAAATTCAAATTTTAGTTGAATTTTAACCACCGCTGCGTGTCAGTATTTTACACCGTGTCGGTATTTTCTTTAGTAAATTGTACATCAATACGTAATAGAATTTTTTTTAAATCTTTGCAAATTTTTTATAATAAAATGAAGAACGTTGTGGCTCTAACTATGGTTTTCACTCTCGGGCTTTTACAAATGAGCACAAATAGAGGTAACTAATCAAACAACAAAATAAAGTGTAGTGTGATGAAAATGCTAAAATGTAGTAGGTCTTCAGAGGATGTTCAGAGATATTTTTTATCAATTTTGTGATTTTTATCAATAATTGTATTAATAAATACAAATATAAATCAAACGAAATAATCGGATAATTTTGAAGTAAATTTGGAAACTTCTGAAATCTTGTGCAATGACCAAAATGTTTGCGGTGCAAGCTCAAATGGAGAAATGCTTCCCTCAAGCAAATACATTTGATGGAAAGTTTTTCTAATATTTATTAAGAAGAAGTAAATCATAGTCAATGTAAATATGCCTTGAAGTGAAAGTTAAAGCGTTGCTGTTGATCAGGCCTGGATTAACCTTACAGGCAGAGTAGGCACGTGACTAGGGCGACAAATATTGACGGAAACTTGGAAAAATTGTACTGCCGCGAGTGAAAAACTTCTTGAGATCAACACTGGTTACACAACGATTGAAAGCACTCGCTTTGTAACTATAGAGTTAGATTTGCTTATGTCTTCAGATTGTGATGTCATTATCAATGACTTTGCCATCCGAAAATTTTTGCAACTGCTTAGGGCCGGCAAATTTCTTAATCCGGTCCTGCTCATAATTACTAGTCGAACGTAATATTTATTTGGTGAGCTTGTGAGAATTAGATTGAGAGACACTTTATATAGGAAAAATGCCAACAGGCACTGCTTGTCTCAATTTTTTTATCACTTATTTATGTGTTGAGAACTAACATTTTCAATATCTATTTTTGACGTTTTCTCATCGATTGATACAATTAATTTTTTCTCGGTAATGTTTCTAAAACAGTTCATAATTTTCTTCTGGGATCCGCCTGTCACTTCCAAAATCCATTTTCAGCTTTTTCTACTCTATTGGTCCAATAAGATTTTTTTCCAAAAATTAATCCAAAATACCCAATCAGGGGTCGGGTTTATCCCATGTGGCTTCTAAAATCTGTTTTTATGTCTTTTCCTATCAATTGGTTAAATTAAATTCTTTCTAGAAATTTGTTCAAAACACCCATTTAGTAGGGATTTAAAAAATCCAATTTCGACCTTTTTCCATCGATTTGCGCAGTAAAACTTTTTTTCGATTAAATAGTCCAAAACACCCATTTAATTGTATCGGAGACCTATGTACCTTGTTGGCTCTAAAATTTATTCCGGTCATTTCCCATTTATTGGTGCAATACAATTTTTTTCGAAAAACGTGTTCAAAACATCCCTTTAAGAGAGTCTGGGATACCCCTTTTGACTTCCAACATCCATTTTTTACCACCAACTATAAATTGGTCATTCTTTAAATAACTGTATACTGTGTTTTTGTTTTATTTTTTGAACAAATTTTGAAATGAAGTATCTCTAAGGCTATAGGGATTGGAATAAAAATAAAAAAAAGGACCTATTTTATTTAAAAATGCTTTAATTTTATGATAAAAAATAAGAAACTTGAAATAAATTTGTTTAAACATTCATATTTTTTCATAAGAATGTTTCTCAAAATATTTTCGATATAATATCTGCTTTTTTTTGACTTTTTGATATGTTATTCTTCAATCAATCTTAAGGATGTATCTGCTTTCATATCGAAATTCCCGCCATAACTTCGGAATATATGAATTTTTTAATAAAGCGCGCACCAGTCTAATTGTATGAATTGTTTGTTATTGTCCCAAAGATATGTCGTGAATTTCGATATGAAAGCAAATACATTCTAAGGATCCATTGAAGAGTAACATTAACATGAAAAAATCAAAAAAAAAAAAAGAAAATGTTATGTTGAAGATATTTTGAGAAACATTTCTAAAAATGAAAAGTTAATGTTTAAACAAGTATGAAAGTAAAACATATCTAAACAAAAAAAAACTTAAAGTATTTTTTATTCTATCCTCTATAGTTTTACAAAGTGGTAAAAAAGTTAAAAACTATACCAAGTGTGCAGTTATTTGAAGAATGACCGAAATGCATAATTGTTATGAAATTTTAAAAAACTTGTTAAGTATTTTCGTTTGAATTTTATTATGAATCAATATGATCTTTTTTTGAATTTTTTGCTTCAGTAATCGAAGATATTACTTTAGCATATCCTTTGTTAGCTCAAAATTAAAAAAAAAAAATAAACTTATTATGAGTGATTTTCAAAAATTAAAGTCAAAAAAACTTCTATGAATAAGTAAATGCTGCTACCACACAATTCTCATATTAATAAAGTCACGTAAACAAATTGAGAACTATAAAAATAATGGAAATCACGGCTTAACAAGCTCCACACTCGTATTTCTGAAAAATCAGAAACTAAAAATCATACGAGTACTTCAATTTGAGAAACTAGCTTGTAGTTACGAGTAGTAGAGATTTCTTTAAGCATTCCTTTAGTCTAACAAGAGATTGTGCTTAAAAACTTTTTCTTTCTTCCAACGACAAATCAACTATATAAAAGGAAAACTTTACTTAAAACTCTTAATCTGTATTTCAATTTCAATTTATTTTAATTTTGGTTGTACAGTAAGACTAAGTCTTTTATAGTACGCTAACATCGGAATATAAATCATACACAATGATATTTAATTTATAAAACATAATAAATCTTAAATTACAAAATGATAAGCTTACATAAAAAAATAAATATGATCAAAACAAGAAAATAAGAAAAAAGAAAATATAAAAGGATAAGGCATAAGCAAGTAAAGACATATCAGAGACAGAGCTAATCAGTAATTGAATAGTAATTGAAAATAGATCGTTTGAAGCTGTTTAAAGAAGTTTCTTGTCTTAAATAGATGGGAAGTGAGTTCCACAGTCCAATGGTGCTTATAAAAAAGAACCTACTGCTGTTGAGATAGTTGCGCCTTGGAATAATAAAATTAGGTGGTCTAACAGAAAGAGAAAATTGTAGCTTATTAAATAGGTAGCCTGGGATTTTGCTGTGAATGAGATTGTGCAAAAAAATCAAGTTACGTACATTTAAGTACTCTATTAAGCCACAACCGAGCATATCCTTACTTTTATTAGATATATGGTCAAATCGTCTAACACCATAGATATATGTCGCAGCATTATTGAACGCTACCAATAACTTATGTTGTGACTGAGAGTCCAACCTACAGTAAACAATATCAAAAAACGTTATTAGAGGCATAATCAGCTGTCTTACGAGTCGACGCTTAGTTTCAGTTGGGGTAAAATCTCTGGACATCCGTAGATAGCGTAAAGTGCCATAGACTTTGCCTACAGTATTATTTATGTTGTCAGAGCAAGTGAGCTTAGAGTTAAACACATAGCCCAAATTTTTCACCTTGCTGACAAAATCCAATTTAGTCGTTCCAATAAATAAAGGTGGAATATCTAATGTGCAGAAAACACTCCTTGCAATTGACAGGACTTTTGATTTTGTAGGGTTGATTTGAAGCAGGTTGGAGGCAGCCCACTCATTGAGTGCAGTCAAGTCACAGTTAAGTCTGTAAGATAGGTCCTCTACAAGTCCAATAGGTCTGGAAAAGTATAGTTGGATATCGTCAGCGTAAGCATGTACAGTAGAATTGGAAATAACAGAAAAAATGTCGTTGATAAAGAGGGAAAATAGAAGAGGACCTAAGATAAATCCTTGTGAAACACCCGTGTTAACAATTTTAAATGACGAAAATTTGGTTCCAACTTTAACACGTTGCATTCTACCATTTAAATAACTCCTTAGTAAGCTGACAGCATTTGGGCTGAAATTAAAAAAATATTGAAGCTTATTACACAGCAAATAATGATTGACCGAGTCAAAGGCCTTAGAAAAATCAAGTAGACAAAGAAGCGTTAAAAAATCTTGGTCAAAACTAACCCTTATATCATCTAAAATTTTCACAACAGCCGTTGAACAACTGTGACCAACTCGAAAACCAGACTGTAGTGGTGACAAAAGCTTATTGGTATCCACATAATAAGAAACTTGATCCGACATCAACCTTTCGAGAACATTTCCTAAAGCTGGTAAGATGCTAATGGGACGAAAATCAGTTAGTTCAGAGGCAGAAGCAATTTTAGCAATAGGTATCACTGTAACAATTTTCCACAACTCAGGGAATTGGGAACAAGTGAAGCAGTGATTTATAATATGGGTTAAGGGTGAAATGAAATAGGGTAAAATCAATGTTAGAAACTTAACAGGCATCCCATCAACACCAACCGCATTGGAGCTTATCTTAGATATGCACTTCACAACATCATTTTCAGATACCGATATAAATTGAAATGATGGAAATTCTGTGTTTATTCTAGGGTATTCAACTAAATTATTAGACTGGGGGAAATCATTATTTGCTAAGAAAAAATCATGTAGGCAATCCGGATCCAAATGACAGCCAACTGACTCTTTGCCAAAAATTCTAAGTTTTTTTATATTCACCCACAATTGCCTGGAATTCAAGTTTGCATTGCGAACGAAAAAAGTTAACTTTTTCCTGTTTTAACAGTGCAGTTGCTGCATTTCTAGCACTTCTAAAATTATTCCAGTTTCTGTTTGAACGGTTTTTTTTTTCATAAGCACATTAAGCTTTTCATCAGCAGAATTACGAAACCAGCAGTTATTCCAACATATATTCTACAAATCTGCATATAAAGCATTCATATTGATTAATCTGTAATCATGATATGAGAAACTATAAGGGGAATTCCTACCAAGGTTGATATTAAGGCTACAAAAAATCAAATCATGATCAGACAAAAAGGGCATTTGATCAAACTTTAATAGAATAGAAATGTCAGAAACTAAACACACATCCAACAGACTAGGTTCACAACCATGCGCATAAGAGTGGGTGCGTAACAATTTGATACTTTTAATATGTATTTATAAAAAAAAGCATTAACATTTCAGGAAAACTCCTGAATATGAGGAAAATTTACTAATATTGTACATATTGAAATGAAGAAAAACCTTGACTTTAGTTAGATCTTTTTGGTGTAGCACTTAAACCCAAATTTATTATCAGTATTATATAATTACATCGTCTTTTTAAACGAAGCATACAATTTGGAGAGTATTTTGTACTGTTCTTCTGTATGATGATCTTGAGATCTTCGGAAAAGTTTCTCTTTAACTCTCGTTGTCCTCTTTTTATTTCATTTTTGTATCGATCGAGGGTTCCTGTACTCATATATTGGCGAAATATTTATTCCACTAAGGACAGCCACACCTGCCTTGACTGTTAAGTATATGTAAGTCGACTGTAACCAATATCAATTTAAGTGTCCTTCAACTTTTAAGTTTGTTTACAAGCTTAAGTGCTTCAAATATATAAAAAATTTTTAGTTTTTTTTTAACATATTAAAATTTTTTAGCACGTGAGCATAAAATTGCTTATTGTAAAGTAAATATTTATGAAGTTTTATATGCTCTATTGACAGTCGGCTTAAGTCAAATAAACGGCCTGATAAATTGGTGCTGAAGTGCATGTATTTTCGGAATTTTCAATGGCAAAAGGTTTGCCATAACCATGTCGTAAAGTGGAATTGGAGAAAGTAGGTGAAGGGCGTTGAAAAGAAATGAGGTAATACTTCATGCAAGTTTGCGAAATATCACTCATAAAAAGAATAAATGAAAAAGTGAAAGATTAGATAAACTTCGATATAAAAAATGTTGATAACAATCAAAAAATCGATATTTTGAATCATGCGAATATACATACATACATATGTATGTAAATATGTACTTGTAGACTTTTATGTATAGTGTTCTTATCATCAAATATAATGTACAGATTTGATGATAAAATTGAAAAATATTCAAGCAGTCGTTAGGTCTGTACTTCCACAGCTATGAATCATCATAGCTTTCAGCCAATTGGTAGTATTTAGTTAATAGAAAATAAGTAGCACAGACAAAATTTCCGACATATCTGGCACTTAAGTTTATAACATTTCTTTTCCATTACGTTTATTAGCAACGGCAACGCGATTGCAACGCAGGCAACAACAACAACAACGTCAGCAAGCTGATGATATTCTACAGTGCTATGTGTGCGAGAACTGCCCTGACAATATCGATGCGCAGCCTGAGATGACATTATGTGGCGGAATGTCTTCGCCGGTGGTATCAAACGGTAATGGTAATGTGCCAGTTGCTGCAATGACTAAACCAGCGTTAGTTAATGGAACAACGAAAGCACCTGAACTATCTGAAGAATATGCAGAATCTGATTATGATGAAGAGGATGGAGATTATAATGAAGGTGATGAAAAGAAAGCAATTAGAACTTTAACAAGTACAACAATGCAAACGACATCAGCAACTACAACAGTGACACCAATAACTACAACAACCACAGCAGTAGTAACATCAAATGCAACGCCAAATGCTTTAGCAAATAAGTTACCCGAAGAAGATTACAATTCATATGGAGATGACTCTGAATCTGATGAATCAATTAAAACAACAGCAGCGTCTACGATAACAGCAACATGGACAACAACTACAACAACTCCATCAACCGTTGCTGTAAATAACATTCCTGACGATACAGATTATGACAATTATGAATATGAAGATATGGATGCTGAAGATGATGATACTATCCGAAATAGCGATATAGCACGCCAATTAAATCCAGATCCAAATGTTTGTTACAGTATCAAACTAAGCAGTAAGTTTTTTGATTTCAGCTAGTTTTTAGTTTAACATTAACATAAATTAGATAAATTCCTGAAATGCTGGTAAGAATGAAGTGCTGCAGATTACCTAAGTGAATATTGAAGTGTAACCTAATGAATGAAATAGCAATGACACCAGTCAATGTGACCTCCAATGATACCTTGTCATAAATTGTTCCACGAGTCCTCCGAGACCAGTATGAGTTTTCTCCGACCCCAGCAACTACATTATGACTAGTTTTAAATGCTTGTGACGGTTTGAGTAACCTCTTAAATGACACATAGCACAATATACTAGAAGAGAACGATTTTTCTTAACGCTTTTTTTTTTATTTTGCATCACCCTTATGAACTTATACATAGAGCAATTGGCAGATTTGCTCCCTAAAAGGCGCAATGTGACGCCCGAAAGTTATTATGCGCTCTCGTCACGCCTCTCTCTGTGACGATCGAAATGAATCTCATTTCTTTTCATTTTCTTATTATTGCTGGCAAAGTTTTCTGAGCTATCAAGCTCTCAAAACCAAATCTAAGCGCGTCGAACTGTTTTCTATTGATAAGATCCCTTGTTCGGTCTTATACTTCTGTCTAGAGTTCTTGTAGTGGCGTTCTTCCATTCCACGGTCCGTTTTCGAAACATCGGTGAAGATTAGAATATCGTTGCTATCGATGATGACGTTCATTCAAGCCGGGTGGTAGTGATCATATTCCGTCATTCCCCGTTTATAGACAGAAACTCTTTTCGAAAATTCTTCTTTTTTGCTGGCAATAGGGGAAAATGAAAGGGGCAAAAGGTTTATTATTCTGTAGCTTATATCCGCTTTAAAATTAAGTATGCTCGGTGGATCGTTTAAGTCTTCCAATTATGCACAATTAACTGCATGGTATCTACTGTCAATAACGACAACGCAAGTTTTACCATAACCAAATTAATTCTCAATTTGTATTATTCAAAAATATTTAAATTTATTTTCTCCATTGCAGACAACGTAACAGAGATCACAAATCGAGGTTGTGCCACACTTATACGTGGCAATAAAGCACTGACTTGTCAGTCCTTGAGTAAGGGTATGCCGATATTGGAATGTCTTGTATGCGATACCAATGGCTGCAATTCGTATTCCAATCAGTTTGTAGCCTCAACAGTCAAACCATCAGCGAGCCAACGACTAAGAGCCAATGTCTGGGTGAAAATATTTTCAGTTGCAGTTTTAGTTGTTGCCATCATTATCAAGCCGCAAATATAAAAATAATAATATTATGTTGTCAAATATATATTAAAAAGAAATAAGAAATAAATGTTTAAATTTAAACAAATTTTGAGTTATGTGTTTGAATTAATTAGTCCAGTAAATAAGAACATTTTATTAGCCAATGTTTGGAAAACTCATTTAAATGTTCAAGTTTAGTTCAATGAGTTTATTTTTTTGTAATTTGTTGCCTTTCAAACTTTAAAATAACTGAGGATAAAGCCGCGATAAAAACAAAAACTTAATTCACTTTTGCTCGTGCTAATGTTTTGATTCACATTTTCTCTGATAATATATCGCACACATTTAGCTAAAGAGGCACAACTCAAAAGAGATTAGATCGTTTTTTGCTGTATTTTGGTGTCAAAAATCAGTTATGTCTTTCTTCATGTTGCAATAGAAATTAGGCTACAATATGCAAAAGTGTCCTATTTTTAGTGTCGGAGAGTTCAAGCTATTGTGATTGCAACGTGGCTCCCAACCATATCCCATTAGTACTTGCATCTAAATACCATAATTCACACTTCTATAATATAAAAATGAATCGCAAAATGTGTTGGTAAGCGCATAACTCAACAACGCCTGGACCAATTTGGCCAAATCTTTTTTTAAAATGTTCGTTGAAGTTCAAGGATGGTTTTTACGGCGAGAAAAATTAGGGGGCATATTTAGGGTGGCCCTCAAACATAAATATTTTTGAAATAGCATTTTCACGAAGACCGATAAATCGATTCACATGGAATTTACACCACGTAGCTTTTATATTAAAAGACATGGTTTAGTCTATGAGACATTTATATAGGCTACATATTTAGGGTGGCCCTCATACAAAAATATTTTTAAAATAGCATTTTCCCAAAGACCACTGCATCGATTCACATGGAATTTACACCTCGTAGCTTTCATATTAAGGGACATGGTTTGGTCTATGAAACTTCTATTTAAGGCGCATACTTAGGGTGGCCCTCAAACAAAAATATTTTTAAAATAGCATTTTCACGAAGACCGATGAATCGATTCACACCGAATTTACACCACGTAGCTTTTATATTAAGAGGCATAGTTATGATTACAAAACTTTTATTTAGGCTGCATATTTAGGGTGGCCCTTACACAAAATATTTTTAAAATAGCATTTTCACAATGACCAGTCCATCGTTTAACATAGAGTTTAGACCACGTGCCTTTTATATTAAGAAACATAGTAAAGTTCATAAAACTTTTATTTAAGGTGCATATTTAGGGTGGCCTTCATGCAAAAATATTTTTAAAATATCATTTTCACAAAAACCACTACATCGATTCACATGGAATTTACACCACGTGTCTTTTATATTAAGAGACACTGTTTGGCCTATAAAATTTTTATTTAGGGTGGCCCTCATACAAATATATTTTAAAAAAAATCATTTTCACTATGACCGGTTAATCAATTCATACCGAATTTACACCACGTAACTTTTATGTTAAGATGCATAGTTAAGCCTACAAAACTTTTATTTAGAGTGGCCCTCATACAAAAATATTTTTGAAATAGCATTTTTACAAAGACCACTGCATCGATTCACATGGAAGTTACAACAAGTATCTTTTATATAAGGAGGCACAGCTAAGACCGTGCAGTACCACGCTTTCCATATAAGAAAATACCAAAATTGGTGATGCAGATGAATGAGTACGGGAAAAAAGAAGTTTCAATGAGAAAATTCGAATAAAACAACATTTTGTATATATGCAGATGATTGAGACTTGGTAATAATATAAAACGCAAAAACTATAATAAATTAAACTCATCGCACCACCTAGCAGTAAGGTACTTTATGTAAAAGAGTAGGGACAGAAGTTGATTTCGCTTTAAAAATGGGCTGATTCGCTTTAACATTCCATAGCATGAGTTCATACAGCTTCGCGCCACCTACCGGTAAGGGCAGAACAACGTCTGCCGGGATAGCTAGTTATTTATAAAAAATAGTTCACAAGCTCAAAACAGTTTTTTGCGTTTTCTGAAAATTTGAAAGTTTTGAGTTGTGCCTCTTTAGCTAAATGTATGCGATATGTACACTCTGGTGATTAAGTTTTTTTACACTTTTTTTGAGGTGCTGTTTCTTAAAAAGTAAGTTATGATGTGAAGAAAAATTTTTTTGGAAAATCAATTCTGTAACTGAATACTAAAAGGTGGTGCCGAGGCCTGCTAGTTTTACATGTAAATTGTATGGAGAAATTTAATTTTCTGATACATCAAAAAAATTGGAAAGTAATTCATCTACTGGTACATTACTTAAGAATGATATGCTTTACAAAGTATCCACATAGTCGAATTGCCATTGTCAACCGATAAAAAGTTATGTATTTCCATTTAACTTTCTTACATCTTACACTCAGGGTAAAGGCACTTTGCCATTCCGTTTGTATCGCATAGAAGAGTGCATGGCAGTCATGCAAAAGTAAGTATATATATTATTGGTCCTCATGAATGGATTTAGTTACGTGTGTCTCTCTGTCTTTGGGAATCACGATTACGAGAAAACTAAGGAGTTTAATTAAATGATATTCACTACACAGAGTTCACCTTCAAAACCCGGTTCAAAGTCCAATTTCACCCAGGATATAATGAAAGTTAAATGGAAATTACTTTCTATCGGTTGGCAATGACGGTTCGACCTCACGTTTAAAAAGAAGCTTTAATCAAAATGTTTTTTACAACTTTAAGATTCAAAAAAAAGCGGTGCTTTACTTAGCTCTTAACTCGCTTCCATTGCATTTTCGTTTTTTGGATTTTTTTTCAATTCTTATAATTTGGATTTGAAAACTTACGCATTGGTTCTTTTATTCAAGAGGTTAGCGATATCTAGCTCACTTACTCAGCCCTTCTGGCCATGACTGTACTAACGCAACGCAGGAAAAATACAAATTAACACCATTCAGAAAATCCACTACATCTATACTATTATATAAAGAGGTAAGGTTTGTTTGTTTGTTTGTATGTTCAGGGTAATCTCTGGAACTACAGAACCGATTCCAAAAATTCTTCTACTAATAGAAAGCTACAATATTCCTGAGTAACATGGGCTATATTTTATTTTGATAAAAGCAAGGCGCGTGGCACTTTACATGCAATCAAAACCTTTAACTTGCTATATCTTGGTTCATATGATAGCAAGAGCCTTCAAATTCGGTGTCAGGATGCACATAGCCAATGTTAAGCACTTCACAAAATATGAACGGGATTAGACACCAGGGGCGTGGTGGCTATAAAACTTTAATTTAGGGTGGCCCTCATACGCAAATATTTTTAAAATAGCATTTTTAAAAAGACCACTTAATCGATTCACATGGAATTTACACCACATGTCTCTTATATCAAGACACATAGCTTAGGCTACAAAACTTTTATTTAGGGTGGCCCTAACACAAAACTATTTTTTAAATATCATTTTCTGAAAGACCGTTTAATCGATTCGCATGGCCTTAACTCCACATGGCTTTTATATGAAGGGGCACGCATTAGATAGTAAAAATTTTACTTAGGGTTCACACTTTTGGTGGTCCTCATACAAAAATATTTTTAAATATCTTTTTCACGAAGACAGGTTAATCGATTCATACCGAACTTACACCAAGTAACTTTTATACATATTAAGAGGCGTAGCTAAGGCTTCAATACTTTTATTTAGAGAGCATATTTAGGGTGGCCTTCATACAAATATATTTTGTAAACATAATTTTCTCGAATATCGCTTAATCGGTTCTCATGGAATTCACACCACGTGGCTTTTATATAAACAGGCACAGCTTAGAATAGAATGGGTGATGCCACGCCCCTTTATCTAAAAAAAATATGATTCATCATATCTTATCAACTATTTGATGCAGATAAATGAAACTTGGTACATATATAAAGGGTAGAGAATGAAGTAAGATTCAATGCAAAACAGTGCGGTACCATGCTTCCATATGAGAAAACATCAACTTTTTTATGTATCAACAACTATTTGACACAGATGGATAAGATTTGGTACATATGTTTCTTATAGTTTGTAAAAATTTCTTAACATAGTTTGGTTTGGAAAAAATGAGCGAAAAAGAAATACAGTAAGATTCAATGAAAAAATGGGTAGTGCCATACCTCCAAAATAAGAAAAGACTATGACTATGAGACTCGGTACATATATAGAAGACAAGGTCTTTAACCAAATTAAACTCATTCAAAGGTGCTGATTCTACGCATTCCAATGATTCCCGCAATATCAATTGTTCATTTATGAGCCAAATAGAAAAACCAACAACGTTGTTTATCCACTCGCAATAAGATAAGTATCAATAAAAATAGTTTTTACTTATTTAATCCAACTAAAATAAAAACACATTATGTTTTATTTGTTGAGGCGTAGTAATGCGCGCCAGGTTTTGCTAGTACTAAGTAAAATTTTAAACAAATTTGATTTAAAAGTAAACATAGCGTATGTAATATTAAACTAACTGTTAAGCTCCAAAACAATATAAGAAAATAAAGTCATTTTTCTGATTTTATAACAAAAATTTAAAAATCTCTGGAAATTTTTCAATAAAGATTCGTATTGTTATTATACGAATCTTAACCCATTGATAACGATTATTATTGTATATAGTACTAGCTGGCCCGGCAGACGTTGTTCTGCCTTTTTCGATATGTGGCGCGATGTTGTATGAACGCATGCGATGGAATGTAAAAGCGAAACAGCCCATTTTCCCAGTGGAACTAACTTTTGTCCCTATTATTTTACAAATATGTATATAGCAGGAATAGCAGACGTTGTTATGTGGGGCGATAATTTTTTAATTTGAAACTTACTTTTGCCCGTACCTTTTATTTACATGTTTATGTACCAAGTCCCATTTTTCTGTGTTTAGTAGTTGGTGATATATGATGAATTTGATTTTGAAGGAAACAACTGATGTGTGATGGCATGCTCGATAATGTGAACTTAAAGCAATATTGACAGTCCCACATGTTGTCAAGCCATGTAGCACAGCATGTGTGTTTCCTATGTGTGAACCTTCTGTAATTTTTTTTTATTCTTCATTGTTCACAAATTGAGAATGAGAGCGAGAGCGAGAGTAAAATTCCGTTTTTTGTCTTGCCATATAAAACCAAAACGCACACACCCTTACTAACCCACTAACTTGCTATTAAACGATTTGTTATGCTAACATGCTTCTTTCTTTGTGTGAAATTAATTTTTTTTAGAAATTTTAAAACTTTAATAAGAGGAATTTAAGAGGAATATCGTGATAACTTTAATTCTATGTTAAGACCAAGCGCCTAAGAAAGATAACTAATTAAATTTGATCGAAATTGATTCAGTAGATTTTGCGTGAATCTCGTTCATCGAAAACGGCTATCATTTTATTTATATAGATAGATATCAAAACTAATCTCAAACAAGTCAATACTTCACGAAGAGTTCAACAATGTTGAACTATATTTCCAGGTAGTCAACATAAATTCGGAATTTCTTCTTCCTATTAAATAAATAGCACATCATAAAGCTTTCGTTTCGTAAAAAAAAAAAACGCAAGTGCAACTTAATGAAAGCATTTTCTAAGAACAGTAAAAAAAAACATTACGGAAAACAAATAAAAATAAAAAATTATGTTGAAATTCAATAACTAATAAATTAAAAAAAAAACGAGGTTTTTACTTCTCAGAAAGTCATTTCGGACTTGGCAGTGTATTTTGATTTTTTAATTGCAACTTTAAGTTTTTTATCAACAAAAAAAAAACTCGATAATATCGACAATATATAAATGTGGTGTCGTTTACGTCGCTCGCAGAAATAGAACCAACATACATATGCCATCTCATGACAAAAGTAGTTTTGGTGCGTCAAGTGATTTGAGTGAAATTAATTTACCAACTAATTGAGATATGTATCTTAAAACATTAATTATTTTCGTTTGGAATGGCTAAAAATGAGGAATAGTAGATTTGCTTGCAATAAAATAACGGTTTTACAAACAAAGTTAGTTAGAAACTTAGAAAAATTATCATATCTCGAAAATTGTAGCACGTATTCAAACTTTTATGAACCAATAATATGCTCAACCTTTCAAATGACACTCATATTTTCAAAATCGATCCAAGAACTCTCAACTTCTAATGACTTTTTGAAGAGCTATATGCCTGACTTCCAATGGCTATTCCTTAGAATCTAAGTTGGCGAACTTCTTATGGCACTTTTCCAGGATCCATATTTGATCAAAAAACAAAAGAAATGGGGAGGAACTTTTACAGTAAACCATATCAATATATATTTCATTTCATTGATACAATTGTATATTTGTATAAGCTTATGATTTCGGAAACTACTAAAGTGGGAGGTGCCATGCACATATTCTCAATATGATCCAATGATTGTAAGAACACATTTTCGTAAGAATCTCAACTCCAGCGCCATCTACTGAGTCCAAAAAAAAGACAAAACTATTAAGCCACCAAACGAATATATAGTGTAAATATGGATTTGGTTCATCCAGCGGCTTATTCGTGATAACCTTTAACGTAAATTGTATTGAGATAAAAATGTATGTATGTATGTGTACTAGACCGGGTCGATTTGTATGAAGCAAAATAAAGTCAGCCAGACACCGACTCAAAAGTTAGAAAGACCCTTAAAAACGATATCTGCTTCATTTTTTTTTTTTTTTCATTCCGAGAGAAACCAGTGGAGCACTTTTGATTCTCCTGAAGGTCTTTTTTGGTCAAAAAAAAACGTGTTTTTTGCTAGATGAATCTAAATTTCGACCCGGTCTAATGTGTACCTATTTTGGAAAATTCAAGTTGGGTAGTTCTTATTTGAAGTTTTTGCGAAAATTAAATGCAAAGCTCCTTCAATTAGTTCGAAATAGGTTAAAAAAAATGTAGAAACTTATCCAAAACTTTTATCTTTAACCCACACTGACCCTATTTCAATGTGAAACTTGCATTTAGTATGTCTCGAGAGCCGTCAGCAATATGGCAATGAAATTAAGTTTTGAGTTTACTACCTTTACTACCTTATCTCGGACAAAAAGCATGAGTGGAACTGTACAATTTTTGGTCTTAGCATTTATGGAAACAGCCGCGAAGATGCTTATAAAACTTTAAAACAGATGTGGATAGAATTAGAAGATCAGGTTGAGTCTCAAACTTTTAGATTTCAGTAAGTTCGGGTGGAAACTCTCAAAAGAGTAGAATATTTCATATCTCTAACTTCTATATTTCCAACTATTTTATTTCAGTTACCTCTTAATTTGTTAAAAGTGGGCGCAATAAGACCAGTGGGCACTTTTTAACACGCACTTACGTTTCGAAAGTCAAAAAAACGTAAACAGTATCATCGAATCTTATGACATTATAGATAAGTATGTGTGGAGGAGAGACATTTATAGCTCTTATAAAACCAAAAATGGTCAGGATCGTAAAATTAAGCGTGGTGCATTTAAGTTCTGCTTTTCATAAGGTCCCACCGTATTAACATTATTTCAATATCTTTTATCGCTCTCGAAATATAATTTGTGCAAATTCTGTGGAAAAACTTCACAGATACCGAACTAGTAGATCTCTCATCATTTTAAGTAAATTAACTCTGCACAAATTTTGCTTTCGTATGAAATTATACTTTCGCAAGACGGTACTATGTCATTGTGCCCAAAACAACCCTGATTGAATATTTTGGTAGATATTACGACTAAATTTTTATGCGATCAAAGTTAAATTTGCAGTTAACACGAATCGGATTGCTTAGTTTTTTTTTATTAACTTTGCTGTGTTTTTACGGCCAGGGTTTATTGGCTTCTTCAGAAGGCAATAAATACTTTATAACTCTTTTCATGGAATTGATTTATCATTGCCCGATATACATATCTGGTACTTGACTTCTGAACAGCAATAAAAAAAAACTTAATCACCATTGCCGTCATTTGCGACACACATGAAACATGAGGCAAAATGATTAATATTTTACTCTTTTTAAAAAATCAAATAAAACTCGGTACCTGAACATTGAAAAGTTCGATAAGGCCTTTAATCTTAACAAATGGAATTTATAGCATGCTTCCCACTATCTTCTACATTAATCGTCGATGTTTTAAAATGTAATGTTATTAGACTTTAGATAGGACTACATAGTACCATTAACAACATCGAAAACACACGTTCGGCAAAAACAGAAAGACTAAACACAAGATATGATGTTGAAAAAAGAAGGTGGTTGAAATAAACTATATTGCAAATAAGCTTTATCTTTTCAAATATACACATGCGATACATTGAAAAAATGTGGTAATATCACGAAATTTTTTGAAACTGTACTGCATAGGTAGACAATGTTACACCTTTCCAGAGGAAGGTATTATTTTAAATTAACATTTCTGATCAGTACCTTAGATTCCTCCAGTCAGGACAGGACTGGACACATTTTTTGAAATGTGGGCCCAAAAATATTTGCCGAAGCCACTATATATGCAAACAGTTAAATTTCTGACCAAGGCAAAAATGTTCTCACCGCTTAAAACATGATATAATAATGAAATACAGTAGAACCTCTTTAAGTCGAAGCTTGATAAGTCGAAAACCTCCCAAACTTGAAAAAATGTTGTGTTCCCTTCCCTTCAAGCTTCAAAATCTCCAATGCTCGAAATCTGACCCCTCTATAAGTCGAAATAATTAGTGAGTCCCTACAAGTAAATTCAGTACATATTTTCAATCTATAACTCGGAAAAATACATTTGACCTCTTTGATCTCGAACATAGAAATGTTTGATTTTACAACCTTTACAACTCGATAATTTGAAACAAATTACCTCTGTAGCTTGAAGAAAAATAAGATATCGGCTTTAAGGATAAGCCGACAATGTGCATCATTGTTTCTTAAAAATCAATGTTAATGCCTACTTATACAATAAACCAATTCTATGAAATGATAAAGGAAATGGTCGAAGTCCTCCATAAGTCGAAAACTCTATAACTCGAATTTTTTGGAGTCTCCCTTCAAGTTCGACTTATAGGCTATTGAGTATGTATTCGAATAAGGAACTAATTCGTTAAAGGCATTTTACTGTCTTATATGTTCAATTGAACCCTATCAAGTTAAGGTGTTATCTTCGGCCAAGCCGAAACTCACATACCCTACACTGCACTGAAAGTACCTTTTAAATGAATGTTAAAAAGACGTTGAAAAGGTTGAATAAGTCGAAAAAAATGTCAAATGTTAGAAAGGTTGACAGTGGTTGAAAAAGTCCAAACTATATGCAAAGTGTTGAAAAAAGTTGAGAGAGGTTGAAAAACTCTAAAAAAATTGAAAGAGCTTGAAAAAATTTGTAACAATCCAAAATTTATGAAAAGTCGAAAAAATAAAGAAATTTATGACGAAAGTTGAAAGAGGTTGAAAAAGTCGAACAAATACATAAAGGATATATTGGAAAAAGTTAAAGGGTTGAAAAAGTCGAAAGAATACGGAAAATGTTGAAAAAAATAGAATAGAAATGAAAAATTTTAAATATGCCACGCCCACTTCTCCAAATCCGCCCACTTTTGGTACAATAAATTATATTCGTGATCGACATCCTCATATTAAATTTTAGCACAATAGCTTGTACAGTTAGCGATATATGCCGCAGTTAAGTTAGAAATTTAGGGCGGTGACACACCCACTGGTACAATCCAGCCCGGTTTCGATCTAGAAATAGCTTTACATAAGCAAACCCCTAACACCAAATTTTAGTATGATTGCTCACACATTTCGATAAATATGCCACTTACCTTATTTTATTTGTATGGGAGGTGCCACGCCCACTAGTGTTATTTTAGCCTCTTTTGATTCAGATATACCTTATAGCAACTGAACTACTTACACTCAATTTCATAGCAATTGCTGCAAAATTTCACTTGAAACAGCGCTTACAAATTTATGTCAATATGGGAGGTGCCACGCCCACTGATGCAATCCCGTCAAAATTCATTATTTTTAGAGCTCATAGTAACTGACATCTATACACCAAATTTTATGAAGATTACTATCATAGCACACTATCTATAACAATAAACGTTTTTTGCTTATATGGGAGGTGCCACGCCCACAGGTACTATTTGACCCAATCTTTGTAATAAGAGACTTAATAGCAAGTATATCTACCTCATTAAATTTCATAACGATTACGTTGTTAGTTCTTTTAATACAACGTTTTTAAATATTGTGGGCGGTGCCACGTCTTTCAACGAGTTTTTTCAGTAAAGTTGCTTAGCTTGTATTGATGAATGCTTTCAGCGGCATGGTATATAAAGTTTTTATGAAAATCGTTTGTCCCAATTTCCAGATATACGGAATCAAAATTTTTAACAGTTGAAAAGGGCCTCGCGCACTTTCTAGATTCCGCCCACTTTTATCTTAACTGAAGATATATTTGATATGTATCTGTTTACCAAATTTCATCGCAATATCTACAACGGCTTGCAAGATATGGTACTATAGTATAAATGTTAAAATTTAGGGCTGTGCCACGCCCCTATATGATCCATCAGAAACTTGAAACCCAGCCTTATCCTAATTTGGTTCTCATGTGCACCAAATTACCAAGTTTCATCAAAATCGGTGAAACTTTTTTCAAAATTGGCCTGGGTAAATATACATAGAGTATGGGCGGTAGGCGTGTCCGTAAACCGATGAACCCATTTTCAATAGCAAGATGCCTGCAAGAAGGTGTGACCTGTGTGTGAAAGTTTCATTCAATTAGCTTTCTTGGTTTTCCCGTAAACCTGATTTCAACAGACGGACAGACAGGCAGACAGACAGACGGACATCGCTAAATCGACTCAGGTAGTGACGCTGATCAAGAATATATATACTTTTCCATACCTGCAACGCCTCCTTCAATGTGTTACAAACGGAGAGACAAAGTGAATATACCCTCGGTGTAGGGTATAAAAATGATGTAGCCAAAAGTGCGATTAAATTAAGGCTTGGACTTTTGAGATCGGTGCAAATTAGCCCACTTTTTATATTTTTAATCATAACTCAAAAACTATATATTTTTAAAATTTTTTCATCAAAATAAGCCGAAAAATTTCAATATTTTGAATTTTTTTTTCATTATTGGGTATATTTTTTTTCGGAGAATATTTAGGGATTTTTTTGGTTCACATAAAAGAAAGGTGATGTAGTTTTCTTCAAAATGATGACCCACAAAAGTATGTTTAATGACTGAGACACAGTCGTTCAAAGTTACCTACTTTAGTATGATTTTATCAATTTTTAGCTTTATGCCGATAGGCTATTGAATTTTATGTATTTGAATAAATAACTAATTCGTTGAAGGTATTTTAATATCTCAGATGTTCAATTGTAAATCCAAAAGTGCGATTAAAGTTATAATTGCACTTTTGAGGACGGTACAAATATGTCCAATATTATAGTTATTTGCTATAACTCAAAAACTATGTAGTTTTATTCTATACACATTATCAGGCTTATTGTAGAAAATAAAATTTCCATTCGAAATGACATTTTTAAAAATCAAAAAACTTATTTTTTCATCAAAAAAAATAAAAAAAACCTAAAAACTTAAATTTTTTCCAATTTTTGGATATAACTTGTTTCTGAGTAGATTCAGGGATATTTTTTGCTAACAAGAAGGAAAGGTGATATAGTTTCCGTTAAAATGGTGACCCACAAAAGTATTTTGGATTAAAATTGGCTGAGATACAGTCGTTCACAGTTGACTACTTTGTATGATTTCACCAACTTTTACCTATAGACCATGTTAGTTTTAATTTTCAAGCACAAAAGTGATATTCATTCAATAAAAAAGTAATTTTCAGTTTTTTAATGATATATTACTAGTATTTAGACTCAATTGTCTGCAGTACAACTGCGTAAAATATAGGCAGAGTTGTACAACGCGGAGTGAACCGGCGAAGCCACGGGTAAAACTAGTATTAAATAAAATGAACCGATGTAAAATTTTATAAAAAAATTGTTCATTATAGTCCAACTTCTCAAGTATTTGTATGTATTACAAATTTTAAGCTTAATTGTACCATATATACTCCAAATTAAATAAAAAATCGGACGAAATTGTAAAAAGTTGTATTATTTTAATTTTAGATTGGAGCAACTTAATAGAAATTCATATGGGAACCTCAATTACCTACCTCCATAATATTTTTGAAAACATAAGCCAATTGATAAAGGAAGGGAACGAGTTACAAATATGATCACATCCTAGTCTTTATATTTAACCATGGAAAGTTTTAAAGTTCTGAGATAATTCAATAGACTCCTTTTTTCATTTCAAAATTCATGTCATAAAATCTCATAGCCATGAATGAATTGACAGAAGTCCGAAAGAATACCAAAAAAAAGCGTTTTATAGTCCAGTAATATCGTAAAATATTTTTTTAAGAGAGCTCCCATTCAGTTTTTTATAAAATGTTTTACGATTTCACGAAAAAGGGCATCTACAACTTTAATAAATTTGAGTTTAGATCGAAAAACACTAAGCAGAAACAAAATATTCAGACAAACGATCCACGCCAATTTCGTTTAAGTTGTGCAATGGTATTTTTGGAAACAATTTTTTAGGCTTTCGTTTAAGGAAATTCTATCCTTAGAATTCTAGTGAAAAAGTTCTGAAAACCACAAAACTCCTAACTCTCTCCCAATTAGGCCAATATACACCGAGTTTTTTCGCATTCTTGAATATTTTGTGAGATGTTGTGCTTTTTAAAAATTACAACATTTGCCTGTGGAAGTTTTAGTTTTTTAACTATGATACCTCTAAAAATAGTACTCTTAGCTGTTAATTTTTTTGCAAGTCTTATCCAATTGTTTACCCATGCAAAGTCTCAAACAGGCCCGGATTAAGAAATTTTCCACCTCTAGGCAGTTGCAAAAACTGCCGCCCCCCCCCCCCCCTCCTCAAAACTTCTTCATTTATTAGAAAAAATAATTTTTTTTTTAGAAAAAATAATCTTTTTTGATTTCCTTAAAAATATTTTTGATGACACCCTTTAATTCATGCCGCCCTAGGCACGTGCCTTCTCTGCCTGTAAAGTTAATCCAGGCCTGATCTCAACTAAATTGAAGAAGGATGTGTCCCGAGAAAAATTTTTTGGAGATACCTATCACCGATATTTGATACTTTTCTACTTGTGTTGAGATTTTGATACTGTTTCAATATTCTCGAAATTTATCTTAAATAAAATAAAAACTCAAAAAAATGTAGTCCAGTCTATCGAATTCATAGTTTCCCACATAGGTGCTGTCAAGAGTGAATGGCTTGAGGAGTGAGAAAAAGTTTCCGTCCATAATATGTTTCTAAATTTAGTACTCACTGTGTACGCTCTTATCAGTAGAAGACAAAAAAAAAACCTTTTTCATGATAACGCCATTGTAAGACAAATCAATTCATTTGGTAATTTCGATATAATTAACTGCTGATAACAAAAGCTCTTCTAAAATTATACACTTGGGTCACTTTTGCTTCTTAGTTTTTATGACTTCTTTTTATGAAGCCCATAAGTATTTAATAAAAATCATGACTTCACATACGTAATTGATTTTTCAAATAATGGGTTAATTGATTTATGAGCTACAAGCCGAAACACATTTCAGGTGATTAATTTACAGCATAGATACAATTTTCAGGCAATTGGGAAATTAAAACGTAATTCCATTTTTCTGATAACTGTCGCATTTGAGAGAGTTTTCGGCGTTATATCAAAAGCCAAATTCGAAAATTTAGTCACAAGGAATGAAGAAATGTAACTTTTGTGTTTTACGTAGTCTGCAAAAATTGGCAATATCTTTGTTGATGCATTTGGAGAATTTTTTTTAACTTAATTATTTTAGTAATATAAAGCTATCCCGGAAGCTTTATTTTTTATGATTTTATAACACAACGGGTTATTGTGTTACAGAAAGAGGAAACATTTAGTTCACAAATATATATTTTGAAACACTTTATTTTAATGTGTGATGTACATATTTCCAAAACAGGCAATTCTGGTTTTTGTTTCCTACTCTGTTACCAAAATAATACAAACGACTGGTATTTTCCTAAAGACGATGAGTAATGTTGTAAAATATTGTTGATGTTTTGTTTTATTTATATTTGTTTCGTCATAAGTTTTTTGTGATTTTTATAAAAATGATTGATAACTCTAAAATTAAATTATGAAATGTTGTTATCAACAAAAATTTTGGATGTGTGAACATCTTAAGTGGCGGGTATAGAAAAATGTGAGTAAAAGGAAATGCATAATGCAGTGAATTTGCAGATTGTTGATGTTCATGTGTCACAATTACGATATCGCTAACACTTGCCCCCATATCATCCATCGAAAAACAATTGGGTGACGGGCTGTGACGCATTCACAACAACCCTTTGAAATTTAGGAATTAATGACAAATTACCTGATTTATTTATTTAACTTTTCACACATAACCTAATTAACATACTCTACAAACTCTGCTGTCGATATCATTTTCCACATTTTCGACTTTCGCTCGACATTTATCTTCTTTTTTTTTTGACATTATTCAGCATTTATCGACAGATATCGACATATCAAAATATTACACATTACTTCGTCCATATTATGCGATATTTTCGCAAAATTTAAATCCAAAAATATTGCAAAAAATCATTGAGCTCAAACATGAAAAATGGACACCATGACAGCTAACAGTTCAGAATTATTTAAAACGGATCACTACACGAAAGAGCACCGCCAGCTAATTTTTTCAACAACGACACTTTATCGCACAATTGACGCAAAATTCAAGTATTTCGTGAATTTTGGGGCACTTTGATTGAATCAAAAATCGCTCATAATATAAAAATCGTCAAAGTCCACTTAGAACAATTATGGATAATTTTGAGCTATACAAAATGCTTTCTTAGTCACATTACAGGATTGTAGAGGAAAAACGAAAAAATTACTTTATACTACCCACTCGGCATGTAACGTTTCGGAAACTTTTCAGAAATCTTTCACATTAAACCTTTCATAGTTTCAGATACGTTTCAGAAAGCTTTCGTTCCAACCATTTTCAAGAATCTTACAGAAACATTTCAGAAAGCTTTCTGCAATGTGCCAATGCCTGCTTTTTGATTTTATTTCAAACATTTTTGAAGCATGCTATGATGAAATGTATTTTAATGAAATATTTTTATATAAAAAAAAATTTCTTTTTTAATTTCCTATTATATACGAGTGTCTCCCTTATACGAAATGCAAATTTTTGGATATGCGCTTACAATATTATATTTCGTGTCAGAAAGATTTCATTTGCAAGATTCAGGAAACGTTGAAACTGAAACCTTTTAGAATGATTGCAGGTGAAACATTACATTTGAAATATGTAAGAACGATTTTTGCAACATTCTATTTGCAATATTTCAAATGAAACATTTCTGCAACGTTACGTGCTGTTTCTGAAACGTTATGAAACTTAAATCGAAACGCATACTTATGCTACGCTGTGCAACCGTGCTTGCTTCTTATTGCTAAGCCAAAAATTAATTCCTATAGCCCAATGAGATATTGTCTGTCCAATGTCCGATGCTTATATATGCGTATCACCTTGCATGAGAGGTGCCACACACTTACGTATTTCGATCTAAGCCAAATATTTTTGTAACAAAGTTGGTGAAATATTGCTGACATGACCTATCAATTAAAAATTTTTTGAAAATTTTTCAGAGTAAAATATATACAATAATTTTAACATTTTTTATTTTGTAAATTTGATATATCATCTTTTCCTCTTTTTTTTTAGGTATTTATTAATTATTGTTTTCATCAGCTGCTTTTAATTAGAGTAAAAATAAGTTATTTAAAAATATATAAATGAGTTGGTTGTGAATTTTTACATTTCAAATATTGTACTTAAATGAAATTTAAAATATTTCTGTTTCATTAATTTTTATATATTTTTGTTTTTATTTATCGTGCATTATTCTAAAGTGTTCATGCAAGTCATTGAAGTTCTGTCAAGTTCTATTATTGTTTGTTATTATTATTGCAAGTTGTTGAATTTCTTTGAAGTGAATATTTAAATTAGTTAACACTTTTCGGTTTTTATTTCTTTTTTAATATAATTATAATGATTTCTGCTACCCAATTCACTGAATTCAAATACGATACCCATTTCTGCCTTTAAAAACATTTTTATGTGAATTGACGTGATAAATACGACGTTCACGTAGAGTGAGAGAATATGATAAGCTAACGATGTTTTATTAATCGATAAAAATGTAGGAGAAACTTGCTTGCTTTCTTGCCTTAGGTTTTTTACATGATAACTTCACTAAACTAAAAACCAATAAATAATATTAATATTTCTGACCAAAAATTCGAGCGGAGCTAAAGTTTCTTAAGAGAAAAATGCAGAAAAATTTAACTCAACGATGTATCTTAAATTACTTCAAAGACTTTTTTAAATACAATTAAAGTTTCAAAATTTTAACAGAGAAAATCAGATGCCACATTAATCTAAGTCAGTGATGGCGTTTGTAATTTTTGGGAATCTATTGGACTTAAAGTTGAAATGCATTTTTTGAATAACGAATGCATTTTGTACCCAGAAAAGATTTGAAATATTTCCATAAAAAACATAAAAGCTTACTTAGAAAATAAGTTCATTCGGATTATCTGTACGAATGGGGCATCCAAATGTTCAACTGTATTGAAAATGCACCTAATGTGACGGGAAAAATGGATTGAAACTCGGAATAAAAGATACAAAGCTGTAAATTTGTACAAAGCTTTGCTTAGTTATTGCATAAGTTGGCTCAAAACTTTCATAGAATATCGTGTATGGGTATGGGTTCAAGATATTCAAGGTCAAAGGTCGCGAAAACCGGTTTTTTGTAAATATCTTTATTCTTTTGTTCTGAATGGCACTTGGAATTATTAGAAAAGTTGTAGCGCATAAAATTCTCTCCAAATTTCTTGGCTTCAGGCATAATCTTATACATTTCATCATTCTTGGGATAGAGCGCAAGGAGTGGGGACCATTAATCTATCTATGATAACACTTGTATGTGGAATCCAATATATAGTACAATTCTATTTCGATTTTTTTGGTTCACAGGTGAACAAAGTTTAGGTTACATTAGATTTAAAATTTTTTGAGAGTCTTCGAGGAGCGTGGTACCTCCCTTAATATTAATTTTAATAGCGTCATGTCTTGTAAAACATGCAAGTTATTGTAATGAAATTTGTTCAACGGATGCAGATCATAAATATCTTGAACTGTATCAAAAGAAGGCGGAATTGGAAAAGTGGGCTTGGCACTTTACAACAATTGAAAAATTCGATTTAATATTATTCGCGAACTAGACCAAATTTGTAGAGAATTTTATGTTCTACAACTTTCTTATAACGCCAAGTTTTATTCAGAACAAAGCAGAGGCGTCAATTGGGTAGGGCTAGGGGGGCATTGGCTCCCCCCAAGGATCTGATATTACTATAAATTACATCGATTCAATCCAAAATATTATCAACTCGATATGTTATTTAAATTATCGCTCCCCAAAGCTTTTGGTGAAATGACGCTACTGGAACAAAGGAAACGAGATACTTAGAAGAAACCGGGTTTTGCGACCTTTATCTCGCGTACACGATATTCTATGAAACTTTTGAGCCAACTTATAAAAGGTTCCTATGACTTAAAAGTTGCGTTATTAGAGCAGAATTTTGAGAAAATTTTTAAGAAAAATCGAAGGTGTCGCACTTTTCGAAAATGTCGATTTTAATCTTTAAACGTTAATAACTAACTGATTATTACTTCGAATAATTTTTTTTTATTTTTTTCATAAGCAACATACGAATACATAAAAAATTATACCCTACTTTTTATTGATATCAATATTTATTACTAGTCTATCGTTAATTGAAAAGTTTTTGCCTTAAAATTTAAAAAACCGATTACTCACTAACGGTTTCGAATACAAAACTGAAAATTGGTGTGATTGTTTCTTTTAATACGCACTAAAACATATCAAAAAATTAGCGAAATCAAAGAGGGTCGGGCCAAAACCTCGGTGATTTGGCATGGAATGTCCCATATGTACTAACGTATATAAGTTACAGCGTATGTACTAAAAATGCTATCACTGACCTAAGTTGTATTACTCGTATATGTCAAGGGAGTTCGCACTAGCAGTAGATAATAATGGTAAACTAACAGGCACTTGTTTGTAACGAAGGTGAAGTCTATCGAGTTTTTAAAAGACCGAAAAGGTTCCTAAAAGATAAGGCTATGAAAAAAAGGCCAATGCATTAAAGCTCCTTAGTGATAACAAAGTGTGTTCCGATCATACGAAAAAAAAATATATATATTAGGGTGATTCAAATTTTTTTTTTTTGGTTTTTTTTAAGGTGCTGTTGCTTAAAAAGTAAGTTTATGATATGAAGAAAAAGTTCACGAAATTTCAGCTCTGTAACTCAATTTGATAAGGTGGCGCCGGAGCCTGTTAGTTTTACATGTAAATTGTATGGCAAAATTATTTTTTACAAAAAAGGTATCTAAATGAATAGGTGATTAGTGTTGTTGAGCTGAAAAGGGTCGTTTTTCGACGTAATTTTTTACGCTGAATCCGAATCTGGCCTCTGAATTGACCCATCATGTCGGAATCCTGAAATATTTGAGGCTAAGTACCTAAAATATGATGTTTTTTGTCTACTTTCGAGGCCATGTATAGGATTCAAAGAAAGTTGATCAGCTTATTTTTAACAAAAGCATCATTTAGTACCATCCTTGCCCTTTAAAATGAGCTTTCAAGTGGTGATCTTTTTTTCCCTTTTCAGCTCAACAACACTAATCACCTATTCATTTAGATACCTTTTTTGTAAAAAATAATTTTTCCATACAATTTACATGTAAAACTAACAGGCTCCGGCGCCACCTTATAAAATCAAGTTACA
Organism: Tricholauxania praeusta; assembly: GCA_949775025.1. Taxonomy (NCBI): domain Eukaryota; kingdom Metazoa; phylum Arthropoda; class Insecta; order Diptera; family Lauxaniidae; genus Tricholauxania; species Tricholauxania praeusta. The sequence continues at coordinate 39,740,948 of OX459030.1, read as the reverse complement.
GAGCTGAAATTTCGTGAACTTTTTCTTCATATCATAAACTTACTTTTTAAGCAACAGCACCTTAAAAAAAACTAAAAAAAAAAAATTTGAATCACCCTAATATATATATATAAAAAGAGTTTGATGCTCAAAAAGCATTGTAAAATTTTAAAAAAATATTTAATTTTTGTTTTTTAAATTATTTTGTGTCATTTTGAATAATTTTTTTAAATTTCCACTTCAGCCACTTCACTAAAAATGCAATACTTGAAAGTAAATTTCAAAAAATACTGAACGCATAAGACTAGTAGCGTACCTAGGGAGGCCGAAGGAGTGGCCGCCTACAGCGCAACCACTTGGGGGGCAACAAAATGGTCCTCATTTATATCTTAATTTGCTAGGGCTTGTGTTGAACTTAAAGTGAGAACCTTTTATTTGTCAATATAAATATTTTCTTTGAACTAACTGTATAAGACACAATTTTAACACTCTTTTGGAACTAAGATTCTCAACTCAAAAGACCATTAATAAACCTTTGTTTTGTGTGTCTTCAATAACATAGGATGTGGTTTGTTTCGGAACAATTATTTTTTCAATTCAACCTTTGATTTTCACGTACATAGCGCATATGTTATGTAGCTAATTTATAATTTTTCGACAAAAACTAAGATTTGTGCAAATTTTTTAAGTAAAGAAAAAGAACTAAATATGGATTGGAAAAAAGTACTTTGGAGCTGTGGCTTTTGTTAGCAAATAAAAAATCCCGTGACGAATTCTTCTACTCCATGTTAATTGGCATATAATGAAAAAACTTTTAAAATGAACAAAACAACAATCCGTAAATTAAAGTTTTATTGCAAGTAGTTCTTGTAAGTTTTCGACCAAAAAGAATATGTCTTACGCAACAATAGCAGACTACATTTTCAAAATCACGAAGGCAAACAAAACGATCAAATGATATTTTTCTAGAGACGAATCAGACACAACCGAATTTCAATTAACACCTTCTGCTTTAGCAAAAAAAAAAGTGTTTGTATTTACCTGAGTTATTTGCAAATATATATGAAATATCGCATACAAATACACAGTCAACTATGTCGAATGCATTACTAAGCCAACTACTTCGACGGGTTAGTGGTAGAACAACAACCTTTAAAACAGAACTCAAGAAAAAACGAAACAAAAATAATTAGATCAAATGAAACACAAGAAAACAACAATAACATTCACAACAATTTGCCACTTTCATAAAACAATATCAAAACAATTAACCTTAACACTAATTGAAGGAAAAACTAAACTGAACGGTTGCTAATTAAATGCTTCACTGGCTTTATTCGCCTGTGCTGTCGATAAGGCGGTTTGTGCGTAGAATTGCAACTTTGCCGTTTATCCAATAACCAGTGGCTTCTCAAAATACATACGTTCGTCAGCGTACGTATTGAGTCAGCCAATAGATACGCGTATCAAGCGCTAATTACAATACATACAATCACATGCATAAATTAAGTAAATTAAAGTTTTTTTTTATCAGCACCCGCCAAAGTTTATAATGTCGGTAGGTAGCAGTGATAACGCAACACTAAGTCAAATAAAACATCGTCGTGTTATCGACATAGAAGGTGACTGGCTGGCTATGCAAATCTAACGCTCGGTGTTTACGTGTGGAGGGCAACAACTATAAACAATAGAAGTTGTTTTGTAAATTTAATTTATTTTTGGTCGAAATCTGTTGATACCTGTTGATAGAAAACAAGAGAGCCAAAGAGAATTAATAGTTTTTGTTCAAAGTAATTTAACTCAAAATTTCGTATGCCCTACACAACTCCCTACACCGACATTAAAGTTTAATTTTTTTAAGTTAAACTACATAAGTATTATAGTATTATATACTTTTTTAATTAACTGCCTTATAACTGAATTGAGTTTCAATCAAAAACACATTTTTTTAATGTTTCGAAAGAACAGTTTATTTATTGTCCACAACAATTCACAATTCTCAACGAAATTGTTCACACACTTTAAATTCACGAACAAATGGCAAAAATGCTAATATCGACATAAGCCGAACTGGTCTGATCGTGTGAGGGCACGATATGTAGACGGCAGCAGAAATTTCGTCGGATCTTTCACTCATACTCGTTCATAAGTACTTTTCTTTGCTTCTCGTTACTACACGTGCACATTTTTATTGATCCTTTCCATATCATGATGAATAGCTCATTCCTTCTTATTTAATCTTATATTCATAATTTTATATAAAAAAATATCTGCTTATAAATTGCCTAAAATCATTGTTCAATCATCTCCAGTGAGCCACTAACTCAAAAATATCTTGACTCATAAAAATATTTCTGTAGCACAATTAAATGCTTTAGATGTGCCTTAGGGTGGTAAACTTATTTCATGAGGATGATCCCCTTTATAATTATGCATTTGTCATAAATACGCCCACATTATATCTAATGCCTCTGTACTAGTATAAATTGCCAAATTGATCTGAGTAATAAGATTATCACAAACCAATTGAACTCTTGCCCATATTATGCAGTCCCAGGTATTACTATTGAGGACTGAAAAAGTATTTTTCTACAATCTATTGGACACGGGGAATGCTATAACGATTGCTGCAAAAAAACTTCAGCATCTTGTGCTCTAATCACATGTCATATGATTCTCAATAGCGCGTTTGCAAATTCTGCCGAATTTATAAACTAAAATTTGTCACGAAGGCAATTTAAAATGAAATTGTATGTAACTTAACATAATTAAAGTTTCGAAATACTTTATTCGAATATGCTCTCATATTTTTCCATTCAAAATTGCGGAAGGCCCTTATGAGATATACAGGCCAATATGATCGAAAACCTAAAATCTTTACCATTTTCTTGCTTAAAGCTCTATTCCTAACTCACCATAAAATAATTTTTAGATTTGTTGTTATTTTTGGGAATCAATCTTATATATTAAGGAGGGGGTTTGAAGAAGTTTTTTTTTCCTAAATTTTGTTATTTGATAGTACAACTCTTCAAGAGTTTTCTGTTAAAATTTGAGGTCGGTTGGAGCAAAACTGACGGAAGTACAGTGCCTTGGCCTCCCTACTGATTCTGTGTAAGTATATAAAAAAAACAGTGTTAAAACTTTAAGTGCGTTTTTCTCGAATATAGATATTCAAAGTCGGTTGACACTTTTACTCAAAAACTACTTGACCGATTCTCATGAAATATTACACACCTTTTTAATACATATAAAACCAGGTTTTACGATAACAAATATACTGATTTTTGCATTATTTTTTTAAAAAAATTCGTTTTTTTTTGGCTTAAAAATTGTGCCAAAATCTTAAAAATCGTCAATAAAAAAACACTTCGTCAATACCTTGAAAAACTCATAATTTTTTTGATTTTTATACCCTACACCGTGGGTATATTCACTTTGTCTCTCCGTTTGTAACACATCGAAGGGGGCGTGGCAGGTATGGAAAAGTATATATATTCTTGATCAGCGTCACCACTTGAGTCGATTTAGCGATGTCCGTCTGTCTGTCTGTCTGTCTGTCTGTCTGTCTGTCTGTCTGTCTGTCTGTCTGTCTGTCTGTCTGTCTGTCTGTCTGTCTGTCTGTCTGTCTGTCTGTCTGTCTGTCTGTCTGTCTGTCTGTCTGTCTGGGTGTCTGTTGAAATCAGTTTTACGGGAAAACCAAGAAAGCTAATTGAATGAAACTGTCACTTAAGGTCACATCTTCTTGCAGGCATCTTGCTATTGAAAATGGGCAAAATCGGTTGACAAACACGCCTACCGCCCATACTCTATGTATATTTACCCCGGCCAATTTTGAAAAAAGTTTCAGCGATTTTGATGAAACTTGGTGATTTGGTGCACATGTGAACCAAATTAGGATTAGGCTAGGTTTCAAGTTTCCAAAGGGTCCTACAGGGGCGTGGCACAGCCCTAAATTTTATCATTAATACTACCATATCTTGTAAGCCGTTCAAGATATTGCGATTAAATTTGGTAAACGGATACATATAAAATATATCTTGAATTGTGATAAAAGTGGGCGGAATCGAAAAAGTGGGCGTGGCACTTTTCAACTGTTAAAAATTTTAATTCCGTATATCTCAAAATTCGCACAAACGATTTCCATAAAAATTTTGGAGATGATGCCGCTGAAAGCAGTCATCAATACAAGCTCAGCTACTGGACCGAAAAAACTCGTTGAAGGGCGTGGCACAGCCCACAATATTTATAAACGTTATATTTAAAGAACTAACAACGTAATCGTTATAAAATTTAATGAGGCAGATAAACTTGCTATAAGGTCTCTTACTACAAAAATTTAGTCCAATAGTACCTGTGGGCGTGGCACCTCCCATATAAGCAAAAAACGTTTATTGTTATAGATAGTGTGCTATGAGAGTAATCTTCATAAAATTTGGTGTATAGATGTCAGTTACTATAAGCTTGAAAAATAAATTAATTTTGACGGGATTGCATCAGTGGGCGTGGCACCTCCCATATTAACATAAATTTGTTAGCGCTGTCTTAAGTGAACTATTGCAGCAATTGGTATGAAATTTAATGTATGTATTTCTGTCGCTATAGTGCATATCTGAATCAAAAGTGGCTGAAATAGCATCAGTAGGCGTGGCACCTCCCATACAAATAAAATACGGTAAGTGGCATATTTATCGAAATATGTAAGCAATCATACTAAAATTTGGTGTTAGGGGTTTGATTATGGAAAGCTATTTCTGGATCAAAACCGGGCTGGATTGTACCAGTGGGTGTGCCACCGCCCTAAATTTTGAATTTTTGTTGCAGCATATATCGCAAACTATACAAGCTATTGAGCTAAAATTTAATATGAGGATGTCGATCGCGAATATAATTTATTGTACCAAAAGTGGGCGGAACTGGAGAAGTCGGCGTGGCATATTTCAAAGTTTTCATTTCTATTCGATTTTTCCCAACATTTTCTACATTCTTTCGACTTTTTCAACCTTTCAACTTTTTCCAATATATCCTATATGTATTTGTTCGACATTTTCAACCTCTTTCAACTTCCTTCATAAGTTTCTTTGTTTGTTCGACTTTTTCATCAACTTTGAATTGTTTAAAAATTTTTCAACCTTTATCAACTTTTTTAGAGTTTTTCAACCTCTCTCAACTTTTTTCAACATTTTGCATATATTTTCGACATTTTCCAACCTCTGCCAATCTTTCTAACATTTCACATTTTTTTCGACTTACTCAACCTCTTCAATGTCTTTTCAACATTTATTTAAAAGGTTATTTCAGTGCAGTGTAGGGTATGTGAGTTTCGGCCTGGCCGAAGATAACACCTTAACTTGTTTGATTTCAGATGATAAAGTGATGAGTTATGTCGTCCACCGCAAACCACCTTTTTTTTTAGGCGTCCGCGGAAATTCGCTGCCAATGACTTATTTTGCAATATTTTTAATGAAATTTTCACAGAATACTCTTTAAATATTGTACTTTTATATGTGTTTTAAATAAATCAATTTACTATTACCATATCACTCAAAAACAAATATATTTTTAAATAAGTGCAACGCAAGCTTTAAGAGACTTTTAACTAATTATATGCATTAAGTGCATTATGCATCACTATTATTTGTCAAACATCATTCGAATATTTTATTTTTTTTCGAAATTTTCGAACTTTAAACTGTCCACCAGTGTAGATATAAACTACATTGTTTTTTAAATTAAATTTAAAATAATATTTTGTGTTTAGTAGAGAATCGAGCTAAAGCTAAGAAATCGATATAGATTTTAGCTTTCTTGATTTTTGATTGATAATTCGACAACTTTTTTAATGCCAGGTTCTTTATCAGAGTATAATCTTTTCAAAACGTAAATAAATCAATATAGTCTCATATGAAGCTATAAAGTTAATTGCAAAACAAAGTTTTTTTCTTGAGGTTGTTCGCTTTAGGCAGTCATTTTGAATTTTAAAAATGATGCAGCACAAACACTATATAGCCAGAACTTTTCCAAAGAAAAAATTGATTTTTTCAGCTCAAAACAGGACACTTATCAGTGAGAAAACTTCTGTCTGAAGAGGATCACAACCTGTTAGCGTCCAAATTAGTGAGTAAGAAAAAAGTCTTCACTTTTCAATCGGCCAGTTGAAGGAAAGTTAAAGTATTGCTCCATAGAGAAAAATTAATCATATTATTATGTAACTAACGTTTTAGTTAGATGCTTTTCGCATCTACAATATGTCAAATGCCAAATCAAAAGGCACTCCGAAAAGTTTAGTTGGTCAAATGGAATTATTTATTTATCGTTATTTTTCAGAATATAAAATTCAAGGCTACTGTAATCAAAGAAAAAATATGGAGAATCGGACTTCCCTCTTTCGGGATAGATAACATGTAAAAATTTTAAAAAATATACTATAGCACTCATAGAAGTCGTTATAGAAAAGATTTGAAACATTGTTTCGTGTTTTTTCTAAGCCAGTAATAAATTTAATTTTGAAGAAAGCTCAGGAAATCCATTAAATAGCCATTTATTTGAGTTCAATCGAAAGAATAACTCTGCAATTAGCTTTTAAACACACTTTTGGGATATCCACCTCAGCTGGATCTAATGAATGTCATCCGAAAGATAAAGTTTTCGACTACTATTTTAAGCGTTTTTGGCAGAAGAGGCGGTAAATCACAAGATATTGGAGCCCAATTTACAGATTCATTACGTGAATATATGCGTTCATCGAATGTTTCCTTCAATAAGTTTCGATTGTTTCGTTTGCTGTATGGAACGTAGCCAAATATCGTATATCGAACACCATTAACACTACTACTTAGTTAGCCTCATTTTGTAAAAAATATGGTCCGCTGAATCCACCAGCCCACAGACCACAGCAAACTGTTCATTTTTCGGGATGTAACGGCCTAGTCGATAATCTCATGTGGATAAGCTTTGCTCCAAAAGTGACAATTTTGTTTATTGACGTACCCATTAAGCGAAAAATGAACCTCGTCGCTGAACAAAACTTTTCGATAAAACAACAAGTCCAATGCCAGTTGATTTTGGACCCATAGGCTGAAATTTTTGACGCAAACTATGGTCGTCCGGCTTCTACTCTTGTACGAACTCGATCTTGTAAGCCTTCAAACCAAGATCTTTGAGTAAAATTTTCCATAAAGTGGATGAACAAAGACCAAGCCGTTGTGAACGACGTTGAATCGATACATTTGAATTATCTTCAACACTCTCCTGAACGGATGAAATATTCTCCTCAGTACGCACTCTTCTTACGCTCCTCAGTGAGCCTGCATCTTGGAAAGAAAATGTTGTGCGACAACGGCCTACAATAAGGTGAATAGCGGTTGGTAGATTATGTCGTATATACATATAACATAACTCAATTTCTCAATTTTTAAGGGCTTATGAGCCCAGTGAATAAAGTTGAATGAATGAATACATAAATAACTAATGTGGTGTAAGTGCTCTAGAAGTTTAGCGCACAGAACCATTATTTTGGAAAAAAAATTCTAAAATTTGGTAACTTACCCAACCTATGTCAAACTTTTTTTTTAAATTCCTTAGGGAAACAACCATCCTCTGATTAGAACACCGTTCAGAATATTTAACAGAATTATGACGATCTTCGTTAAATATATAGACGTTATTCCACACAATACTAGCAGTGAGAAGTATATATCATATATCATTGGAGTTAAAAATAAAATTTCAAAAATTTTAATAAAAAATTGTTTTATCAAATATAAAGGTGCAGCTGTTTTCAACAGATTTAGTTTTTCTTTAAACATGAACTACTGTGTTTTGTATAAATTACGTGTAAACTGATTTGGAAAAACTTTATTTATAATAGTAAAATTATATTCCCAGAACAACGCCTAGTCTTGTGAGAACCATTTCAAAAGAAAATTAAAATATTTTATTAATAAAAATCCAAATAAATTGCAGTTGTTCGCATTGTTATAAATAAATATCACTCATTTCTGACGCAAAAAGGGCATTTTTGATGTGACGCACAAAACTGAATTTTAGAGCGTAGGTTCGTGTGGTATTTCCCTGCAGTTGAGAAACCACAGTGATAATTCAAAGAGCATCTGTGTAGAACATCTTACATTCGGGCTTAAACGCTTACTACTTAACATACCATTCTCAAATCGTATTACTGCTCAGCGGTTAAAGTTTGTGCGCGCTCTCTGTTTTTCACATAAACCGCTTAGCCGACGATCGTGTCATGCAGCGTCAGTTTTACGAATTACGACTTGGGAGCGAATCGACCAGAAGCATGAGCATGAGCTGCTTTTTTTTTTTGTTGTTTTTTGCTCATATTATTTAAACATTTATTACCGTGCTTTATTTTTACCATATATCAAGATATGTCGTTTATTTTTGTATTTTTTTTTTTTTTCAATTTTGCACATTATCGACTCTCGTGCGCGCGCTCATCGATTAAATATATAAAAAGTTTCATTTAAATCACAAGATTTTCAGTTGAACTTTTGAATTTGTAAACGGCGGTAGTCTGAAAGGATCAACAAAATAAATAAAATAAAATAAGAAATTTGAAATATTTCGCACAAGAACACAATTTCTTTAAATTTCAAGCGTACGTTCTGAGTGGTCGTCGATAAAGCAGTGCTGAAGAATACGGTGCAACACAGTTGAACTCGAAACGAAAGTGAAAATTCAGTAACATTTTGATTAAATCTGCAATTCAGATTTCATTTTAAAATCAGAACTTTTTAAATTTCAAATAAAAGCAAAGCAGTGCCCGGTGTTGGATATAAAAATGCATTCCAAAAGCAGTTTTTTAATTTTAAGCGCAGCGTTGCTGTTGCTTGTGACAAAAGGTGATTTTTTTTTTTTTTTTTATTAAAAAAACAATAATTTAAATTTGTTTTTGTATATTTATTAACTATTTTTTAAATCTATATATTTTTCTTTGCGTTGAACACTCGAAATTACAGTACGGACTAATCATTGTTACCAAAATAACGATAGTGTCAATTTTATAAATCATTTGTGTCAAAACTTTCAAATAACACGTTATACGTATTTGCCCGATAATTCAAAGAAAGACACCATAAATTATGCATTAAATCACAGAAAAATAACTTATCACTGGAAGTACGTACTTGAAATCATTTTGTATTAAATTGCGATTAAGTATTTAGTACGAAGTGTAAAGTTACATTCATCTTGGGGAAAAACGTTTTTTTTTATAGCTGAAATAGATTTACAACGCTGTTTAATTTAAGATAATATATTTTTTCAATTAAGTTTTCATGAAACGAGTCTATAAGCCTAATAATATGCTTTATGAGTCTCACAAAAGTAAGCTGTTTGTGTTTTATGACCTTGCGGTAAAAGCTGATGAGACGCCCACATTAAAATCTATGCCATATTATTCGTCAGAAAAGACGACGTGAGAGCTAATTTTTTAAGCTATGTTATTGGATGTTCAAATCTTATAACCTAAAATTTCTAAGTAATGTCGATATTTCTAAGAGTATTACCGATTTTGCTTTTCCGGTAAAAAAAAGTCAATATAGAAAAACGGGATACAAATTGCACACCAAGTCCATAAAAGACTGTAAGTCTTTGGTACAACTAATAACGCTTGTTTGAAAAAAAAAAAAAATTTTATATATTAGAAAATTCATAATATCCACGATTTCCTGGCACTATTCGCCGAAACTAAATTTGTTTCTCAACTTTAGTTCATACTTATTATAATATTTAAAACTACGTCAGAATGTTGAATAAAATCGGAGAGAAGTGGGTACCCACAGAAAACAAATTGAGGCGTCCAGTTGCAAAACCAGCCAAGTTCCTTTATCATACTTTTGGAAAACCAACAAAATCTATAGTATGTTCATTGAAAAATTAAGTCAGATCTGACTTTTCGAGCTTCATCTGCCTATGTTCTGGAGAAAACAATTTTGGACTTGGCGAGTTTTGATACCAATGTATTGGACTTGGACGGTTTTGACAAAGTAATCAACAAATTTTGTTTGAAAATGTACTGGACTTGGTTGGTTTTTTTTTTTGTTCAAAGCGTTGAACCTGTTTTGAAAGCAAGTTCATGGACTTGGCCGGTTTTGAAATCAATGCATCAAAAATAAATTTAAAAAATGTAATATTTCAGAAAAAAACAAAAGATAAAGAATGGTCTTGATTTTGATACATGAGAATATCTCAAAATTTGATATGTTTGGACTTGGCCGGTTTTGCAACTGGACGCGAGTGGACGTATTTAAGGAACTATTGGAAATACAAATTCGAAAAAAGTATATTTTCACTACCTACCTATAACTTTTTCTCATCAATTAATGTTACAACAAATTTTTCTGAAAGATAGTAAATATTTATTTTTTTTTTTATTAAGTTTTTATTATTGTACATTTTTTAAAGATAAATTGTGACATTGACCAATTTCGTGAACTTGACTTATTTAATTTACAATTATATTCATGATTTTTCACATTTCCCCAATAAGAACGCTAAGTAGTTTACTATTTACTTTGGAAACAGCGAATTCGTTATATAAGAAACAGTGATTTATTAGCCCCCAAAGCACTTTAGCTGTATGCCATTGGCTGTGTATGTAGTAAACAAAAGCCCATCAAAGAAAGTAACATTCAAAGAACAAATATTGGACAACATTATCACATAACTCATTCATTAAAATAAAAGATAACAAAATACCAAGCGTAATTTTAAAAATATTTTAATTCGAATAGATAAAAACTAAAGGTCAATCGAAATACGCCCAAAAATGCATTTAAGTTATTGATAACAAAACTTATGCCACTTTTTCGATCGAATAATACTTCTGGGGTTTTTTTATAATGAAATTGAAAAAAAGTTACAAAATATTTATTTAAATGACAAAGTTGGTATTAAAAATTCAACACAGCTTCAGAATGAGTAAAATGACAGCAGAATGAAATAAATTCAACAAAAAAAAAGCGCAAGCAAATTAAGCGCGGGGGAAAACCTGTTCACCAGAATCAAATATTATGCACTGAATATTAAAAAGGTCGTTTTGTACAAAAATGAAAAAAAAAACTGGATTTTTTAAGAATATTTCTTGAAATATGAGTACAAGTGATAGTCAATAGTAATGCAAATTCTAAATACAACATTTCAAATACAGAATAACGGATATACATAAGTAGTTGAGTCAGTTGACAAATTTTGGCTTAACTTCATATGAAAAATGGCCCGATATTGAAAAGTTGAAGTCTGAATAGATAAAGAAAAATTGTGTTTCCTTTTATTTTTAGCATTATCTTAGTTGACTTTGCCATATGCTTACACTTCACCCTACGCTTAGCAGGAAAAAAAACACATTTTCAAATGTAACTTCATTTCATTTACCGGATTGTTTTGTAATCTTCACAGAAATTGCAAAATGTAAATTTTAATTGCTAAATGTTAATTAACACCACATTATTTGCAAAAGCAAACAAAACTATTTAATAAATCTTGGCAATGGGAAATAATTTTTACATTTTATTAACATATAATTAAGAGTCTTTATTCCATACTAAGAAAGCGGAAAAATCTACAGATTACATTCCATAGCGAAAAAAAGGGGAAAACAAAATCAACTTCATATCTAAAATGGAAAAACTGCATTGAATTTTAGAAGCAGCAGCAGCTAAATACAAAAACACATTTTTTATTTCTATATCACTGACAAATTGTTAATGTTTTTTTACAAAATCATTGACATTGAAAACTGTTAATTTTGCACTAAAACTGAGCTAAACCAGTTTAGTCTAAAAACAGATTTCTTATTTGTTTTTTTTTGTGCTCTGCTATGGATTTAACGCTTGGCGTTTGCCATAAAAAAAAAAGCACGAAAAAATGTATCTTACAAATTAGCAATCGCATCTAAATGAGACTGACAGTCCGACTACCCAATGAGTAACCACAGTTTTATTCCATATCATTGTGCTATAGCGTCACGTTGTCGAAAACTATCACGTCACATGATGAGGGAGTTGGTTCTTCTTTTTTTTTTTTTTTTGTTTTAAGCCAAAAAAAAACATCGGTCAACAAACAAAAGAGTTAAGTGGGAATAATTATTTGCACAAAACATTAAAAAATTTGCTTCGCAATGGTTATTGATAGCTTTTACACTGGCATACAAAGTTTGTGCTACACGAACGTGACTTGAACGTTTTCAATAGATTTTTGCACGCTGAATCTCGGCTCAAAAGTGTTCATTCATATATAGAGACAATGGGGGTTGAAACCCCCAAAGAAGTTTTTTTTTTTGTTAATTTTTGTATTTGGCTTACAACAATCATTGGGAAAGTATACAGAATTATTCTTTCAGCTTAGCGTTGTGCGATTATTGCTCTTATTGAAATTTTTTCAATTTATTTCGGAATTTTTCCCTATCGGGCATTCTATGTGTAGATTCTGAAACTTGTTTATATTCGGCCTAGTTCTAATTCAAAAATCTTGAACTTTTTACTGTGTGAGGCTTAGATTATATTTGACGAAGTAGGTATATTATCCTATGTCAAGTTATAACTCTATCGAAGGTAGAAATTTTCGAAACCGACTCAATTTTGTTTTTAAATCGGGCTAAAACACTAACTTAGCGAGGTCGGTGACACGTCTCCAATTCCGATTTTAGCGACCGACTATACTGAGGTCGTCCTTAGTGATATTTAAAATTTAACAATTTAATCTTTTCCTATCGAATGGCGCAATTCAATAATGTTTGGGTAAAAACACCACGTGATATGCGACACACAAGTTTTGTTCTCCATGGAAATCATATTATGTGAGTAAGAAAGTCATAAGCAAATCGCCTGTAAATTAATTTTTAAAATCTTATCACATATATTGTCTTGGCGCTTGTTTTTATTTTAAGTAATCGAGTGTAGATATCAAAGCAATTACTTTCATTAAGTAGCATTTTAAGTGGGCAGTAATTAAGGGTGCACTTGAAATTGAAAGTTAGAACTTACGCAACTGAAATTTCAAAACAAGATCATATCAGGCACGCTCCAATTTAATCGGTTGTTAAGCAAACTTTATACTTGTGCTACTTATTAGTTTAATAATCGATTATATAATATGTTTTTGATTTATTTAATCTGTTTTCAAATTAATCAAATGTGATTAATAACACTGTGCGACAGCTAAAATCGGCGGGGGTTCTGAGTACCGGGAAAAGTTATATTGGTCAAAAAAAGGTAAACGTGTCCCGGCGTTTCGCTGGATCACGTCTAGGAATCGAGATATATCGATTTGAAGTTAGTATAAATGGGGAATTTGTCACGCTTGGGGTTCTTTTGTTTGACATAACTCGAGAACGACTAGACCGATTTTGCGGCAACAAACTTAAAACAATTAAAAATTATAATTGCTTTAACCAATTCATATATTGTTTCTCTACTTAATCAACAGTTTTGCAGTTATAAATAAATTTATGAAGAACAAAAATAATTTTTTGTCTAAGAAATTAAAATTTTTTATTTTTAATAATCATTTAACATCCAAAACGGGAAAAAGTGTTAAGTCTTATTGCTTTCACGTAAAGTCACATACCCTATTAGCAAATTGAGACATAAGTTTGAAAATCGATGAACAAGTTTTGCTTTTATTAACAAGTAAGTGAAGGTATCTCATTTTGACAAGAATATTGATTTATTGTTTCAATGAAGGTACCTTCACTTACTTGTGAATAAAAGCAAAACGCGTTCATAGATTTTTATGATCCATGTCTCATTTTCTTCATAGGTTATGTTACTTTACGTGAGAGTAATACGACTAGACACATTTTGCCGTTTTAGATTTTTCATGATTTTTAAAATTAAAAAATTTCAATTTTTTAAACAAAAAATTATTTTTTTTCTTTATAAATTTATTTATAACTGCAAGACTGTTGATTATGTCGGGAAACAGCATACAAATAGATTAAAGCAATTATAATTTTTAATTGTTCTAAGTTTGTTGCAGCAAAATCGAACTATTCGTTCTCGAGTTATGTCAAACAAAAGAGCCCCAAACGTGACAAATTCCCCTATATGATACTTACTAACTTCAAATCGATATATCTTAATTCCTAGACGTGATTCAGCGAAACGCCGGGACACAAATAACTTTTTTTTGACCGATATAACTTTTCCCGGTAGTCAGAACCCCCGCCGATCACTAACCCCTACCATTTGTCGCACAGTGTAATTTTGTGACGTAGTTTAAAAATACAAATTTAGTAATCAAGGGACATTCTTTCAAAATACAATATTTTGGAGTACATACTCCTCATGAAAGTATTATTTTTAAATAAATCTTAAAGCTATGTATAGTACGTAGCACCATTTAATATAATAAATCCTTAATATGACAAAACAAATGGTCTTGCAATAGCCCATACGAAGAATCGAATTTTTCGGTACATTTAAGAGTATAAGAAGCTCTATTTGACCGATGGCTCCACTTATTTCGTGCTTAAGAGCCTCTGCAGCTGCTGGGTGATTAGCATAACGTTTAGTTTTAATGGCTCTCTACAAATTGTAGTGCAACGGAGTTAAATCGCAGCTGCGTGGTGTCATATCAAGATGCATAATATCGCAAATTGCAAACTTCCCAAAAATGTCGGTTGTTGCATAACTGGTATGACACGGCGCACCATCTTGTTGAAACCAAATGTTTTCCAAGCCCATATTTCCGAAAATAAGCCACACATCATAATTTATCATTGCGCGGTTTTACTGTAACGCATCTTCCTTCCTCGTCTTCAAAGATGATAGCGCTGATCCGGAAATCACAGCAAATAGTTACTAGTTGGGGGTGCATTGGCCTCTTAACAATCACGTGGGGATTTTCTGTGCCACAGATGTGAAAATTTTGCTTATTTACATAACCACTGAGGTAGAAAGGAGCTTCGGCAGAAATGATAATTTTTCGATAAAAGTGCTCATCTTCTTGCAAGCGTTCCACAGCACAATTAGCGAATTGCAAACAAAAAATTTCGACCCATTTCCTTAACTGGAGATATAAAACTAACTTTAGCTGATTGGAAGGAATTGGAAATATTTCGGCAGCACTGACTGGATATGAAGTTTTTGATTCCTCAATTATTTATGATTGCAAAATGTTGCTCTCGGGAAAAAAAGAAATCTGAAAGAATCATTTTCTTTCGGATATTCACGATAAGAGTGAATATAAAATTTTCATTCCTTGAAACGCCTTTAGCAAATATTCATGATATAGCCAAATAAATGCATATTAATTTATTGGCACTAGGGAAAACACATGATGAATGATGTAAATTCCCCAGTTTTGAAGAAACCGCAGATTAAACTATCTGCAAATATATAAAACTAATAGAAATATAAAATCATTGTTCGTTAAATTGTAAAAATTATCAAATGAAGAAGAACTTGCAAATTGCACAAAAAGCAAAGTAATAAGCAAATTTATATTGCAAAAATCTTTATTATCTAAGGTAGATAAAAATCGTGATTAATTGTACATCACAGACATGTACAATATTGATGGCATACAAGATAGGATTCTGCCTACCTCTATAAACATCTTAAGTAAACCGAGATTTATTTATATTTTTCGTTCCAATATTTACATTAATAGAAATATTTCCGTCTAGATGAATTAATTTTTTTTTCTTATCTTCCATATCTCTTCATAATACAGGGGTTAACTCAGAATTGATGTGTTATGTTTGTGATCACTGTACCACTGTAACAGCCAACACTCCATTGTTAGCATGTGATGAGAGCTTCTTCAATGGTGGCGGTACAGGGTTACCCTCTACAATGACCACCACAGAATCGATTGGCACTACCACGGAGGAAGATCCCACAACAATGGTTCCCACAATGACTCCCACAACATCTTCCACACCCGTTCCCTCAACCATTTCCACAACTGTTTCCACAACCGAATCAACAACGACAGAATCATCCACAGTTGAAACAACCGCAGATCCAACAACAACTGAAAGCACCGAACCAAAACCACCATCTCCACCAACAGCGGGACCAGTAGAAACTACAACAGCGTTACCAACGCCACCAACTCAAGGAACAGTGATGCCGGTGGTGGAGATAGTGACGCAGGGTACCACTGGACAGAATGAAACTGTCGCAAATGCTACAGTACGCAACTACATGAGCTCAACAACGTTCCGTGTACGTCAACAGAGAGCAGTGGTTGAGAGCATGGCGGATTCATTCACCTATCACTGCTACTCTGCGAGGTTTACAGGTGAGTGACGTGTGTACACAGTACCACCCAGATAAATAATTTTGACAAATTCTCTTTTGATTCCACAGCCAACCGAACTGTCAACACAGAACGTGGTTGCTCACGTGTCACCACAGACGAATCAGTTTGCCAACAACTGCAGGCTGGCATTTCCAATGGCACCAGCGTAAGCAAATGTCAATTCTGTGAAACAAATCGCTGTAATAGCAGCAGCACCCTTGGAGTCTCAATTGTCGCTGTGATCATTGGTTTGGTGGCGTCCTTAGTTAAGCGCTCTTAAAGTTGGTCATACCTGCAGTAGTGCTTAGTTTTTAGTCTTAAATATAAAATAACATTAAGTTTAGATGTGTACTGATAGGGCGCTACAAAGAACTTAATATGAACAAGATGTCCGAGTAAAAGTTGGATGAACTTCAAATCGAAATAAAATTTTATTATTATTTTTAAGTTATGGTCAGAAAATAAAATTTAAAAAATCTGAGATATTGTGCCATGGTATTTCATTATTTGAGCAAGTATTCTATATTGACTCTTACTTAAATCATTGCTTTATTAGCTGCCCATCTTGCTATATGCGAAGCAAAATCTTTCCAGTACATAAGACCAAATGATACGGTTTTTGCGATCATTCGATTTCTTAAACGAAATTTATCTTTTCTTTTTCGCTTACCTTTATATTCTTTATGCTGGAGCAGTTTTTCCCACATGCTCTATGTGTCCGAAGTTCCTTACATAACTAAGTTCAAATATAAAATTTTGAAGGTCGTAAATATATCTACTGGATTTTTTTTCTGCTTGTGCCATCCTTCTCTTTAAATTAAGTAATAGATGCGAGAATCTTCGCAGACAGGCAGGCTCCTATCCAAAGCTTTGAACTCGACATATGTATATAAAATCAAACAAAGACGAACAACACAGAGAAGAATGAGTCAGCTAGAGCGCAAGTTTGACAATACTCTCAATTTGGCTTATGGACAGAGGGACGTCGACAGCAATGAAAAATTTTTATACATAACAACCTCTACATTAAGAGACAACCCGAATAAAACAACATCAAAATTTTTCATACAGTAGCAGCTGATCTTCTCCAAAACTAGTACAGTACGACTCAGCTTCAGAGCAAGGAAAATAACAATAGTGCAAGCATGCGCCCCAGTTGTGGAGCCCACGGAGAAACATGAAACAAATTAACCTCGACCAGTAGACGATTTTAATGCTTAACTTGGCAATAACACTAAGAGCTTGACATGACAAAATGTTAAACCCTTGCAATATTACCTGAGATCTGGCAAATCATGTACGAGAGAGTGGAGATACCCTAAATGTAAAGACATGCAGCAAAACAAAATTCCTAACTTCGGAAATGTAACATTAATTACAAATTACTAAATAGATTTGTTGAAATTATCACATATTGACAAGAAAATCATCATATTCAGTTTCTTCATATAAAGTTTATCGGCAATATCAGAGTAAACATGTATATATACAAATTATCAAATTGGGCGGTCTTAATAACGAACTTGAGCAATCGGAGCAATTTAATGAAAATGAGAAGTTTCATCTGGGAGAAAAACTATCAGAGCGCAAACACTTGGCATTAAACCAAATCACTTAGCAGCAAGAAAGCTTGATCCAAGCTCGCAAGGATGCGACTTGTTCGCAAATGAATATATGGACGCAAATGAATTTCTCCATGATAAAGCCATAAATTGGAAGAATGTGATGTAATGGTGGAGTTCGGAAAATATCAAAGTCGTGATAGGGAGAAAAAGTTAGAATTCTTAGTAAAAAAGCCAGATCACTAAAATCTATACAAAATCAATCATTTATCAAATAATCAAAACCATTTTTTTTAATATTTATCTACTTATGTATTTACTTAGGTCCTGAATTACACAAATTTTTCATAAATTTTTTTTTTTGTAAATTTTTTAGAGGGCGCCAAAAATATATATGAGTTGAAAAAGGTTAGAGATAACAAGATGTAAGCAACATCTAATATTAGACATAAAGTGTGTTTTTTTCAATAAAATATGTAAAATATTCATATAAACTTAAAAAGTTTGCCACAAAATGTGTTGTTTCAAAACAAATAAATGCTGATAGAGAGAGTTAAAACAGCTGATCATTTCCCCTCCAAAAAAGTTTAATTTTCCACACAGACAAATTTCTTCTGGGTAAAACTTGAAAAACCATAGACGAGGCTCATTTTGACAAGCGAAGAAAAAAATGTTCCTGTCTCAATAATAGGTTTGTTTCAGCCAGATTTTATGGTTAAAACATTAAAAATGTCAATTCGCGATTTTGGGAAAGTAAAAGCTGAAATTTCTCTGACTACTCGAATCACCACAATTTTGACTGAAACGCAAAAATGGGTTAAAATAAAACTGCCAAAAAGTTACACGCATTTTAGTAAGCAAGCAATGGCAGAGTTCAGGAGCTAAAGCCTGCATCGCAGTTGCATAATCATTTGGTTTATACCTTCTGAATGCAAGCCAAGTGAAACATTTTCGAGAATATTATTGAAATAACACAAAAAGTGAATGAGCGATTTTAAGATTTTATGTCTGATTTTTATAGCTTAATAAATTATTTTTGACATTGATTTATTTAAAGCTTATAAAGTGCATTTTGAAACAATGCTTTACGTAAAGTAAATTTAAGCCAAAGTTATTTTACATTTTGAGTTAAACAGTTTTGCTATGTTGCTTCTTCTGAACAGTAGCGTATCTAGGGGGGCCGAGGGGCTTTACAATCAAAAAAATTTTCGGTAAATGTTCATTTATGCAAATAAATAGTTAACGGATCCTTAATTGAAAATAAATTGTAAAATTGGCGTCGACTAAAGAGTGTGAGATACTCGACAAGGTCTCAGTTTTATTTTTTATTTTCCTCATCCATCTTATCGCGGAATAATTGCTCAAATTATGAATTTTTTGGTAACTAAGTATATACACTAGGCGACAACTGAAAATATAAATTTCAGGTTCATGTTTTATGTACATTTTTGGAACATGTTTCTAAGTATTGGAAAATTACAGCGGCTCGTTATAGTACTGATTTTTCGAATCGTAAAGAATAGTATTATCTCTTATTTGATCGAGTCCATAATTTTTATGGCGAGTAGCCAAATATATTATCTAGTTAATACTCCATGAATTTACGTGATGAGACATAAGTGGCATACATTTTCTGGCAACCGTCAATAGACGGGCTTATGCAGTAGCGCGTTTTTGTTTTTGTCACACTTTATAAGTAATTTATATGATTTTATCAGGCCTATTTTCCAACTATTTTCTGTTGTTATCTCTTTGTAATGACAAATGAGTCAAGTTGAACCGAAAGAAACTTTTTACTCTTTCAGCTTTTACTCTTTTCCACTCAATTTAAATGATGACAACGATGCTGGCAGTAAGATTTATGATGATTTCGATACCTGCAATGCAACTGTTGGATCCCGGAATAAGAGAAAATCTGATTGGATCAGCGACAATGCCTAAAAACTTTTATTTTTTTAACTTATATGAATTTTTGGCTATAACTTTTTACTGAGTGGATTAAGGAGTTTATTTTTTGTTGTTCAATAAAAACAAATGACGTAATTTCCATCAAAATTATGACCCATAATAGTGTTTTTGATGAAAATTGGCTACAGTCGTTCATGGTTACGTTCCATGATTTTTCAATTTTTACCTTTATACCATGTAGAAAAATAATTTTTCTTCAATGAAATAACTATTTTCAGTTTATCAATGATATTTGTCAACTTTTTTTTTTTGTGTGCACCAAAAAAATACGCCCGAAATCCACTCAATTCAATTACATAGCCAATGAATTACTTAAAATAGATCTAAATTTAAAAACTAACATAAAAAGTACGATAAAGAAACAGCTTTTGTCATCTTTCCCAAAAATAAAGATCATGGTATCATTTTA
Organism: Tricholauxania praeusta; assembly: GCA_949775025.1. NCBI lineage: Eukaryota > Metazoa > Arthropoda > Insecta > Diptera > Lauxaniidae > Tricholauxania > Tricholauxania praeusta. The sequence continues at coordinate 39,720,761 of OX459030.1, read as the reverse complement.
CTCTATCTCTATCATTTCCATACCATACCGAATTTCATCAAAATCGGTCAATTAAGTACACTGATCAAACGAAGCGAAAGAAGCTGTCGTCAATGTGCGCATTGTTGTTTGCTTGTGCGCTGTTTCCTTTTTTTTTTTTTGCTGAATGATGCTGTTTGGCTTGAACAACGTTGACAGTAAAAAGTCAGAGTGCAAACGATGTCAAGTCCTGTCGTTGAATCGTTCTGTTTTGTGCAAATCTGTTGATGACTCCCAGTATGTCAATAGAACCATTGTACTGGACAATGAGTGCAATAGTCTGTTGCGAAAAGCACTCATGCAGACTTCTAATAACTGTACTACGTTTGGCGACCACTGTCTAGCAGGCATTACAAAAGAGATTTCCTTAAACTCACTAATACTTTTTGTTCAATTAAAATTTAAGCAGCACACTAGCCACGAAAAGTAAAAATAAATTGCCAGCAATTTATATTGGCAGTAATGCTACTGTATGATAAAAAGTACAGTAAACTACTTGTTTGTAGAAAATAAAAACCGAATTATACTTTTAGGACTGGCTAATTAAAGCTGAATATTTGGCTGACATAAAAAAAAGTGTTTATTCAACTGATAAGATACCAAAATTGTATTGTACGAGTGAACTCAGACCATTTGAATGCGCCTAATCTTTCAATGTCCACACGTTAAGTGAAGAATGTTAACAACATGAGTGTACAATTTGGCTATTGCTTGGTAACAGTTTCAAGTTCACATAAACCCATGAGAGAATTAAATTTGTAATATGTTAATACACCTAAAAAAAATTTTAAATAAATTATAAAATTGGTGAACAAGCACATAAGTCCATTTTTAGCTAAAACTGACTTTTTTTTGTTATATTATCGTTAATTTCAAATCATGGCCGTACTTTAAAGCGCATGGCCTGGAAAGAAGAAATTCTATTTTTTTACACTTTGATAATAATATTTTTTGGTTTCTTTCCTACTGCGTTCTCACACTCCAATATCTAAATTCAATTTTTCTCGATGCGCGGGGTCATTTTCAAAAAATAGGGTCAGTCTAACTTAGTGTTAATTGCTTCCATCTGAGGTCTCCTTAATCATAAGTTATACTTTTTTATAAAGCTAATTTTATAGATTTTTTTTATGTAAGACAAGGCGAGTTCGTTGACCATAAGCTTTTGAAATATGATCCAACGAAATCAAAGCATGAGTATGTTCTATAGGGCTGTTACTAAGCCAAAAATATGCGAAAATTATAAAATATGATTTTAGATTTCGAGAAATTTTATGGGACATATTTGGCCCTATGTGCTTGCAGGGAGTCCAATTTATTTGAAAATTATTTTCTAATGTTAGCAATTAGTAATTACTATCTTATATCAAACTAAAATAAGCTATTATAATCCATTTTTATTTCGAATTAACGTTTAGGGAGCCCAATTTATTTGAACATATTTGAAAATTATTTTCTATTGTTTCTTGAATAATTAACATCTTATTTCAAACTAAAAATAAACCATTATAATTCACTTTTATGCCGAATTTAAGTTAAAAATATTCAAAAATAGACATTTCTGCCTTTTTTTGAAGAATATTTTTGTACTTGGGACACATGTGTCCTATAAAATGGAAAATGTCATCTTCTGATAACGAAACTTTTAGTTCTGGAGGTAGGCATTGCATCAATTGATAGTCTAAGTATAGCTAATAGTGGAAATAAGCTTCAGTCGCCAAAGTCGTGGTGGGCCTGATTGTGAGAGGCCGACAAAAAACGTTTCGGTCAATAACTCGAAAAGTAGAAAAACATGTTGATACCATGAAATCAAAATTATATTACGGCAATTGATATATTTGTGCCAAAAACCGACTAAGCTCAAATTTCAAGAAATCAGTTAAAAATTTATGGCATTCTGGGTAAGCATTTATTCTCTTATCTCATAATGATTCCTTTATGCAAGCTCACATAAGAAAATAAATGTTATTGCTGTATCGATAGAACATTCGGCTTTTTCTTTAATATCTCAAAACTGCCAAAACTGGGCTTACCCGGTATTTACACCAAAGCCTTAAAATCCATTAAAATGATAAAGCGTACGCATATGAAAATTTAAGTATTCTTCGAAGAACATAATTTACCAGAGTATAAATGACTCAGTTTCTTATAAAAAAATGTAATTAATAATTTTTATCTTTTGAACTTAAAAGAACAATGCCAATGCTAATAGATAACATATTTATACAAGTTTTCCCAAGAGTACTCCGTTCAAAGTTTAAAACACAAAAGAACATAAATATTTTTTTGAATTTGGAAGCAGGCAAATGAATCATGTCTACGCAATTTTCCTGGGTCTCAAAAAATGTTTATGTGAAACAGTTGCATTGGAAGTCTTTTAAAATGTTTTTTCTTCTTGTGTTATGTCAACTATACTAAAATGTTGACATCATGTCATGATTTTGTGATGTTAAACTCTTAAGTGCCTAAAATGCCATTTTTGTCTATTATCAATTTTCTAATGGTAAACTCAAATCTGAACTTAAAATTTTTCTATAGCATCAGGTTTTTCAGATACATAATCAATAGGTATGTACCAATAATGCCATTTTTGGTTTTTTTTTTTCATAGTGATGTTTTTAGATTTTGGAAGGGGCAGGGCCTGATTTAAACTTCTGACAGCCCCCGGCCCATCTTGCTTGTGCCTGCCCAGACTACAAATATTTCAGTTTCTATAGTAAAGGCTATCGCTTCGAATTCAAAAGCATAAAAATTGTAATTTATACTGCAATTATTACGATTTACAAAATAACGAAAATAATACAACGCGAAACTGTAAAAACTTATGGTTAAAAATGTATATATAGTTCAATTGAATTGTTTTCAATTATTCAATTCAATTATTATTATACTTTTTACTTTTCACCAACGACTTTTCAGAAATGTATTTATTACTTTATTGAAAGGTAGTTCTTAATCGCTATTTAAAAAAAAAAAACCGAAAAATTAAAATTTTTTGAAGTTTTTGATATCTAAGATCATAATACTTTGTCAATACTTTGTCGTTAATAATCTAAAAATAAATTTTTCGTTGAGTAAAAATTATTTTTGTGTGTAAAATTAAAACTAATCTGGTATAAAACTAAAAATTGGCAAAATCATACAGAGTCAGGAAACTTTGAACGACTGCATCACAACCAATTTTCATCAAAAATTACATTTATGGTCACCATTTTGACGACAATTACGTCTAATTTTGTTGAAAAAATAAAGTCTTTGACTTTATGAAGTACCATTTCGATAGGAAATTTTATTCCCTACAAAAAATCTCGTAATATGTATGTACCGAAAATGTATAGTTTTTGAGTCATAATTAAAAAAATAAGAAGGGACACATTCGCACTGTCCTCAGAAGTACAAGCCTAAATTTAATAGCACTTTTGGATTTATCAATTTTAGGGTACAACGTAGAATTGAACATATGAGACGATAAAATACTTTTAACGAATTAGTTCCTTAGGCCTGTATACGGGAATGCATAAGAATATGGAAATTACCTTTTTTCATTGATTTTTGAACAACTTTAACGCTCTTGTCCGATTTGAGCAAATATGTACTTAAAATATTTATAAAATAATAGGTTTTCATCCTAAATCTTAAAAATATGAAAAAAGAAGATTTCTGGGTCCAAATGGAGCAATTGAAATTTTGTGACTTTTTAAAAAGGCCAAAAATATCTCTTCAGCGTGCAACTTATTTAGGTCGAAATGGGTCATGGGTATATGGCCAAATAAATGAAAAAAAGAGCAGAAAACGGGGTTTTTGGGGATATTTCGAAAACGATTCTTAAGAAAAATATGGTTGACAATATTGGAATCCACGCCACAAATTATATAGAAAAATTTCTATGAGAAATCAGATCTCAAAATGAGGACCATATACATATGTTTGTAAACTAGTGTTGTTCATTGAAAACGTTACATAAGACTCTTCTCTTCTTGGTTTCTCGTTACCGAATCTTTCCACACCATTTCCAAATTTAATGTTTTGTAAAAAACATTCTCAATAAATAATAGTGCAAGTGCAGTATGTTTCTGCAGGCCAAGAGCCGAGCGCAAGTAATTTCTTACCCGTTTTAATGCAGAGAAAGATCTTTCACCGCATAATCTTGTGATGCTAATCATTAAAAACAACTCTTGAAAAATTTCTACGTTCGGAAAAATTGAATCAATGCTTAGGCTTTTTAATAACTGTAATTTTTAATTTTTGTAGATCAACAAATTCTTTATCTTTTAAAAACTATTCCAAATGGAAACACTCGTCAGAAAACGTATCTTCCATATCCAAGTCATATAGTTGTAGCAACCCAGCAGTTTTTGGGACCATGCATTACCATTTTTACGATTTGTAATCATTGATTTCATATATTATAATTAGATGGAGAAAACATGCATGATGAGGTAAGCGAAGACGTAATCCATAAACAAATTTTCAAAATCACAATAATGAATAACATACTGTGAAATAGATACCTGTAAAACAACTGACAGCGTGGGCAAACAGTTTGGGTTGTGAGCTCATAACTCTAAGTGGGTGAGTTCGATACTCGGTCAGACATTTTTTTTAAATTTAAAATATCGATGAAAAGTTTACATACTCGGTAATGCAAAGAATCATACACTACTTTTGCTATGACATCGCCGTGTTATGTCTATGAGATCGATGAAAGTTTAGATTACTATCGATGAACAAAATCTGCTGGGAACTCTTTTGCTGTGGTTTTTTTAATGCTATTGTCATTTATTTCAGAAAATTTCCATAAGAAACCAAATTTTGAATTCACTACGGTATAAATTATTTGTTGGCTTTTCGACTGATTTTTGAGGGAATCAGTAGCAGCGTAATATTTATCTACAATGAAATATTGTCTTCCTTCAAATTCGGCTTTACTTCATCAAAATAAAATTTTGGTTTCTTTTTTCTTCTTTTTAATTTTTTTTTGTACTCAGTGCGTTCGCACCTATCGATTGCTTTGGGTTTTGTGAAAATGTACTGAATCGAGACTTCAAATGTACTTTTAAAAGCCGAATGTACAAAATTTTAAATTTTTTACTAAATAAAAAAGGTCAGCAAACCATTACGGCAGGTTTGCACGCATATTTCACCTGAATTTTCTTAAAAAATTGTAATTTTTCAGTAAAAGTTCAAATGTTCTGAAAATCCGCCGAATGTACTGAGAAAGGGTCAAATGTACCGAATGTACTAAAAGCTTGTTGAATGCACTGATGACGATTTTTCACCGAAAATGCCATAGCTGATTAAGATTTGTATATAATAACTTACATACATATATAGAGTAACAACGTTTGACAAATCAGCATTATTTGCTGGAAGCTGTCCACTAATGATTTGAAACTTGACCAGCACAGAGTTGCAAAAACACAACATTATCATGTCATTTCTAGGGTTTGCAATTTTTCTGCTATTCTTCCTGCCTCTATTTTGAATTCAACGCTAAAAAATATCGTTTATAAATTTAGGGTAATAATTGCAGAGAAACGTTGACATTTGCAGAAAAAAAAATGATTTTCTTTTACCAAGGCAGTGCGCAGTCTTATACCTCAGAGGTTTCCATAGCGAACTCCTGTTACTCACCAGATCCAACCTCAAGCGATGTTTTTCTGATCACTGGGCTAAAGTTGCGCTCGGAAAACAAAGATTTTCGTCAAGGGAGGAGGCCAACACCTATGTAAATAAGTTTTTTGCAGAAAATGGCGCCAAGTACTTTTTACATTGGTTGAGGAGATGGGGGCATCACTGGGAGAAGTAGGTATGCAGACTTACAAGGAGAAGGCATTAAAAAATGCATACAAATTTGAAGAAAATATTACAAAACTCATGAATATATATTAAAACCTCATAGATTTTAAAACGAAACCATGCATTAGGACTAAAAAAAAAAAAGGTAAACATATTGGAATACCTCGCCCACAAAACTCGAAATAAAATTAAAATTATAGCAATAATATGTTTCGCAGTATTTTGTATATAAGTTATCGGAGTAACTTAAACTAAGTAAGAAGCAAATTTACAGCCACTCCTTAATGTTTTTTTTTTATTTTTTTGCTTAAAGAGAAAAATTTTTTCTTCTTTTTTTGAAGAATTCAATGAGCGTCCTAACAATATTGTGTAATTATCGGCTACTTATGTGCTCTAAATACCATCATTTATTGTCTATGCGATTTTTATTGCTTTGCAAAAAGTTTAAAAAAAAACCCACACAATTAAACAATATTATCTACACATAACAATAATTATTAAGATAATATTATTTTAACATATCGCTATTAATTTGGTTAAAGTAAACAACGATACTAGAAAATATTGGGCAATAAAAAAGTACACAAATTAGTCATTTATTTATTGAATGTATCATTCGTTAGCCTATTGAAAAATGTAACACGAAAGTTAGGTTTTCTGCATTTTCCTGTCTCCTGCGCTATTGGGTGATAGTTTTCAATTGGAGCGGGGTGGATGCTCGCAAGCTGTAGCGAAAGATATAAGTTGCAAATGCAAAAGAGCTGGCGTCTATGAGCATATCTGGTTGGAGAGATGCCTGATTACCTTTGAGTGCAGTGGAACTCACAACTTCTTCTTTCTCTCAGAATGAGTTTGGTGTGTTTTTTAGAGTGTCATACTTTCTAAAATGAATGAAAGGTCAAAAATATCTTCAATTATTTCAACATCGGTATCATGTATATTCAGTAAAGTTTGTCACTTCATCGTGAAAAGGTTGAAAACTCACCTTTAAATACCATATACTTAGTTCCCTGAAATTTCAACTTTAACTTCACACAAAATTCGCAGGTTTTTGAAATATTTCTTGTGGAACCATGTTTAATTTCTGCCTTGTGCTGATAAACCAGCAATAATTGATGCATTAAAAATCCACATATCTTGTATTATTTTACAAATAATTACTCAATTGCTCGAAAAGTGATCGAAAATTTGACCTTCAGACAGCTCTAAACAATGGTCAGTTTCGAAACTCGTACATCCAAAATCATATCTAAATACTAAATGGCATAAGCCAAAATATAAAATCATGATAAATATGAACGTAAGAATGTCTTTAATATACCTTTTTAAAGCTTATAATATGTTGATTGTAAAGACATTATGTGGTCTAGTATGTACACAATAAAATGATTATTTAATCAGAAGACAACATGTTTTTCGAGTGACTTTTATGTCTATAGTCATGCCACTTTATGTCTGGTGTGTGTCTTTATACTGTACATAATATAATGCTTATAAGAGGACATGTTCGATTTTGCTCTCTACCTACTAATAATTTACCTTAATTTTGAATCTACGAGGAGTATCTTCAACTCAACGCCCGCAGAAGAACATTCAGTAGCCGAAGACAAAACATCCTACAACTGGCACAGCAAGCACGCTTATTCATTTTTTTTTTTTTTTTTTGTTCAAAAATATATGTTTTGGGATGTTCAACCCTAGGTATATGTGCTGAGTTTCATTGCTCTAAAATTTGTTTACCTTACGTAAAACGGTTTTTGAAGTATTTTCAAAAAATCAATCTTTTAAATTTTAGAGCGTCAAACTGAGATATGAAAAATCGTGAACTATTCAAATACCTAGCACAAAAAAAAATTGGAGACCTCAAGGTCTAACTCCTTTCGTTTTGCCAATGAATACCCCATATATCTTCATTTTTTATGGCATTGATTGTAAAATTTATTTCTCCTTTTTATAGGAATTTAAGATTGTTGATTTTATTGCCAACTCTATAATTTGTAATAAAAATTATCAATATCAATGTCTTTCCATATAAATTTTATGAATGTAATTAAAAGAAATTTCACACACTTAGATAACGAAACACTTAGTCACAGTAACTTAAAAGTGTGTAGGACTATGCAATGTTTTAACGACAAAAGATCATCCAACTGCGAAGGGAGGCACATCGTTAGAAACAATTTATTCTTAACTAATGTAATTTTCTGAGTCGAACTAGCCATGTCCGTCTAAAGAAATCACATCTACTAAAAAATGATAAGATATAAATGGTTGACTACATAACATACATTTCATTCCATGATATTGAATAGTTAACATTTTCGACACATAAATAGCAATGATTTTCAAAAATGTTTGTATCTATCGATAAATTAGTATCACTTGATACGATAAAAAGTCTGCAAATTATCGCTTGTCATTCAGCCACGTGCAAATTTTTGTCTTTTGGTAAAATACTGGCGCATGTAGATAAATGACAGTAAAAGAACATTACTGCCATTTAATTTTACTACCGACGGGTGCCGCATGCTACATTTTGGTGAAATACTACATTACAAAATTTGATATTTTAGCAAAATATTAACATTTTTTGTTTTTAATTTATCATTTATTTATTTTCCATTCTAAAGTTAAAAGCACTAATATTGATTCTCCGATATTGATTGATTCTCTTGATTGAACCGATTTGCCCAAAACGTCAAGATTTGTTGAACTCGCAATATCTAAGCCAGCCATATTAAGATAAGGAAGGGAGGAATCCATTTGTCTGTGAGACAACAGACAGCACTAGGTTTTTGTAGGATTAAAATTCACTCGGCTAATACGACCCCACTCGGTGATTGTGCTGCTGAGGTCGTATACGAGTGTGTCATTCATGTGTCGCCTTTTACTCTCAACCTCCACAGAGCTTGGGCGCTTTTTGAAGCAATAGGAATGACAAATGTTGCAGTCGTCCGCAAAGTAATGGATTGGGTTGGTGGTCGATTACAGAAGGTCGTCGATAAAGACCTGGAAAAGGGAAGGAGATAGGACAGAACCCTGGAAAACTCCAGCATTAATGAAGAGTTCGTTATAGGTGAAACCGTCGACCTCAACACAGATAGAGCGATCACTGCAAAACCTCGTAATCCAACGAGCAAAGGAATTACCAGCACCAAATTAGTTTTGATACGAGGGCGCGATGTCACACTCGATCAAGCGCCTTAGAAATATCCAGAGCGACAACCATACTTTCACCGAAAAGGTTCCTTTTCTCAGTTAGGAACTCCATAAGATCTCCAGTAGAACGAGCTCTACGGAAACCATATTGTCGATCGCTAAGTAATTCGCCGCTCTCCAGATTATTCACAAGGTGAAAGTTTATTACACTCTCCATAACTTTGGAGAGCGCAGAGCATATCGTAATGGATCGATAGTTATTAGGGTTGGAAACCTCGCCTTTTTGGAAACTGGCTAGACATAATCAAACTTCCAATAGATGGAAAAATCCCACTAGTGTAGGATATGATAAAAAGATTGCGTAATGGCTGAACCAGTGTTGAGGCACACTTTATCAACACATGGGCTGATATGCCATCAGGCCCTGAGGCTTTATTTCTGTTAAGGTTTGCAATGACTCTTTTTAATGCTCTCTTTCGAAACTAAATTGTTGGCATAGCCGAAAGACAGGGGGTAAGAGCTGACAGCTATCTGGGAATGAAGCATTTTTTGCAAAGATGCTAGCCATCTTTCGGTAGCGAAAGGATTATTTTGCGCAGGTTTTGTTCGAGAATCACGAAATGCTTCCTCTTTGGACCTGACTGCAGACTTTCAAGTCTCATTAAACCAAGAGTATTCTTTAGGTTTAACGTTAACTTTTTTTAAAAACTATGAAGAACCGCATACCTAATAAAATTATTTGTTGCACCATTATGGCCGCGGCATTTATGTTCCTATCAGCGAGACACAATTTCCAATTGAAATTAAGAAAAAACTTGTTCAACGCATCCCAATTTGCCTTACCACAAAGCCATACAATCCGCCTTGGAGCTGTCGGTGAGACAGTGCGTAAACTATTATATGGAAAAGCAGCGGAAATAGTACAATGGTCCGAGTTACCAAGAGGTGCAAAGACAGACACATCGTATTTTGCTGGATGTGACGTCAGAAAGAAGTCTAGTGTACTTAAGCTATGCCCAGGGACGGACTGGGATACCAAAGCGGCCATGGAAAAACGGATCTTGCGGCCCTCAAACCTCTAAAAAAAAATTTAAAGATGAAATCATAAACCTTATCGCCCCACGCATAACTACACCTTAAAACAATAAGACTTTGAGTCTTAAATCTAATTACACCACGCCCAACGATATGCAATAAAAAAATGTCAATAATCAAATTCAAATAACACTAGGCGACACCAAAAATATTCCATGACATTTCTTAATTTTTTATGATGCAATTAGGTCCCTTAAGTTCAAAAAAATGTTTGATAGACTTTTCGCACGGTTAGTTTTTTTTAAATTTTTTTTACTGTATTTTCAGTGTATTTTCAGTTTATAGGCTATATCTCATCCAAATATAAACCGATTTTCTTCAAATAAATTTCGAAAAGAAGGTAATAAAATTCCCCACATCATAAAAAATTAAGAAAGTTCATGGAACAAAAAAAAAATGTAAAAAAAGTCGCCTAGTGTAATTCTTAAATATGATATAAGAATGAACTTAATGATGCTGGAAAACAGCATAGGGTATGTGTTTTGGAATAATTGAACGCAGTTAATTACAAGTCATACAAAATTATAAACTACTTATTTATTTTTAATACAATAACAATTTTTGGAAGACTGAACTTTTTTCTACAATGCTGTTTGCTATCACTTTTAGCGAAATACTTTGCAAAATATCTTTTTCACTTGACATATAGTAAGAATAAATGCTTCTAGTCTGTCTTGTGTAAAAGTACTTCTTAAGCGATTTTTGATAAATTTTAAAATACTGAATGATCTTTCACAAGCTACTTGGGTAAATGATAGCACAATGAGGGGAAACGTTCCCGTCAATAAATTATACCTGTTTAATAGTCGGTAACAACAAATTGCGCAATTTTTACATGAAACGTGCTTTCCACCAAATTCTTTCTCTGAATCCTTACCTGAATCCTCATTATCTACTGATGCTTCAATGCCATAGTTTTCAAAATTGATACTATAATCTTCTAAATGTGTTGTTTTAAGTACGTTCCATTGAGCAGCTAAACTTATTAATTCGTGGCGTAAGTTTTCAGCAGCTATTTTTGGCTCAAAAGTAATCAGTTTTCCGCTAAGAGCTTCAAGTGATGGCGCTTCTAATCCTTTGTCTCTTATATCATTGAAACTTCTCGGATCTAACCAAGCAAGATCTGCAAATAGCTTGTTGTTAAATACATAAAAGAAAATGGAAAATATGGGTGTCATAAGAAGGATAAATTAATGACCTGCAATAATGGTAAGCGAAGTTTTGAAATTTGATAATTTTGGATATATTACGATTTTTCTGAAATTTCGACTAATTTTTCTTTCAAAAAACCTTATTTTTTCCTAAAAATGTGTTAATGACCTAAAAATTTGTTAGCATGTTAAAAAAGCTTAATTAATTCCCTTTAAAATGATATGTAGGTTGCTGTAAATTTTTCTATATTTTCACCCTTTTTATAGAAAAACAAATAAATTTATTCAACCTTCTTCTTATGAAAACTATGTTTTTGTGGATAAAAACAATGGAAAACAACAGCAATTAGTACAACTATTATTATAATCTCATTATAAAATAATAATAATAAAATAAATTAAAAATTTTTTAAAATGTGAGATTATGTTGAAAGAAGGGAGCGCCGCAGGCGCGCTCAATTTTTAAGTTTTACAATGAGAATGGTCTTATAATAATTGTTGTTACTGTCGTTGTTGGTTTTTTATTGTTTTTGTGCATAAATACAGACTTTTCATAAGAATTTATTAAATATTTATTTTTATTTTCCGCAAAAAAGAAGGTAAATACGCAAAAATTTAGAACAAGCTACATATATACCACCGACCGACGTCGGTGAGCAAGATATCTGGAGACTGGTTCATCCGAAAAAAAATCTAAATAAAGTTCTTTGACGATTGATCGTTGATTTTTGAAAAATATTAATTTTTGACAAAATGGCGGGCGTACAAAGAAAATTTTCATTTTTTGTGCACAAAACTGAGGTCGTTTTAGGTTACAAATCATAAAATATGTAAAAAAAAAAATCGAACGATGAAACGCCCAAGAACTGTTTTCTAAACCGAAAAAAATTTTGCTTTTTTTTCGGACGAACCAGTCTCCAGATATCTTGCTCACCAGAATTTTTGAGGTCATTCACGGCATTGCACTTTTCTAACTTATGGACAAATGTTTTTGGACCAACATTTCGGGGATAAATCTTGAATAGTTATACTTTAATAATGTAAGAAAAATTTTGGTCAAAGATAAAATTTCACAAAAAAAAATTAAAAAAATGTCTTTTTATTTTTCAAAAAACTCACGTAGGCCCTTAAGTAGGTTTAAGTTGTGGAATTTATATAATGAAGAAAAGATTTGCGATAAACTTAGAACTTGTCAGTGGTAGCGGCCCCGCGACTTCGCAAGAGACAGCTCGTACATACATATTACATACAGGAGAGCGGGGACGAAGTTTTAAAGAACTTGCTTTCTTCCTACTTGCTGCCCGAGGGGTATTGGTTTATAGCGTTTAAGTTTAAAACTCGTCCCCACTCGCCTGTATGCGATATAAAGACGGGCTTTCTCTCAACTTCAAGGGATCCATTTCCTCCGACTCGCTGTCCAAGGAATATTGGATTATAGAATTTGGGCTTACTACATAGAATTATCGTAGCGGCCCCGCGGCCTTTGATATCATCGCTTGTATTCAGATTTGTTTCAATAGCAGCATTTTGAACTTTGAGTTGATTGATAATAATTTCAAAGATTTTAGAAGAGACTACTTTTCTTCAGTCGGTGGTTCACTGAACGAACTTTACTATTCATCTAATATTGAATTAATATGCATTCAAGTTATTATTGGAAAATCAAGATTATATATATTTCGAAAATCTTTCAGAGTATGCAGAATTAAAGCGTATTTGTGGTTAGTACCTATCATCCACACTTGAGTTTTTGTATCAGTTATCAGTCATCGGTTAAAGTTTACGATTTCAATTCTAAAAACCTGACTTCTCGATATTGAATTTTATTTTAAAAGTATGTTAAGCTTCAATGAGAATTACTTTAATAAAAGTATTGGTGTACTTAACTGTAGTTCCTAAATTAGAGCGTTGGACGTTGATTTTGCCAGCGCTACGCTTTTGAGTTGAGCTCTAAATAAGTGCGTAGCATCAAATTTCAGGTAGAGTTAATTTACTTGCTGCTTATGACAGAAAAAACATTAGCTATCAACGATCTGTTAAAATTGGAATCTGGTAAATTGGCTGGCGTTAGCGCTTTGGTTTGCTTCATATGAAATGTATGTGCATGAGAGAATTTTGACAGATAAACGACGCTGGCGCTCCAATTTAGTTTGAACAGTTAAGTGTCTTTAAAATATATCATACATGGGGCCTATCGTCCGACATAAAACTTTTGACATTATTTCTTATATAAAAATAGTAATATGTACTAGAAAATAAATCTTGAAAGTACATATCATTGCTATTGGAAAGACTCTTATCAAAAGCTCTAATCGGTAATTTAAAAACAATTTTTGTCTTATTTTGATAAACGCTTGCAGAAGAGCTTCTCATCAACAGTTTTTTGAATATCAAGCTATTTACTTTAGACTGATTACTGCTTCCTGTTTTCAAGTAGACATTCTAAGAAAAGTGACACACCTACTTGCACTAACAAAAATAAACGATGCTATGTCTAATTTTTAGGTTTAGTGAGTAAACATATTTACAAAATTTGTTCAAAGTCCGTTAAGTGGTTTCTGCTCTATTCGGTTAGAAAAAAAAATATTTCGTTAAGGACAAGACGTATGTATGTACCTTTAATATAAAACCAAATTCTGTCTAAGTTTTTTATAATTATTTTACTGAGCTCACAGAGCTTACAAGCGGAATCATTAGCGATTTTTAGCCAATTAGTATGCCTGACATATTTCCCTTTTTGTGTAGATCTGTTTAGTACCTAAGCAAAAAGTGCAACAGAACAAATCAAAAACTCTTGTTTATCTTTGCTTTTGTAACTCATTTTATGTCTCAATCTTAATTTATTTTGTTTAATGTAAATTGTTTTTGATGTTGACACACTTACTGAACAGTAAGCTCAGTAAAATATATATATTAATTAATTTCTGTTCCGATACATTAAAAAGAAATGAACGCATTTTGTGTTGATCGAGCTCGAACTTCACTAAGCCATGAATTACTTTATTGACTTTGAAATTATGTTTATATTTTTTTTAAAGGTTTTGACATATTTTCCTAAACGCTTTATTTTGTTATCGAATAAGTTAGCTTTAACGTTTAAGAAGATTGTAACAAAGTTGATATGTTTTATATCGACAGTGTGGCCATATTTGAAATGAACAAATCTGGTGTCACTGTGAGTTGTATTCAGTAAGGCGGCTTGAAATGTAATCATGGGAAGATACAAGCTTCAACAACATTTGAAAATTACCAATTTCTCTTACGAATCAATCTATGGTCGTCATAATCGGCTTAGTATGATCACTATTCGCCGAAGAGTAGATAGTTTTGAACATTATCTTTCGTTGCACAATGTTTGCGTTCCAGTAAGATAAAAATCTGGTCGAAGTGTCAAAAATATTTCTGCCTTTCAGGATTATTCTTTTGTACTATCGCAAACGCTGCGAATTTGCTGATTTTGCCATAGAACAACTTAAAAACTATGCTGATTTTTCTTTGGAATGCGCATTTCCATCTCTCTGGATTGGGAAACAAGAAAAATTGTAATTACTGGTCTCAAGTCAATTTATAAATTATTTACAAGGAGCACTTACATTTCATAAAAGTAACCGTTTGATGTGGTTTGTGGCACGATGAAATCATCAGTTTTTCTTTTTTCCAAAATGAGGAATGAATATAGACTATGTGCCACACAACCCATGCCACAATGGATTTATTGGGTGATAAGTTCGTAGGGCTAAGCAGATGTCGGATGGCCTCCAAGAATTTGTGATTTAACATTTTTTGACTTATTCTGGTGGGATTATTTAAAATAATTAATTTATGACGATAAGCCAGCAACACTTGATGCAATAAAATTGGAAGGGAAGCGCCAATGTCGTGAAATATGACCTGATTTACTGAATAAAGTGGTCGAAAATTGTACTCATCATATTCGCCTCTGTAAGAAAAGCGTTTATTTGAATGACATTCTTTTAAACATAAGTATAATTGATTAATTAATTATACTTCATTAACCCTAGTGGGACGGATGGTGGTACAGGTGTACTTTTTGACATTTGAAATCAAATATCTCGGAATTATTTTAAGTTAGAGGCATGGTTCTTTCTGACAACTTCGGCCCGTCATTTGTACGCATTTTTGAGCTATCTGCATTATTTAACCTTTATACTGCTCCGGTTAGGAGCAAGTTTTACATACCTACCTCGTGGAGGACGGTCGGTGGTACATGTGTACCACCATGTATTTTCATATAAACTGTTCAACAAATTCAGGAACTTTGGTGTTTTGTGGTTTTATACAAAAATTCGTGAGGAATAAACAATAAGTAATCAGAAAGTCAAAGTAGTAATTGAAAATTAGTAAATCATAGTAAAAATTTAAAGACCGGTCAATCTTCCTCTGTGTCTGCGCAAGTGGGCTTATAGGTATATTTGATGTCGGAATCAATGACACATATTGGCTGCTTGCAATCACACGCGTTGCAATTCTTCCTATTCTTCTAATCGATGGCATACTAGATGAAACAGCTTCGTTTTCGCGTTTTGTGACCTTTGGGAATGCGTTCTATGAGTGCACTTGGTGAAACTTCAATGGAAATCCTGTGCGGGTTTGGTGTCGATTCACCAACACAGGTATTTTACATCTCACCTCTATGTATCTGTCACAAAGTTCGTAAGACAAGTCATCCAGAAACTTTCGTCGAGCGTCCTTCGCCTTATCTGAATGCAGCGCATCATATATTTTGTATACAGCGACTCTTAAAACATCCAGCATATTATCGACTATCGCCAGTGACCATCGGTTGGCCTTCCGTTTTTTTGTACCTACTTTCCGATTATCTGCGCGCCTTGAACCCTAAGATGTTGTCTGCTGAGGAAATATACCGCTTTATTGCGTTTCACACTTACGGAAACCAATGTGCATTCATCGCGATATGCGTAGCGAGCAGTCCCAACAAAATTGTTGTATGTAGATATTTAATGTAGGCTATGTTTTTAAGTAGAATACCAACCAGTGCCATGTTCTTTGTTTTGAAAAACCGAAGCAGCGTCAACGATGTGAAAGAACTGTCAGTACTAACATTACAACCAGAATGTTAATATTTGGATTCCAAATCCATCACAACTTCTAACCGTAGCAGGTCGACGGACTTTCCTTGATAAATAATCCCTCTTAGGGGATACGAAGTGGCCAAATCACATACCCACCGAATTTTTATTCCATATTTGGACTTGGGATTTTAGGCATGTATTGATTGAGTGAACTTTGTCGTCTGCAGAGAAGATTACTGGTTTCCAAGCATCTTGAGCTAGGAATTGGTGGATTAGAGCAGCTTGGATTAGTAATTAATGCATCCGAACCATGAAATTTTCAGTTGACCTACAAAAACCACAAAACAAAAAAAAAAAAAAAGGCACGATGATCTTTCACAGAGAATGAATATTTCTCGCCATGCTAAGCGTCTAACGTTTACCTAAAATGCTTAATAAACAACATACACGACGTTTGCCGCGCAAAGTATAGGCACGCCAGCTGTGTTTGATTCGAAATACTTGGTGGTACTAGGGTTGCCAGATGGTCTGGATTCACCTGGATTGTCCAGATTTTTAGTCCCAAGTCCAGACAATCAGAAATATGTCCAGATAAAATTCGAACAGCCGTACCAACCATGCCGTTAACGAATCATTTCCCGAAAATGCGTTCACTACAATTGGAAGGCACAGATTTTCATATTCCAAGGCATAGTGACATTTTGCTTGATGCAGGCGCTTGGGTGACTATAGTATATAGAATGTAACATAGTATCAGGTGTGGCAGGCAGAACAACTCCTCAAGGCACAAATTTGGGTTTTATAGATTTTGCTGAAGTAGCTGTAGAGAAACGTTTGCTATGCAACATAATCGCAGTTGATACAAACGAAAAATTGTTATCGCTGTTGGAAAAATTCTGTTATTCAGTTATTAATGTTATGAGTTCTCCTGTTTGAATCAAAAAAAATTTTTCTGGATCCACCCTTTTGTACATATGTATGACCCAGGGAACTGCAAAGAGCCACTCAACATATGAGCCATTCATGAATCTGTTGAAACTTTCTGGACATTCACACAAATTCACCGCTCGCAGGAAATGTTGTTTTACTGAATTGTTATGTTTCTGTTATGTTTATTTTGTTTAAATAATATATATATGTATGTTCTTCTGAAGCTAAGTTTTAGTTTAATTTATTGTCCAGAAAAATCAAGATTTTATCCGATTTTTTTTTTTAAATGTCCAGGTAAAACACAATTTTGATCTGGCAAGCCTAGGTGGTACACATGTACCACCGGCCGTCCATATATGATTTAATTTTTTCCCGTCCCACTAGGGTTAAAAATAAAGATTGTAGCTCCACCTCATTTCAGATTTGTATTAAGTAACAAAAAATATCACACTTGTAGGGACCCAAACATAGCACATCCAACATTTACACTTGACCCAAATACACCACATTCTTAAAATTAAAATTAATTTGTGTTCTTTTAATAAAAAAATTTTTTTTTTTTTTTTTCAAAATGAAAACATAAAATATTCAATCAATCTTCAAAGTTTAAAAAGAAAACGCATACCGAGCTGTTCCCAATTCCACTTTCGCATGAAAGTAGATTCGAAGCGTAATTGCAACGTTTTGAAAAGTATGTAAAACTTTCAAGTATGAGCTATGTATTTTCATTGCGTTTCGGTTTTTTAAAGCTGTTTTATTGATAAAATTTAAGAAAAAATGACACACAATTAAGCTCCAGAGTTTTTCCGATTTTACCAAGTAATTTGTATTATTCGTTGTATATAGAATATCTTAAATATTGTTAAAATAAAAAAAATTCAACTACAAAAATATTTTTCCGATGACAATTAAAAACTCCACAATTCTACATTTTTCGAAATTAACTGCTTATCCTGCTTATCTTGTTGTTAGTAATTTGACATGTTATTGTATCATGATGTGAGTAAGAATTGTTCGAAAACAAAATTGTCATCGATGCCACCTAATTTATCTAATAAGTCGAAATAGAATACCCAATAAACCCTATGAAATTCATAGAGTATAAAAAAAAATCTCATTGAAATTTCTTCAAATAAGATAAAATCCCTAATTGGGCATTTTAGCTAACATATATTTTTGACAAACAAAAATTGTTTATTTGTGTGTATTATTAACTCACAGCTGTTTGAAGTCAAAAAATATGTTATTATACTGTAAAAAGTAAAATGTCGTGTATTTACGTTATAAACGCTTCAATTTCTTTCTCTTCGAAATTGAAACTTCATCAAAAAGTTTTCGAAATGAAAAGTAATTGAAACTACGCGGATTACAGAACAGGCCGGATAATTTGAATAAAAAGTATATTCGTTAAATTAAATTATCGATTTATTCACCGACTCCACACACTTATTGGGAAAAAACGGAAAAAACTGTGTAAGATTTTTAAATCAAAGTTTGCTTTGCAGTAAATTATGGTTTTCAGCATTTAAGGCAAATACGGTAAGAACTCGCAGGAAAAAATGTTAAATATTAGCAGTGAAGGAGTCAAGAAAAGTCGAGTTTTATCGAAATCTTTGATTGAAGTCGAAAATATCAATTACTATAAGAAAATTTCGATTAGTGTCGAAAATATTCAGATTAAGTACAAATAAATGTTTGAAATTCAAAAACTATAATAAAAGTCGAAAAATGTTGGAACATTTTCGAAAACGACAATAAAAGTTCATTGAGTCACTTTACTCCAGTACCTAGTAGAGGTCTGCGTAAGCGCATTTGAAACGGCCATTAAGTCAATTGCCACATTTTAACTATACCTAAGTTGTTATGTACATACATATGTATGTACCTATGTACTTAAATCATAACTCAAATCAAAACAAAACTAAAAAAATACCAAGGTGGTCGCAGCAACCACAAATTAAATGATCAACACAGTACAAGCGCAGATATGGGGGCAAATAGCAAACTTTCATGCTTCATGCGGATAAAGCTTTTGTAAAATTCAACATTATGGGCATCGTATGAAATATAATTTAATGATTTACAATACTGCCGTACTAAGCGAAAAAAATATCCAAGATTTTTATGGCATCGGATAGCTTAAGAAATTACGCGTCTAATGAAATACACCAAGTGTTCAATCTAATAAAAAATCTTCTAGGAAAATTTCCTCTATCTCAATTTTACAGGTACATATTTCAACAAATTGACATAAAAACATCAATTATCTCGAAATGAATTTTTTGAGATACGACTTTTTCGCTTAGTACGGCAGTATAATATTGGTGAAAAAATCTTTCAAATTTGACCTAAAGTTTTGGAGATGTGAAGATTTTTCTGAAATATTTAAAAATATTTTTTAAGCAAGTGTTTTTTTTTTCAATAAATGTACCTATATTTATTTTTGTAAGTCTATAAAAGCTTAGTTCTTTAGCTTTAAAATGATGTATCGTTTCTTCTAAATTATTGTGCACTTACTTTTTTTGTTAACAAAAAACTAAAAAGTAACATAAAATAATCAATATTTGCGTACGCAATAAACCAAATGTCGATTCTAAGAAATAAGCGACGCTGGCGTCAATATGCGCTTTGTTGTTGTTTGCTTGTGCGTTTCGTGTCTTTTTTTCCTACGAAAAACGACTTTGTATTTCTAAATCTTATATTGAGTCCACAGCGTACTACAAATCATAAGCAAGCGACGCTAACACATTTCGTTGTATCGTTCGGTTTCGTACTACTGGTACTGATAAGTTGCAGAATGTCGAACTTGATCTACAGTTGTCAATAAATCCAATAGTCTGACGTAACAGCAAGCGTACTCCGCAGACCTTCAGAGCCTACGGATTTTTTTTCACAATTTCCAGCAAAGATATTCACACTTTAATTATACCATACACTGACGGTATGTTCGCTTTGTCATCCCGTTTGTAATGCATAGAAGTGGGCGTGGCAGGTATAGAAAAGTATATACATATGTATGTATGTATATTCATGATCAGCGTCACCACCTGTGTCGAATTAGCCATGTCCGTTTGTCTGTCTGATTGTCTGCCTGTTGGACTCCCGTTTACGGAAAACCCAAGCAAGCTAAGTAATTGAATAAAGTTCGGCACACAGGTTACACTTTCTTACAAACATCTTGTTATAGAAAATGGACGCCTACCGCCCCTACTCTATGTAGATTTGCCCAAGCCCATTTTGAAAAAAGTTGCACGATTTTGATTATTTGGTGCACATGTGTACCAAATTAGGATTGGAATAGGCGTCAAGTTTTCAAAGGACGTGGCACAGCTCTAAATGTTAGCCTTTATAACGCTATACATATATCGTAAGCCATGCAAGATATTGTGTTGAAATTTGGTAAACGGATACAGATCATGGATTTGGAAAAGTAGCCGTGGCAGACATACTTGCATTGAGGAATCTTATTGCAATATTTTGTCGTAATAATGCTTGTGGGCGTGGCACCGCCGATACAATCAAAAAACATTTAATTTTATAGATGGTGTGCTATGAGAGTAAACTTCATAAAATTTGGTATAAAGGTATCGGTTACTATAAGCTTTGAAATTATATGGAATTCGACGGGATTAGATCAGTGGGCGTAACACCTCTCATATTAACATAAAGTTTTAAGCGTTATTTTAAGTGCACTATTGTGCTAAAATTTGCTATGCGGATGACGATCACGAATATAATTTATTGAAACAAAAGTAAGCGGAATTGGAGAAGTGGGCGTGGCATACTTTGCCTTTTTCATTTCTATTCATTTTTTTTCATTAGTTTTCATAGTCTGACTTTTACAACCTTTTAACTTTTTCCAATACATATCGCTCACTTACTTCAAGACTGGCATAACTCAAAAAACGTGATTTTTGAGTTGATGATGCAGAAATATTTGCCATTTCATGTTTTATTTTGCGTCAAAAAATTAGAAAATTATCTCATAAACTTGCTTCGTGAGAAGAGTTTATGTAGACATACTTTTCATTATTTTCATATAAAAAGCAACTTATTGAAAACTTTAAATGCGTTTTTCTCCCACTTTATGTTTTTTGAGTTATGCCACTCTTGAAGTAAGTGAGCGATATGTACCATATTTATTTGTTCGACTTTTTCAAACTCTTTCAACTTTCTGCATTATTTCTTAATTTTGTCGACTTTTTCAGCGATTTTGAATTGTTTCAACATTTTTCATCTTTGTTCAACTTTTTTTTTTGAATTTTCAACCGAGTTCAACATTTTCCACATTTTTTCGACATTTTCAATATTTTCAATCTGCTTCAACACAGATTTAAAAAGGGACCAGGCAATCTTTGGACATGCTAAAAATTTAACTATAACGATAATGCTTAAACTTTTTTAACATTATCAATTATTTTTTGTAATGATTGATGCATTATTTTTGCATTATCAATTTTTTAGTAATGATCAATGCTTTTGTTTTTAATAATCATTAAGAAATAATGAATCGATTATAGATAATGCGTTCAAAAAAATATGCATGATTTACAACTCTGCAATGGACTAATAGACCCATTTTATATTTGCGGCATCAATTTTTGTTTTTTTTTTTTTTGTACTGAGGTAGAGCAGAACTGTAAAAGTGTTGTTGTTTCTGCCTTCAGTATGGTCATTCCATTGTGGAAAGTTTTTTTGTTTGAGTTGCGCGCTTTATCATCAGAAGTGACACACTAATCATTGGTCAGGTATTTTAAATATTTATTTGCTGGGAACTACAGGGTGTCTTACCGTTCTGTGCTTTTCCACCATTGTGGTATATATATGTAGATTTTGAAGGCTCATAATTGGCAGTCGTGGAGTGGAGACGTGGAAAATTTCTCATGGAAAAATAATCGATAACCCAACGTGCATTGATTGTTTAAACATTTTTTGCAAATCAATTATCGATTACTGTGACGATGAGAACGTTACGCGAAATTTTTGGGAAAAATAACGTACCAACAGAACGAACTATTTATCGTATGGTGAATGATATCGAAGAATGAAGGTCTGTAGCTGATAGGGACAAGCCTGTATCACTATGTACTGCAAGAGCGACTAAGAAAATTGCAGCTGTTCAAGAAAATGTTCAAAAGAATCCATCAACCTCAATTTGACACCGTGCTCAACTTTGGCCACAATTATGCACAAGGATTTGCATTTTTTTTTTTCATTAAAGATTCAATAAGCACAAGAGATTCTTCCACATATCTATACGCTGCCCTACATATGCCAATGGGATGTTCTTGAATACTTATAATGAGTGACGGGGCGCATTTCGGCATAGTCGGTTCTGGGAAATGGAAAACCCACAAAAAATTTATGAGTACAATTCGGTCAATAGAAACCACTTTACCTTACTGGTATCAAAATGAAGATGGCTTAACGGTAACTGTCACTGCAGCACGACATCGTGACATAATTGAAAACTTTTTGACTTCAGAGCTGCTTACTTTGGGCTTGATTAATATGTGATTCCAAAAAGATGATGCCATATCGCATTCATTCAATTGCTGCGAGGCCTCTTTCCACCACAAGTTATCGCAAAAAAGGTGATATTGATCCACGGTCACCAGATTCGAATGCTCCGAACTTTTTTTGTGGGGATATCTGAAAAGCAAACCTTTGCAAACAAATCAGAGACCCTTGAGCAACCAACACAAAATATTCGTGATGAAATTAATGAAATTGCGAGATTGTGAAATGTTCTCAAAAGAGCCCGAATATGTGAAGCTAACAGAGTGGGACACTTACATGATATTGCATTCCATACATGATTGCCAACATTAAATATACCATTTATCAACAATGGATCTATTCTCTTTCATTAAAGCAAATTTTATAATCAAACAAAGTATGTAATATACCTACCAGGCAGACACCCTGTATTATATTGATTTATGAATTAAATTACTTCCTTTTAATTTTTTTTTTTTTTGATTTTCGCAAAATCGGCAAACCGATTAATCAACATTTTATTATGTTAATAAAAATTAGTAAAGTAAAACTGTTTACAGAAAAAATTTACAAAGAATTCTGATTAGATTGCAACAATTAAGATAGCTTCTTTTATGTTTGTTATCATAAGTAGTACTTGGAAAAAGATGAAGATAAATAGTGTGATGTTAGATTTATGTAATCTACGGATGTGGAATTGGTTCTTGGTACTTCTAGAGTAGCCTTAAAATTGCTAATGGTGACAACACAAAGCACTTATCTAGAGCGTCCAGTTAGGTGGCATTTGAAGTTTGAAAAACTTTAAATGGAATGTAACGGCTTCTTAGAAGTGTTGCAATGGGAGTGTTAGTCTATAAGTGATGGACTTACCGATAAAGAAACTTCGTTGTTGTCATTTATTTAATACCATTCACGCCGGGTATATTCATCTTGCATTTTCGTTGGTAACACAAAGAAGGAGGCCTAGCATGAATATTCAAGTATGATACATCTATTTTTTTAAAGAGTCATAAATTCTTTGCACGCAAAGTTCATTCTATCTAATGACATCCTTAAAATACACAGAATCTGAACGAGGAGGGAATATTATCGAAATCTGACTGGAGTACAAACATTTTCAGTTTTTTTTTAACTTAATCATTTATAAAAACAATAATTTTCAAGTATAAAATTAATTAATTAATAATTTTAAAACAAAAGTTTTCTTTGCAACAAATCTGGTGAGGGTAATTTTGTGTCCAAGTTTTAAGCCCTTACCCAGATCAGTACCTAAAATGACAAACTTCTTGGTTTGTTAAAGTTCATTATCAGTTTAACTACCCGCATGCAGAATTCTTGGTGGAACACTGAAATTAGACCCAGTAATATAGGACAGTCAAATACACCAAAAACAATGTTAATGATAAAATTTATTTTCTCCCTTCTAAAGATTTTAAGCCAATCGAATGACAACGGGCATTATAGGAGAAAGTCCACCTTCGAAATTTAAAGAACAAGCGCAGCATATTCTTAACTTGGCCAAACAAGACTAGTAAGCAAAACTTTAAGCATATAACATTTTTAAATGAAGAGATATTACGCCTTCGAAAGCCCATACATAGCTTAAGCTTTTGGCATAATACAGTCCAGATGGGAGAAAAATGAGTCAAACACTACACCAACATCTTTAAATTCAGGGACAGGTAAAAGTGGATTACTAGCAGGGTTGCCAAGTTGAAAAGATATGATTCCCGGTCTTCTAAAAAAAAAAATTAAGGAGTATTAGAAATAAAAAAAGAGAAGAAAGATCATTGTCCTTTGAGAAAGACATAAAAAAACACATTTATTAAAAGGAGGAAGCTTTGAAACACCAAACATGAAGTTTGTTTGTCCAGTATCAGCTGCATTGCTAATTTTCATGAATTTCATGAAGGTCGACAGCAAAAATGCAATAAAATTAATAAAAATGATAAATAGTAACAAACCAAGAATGAACCCTTGAGGAACACCATTAGTTGCACAAAAAGTGAAAGATCAAACACAATTAAAGACTATAACGCAATGACGCTTAAATAAATATAAGCATATTGGGGGCGTAACCAATAAGACGCTTGATATTTAATATTTAGCATGAAATTTGACAATTTTCATCAAAACTTTGACCGAAATTGGGCTCATTATATATCCAACTTATATCATCGTTGCCAACCTCTGAACATTATGTTCATGGGCCAACCCACAACATAGGTTTGTTATTGACAAAAATTTGTATTCTTATGCTTGATTTGTTTAATGAGAATACTATTTACAATATGACCGTTGGAGATACAAATTTTGACAAATTTGACCATTTTATATGGTCAATGTTTGCATTTTCTGAATTAATGCAAAACAATAGCTTAAAAAATCAATTCCATTGCAGATCCTTTTCCAAGTCCCAAGTGTGGCAGCTTCGATATCTTCGTAAATGTGAAATATGGCACTGGATTCAAAGGATATAATTTGAAAGTACCCTAAATCTTAAGTACACTTAAGATATTATTCCAAATTAGATTGTACGATCAAAAGAAGTAGTTCAAAGTTTCAACTTCCATAGCTTTCCGAAAAATCATCCAATATGATTCAAATTTTGCTCAGAGGTACTTTTAGATACGGATATCATCATGGCGTTCTCAACTCAGTTTCTGCCTTAGTAGACCTAACACGATTTTCCTTTTCGCCACAGATACATATGTATATACATTGCAAAACGTTGAACGTTTTTGAACAATTCAACGTAGGTTGAAAGTATTGGAAAAAGTCAAAAAAAAAAAAATATGCACAAGCGGAAAAAGTTCAAAAAATTTATTTATTTCTAAAAATTCGGCAAAATCAAGTCATAAGGTTGAGAACCTCAAAAAAATTGATGTACTATATGTAGGTTAAAAATGTCCAGAAATCTTTTAAAATTAATTTATAATTGAAAAAAGATTAAAACAGTCAAAAAATTTTTCGAAAAGTCGAATAATCTTTTCATGTCAGCGTTGTATTTCCAACAATTCATTACAGTAAAGATATTAACACTTCAAAGAAATATATAGCTTTCTGTTAAAGCTTTCGCAATAAGGAATAACAGCTTAGGTCGATCTGTGATGACAAAGCAGAACACAGAACTTATGTTGATTTGTATTGTTATCACAGACCGACTTAAGCTGTTATTCCTTATTGTCACAGATATTTTCTTTTTCTGATCGTGTTCAAATATGAAATTCGGTTTTTCAATTTTTAAAAAGTATCATATTTTTAATAATATATCATATTATGTTCATGCATTTAAATTTGCTTTGAGTTTCACTGTGACGAATTAAGCCTGTGTCACTCAGTAACTTTTTCTACTCACTGCATATTCTGACGTTTCATTGGAGACTTTTGAATGTTTTGAGGTAAAATAAAAGTGTCAAATTTTGCTTATCCTATGAGATACTGATAATATTTGATAATCAAATATAAATAGTAAACAAGTGAAAATAATTTCTTGTTCAGTAAATATTTTTGCACTTTATTTTCTAGCAAATTAGTCATGAAGAAGAAAAAGACTCAAAAAAACAACGAAATACCTATTAAACATAAAATAAGTTAATTTCATTGAAACATCAAATCATATGCTAAAAAAATTATCATTTCAAAATATTAATTATCAAAATGTTTCTAAGTAAAAGTCATTTGACACAGACGCTTATCATTTGATTTGTTATCAATCATATTTTTTCGTTCTCCAACGGCGGAAATTATAGGAATATGAAATATACATAAAATTGGAGGGAGGGTATAAAAAGTAATGGGGGATAGCAGAAATCTCTACCATCAACAAATTTTAAAGTAAAAAGCAGTAGTGACTACATTATTTACTTTTAAATTATTTGAAGTTTTTTTCTCATGACTACAACGTCTCTTCTCTCCCGAAACAAATGTTATATGTAGTATGATTCATCTTGAGCTTCTACTAGGAACTAAACAAAATTTCTATTGCCATTCTGGCTCGTTGTATTATGTTTTGAAGTTCATTCCGATTTTTGACATATAACAATTTCTAACAAGATATTCTGCGGCTTCCTCTGCATCTGTTTCCATGCGACTGTTTCACAAAAATATTGTGAACAACAATTTCCCCTTGCGTCTTTTCTGATCGTGTGGTCCATCCATTCATTGCTAGCGTGTTGTCATAATTTCTGCTGAGTTAGAGGTATGGTTGATAGACAAATGAAGTTAATGATTTGAAATCGCGCCTCGGACCTCAAAATCCTCAAACTAGAGTAGGAATCCAGAAAATTTTGTATTGTCTTGTCAGTGTTGCTCATGAAGGACCATGATTCGCAAGCATAAAGCAACATTGATTGAACATTTGATTTATATGTTAGCAGTTTAGTCAAAGATGAGATTATGTTTACCTCCAATACAGGAGGTTTACCTCCTCAGTTTTAAGTAGACAACCCATTTTCAAAAACATTGATTTAAAAAATGATGCAAGTTACAGATGTTATCAAATTTTCCAACAAATTTTGTATGGTTTTCGGGCAATTATAGATCGGGGAATTCGAATCCATGATTAATTTTTCTTCTTATTCTTTCTTTCTTATAATAAGATAATGATATACAGTTCCGGCATTCTTTTAAGCAAATAACAGTACATTAAAAATGATGTACCACGGGATCGGCGGTAAGATAAAATTTGAGGTGCTGCAACTAGAAAGTGGAAAATCGGTACTTTTTTACTTTTTTCCGGTCAATTGTCCATTTTTTTGTAAGAAAGAAAGAAGAAGAAGAAAAACTAATCACTGATTTGAATTCGCCGATCGATAACTGTCTGAAAACCATACCCCATTTTCTTGGAAAGTTTTATAGCTTCTGTAACTTGCACCATTTCTTAAATCAATATTTTGAATCAGGTCGCGGTCACGCCTACCGACGTATTCTATGTATATTTGCCCAAGCCCATTTTGAAAAAAGTTGCAGCGATTTTGATGAAACTTGCTGATATGGTGCGCATGTGAACAAACTAGGATAGGTTTTCAAAGGCTCTAACAGGGGTGTGGTACAGCCCTAAGTTTTAACCTTTATATCGCCATATGTCGTAACCTGTGCAAAATATTGTGATGAGATTTGGTAACTGGATATATTTCATAGACATGCTTTGAATTTAGCTAAAAATGGGCGAAATTGAAAAAGTGGGCGTGTCACGCTTTAGCAATTAAAAATTTAAATTTTGTAGATCTCGAAATTGGCACATACGATTTTCATATAGATTTTAAAGATGATGTCTCTGAAAGCTGTCATCAATACAAACAATATACTGAAAAAAATCGTGGAAGGGCGTGGCACAGCCCAGAATATTTATAAACGGGATATTAAGAGAACAAACGACGTGATAAAAATTAATAAAGCAGATAAGCTTGCTATAAGATGATTAAAATTTGTTTCAATAGTACCTCCCATATAAGCAATTAACGTTTATTGTTATAGATCAGCGGTGGGCACAAAAATATAACCATAGAGGAAAACAACAACATCAAGCAACAACAAACGAAATTTTAAAGTTTTTTTTACTTTCATTTCCAAAATTGCCATTAGCATAAAAAAAACAAATTACACTACAAACAAAAACAATTGCTACATTCGTCAAGACACAATGCGGCGCCGTCATTTATGCCTTTGTGTTTTGTTTTTGTTTTCATTTGAATTCAAGTCAACGCTGTGCCTCGATTGAAATTCTGCGAATTTTGTGCCTCGATAGCGTTGAAATTCTGCGAATTTTGTGCTTCGATAGCGTTGAAGTTCTGGAAAATTTTTTTCGCTTGGTTGTGCGTCGAATAACGGTTAGAGCAATGTGAGGAAATTGAGGCACTAAGTGCCCTTCCCTGTTATAGATAGTATGCTATGAGTGTAACTTTCATAAAATTTGGTGTACAGATGTCAGATATTATAAGGACACCTCCCATATTAACATAAATTTGTAAGCGTTGTTTTTAGTGAACTATTGCTGCAAATTGGTATGAAATTTAATGTAAGTAGTATAGTTACTACAAGGTATATCTGATTCAAAAGCGGTGGAAATGGCACCAATGGGCGTGGCACCTCCCATACAAGTAAAATACGTTAAGTGGCATATCTATCGAAATGGTTAAGCAATCATACTTAAAATTGGAATTAGAGGTTTGATTATGGAAAGATATTCCTGGATAAAAATCGACCTGGTTTGTACCATTGGGTGTATCACCGCCCTAAATTTTAAGACTAATTACGGCATATATCGCAAACTATTCAAGCTCTTGTGATAAAATTTGGTATGCGCATGTCGGTAACGAATATAATTTATTGAAACAAAAGTAGGCGGAATCGGAGAATTGGGCGTGGCAAATTTCGACTTTTTCATTTCTATTCGATTTTTTTCAACACTTTCCATATTATTTTGACTTTTTTAACCTTTTCCAATATATATTCCATATGTGTTTGTTGTCTTTTTAACATTTACTTAAAAGGTATGTACTTTCAATGCAGTATAGGATATGTGAGTTTCGGCCTGGTCAAAGATAACACCGTTACTAGTTTTTATTTTCGTTTTAATAATTTATTTTGCTAATGAGCGCATTAAGATTGAACGCTAGCGGATCCGCCGATAAGATTATTTAGCATCAAGATAATCTTGGTCTATTTCCTGCTAATTGTTTACTTTCTCTGCAATCAACTCTTTATCTAATTCAATTATAATAGGGTAAGCCCCACTGCATTAACCTTGAGATTCGGTTTTTTTTTTGTTGTACGTCTAGAAGTTTTTAATATTTGCTAGGAATTATCTATTAAAATTCACAATTTGAGTTTTAAAAAGATAGAGGCCAACCATACAAGAAAATGCAGTCATTAAGAAAGAGTGCTAATTCGGTACGTAACAATTTCATGTAAATATTCTATGGTACCTTTTCCACCTGTTATCATTAATGTATCGTCATTCTGCTGTTACCATTATTATAAGTGATAGTACATATTATCTTGAAAAATATAAGCGATAACAATTAAATTTTCGTTTTTTATCTGCAAATACTTGAATCCGTGCGTATGCCTGAAGTTACTATGAACACATAGAGTTTTATTACATGTGGTCGTATTTTATGTATGGGGGCTTTCGACGGTCTGCTGCTTTTTATAACCGATTTTGCTTTTGCTTTTTTTTTATTCCGAGGAATTTTTTTTTTCTTTTTTGTTTTTGTTTTCGTGACTGTTCTTGCACTAAGTGATAAAAAGCATGTTAACAATTAATTTAATTGCTAGTTTGAATTTAAAACTGGAGGAGTATCGTTCGCGGAACCGGAACCATTAACAAGTGCCGTTTTTAACGTGTTATTATTTATTCCACAAATTGTTCGAAAGTTCAAAAACTACTGAAGTTTTATAAAGAGAAAAAAAGTTTTATTTGAAAACCGTTTCAAAATAGTTATTCACACAATGAAAATATTACAATTTTTATTAATTACTTTAGCGTTTTGCGCTGTAAAAGGTTAGAAAAAAGTATTTTTTTCTATAAATATTTTTTATTGCCCAAAAAGTTACTAAACTGTACATTTTTATTTAAAACGACCTAGTTAAAAAGAAATAAAAAACATCAAATGAAGGAGCATGAAAACTCTTAATTAAAAATATCCATTGCAAATTAAATCCAGAAATGTTAATGCGCTACAAAAGAAAACCAGAATCCACTGAAATTTTTTTTTGTTAAGGACATAAATAATCTTATCATCTTTACTATAATAAATTACAGATTCCTCACATTTGCCCAGTGCCTACACCGAGCAGAGTTTCAAAAGAATAAATAAAAATAAAATAATTATTTAAAAAAGGACCAACAACAACAATAACAAGATTTGAAAAAAGCTCAATTAAAGCAGGCTTTCGAACCCTGTAAATTTTGGGTGCGGGTACGGGTTCGGGTTCAATGCATTTAAATTTAGTGGGTGCGGGTTCGGTTCGGGTGTAGGTTCAATTTTTTTCCGAAAAAATAAAAAAATTAAACAATTTCATTTAATTTTTATCACAGAATGTTTTTTTTTTTATTTTTTGAAAAAATCTCGACACTGGCTTGAGTTGTTGGAACAGCTAAAATGACCTTAGCAGCTTCACACAATAGAGGTGTATCAATTTTTTTTTGCTACCAGAATTCTAAAATCTATTTTCTTCATTGATGATTCTTCTTTGATGTTGAATTGTTTTTCTTGTCCTTAAGCAGCTCTTCTAGCATTTTTGCACTTTCATCATCGGAATAAGATACTTCTACACTTATTTCGGTAATATTTTCAGTTGTAAGTTCTATGCTAATTTGTGATACCGTTTCTGACTATATTTGCATTTCCACCGAAATTGTCATTTTAGCCGGCCACATTGTTAATTTTTTGGAGCACGCTCTCAACCATGATTTTTCTTGAAGTTAAGACTATTTTGAATTTATATTCAAGGTGGAACAATTAAAATTCAAAGACCTATTTATTTATGTAACTTTTCATGTTTTTTTTACTTTGAATGCAATTTTAACTATGTCTCCCTCTGAATTTTAATTGTTCCTACTTTAATATTAATTTAAAAAGTCTTAACTTCAAGAAAAACGATGGTTGAAGGATGTGCTCCAAAAAAAAAAAAATTTAAACATGGCCGGGCTGAAATGAACATTTCGTCATGGCTTTGATTTTATTTGCTTTTTTTTTTTTGGAGCACACCCTTCCACCATGGTTTTTCTTGAAGTTAAGACTGTCACGAATTAATATTAAAGGAGGAACATAAAAATTCAGAGGAAGACATAGTTAAAATTGCAAAGTAAAAAAAAAAACATGAAAATTACATATAAAGTTTTGTAATCTAATAAACGTCAGAGCACATAAAATGTGGAATTCCAGCGAGTTGGACAATCAAGCTTTGCTTTTTTTAAGCCTTATCTTTTTACCAAAGAAGCTTTAATATGCGCTCCAGGCTTCTTAGGAAAATCTCAGCACTTAGTAACATTAATATTAACTATAGAAATTGTGTCATAAGCTGCCAACTGGGAAGTATGAGCTATGCACCTAAAGTGAATTATATCGTTATATAAACTAGACAAGAGTTCTAATCCTTCTTAAATTGCATTTAATCCTTCCTTCAACTTCTTCAAAGGGAAATTCATATTCATTTCTCAGGAGTTCAATGAAAATTGTCAAAGTAAATAAAAGCCAATAACAACAAATAATAATCTTGCTTGGAGCCAAAAAATTCTATGAAATATGAGATTTAAAAGTTTAATAACTTCTGTAATATATGTAATTTGAATTTCTAGGCGCAATAAAAATTGAACCTGAACCGAATTTTTTAATGGGTTTGGGTTCGGGTTCGGGTTCACATAATATAAAGTAAAACATTGTTCCGAAGCAGGTTCAGGGCTTGGGTTCGGTTCGGGTTCGAAACCCTGAATTAAAGACTTAAAAACAAATTCATTTTCTTTAAAGCATACAGTGGCCACAAGTATTAAACTTGGCACAAATGTTTCTCAGTTATATGAGAGTTTTGCTAATTATGAACATAACTTCCACATTTTTCATCTGAATTCTTCCATGTTTTCGTTTACAAGTCTCGATTATTTTAAAAGTTGATTCTCATATTTTTCATAATATTTTAGAAAATTTTAATGATTCATTGTTGTCTTATGCCGAAGTGATTTATGCTTATCATCAACTAACCAAATGCAACACACAAAATTATTAGCAAAATTGAAAACCTCAAGATCCACATCCTTTCAATGTTCCATATACATATGTATGTATATCTATTTATAACAACTCGCTCATCTTAAAGCATTTATTAAAGAAACACATTAACTTAAGGGATAGGAGAAAAATTGATTTATTTCGAAAGTTTTAATTTTTTTGACTTTAATTTCTTAGAAAAAATAGTTCTTTTATATATGAGTTATTTTTTTTTTTTAATTTTCACTCAATTTTTTGTAATATATTTGACATTATTCTCGCTATTTTATTGACCTACATTCAAAAACATTAGAATAATTCAATTGTGTCAGATATTCAATTCAAAATGAAAATAGTATCTCAATAAATGTATTTTCTCCTAATGTCCACTTTCTAAATGTTCTAAGAAAAAACTTTCACAAATTGTTGTTGCAGGTGAAGTGAAACTTTATTTACTTAAAACAGTATACAGTTTGTCCAATACTTGTTTGCAAATTAAATTATGAATTAAAACAAGAAATGCATGTTTGTTTGTACAAAATTTTTTTTAAATCAATTCTCTTACTCATTCCATATTAAATAGAAAACACAAAAATATTATTTGATAAAAACAAATAGAATAGTTAATGAAACATAAATAAAAACAAAATTCATTTCATGGTGTCAAATAATTCAAAAAGAACATTTGAAGAAACTAATAAACTATTAAGAAAAAATTCAATACTAGCTGTGTCCACCACAAACATCAATTTTTGAAATAGACGTAATATGCTTTTGTAAATCTTCTTCCGGTATTTTTTTGTCCATTCCTCCCTTGTAACTCTGATTAGAGCATTTTTTTTTTTTTGTTAAAGCCCGTTTTGCAAATTTTTTTTTAAGTGTGCCCATTAATTTCCGATTGGGTTCATATCGGGGCTTTGAGCTGATATGTTTATCAAATTATTGCAATTATACAGCACCCAGGTTCTGCACAAGAGCAATTTGGGCTTAGAATCATTGTCCTGATACAATTTGTATTTTAACTTTTCGGCCTTTTGAGTGTCAGTGATGCCGAAATTCTGAGCACATTTTTTCCTTCGTCATGGTAAAAACTCTCAATTCACCAACGGCTTCCCATGATATGTATACACATACCATCGCGGGTAACTTTCCGGACTTCACAGTAGGTATTATACTCTTCTACTGCAGGGCTGTGTTTGGTTTCCTTCAAACTTTATTAGAACCATCGTGATAATATATGTACATACATGGTTTTTGTTTCGCAGCAGAAAATAAGCTCTCTCTTATATCTCATTGACGCTGCAGTAGAAGAGTATAATACGCACTGTGAAGTGTTGAAAGTTGCCCGGGATGGTATAGGTATACATATCATATTAATAAAATTAGTTCCTTAAGTCAAAAAATTTATTTTTATAACTTAATTTTACTATTTAATTTAAAAGTTTATGGTTTAATTTATATTATTTCAGCTAAAAAAAAATAAATTAAATAATTGAATTTTTCACGGTTACTAGTGCGTGGTGCGATTATACTTGAAAACTTTGCACCGAAAGAAAAAAAAATTTTAAGTAATTTGTTTTTACTTGCCTAACAATTTTCAGGACATTGCAATATTTATTGAAATTTTGCCATAGTTTAACCCGAACCCTTACCTTTTCATTGTGTTTAAACGTTTAAAATTCAATAATTTAATTTAATTTTTTTTTACTGAAATGATTAAAGAAATAAACTTTCGAGTTTTATAGTAAAATTAATGTTTTTACTCATAACAATAATATTGTATGATTATTGAAACAAATTTTAGAAATATTATCATTTTAAAGTATGGATGGAAACACTCACGTCAGTAATGGCGTTACTCAAATTACGTCAGTAATTCAGGGTTAAATACGACATTATGTCAAAAACTTATTGTCAATTTTTTCTAGCTTAAGCATTTTCTACACATAGAAAACAATTTATTTGAGTATCTCAAGATTTGGCAATAATGATATAGGCGAAATAATTATTCGATATAAGAAGCCGCACATTCCACCAAATTCAATAAAATTATTGGATTAATCATATATATAGTAATTATTACATTATTATGTTTGGATATTATTCTAAGTTAATTATATATTTTGTAATAATTAGCAAATAATAAATTAGTTGAACAAATATTTATTTATTTATTTGTTACAAATATTCACATGTAAGTATTCGCCAAACCATGTATTTGGTCGAAAAAATATTGTTTTGTCGCTAGCGCTTACATTTATTACTATCGATTTAGGAAAAATCGAATTAGTAAAAAACCGATATTTTAAAATATCAAATCTCAGCTAAATCGATATTTTCCCTTATCGATACATCCATATATTGGATGCCGTTGGTATTTACACAATCATAAATACCTGAATTATATAATGGGCAAAATGTAAAAGGCAAAAGTAATGTGTAATGTGAGTAATGTGAAATAAATAATTTAAATATAAATAAGATTACCAAATATATATTCGATCCAATTAAATCTAATCAATCGACTCAAATAGAGATACAATAAACAACAATTTAACTTCCAATTAAGGGAAAATATATTAAAAATTGCCCAAGTAAACCATATTGGAAAAATATGTCACGTTCGCAATGTTACATTCGTAATGTCATTATACTTTGTAAAAAAAAAATAAATGATATTTTTCAATCAAAAGAAATATACCAACAATAAGATGTGAT
The DNA here is from genome assembly GCA_949775025.1 of Tricholauxania praeusta. NCBI lineage: Eukaryota > Metazoa > Arthropoda > Insecta > Diptera > Lauxaniidae > Tricholauxania > Tricholauxania praeusta. The sequence continues at coordinate 39,685,628 of OX459030.1, read as the reverse complement.
ATTATTCCATAACATTTTAAAATTAATCGCATTAAAAAATGTTGGCTTGTTTCGCTGACTTCTGCTTTTCTATAGATGGCCATGAAAAACACATCTATATTGGTCACGTGTGAATCACTTTTTTATTGGCTTTACCTTGGAACCAGTATTACGTCTGGCATCAACTTTACCATTTAAAATAGTACTACGAAGGGGAGGTGTAATGTGCTATTAAATTTTAAACAACGCTGTACCACAAGCCACCGAAAGCAGAAGTTGACATATTGATCGACTTTTTGCGTTATAAATACAAAGTTCATTTCGATTTTACTAAAAGTGCGTAATATTATCTTCAAAGTTAATTCCCTTAGCAATCGATCAAAAATTACGGAACTATAAATTTTAGAAATATCGCAAAAAACAAGTAGAAGAAATTGAAAAAAATTGCGGTTTTTTTTAACCTTTCCGAAAACAAGGATATAGACAGAATTAAAGAAAAATCGCACATGATTCAAATATGCCCGATATTGACCTTTTACTCTCATAATCCAAGTCGCAAGGAGCATGATCTAAATCAGTGTCAGGCAAGCCTACACAGTTGCATGTTAACATGCATCAAACTAAAATTATCTTTTAATTGTTTGTCTAAATTTATCTTATGTTAATCTTAAATTCCTAAATTATATATTTTTCCTCCTGAAAATAAAAATAAAAACTTTTTTCAAAAAAAAATTAACAGCCGAAAAATAATTGTGAAACTTTTCCGAAAACTCCGAAAAATATTTAGACCACTTCACTAGACAATTTTTTCAAATAACAACAATTTAATAAAAAAACAGCGCGCAGGTGCCCTTTGGCTAGCGCTAGATTTGCCAAAGAAAATTCTGACCTTTTCTGGCAAAAGATCCAAAAAATTTTGTAGGTACTGAAACAAGTTATAATCCGATGGGCCAGATCTGAAGAAAATGGTGGGTGTGGTAATACATTCCATTCTAGGTGTTGAAGCATTTGACGAGTTATCAAACTTGTATAAGGGCTACCATTACCATTATCTTTTCTTTTGATCAATTTTGGTCTTTTCTGTTTGAGTGGATCAATGAATTTGTTCAGTTGATGATACTACACTTCAAAATTAATCCTGGTAAAAAAACAATCGCGTTGAAATCCTACTTAAAAGACAGCATCACATTTTTTGATGAATATCGGTTTTTCAAGGTCATTGATTCTGTTCAACTTTATACTCCATGATCTCTTGCGTTTCAAATTGTTTTAGACAGTCGCATTTCTCATCCCCAGTTATGCTTTGCTTCAAAAATGAATAATTTTTTGAAGTTTGAGAAGCAAATCGCAGACGTCAATGCGACAAAGCAAATTTCTTTCAATAAGAACATGTGGAACTTACATGTTGTATTTGAAATTAAACCAAGTCGTGATCTTGAACAGTCGAATTCGATAAATTTAATTTCTCAGCGATCTCTCGAGTTGCTATTTAGTGGTATGCTTCAATCAATACCACTATTTTATCTTAATCAACATACACATTGATTGATATCATTCTCGATAGTATTACCGATTTAACGAACTTTCCGATATATGGATTCTGGAATTACCAAACATATTAGCTCAATTTTATTTTTGTTTTTCTTAAGCACTGCTTTGTTTCAAGTTATTTTTATTTAACTTCAAAACTATTCAACCGATTTGAAATAGATGCATATTAACTTTGTAGAGTATTAAAATAACCATTTTGTTGATTTTGAGAATCAGTATTCCCAAATTATTTTGAATTATCTTATCTATCTCTGAATTATTTTCATAAATTTTATTTTTTTATTTTGTCAGACGTTACTTTTTTGATAGGAAAACAGTGTTTCAAACCAATAACAGAGACGATAAGTTTAGGAAAATTTGCAGCTTTAATGAAAATGTTCATTCCGCGAAAATATCAGGCCCCAATCAAAATGTTCCCTATAAAAATGTATGTGGTTTGACGGACGGGAATGGCGTTTAATGTTTCAATTGAATGAAATTTTGAGATTGCAAAGTTTCGTAAATTTATCATCTCTACCAATAGCATGAAACATACGATATTAAATATAGAATAAGTCTGTGCACATATGTATGTTTGTTAAAAAACTTATTTATTCTATTATATTTCAGCTGAATTGCAATGTTACAAGTGTGAGGGAGATGAATGCAATGAACTTAATAAAAGTATGTTAGAGTCTTGCGGACCCGACGATGAAGCAACAACAGAGTCCAGTGAGCCTTCCAGTTCCACAGAATCTTCAGATACGACAACAGTTTCGGACTCAACAACAGCGTCCAGTACACCATCCGGTTCTACAGGATCCTCAGTCTCAACAACAGACGGTTCTACGGCACCCTCGGAATCAACGACAAGTTCGGCCTCAGTCTCAACAACAGTTTTTACAACAGATTCAACGATAGTTTCGTCAACAAGTTCAATAACAGATTCAACTACAGTTTTGTCGACAGACTCAACAACAGATTCTTCAACAATTTCAACAACAGATTCTACAACTGTTTCCGCAACAGATTCATCAATTGATTCAAGTTCACCCTCATCAACTGATTCATCAATTGGTTCAACTTCACCCTCATCAACTGATTCAACAATTGGTTCAACTTCACCTTCATCAACTGATTCATCAATTGGTTCAACTTCACTCTCATCAACTGATTCAACAATTGTTTCAACTTCACCTTCATCAACTGATTCAACAATTGTTTCAACTTCACCTTCATCAACTGATTCATCAATTGGTTCAACTTCACTCTCATCAACTGATTCAACAATTGTTTCAACTTCACCTTCATCAACTGATTCACCAATTGTTTCAACTTCACTCTCATCAACTGATTCATCAATTGGTTCAACTTCACTCTCATCAACTGATTCATCAATTGGTTCAACTTCAATTTCATCAACTGATTCATCAATTGGTTCAACTTCAATTTCAACAACTGATTCAATAACTATAGCTGCACCAATATCTGCGATAGATCAAGATATTGCAAATACCAACAATGTCCTGGCACGTAGTCAAAGATCTGTGTACATTAAAAATATGAGTCCAACTGATTTACTTCTACACAACTATCGCTTACGGTCACGTTCTGTTCGGGCAGCACCAAGTTACATGTGCTATAGCGTAACAATACCTGGTAAGTTCTCGAATGAAATCGAACATTTATATAATATAATTTACGAAAAATCCTCTACATCTATAGATGAAGATGGCGATGGCAAGACTAAGCGCAAACTTGGTTGCGTTGCTGTACAAACCGATCAGTCAGCTTGTAAAGTCCTTCAGGATGAGTATAACATACTAGACAATAGTTGTAAATTTTGTTCAACCAACGAATGCAACAGTAGCTCAGCCCTAAATATTTCTATTTTATCCCTGCTCACAGCTTTGGTTGTAAGCTATTTAAATCGGTAGAAAATAATAAATAGTACAATATATATAAGTAAAAAATTTAAGAGGAATTTAAACTAAAGTATGTACATACTTATAAGACACAAATATTTCGATGCGCCACTGCAAAATCTGGATAATCTTATTTTAGCGAATGCCTTACACTATATAACATAAAAAGGTCATTGCTCTGTTGTATAATATAAATAATTTGAATTGCATAGCTTATGGGGTTCATTCGAAATATCGTTTGCATTTATCCTCATTTGCTTTGAATTAGTTCTTAATGTGCTTTAACTATTCGAAATAAGTTAAAAATGTTATTGATAATTAATTTTTGTTATAAATATTAATAGTAGAAAAATATCAAAAATATCGAAAATAAAATAATTTTTTATTTAAGAGGACAACACATCATTACAAAAACTAAAATACTGTTGTGAACACACTAAGTTGTTCCAGAATTTCACAAACGCAACTAAAATCAATAAATCTAGATCGAGTCAATCAGAACAGAACAAATAAAAACATTCCAACTTATTATATTCACTATCAGCAAAAAGAGAAAAACATCAACTGGAAACAACCACTTTCACAGCAACTACATTAAAAGAAATTGCGAATGAACTAAGCATTAAATGAGGTCAACAGTGTTGCCAAGTAGAATGTTCGAGACATTTCTAGAAGGCAGCATCGCCCGATATAAAAACGAGATTTGTTTACACAGCAATTCAATTGAAGTTTTGGTATGAGCTATGTTTCTACATTGAGTTAAGTTTTATGTGTTTTGACATAAGGGAATCACTTATGGGATCAAAACAAAAAAAAAAAAAACAATTGAATTACTAAAACAGTTAATTCATACTACAGTTATTCTTGTAAATAATCAAAAAGTAAATGTTTTTACATCATTATTCAGAGATCAGAACTTATTAGAAGTGAAGACTTTTATTTGAGGCTGAAATTACGTAACAATCAGTGATGCGAATGTAGCGGTTTTTGGATCGAACTACATCTAGCTCCTATTTTTGATAATGTTCTGTATTTTCCCAGACTTTGTTTTATTAAATGGTTAACGTTATACTAAAAAACCACATCAAACACAGATGGTAAAAAAAACAACTATATAGATTTTAAATAGAGTTTCACAATGCAAATACTGCCAAAAAATCAAGTTTGATATGGCAACCATGATATGTAATACAGATCGATCTGCAAAATTGTGGCCATTTCCGGAGTAATTTTTGCACAAAATTTGAATCTGGCTTCAGAATATGATTGATATTTAAACATAAATACTCCAAAAACCCGATGTGATAGACCAATTCTGAAGCCAGACTCGAAAGCTGCGCAACACCAACATTCGATTTTTGTATAATCATTATTTTATAATTTTGGCAGTTTAAAGACTGACTGTTTAATCCTAGCCTAAAGATTTTCTATTAGATTCCAATTTGGAGAGCTTCCAAGCCACTCAGTCCACACCTCTCCGAAGAAAATTTTTGCAGCCATAATGTTTACATTTGCGGTAAGACATTTTGCTTCATATTGCATTAAAATGGCTGTCATTCGTTCTGGAAATTGTTGTTTCCTATTGTAGCATTTTGCATAAGCTGGCGATTTTTTTCCTATAGTAATCTTCGTTTACAGTACACCAATCGTCAATGATTATGAGATCTGATTTGCCATGCATACTTATTCCTCCCGTAATCATTATTTGGTGCCGTGACATAATCCCCATTTCGTAAATGGGGACTATGTCCGCAAATTATTCGGACATAATTTCCATTTTTGGTATGAGGATTATGACCGCAAAATTTTCGGCCATAATCCCCATAAAAAAGTGGACATAATACCCAAAGCTAAGATTAGCCTATAATATATCCAACACCTAGTTTACTAGCCACAGTAATTTTACATAAGAGTAGGGGTAAGTGGGCGGCCTTCGGCCGCAGCTCAGGACTTAAAACTCCCAAAAATCCAACACCGGCTTCGCGGCGGCCTTCCGCCGCGGATCAGTCTATAATATATCCAACACCTAGTTTGCTAGCCACAGTAATTTTACATTAGAGAGTTTATTTTTTCGGACAAACATAATCCCCATGGAGATTAAGTTTGAAAAATTTTCGGACATATCCCCCATACCAAAAATGGGGATTATGTCCGAAAATTTGCGGACATAATCCCCATTAAATGGAGATTGGGGGTTATGTCACGGCACCTCATTATTTTTAAGCCTTGCTTTGGTCTTTGAACGGGAGCTTATTGCTCTTCGGTAACCTTTTCTGAATTGCTCGAATTCAATTATATTTATTATAATAATAATACATTCAATGATTGCATTAAATTTTTCTATAGTAAACTTTTTTCGGTCATAACATTATCGATGCCATATACGCAGAGGTATGTTAATTGTTTCTCGTATCCTTGGTGTACAAAGAATTTCAAGAATATTCGCAATAGTCGTAACAGGGCATGGAATAAATGCGTTTGTAGCCAGGACCATAATGAAGTCAATTGCTTACCAGCGACTGTTTCCGGAACTTAAAGATATGACGGCTTTAGCTTACTCTGAATATTTGACTAAAATAGGGCCGAATATTCTACAGTGGGTGATCATATTGTTAGAGCCACTACGTCAAAAACACATTTTTTAAACTTACACCATGATAAAAGCATGAAACTAAAAATGCTCAAATATCTTTATTAACTTGTTTCTAAGGGGGCTTATTGGTAAAATAAAAATACAAATTAAGTGTTCCTATGAGTATTTGTAGAACTTTAAATAATTGTAAAGAAATATGTCAAAACTTTTGCTAAGCCGCCTTTTGCAGCTATCATCTCTTTAGTTCTTCTAGGCATACTTTATATGCATTCTAACCAAGTTTTTTTTATTTCTTCACTTCTGTGCCACAGTTTTATTAAACACTTCATGAAATGCTGTCAAAGGTTTTCTATAAGATTCAGGTCTGAATTGCTCCAATGCCATTTCAAAACCTTAATTTGCTTATATGCCAGGTGTTTCGTGATTTTTTAAAAGCTTTGTGGCAAGGGTAGATTCTACTATAAACAAAAAGTCACCATTCATCAACTTAGGGAAGCCTATTTGTGTCTAAGACCTTGATAAATTGGTCTTGTCTCATTTTGCCCTCAGCAATTTACAAAGGGTCAATACCTTGTCTGCTGATAACAGACCACACAGTAAAGCTAAAAAGGTGTTTCACTCATTTTACTATACAGTCATTGCGGTATTTCTCCTCAATTAATCTTCTTAAAAACTCTGTATTGTCAGACAGAAGATGAATCAAAGACTCGTCAGAGAAAAAAAATCTGAAAAATTCAATAGAGTCGTAATTGGCACATAACAGTACAGCAGTTCGGTTCGGTTTCAACAATCGGAAAGTTCTGATCGGCGCGAGTAGATAATTGTCCTTCTTGTGTCCTCTTTTCATGACGACGAAGCAATTGATTCTTGATCTGGAGAGCAATTAGACTGAAGTGATTCTACAATAGAACCAAAGGTGGGGTTGATCTGCAGATCAAATGTGCGCTACATACAGCGTTAGTTGGCATCATCAAATTATTTACCTCGGCAATCAGCCCGTACTCTTGCGCAGTAGAGTTTACCTGAAAAGGTGTTGGCTGTTAGGCGTTTAACGATAACTGGAGCCTTTGTAGAATGAAAGTCTGCTTAAAAAGGTACCGTCCCATTGATGATCGACAGAAATCCTCCCTCCAAATACTCCAAAAAGACGTAGATGCATTACGTGTACTGTAGAAACCATAGCATAAGGTTATCAAACTATGAATGCCATAGATGTCATAAGGCGATCTGCCTGTCCCATGCAAATACGGTCTGCCAAGGCTGCACTTCAACATTTTGAAAGTGAATCCAATTAACTATAAATGACTGTACTCTATCTGCACTTTGAGTTTTGTAAGTGGTTGACCGGGACCAAGCTCGTTTCGGCGACCACGAAGACAATCGTTTTTGTGGTACTCGAAATCCCCTTTCGGGTAGACTGGGACCTAGCTCGTCTCAGCTACCAAGTCTTAGGAACTCGCTCGTCTCGGCTGGCAAAGAATATGGGGAGACGCGATCATCAGTTGCGTCCATGCCTATGCTCCAACGAGTTATTCGCTCTCGTGTACTCGCTGCGCTGAGCCATACACGAGCTGCACCTACTACACAAGAAGTATAAGTCCCTCCTCACTTTTGTTTATTAGAGACATTCAAGAGACAAGTTCATTATTAAATTATATATTCATTATTCACAATAATAATGTATACTAATATTTTAAAACTTATTGTTAGTCTCTTAAGAGAAGATTCAATAAAAGGAAATGAAGTTTAAAAAAATAAAAATAAAAAAATTTTGTAATTGATTTAATTATTTGCAAAGAATTTTTTTATGAATTTTTGCTTACTTAATTTAAGTGTAATGAGACAGGTCTTCCCATTTCAATTTTTCACATTCTCTTTTTGTACATTTCAATGAATGTCGCAGGTAACTTTTCCAATAGATTTATTGAACAAAATACCACGCTTGTTAGATTCCAAGGGCATATAATGTCTGAAGCCACATCTGCCTTAAAACCAGGTTGTCTATACTATTATATAAAGAGGTAAGGTTTGTTTGTTTGTTTGTTTGTTTGTTTGTTTGTTTGTTTGTTTGTATGTATGTTCAAGGTAATCTCTGGAACTACAGAACCGATTCCAAAAATTTTTCTACTAATAGAAAGCTACACTATTCCTGAGTAACATGGGCTATATTTTATTTTGATAAAATCAAGGGGAGTGGCACTTTACGTGCAATTAAAATCTTTAACTCGCTATATCTTGGTTCATATGATAGCATGAGTCTTAAAATTCGGTGTCAGGATGCACATAGCCTATGTTAAGCACTTCCCAAAATATGAACAGGACTAGACACCAGGGGCGTGGTGGCTATAGGACTTTAATTTAGGGTGGCCCTCATTCGCAAATATTTTTAAAATAGCATTTTTACAAAGGCCACTTAATCGATTCACATGGAACTTACAGCACATGTCTTTTATATTAAGACGCATAGCTAAGATGATGAAACTTTTATTTAGCGTGGCCCTCATACACAAATATTTAAAAAATAGCGATTTCTCAAAGACAGGTGAATCGATTCTCATGAAACTTACACAGTATGGCTTTTATATTTAGGGGCATAGATTAGATTGTAAAAATTTTATTTAGGGTGCACACTTAGGGTGGCCCTCATACAAATATATTTTTAAATATAATTTTCTCGAAGACAGGTTAATCGTTTCGCACTGAATTTGCACCACGTATTTCTTATGTTAAGAAGCATAGCTAAGGCTACAAAACTTTAATTTAGGGTGGCCTTCACACTAAAATATTTTTTAAATATCATTTTCTCGAAGACTGCTAAATCGATTCTAATGTAATTTACACCACATGACTTTTATACTAAAGGTCACAGATTAGATAGTAAAACTTTTACTTGCGGTTCATACTTAGGGTGGTCCTGATACAAAAATATTTATAAATATCATTTTCTCGAAGACCGCTCAATCGATTCTCATGGAATTTACTCCACATGGCTTTTATATTAAGAGGCACAGATAAGGTAGTAGACCTTTTATTTAGGGTGAATACTTAGGGTGACCCTCATACAAAAATATTTTTAAAAATAATTTTCACGAAGACAGGTTAGACGATTCACACCGAATTTACGTCACGTATCTCTTATGTTAAGAAGCATAGTTTAGGCTACACAACTTTTATTTAGGGTGGCCCTCATACAAAAATATTTTTTAAATATCATTTTCTCAAAGACCGTTTAATCAATTCTCATGGTCTTAACACCACATGGCTTTTATATGAAGGGGTACAGATTAGATAGTAAAAATTTTACTTAGTGTTCACACTTTGGGTGATCCTCACACAAAAATATTTTTAAATATCTTTTTCACGAAGACAGGTTAATCAATTCATACCGAATTTACACCAAGTAACTTTTATATTAAGAGGCGAAGCTAAGGCTTCAATACTTTTATTTAGAGAGCATATTTAGGGTGGCCTTCATACAAATATATTTTTTGAACATAATTTTCTCGAAGATCGCTTAATCGGTTCTCATGGAATTCACACCACGAGACTTTTATATAAACAGGCACAGCTTAGAATAGAATGAGTGATGCCACGCCCCCTTATCAAAAAGAAAATAAATTTCATCATATCTTATCAACTTTTTGATGCAGATAAATGAAACTTGGTACATATATAAAGAGTAGAGAAAGTAGTAAGATTCCATGCAAAAATGGGCGGTACCACGCTTCCATATGAGAAAAACTCAACTTTTTATGTATCAACAACTATTTGACGCAGATGGATAAGATTTGGTACATATGTTTCTTATAGATTGTAAAAATTTCTTAACATAGTTTGGTTTGGAAAAAATGAGCCAAAGAGAAAGAAAGTAAGATTCAATGAACAAATGGGTAGTGCCATGCCTCCAAGATAAGAAAAAACTATGACTATGAGACTCGGACATAGAAGACAAGGACTGTAACCAAATTAAACTCAATCAAAGGTGCTGATTCTACGTATTCCAATCATTCCCGTCAATTCAATTGCTCATTTATGAGCCAAATAGAAAAACCAACAACGTTGTTTATCCACTTGCAATAAGATAAATATCAATGAAAATAGTTTTTACTTATTTAATCCAACTAAAATAAAAACACATTATGTTTTATTTTTTGAGGCGTAGCAATGCGCGCCGGGTTTTGCTAGTATTTTATAATTTTCTACGAATTTGTCAAAAATATCTCGAGCTGCAGCAAAGCGGTCAAATTGTTTTCGTTGAACCTCGGTCGTCGAATCGATTTAGATCAGTGGTCGGCAGAGCGCAAATATCAAATATTTTCTTACGCTCACAAGAGAGAGAAATGACTTAGCTACAAGCACTGACAAAAATGTTTGCTCGTTTTGCTGTTTACACTCCATGTGATTTCTTATTGCAGGAGTTGAATTTTAGCTATAAAATGCTTTTGTACATAAAATCTATTAACTATCCCTAAAACTCGCTTACATATTAAGCATTGCGCATTGCCAAACAAATGTTCGACAAAAAATATCTATTTTGCCATTTGATTTCAAACATTTTTGCAGTGCATTACCGAAATAACAAGCTCAGTTTGTAGTTTGCTTACTCTCGCTTAAGCTCTTCGTTTGCTCGCGAGCATATGGGGTGCAGTGCTGTCGTTTCGAAAAAGATTTAAGTGCTCAATTTAATATTTTTGGGTAGTACTTTGTGAAAATGGGTAGTACTACACCTACTCATACTATGATAGTAAGAAAGTACCCAGCAGGCAAATGAGCAAGGCCTGCCTCGGAGAAGGCCTGCTAGCACTGCTACCATTATATATATAAGGACTTCTAAAAACTAGATTTTCATGCAAATAAAAATACAATCACAGAAGGCATAATTTAATCAAATATTATTATAAACAATTGTGATTCTAGTCTGTAAGGAAATGTAATCCAAAGGCTTAATAAAGAAATGAAATGAAATGAAATATGCCTTCCCACAACAGACGTGCTATCAGGCCTCATATTAGAAGGCAAAGAAGAAGGACCCTATTTACTTTAAAGCTTTTCTGTTTCTTTTTTAATTTCATATATTGTAATGTTTTATGATTACTTTTTTGTTATATGCATTGTACATATACGACATGAAAAGTAGACACATGGCTAGAAATTAAGAGAGGTGTGCATATTGCCAGGCTAGTCTTCTTTTTTTTTCATGTTATGTTATAGGAGGTAGAGTTTTGTGTATTCTTTGTCAAATTGTAAATTAAGAAACATCACAAAAAAAATCATGAAAAACTTATCAACGCAAGTGAGAAGGCGCGGATAAAAAAAAAACAATATATATTTAAAGTCTTTACGATGTATTAAAATTTAAGTTTTGTTAAGTATTTCTGAGAGTCCTTCTACGGTAAGCGGTCTTAGAAAGCCTACTTATGAAGGCCTGTTTTCTTGGGACATTTCATATAAAAAAGAAAGTACGTTTGAAAGGAGGGTGGAAGGCCTTATACTTACCAAGGAAGGCCTTCTAGAAGCACTGTTAGCTCCTGCCCTTGCCTACTGGGTATTAATAAAAGTTAACAGTATTTGTGGAAATTCATTTATTATAGAATGTATTTATTGCATGAAGCTATTTGAAGGACAGATTCTTTTCTGTGTTAGTACCAGCATTGGTTAAATTGGTGGCTTCTGCTTTCGACTTTATTAGAAACCTATAATAAAAAATAGATCATTTTCCTATCAAGTTATACCTTGGTAAATTTGTGGCATACTTTTCCATAACAGCCAAAGAAAAAATTACATTATCTAAAGACGCGCACAAGAAAAATTAATACAAGCGAAATTAGTAGCGTTCTAAAGGTATGAATCTTTTATGAATCATAAATTATGATCAGAGCTGGGCACCACTACACGCGTGTTTCTCTTCAATGTTCTCCAATGCATGTGTAGTTGTGCTTTGTTCGCTTTTCAAAGCAAACAGAACTAAATTTTACGCTCTCTGCTTTATATACGTATATGAAAAGTTGTTCTCATTCTGCCGCAGTCCCGCGCGCGGTACGTTTTGCCCAGCCACGATTATGATCGTTCATAGTTCAATTGTAAGGGTTGATGCGATGCTAAAATTTTTCTTATTTCTCATAAATTTTTGAGCGACTAAAGCCCAATTTCCATGTGATCTTATTTTATCTTATTTCATCCCATATCAGGGATATCAAATCAAATTTTTGTAAGAAAGAAAAAGCATGCGAACAAAACCTAATGCGCTTGGAGAATGCGAGAGTGAATAGCATACATTTGCTATCTTCATAGCATGTGATGTCCTCCCTGATATTTGATAAAATAAGATAAGATCACATGGAAATTGGGCTTTATATCCAAATTATTAATCCAAAATAATGAGCTATGATTTTGACACTTCAAGAATTAAGTATTTCAGTTTCAGGGATGAGTTTAATAACTTGCATGCCATTATAATTGAAGCACGAGAGATCAAAGAATGGTGGGGTAGTGCAAATTGCGGATTGGTTGGAACAAATTTTGGGTAGTACAAATTGAGGGTTGGGTACTAGAGTAGTACGCGTGGCTGAAGGGTAGTACAAAAGCACTATTGTAGTACAAACGACAGCACTGATGGGGTGCCGACCACTGATTTAGATCAGTGGTCGGCAGAGCGCAAATATCAAATATTTTCTCACTCTCAAAAGAGAGAGAAAAGACAAAAGCACCAATCACTGTAAAAAATGCATTTACGTTTTGCTGTTTACGCTACATATGATTTCTCATTTTAGGGGTTGAATTTTAGTTATAAAATGCCTTTTTATATGAAATTTAATTGCCATCCATAAAACTCGCTTGTAGATTAAACGTTGTGTATTGCCGACAAAAATTTTTGTGGAAAAACTATTTATTTTGCCATTTGATTTTAACCATTTTTGCAGTGCATTAAGAAAAAATGAGCAGCTCATTTTGTAGTTTGCTTACTCTCGCTTATTCTCTTCGTTTGCTCGCGAGCCTATGGGGCGCCGACCACTGATTTAGATTCATCACAATATAGAATTTTCAACACTGTCACCCTCTCCTCTTCATAGTATCTCCAGACTTTGCGATTCGCTCTATACGCTCTTGCTAGTTAGAACAGGCCAATTAAGCTCTCAATGCAATGACGTCAATGGATGTGATATCTCGCTCTCTGACATATTGGCCTTTGATAGGGTCAATGTACTGAAAAAAATTAAAGAAAATTATTTTATAGGAAAAAATTAAATTTTCTTTATTTTAACTCAAATAATGAAATTTTGGACCTCTGGTAGCAACCTTACAAAATTTTTTATTTTTCGTTTGAAGTTTTCGAAGAATTCTAGAACATGAGATTATTTTGAACATGTATAGTGATATATACGAATTTCGGTTTTGCCCAGGGCAGGAATCACAGTATTGAATAATATCCTGTACTTTTCATTTTCACTAAATCACAAACATCAATTGTATCAAGTTATTTCAATTGTTATTTTGAAACGGAATGTCTCAAACACTAAGGAGAATGGAATAAAAAATCTTAACATTTTTTAAATAATTTAATTTTATAAAAAAAGAAATTGACTTTAAATGAATTTATTTAAACATTAATTTTTTATTTATAAAATTAATTTTTTATTTATAAAATTTTTTTTTAAAATATCTTCGACATAACATCTATTTTTTTCTTGGTTTTCTTAATTTCTTCTATCAATGCTTTCAAATAGAAATTTCCGACATACTCGTAACTTTTTCGTTTTCTAGCTCTTCTTTCATTAATATGATAATGTAATGATATGATTCACCTTCCTCATAATATTACAGGTGGTTATGAAATCTTTTTGTTTCAATTAAATAACGCAATAAATAAGTCATCATTTTGCGAAATATTTTATTTTACCATCCCTCTATATTCGATTATATTAGTAACATTAACAATATCGCATACAAATGTTTTTTTATCAAAGAAATTTAATTCTTTTATTGCAAAATATTTAACCCTTCTGCATTGGTTGTGTTAAAATTACCCAATTTAATTGCAAAATTTCTGAAATGATTAGAGTAAAGTTGCTTAAATCGATCCGAGACATTATCCACTCCTCAACAGCGTCAGGAGTTATAGCGCGGGAGGCAGCGTTGCATTTCCATAGTCATTTTCTTCCGCTTAGTTTAACTATGGCTGACAACCAAAATAATATTGAATCACCAGAATTGTGGTGGGCCTGATTGTGAGAGACCGATGAAAAAAAATTCTCTCAATAAATCGGAAAGTAGGCCATAAGTAGAAAAATATGTTAAGACCAATGTTGTAGAGGTAACAAAAAGCACTTGGATTTAATGCTCGGACAATCACCATACGACAAGATTTGGCTCACCTTTCACCGTTTTAAAGTTTCCAATAAATACTGTAATTTTAAACAAAAATAGTTGTTATGGGCGAAAGTGCTGTTTTCAGGTTTGAACGAGTAATATTAACTTAAAAGTTTCAATAAAAACCTTTTTTTTCGAAAATGGAGATGGTCATACGGAAACTGATCGGGATTGAAATCGAAGTGTTTTCATCTTCTCTACAACATTGGTCTTAATATATCTTTCTACTTAAGGCTTACTTTCCTAGTTATTGAAAGAACTTTTTTTTTGTTGGCCTTTCACAACCAGGCCCACCACTATTCTGTAACTGACGAACTATGATTGAATTATCAATTGCAAAAAAAAACTAAGCGGGAGGAAATGACTATAAAACTTGCAACGCTACCTGCCGAACTATTAGGTTTATGCACGAAAAATATAAATAAAACAGTTTATATTATTATATTATATATTATATATTATTTTTTTGTTTTTTATTGAAATATTAAAATACAAGATGGCAGGAGCAGCCACCACTTCAGACAGAAAAAAAAAAAACAAAATCGAATCGTATCTGTCAAACCTGTGTTTTATCTATGGTCATGGATATTAAGCCATTATTTCATTTATATATGCCACCAAGTTTAAAAAAAATAACTTAAAATATATATCATCAAAAAATTGGATTTATATTTCAATATCTAGTAGAGTGTATTTACTAGAATTGAATAGCAATTACTTAATGGCTGGAGTATATATGTACATCGCATGGTGGCATCGGAATGACAGCAACGGTGGTCTTATTTTCCGAAAATAAATGACCCTATATATTCATACAAATTTAAGGAAGCCTCAGTTTGGTATATTTTGAAACACTGTGGAAGGGTTTAATAAACTTTAATTAAACAGACTTTGGATTCCTTCTTGATAATTCATTTACTAAATTTTTACGAATATTTTTAAGTTTATTTATATCTATTAGTGAGGAGAAATAATTTCTTATATCAATTTCACCATACAAAAATAATTGCTTCTTAAGTAACTACACATGAATGTATATTGTTACTTATTAATGCTAACAAGACATTATAAAATTGTAAGAACATAAACCTTCTACAGCGCCGTGCATTGAATCGAAGTAGAAGTTTTTACTGACGTGAAAAATCTTTAACTCATGAAAACAGTAATTTTTTATAAATTTTTCATTAATAATTAACTATTCACTTATTTCTAAGCAATCAACTTTCATTTCCTTACAAGTTCTACTACATGCACGATAAAACCTTTTTAGGTCGAAATGTTGAACAAACGTCAAAATAAATATTTTAAGTCTCCAGACAGGGTTATCAAGTTGAAAAGTTGGGATTCCCGGCCTTCCCAAAATAAAATAATTTATCATTAAAATAGTAAAAAGTAAAAAATCAACAACAAAATCAACACAGATCATCCAATTAAAGCCTACTTCAGAAATGCCACTTGGCAATCCTGTCTCAACAGGAGTGTTAATTTGAATACTTTTTATTTTTTTATTTCATTTTTCAGAAACTGGGCTGTAGCTAGGATCCGCGGGCTGAACATGTGGTGCGGGCCCTTGCGAGAAGAACTATTGGCTCAAAGATGAAACGAAACTTTTTTGATCAACAAAGAAAAGCAAAAACAAGGTTATTAAATTTTTTTGCCACATTAAAATTTAATTTTTACGATTACTTATATTAATTATTATATTGCTGACCAAAAAAAAAAAAAAATCATGTACACGGTTCAAAATTTAAGTATAGTTTTTCAACTTTTTAAGTTGACATATACATTCTTTCCAAAAAAGTTGAAATTTTTGTCTTATTTAGGTTGAAAACGTTATACATAAGACATTTTCAACTTCATCCGTTGATAATTTAAACCTTTTCGGTTGAAAATGCAAATAAAAACAGAATCTTTCGTCCGAAGTAGTTGAAAAAGTAGCGCAAAAAGATGAAAATGTTGCTTTGAAAGTTGAATTATTCAACGCATTGAGTTGAAAATTGTATCGAAAAATTTTTATTTCGTCCAAAAAAAGTTGAAAAAGTTGCTTTAAAGTTGAATTATTCAACGCAGTAAGTTGAAAATTCACACAAAAGTTTTCTTTTTCGTCCGAAGTAGTTGAAAAAGTTCCCCAGAATGATAAAAATATTGCTTTTAAAGTTGAACTATTCAACGCAGTGAGTTGAAAATTCGCAGAAAAGTTTACTTTTTCAACCGAAATAGTTGAAAAAGTTCCTCAAAGCAGACAAAAATATTGTTTTCAAAGTTGAGTTTATCAACGCAATGAGTTGAAACTTTGCAAGCTAGATGACCATTTAAAAGCTAATTTTAAAGAGGAAGAACGGTACTAAATGATGGTTTTATTAAAATTAAGCTGAACAAATTTTTTAGAATCCTATACATTGCCTCAAAAGTAGACAAAAAACCTAATTTTTTAAGTACTTAACCTCAAATATTTCAGAATTCTGATAGTACGATGAGTCAATTTTGAGGCCAAATTCGTATTCAGTGCAAAATATTTCTTCGGAAAACAAACTTTAAAAAATGTATTACCCAAATTTACCTTAAGCTTGAATTTTGCCCTGTTTTCGAGAATTTTTCATTTTTCTTATACTCTGTTGTTCTGATAAAAAATACTGGAACATCGGGACTAGCCAGAATCTCCTAGTCTGTTTTCGGATAAAAATGTTCAAGAATATTAGACTAAGAAAAAAAATTTATTCCTCGAGCTCACTTAAACTCAAACTTGCTCTGTTTTTTAGCTGTTTTCTGGGAGTTTTTCGATGCTACCAATATACCCAGCCACTGTATAGCAAAGCAACTATCCAACAGCCCGTATCTCATCCGGAATTGTCTTTTGAGCAGAGCTATAATCACTCGCAAATAAAAAAAAAAAAATGAATTTAATTCACAAATCGGACACTAGCAACCTCTAAATATCAATATATTTTAATTAAATTTTCAAAGCTTCAATTTTTGACATAACACTAACTACTTTTCATATAAGCAACATAGAAATCGAAAACTCGATTTTTGTACTTACATTTAAGAATATTCAAAACAAATTGTGAAAGAGTACACATACCCGAACCTAAGACACCTTCAGAAGTAAAATCTCCTGATTGACGTGTCTTTTGCATGACCATGTATCTTGACTTCGCTGACGAAATTCACTTTCACTAGCCTTCCGTTGGATTCCATTGATATATTTATTATTTATTAAATTAAAGAAACTTTTTAATTCTATATAAAAAACAGACGTCAGAACGACAGAAGTTGAAAATATTTTCGAATGTTGAAAATTTGTCAAATAAAGTTGAAAACAATTTTTCAACCAAAAAGAAAAACTTTTTCATCCATGAAGTTTAGTTTTTATATTTTTGGTTCAAAAAATCAACTTCGGAGTTGAATTTATTTGAATTTGAAAATTTCAACCAAATAAGTATAAAAATTCAACTAAAAAGTTGAAAAAATTGACTTAGTCGTCGAAATATTCATCTTTCAGGTTGAAATCAGTAAATATGTATTAAGTTCAACTAGTAGAGGATGAAAAATTACACTTAAAAGTTGAAAACTTGAAGAAAAAAACAAAAATTTTATTTTCAACCAAACAATTTTGAGAACGGTTGAAAAAATAAACCTAAATTTTGAACCGTGTATGCAGTGGTAGAAGTGAAACCTTTAGAAAATATGCTATAGAATGAGACGAAAATGTTTTATTTAAATTATAAAAGTTGACGGGATCTAGAATACCTACAGCAATAAATGATATGTATATCAAATTAAAGTACTTATCGAGCACATATATATGTATATATATACATTAGGCTGGGTCAAATTGTTCGGGTGGAAAAAACATGACCAAGCGTCTAGCGGAAACGTAATCTACGGTAAATTCTAAGAAAATTTGACCAAGAAACCATGTGTCTACACTCAGAAAAAAAACAAGCTAAAATCAAGAATATAAGTTCAAAATCAAGCCGATCCGTTGATGAAAGTCTATTAAAGTTGAAAACTCTTAAATCAAGTACAAAAATCCTATTTTAAAGATAATAAAATTAAATCGAAATTTAATTGAAAATTCTTAATTTAAGAAATTTTAATGATAGTTTTAAGAATATATAAGCTTAACATAAGAGCGAAATAGACTTATTTAAAAATTGCTTTGGGCTTAATTCAAGACTGTTTAATCTTGATTCAAGAATGATAGTGTCTCCATTTTTATTTTCGAAATTCGAAATTACCTTACCCCCAAAAAAAACGAATCGCATAAGTTAATTATATTTTATATATTTTTTTTTTTCAATTTTATTTTATAATTTTATTTACATATATTTTTCGAATATGTACATATGAATTTCTTTAAAAGAGCATATTATATATATTTCAGCCTTACATACGTTTTACCATTATTTATACAGTATAAATGTAATGGTATACTTATAAAATCTGATATTTTTTTAATATTAATATTTTCCATTTTACAGCCAATTTCATATGACTGATAAGATGAAAAATTTGAAAATGTTTGGTTGCAATTATCTTGCGCACATCGAAGCTTAAGGAGCTTAGTTGATATCAAATGGTCAACTTTTAAGTGACAAATTAAAATATTAGCTTTTGGGAATTTCGTAAAACACCGAAAACAAATAAACATTTTGCAAATAATCGATACTTAATTTTTATTTAAAAAATTTATAAGCGAAGTAATATTTGGTGATTTACAATCAAAACTGGTATTGATTTCAAAAAAAAATTTTTGTATAAACACCCAAGCTAGTTGACATGCTTGGGGATATTTTAAGAAATATGCTTGGAAGATTTTGAAACATATGTCCAAGCTCTCAAGAAATGAATTAAAGTTTAATAAAGTCTTATCAAAATATACATAAAAACCTTTTATGTCAGCATCCGTAGGTCCTTCAACGATGAGAAAAGGTTGCACTGTCAATCCAGCTGAATAGTACTTATTAATAACTGCATCAATTTGTCTTTCATAGTCATTGATGGACACCAATCTCAGAACTAAGCTTTCCTGTGAATCCACTATAGTTGCTCTCTTATTACGTTTTCCTGAATCATCTTTGAATCGGGCTGTAGAAGGTAGAACTGCGTTAAGGAGTATGATATTTATATAGTCCTGGGCATCTGAATAATAAAAGGTAGAAAATGGAAATCAAAATTTTTGATAAACATATTTTATTTTTAACCTTTATTAGTTGAAGATTTTGCATTTGAAAACAGCTGTCTGCAATACTCATTATGAATGTTACTTTCATAAAACAACGAAATTTTTTCTTTGAATTTTTCGTATTTTGATAAAAGTAGGTGTTCCTTTGATGGGTACATAATATTAAAATCAATTTCAATCTGAAATTTTATAGAACAAATATGTAAAACTATTAAAAATACCATAATTTATGTCTTACTAAATCTGGGGCTCTTGAATCAGATAATTTTGACCAAGACTGAAGAAACTCGTAGCTTTCCATTTTCTTTAAGTCCCTCTGACGCATGCTAAACGTCTTCCTCCATTTATCGCAAACTTCGTACCAATTTGCACTGTCTCTATTCAAAGATGTTTTCAATGCAGTAGCAATTGAGTCGTCAATTTCTGTAATTTGGGTGTGTTGCAAAGAAGATTGGGTCTCAATTTCTTGACTAATAAAAGAAACACTTGCATTAAGGCTACTGGTGCTGTGAACAGAAGCTTCCCATTTTTGTTTTTTGCTCCTTTTGTTTTTATATTTTGCATACAACTTTCCGCTTGGATTGTTTTTTCCTTTTCTTGGGATAAAATAATACTCCTAAAAATTTGTATGTAAATAGATAATTAGAAAATTCCGTAATTTAAGATTGATATATTGGCAAAGTTTTTGTATGTAAATAACTACCTGAGCATCAGTTTCACTTGAGAAGACTGAACAAATTTCGTTAACCAAGGGTAAAAAATCTTGAGTATTTAGGACGATGTTGTTACGTACAATTTCTTCGACGATTATATTGATGAGTTCATCCCTGTGCAAGCTCGTTAAACTTTGATTCTCATTAAAATGTGCAATCAGTACTTTTCCTCTAGATGTTTCATTTAGCAAAGTAGCCAAGTCCTTCAAAGAGATAAGTTGTACTTTTTAAGCCAAAATAAGAATTAATTATGCCTAAAGCTTTTACCTTATGAATTTTTTTTCCACAAATTGTTGAGGAGCTAGGAGATGAGCTTGCTGATTGCTCGGTATTAACATTTTTCAGCCATTCCTCGACTTTTGACGGCATCGACATTGTTTCTTCGTCGATTCCAAACTAAAAAAAGAAATTTATGGAATGTAGGCTGAAATTGATTCAAAATAAAAACCATTTACACTATTTACTTCATTTTTCTTCCAAGCAAACAGCTTCTCTCGGAACTCCATGCGGAGCCCCAAAGGTGGGACAGCTTCTCTCAAATCCTCTTTTTTCATGTACTGCAAGCTTTTATACGTAACCTGTGCAGCTGAAAAATGTTAAAAAACATTGGTACTTATTGTATCTGTGTCACTACGTTATTGAATCAATAATAAACTTACCCTTTAAGTATTCAAAAATACAGTCTAAATTAAAACTTTTCAGTAAAGTTTTCAGTTTTTCGTCATCCAAATCACTTTCTTTTGTAAATGAAAGTAAACTTGCTTCGCGTTCAATTGTTGGAAACGGCTCACTGCTTACGATGACCCAATTACTTACCGAGTTTTCTTCAGCACCAACAGGGTCCACAGCACTATTTAAATCAAAATTTTCCATTTTTAATAAAATAAATACCACTTTTTTATCAAGCACACACACGAACAGCTCAAAGGATCGACCGCAATGGCAAAACATTTGCATAACTCAAGGGTTGCTGCGATACGATCTAGTTCTAAGAATTTTTCGGCTTAATTTGAAAACTTATTCTAATTTTAAAGTTGCTTTGATCTCACTTCAAGAACGCGATCTTAAAATAAAATTCTAAGACAAGATTTTATACTTGAATCAATATTTCCATTCTTAATATAATAGTTCACGGCTTGTTTTAAAATTTTCAGGATTGTTTTAAGAAGTAATGAACTTCTTTCAAGATTGAACTAAGAAAGAATGCAACAATGTTAAAATAAGTCCAATCGGACTTATTTTTAAATCGTGATTTTTCCCTGAGTGTAAAATCAATATCGAGCCCCCGATTTTTAACAAGAAGACTTTAATATGAAATTTTTATAAAAAATAAGTAACTTCTTTAGAAAACACTTCTTTATCATCTAAAAAAACATATGTCATTGGTTTTGTCAGCTTTTTGAATCTGTTATTATCATGAAAACATTTTTATAACCAGGCCGAATTTCGGAAAAGTTTTGTGAAAAATGGTCATAAATGCTAAAAATCTTACAAGTTGCCATCAATTCATTTGCAAAAAATTAAAATGTTCCTTATAATACTTATTACAGGGACGTGAACCGGTTCTGAACCGGAAAACCACTTTTTTCTACTAATTAACTGAACCATTAACCGAACCGAAACTTTCCAAAAATGTTTGATCCGAACCGAAAACCGAACCACTCCTTATAATGGTTTGAGGATTCATTCTGAGCAATTTTCAATAAACAAATTTTCCTCTTTTTTTTTTCTTTTGTCAAATATGGAAATTGATGAAATTTTCAAAAAAATAGGGAAGCATGAATCAGAGTTCATATACAGGGTGTTTTTTTTAGAGGTATAGAGCTTCGAATTGAAATAAAACACAAGAAAATCGTTTTAATGTCCATCAATTTGGCTTTATTGGAAGGATAATTTTATGCCATTAATGTTTAAATATAATTTCGGGCATGTGGCCGCCGCGGCTGGCTCGAATAAAGCCAATTCTACAGGTCCAATTTTGAACCACTTTTTCGAGCATATGGGGCCGTATGTCGGCAATAACGCCACGAATGTTGGCTTCCAAGTCCCCTAACGTTTCTGGTTTGTTGGCGTAGACGAGCGACTTCACATATCCCCAAAGAAAATAATCCAATGGTGTCAAATCACACCAAGCGAAATTATGCGCTCATCGAATGTTTCCTTCAATAAATTGATTGTGACGTGCGCTGTGTGGCATGTAGCGCCGTCTTGTTGGAACCACAACTCATCCACATTCATGCCATCCAATTCGGGAACAAAATAGTCGGTTATCATGGCTCTATACCGGTCTCCATTAACGGTAACTGACTCTTCAGCATTATTTCGGAAGAAGTATGGCCCAATGACTCCACCAGCCCATAGAGCACACCAAACAGTCAGTTTTTGTGGATGTAATGGCGTCTCAAGGGTCTCATGTGGATTCTCTTCACTCTAAATGCGGCAATTTTGCTTGTTGACGTAGCCATTCAACCAAAAATGAGCCTCATCACTGAACAAAATTTTGCGATGAAAATCAGCATCGAGATCAATCTCACTTTCGGCCCATACACCAAAATCACGACGCATTGCATGGTCTCGCGGCTTTAATTCTTGCACAAGCTGGATCTTGTAAGGTCGCAAGCCAAGATCTTTGCGCAAAATCTTCCATAAAGTTGATGGACAAAGCTCCAATTGCTGTGCACGGTGGCGAATCGATTCATTCGGGTCCTCTTCAAAATTTTGCTCTACAGCGGCAATTGTTTCTTCGGTGCGCACTGTTCGACGTCTCTGCGGATGCGTATTATCACATAGAGTAAACGTAGTGCGAAAACGACCCATGGTTAACCGAATTAATTGCTCTGATGGACGATTATGTCGACCATAAAATGGACGGAGCTTGCGGTAAACTTCGCGAACTGAACCATTATTTTCGAAATAAATTTGCACGATTTGCAAGCGTTGTTCTTTTGTCAACCTGTTCATGATGAAATGGCAAACCAAACTGAACATAAATGACATTAGAGTTGCCAGATTTGACCATAAAATGCCAGTTTTATCTCTATTCGAAAAACAAACCTCTAAAAAAAACACCCAGTATTAAGAGACACTATTTGGCTCATAAAATTTTTATTTAGGGTGGCCCTCATACAAATATATTTTTAAAAAAATCAGTTTCACTAAGACCGGTTAATTGATTCTTACCGAATTTACACCACGTAACTTTTATGTTAAGATGCATAGTTAAGCCTACAAAACTTTTATTTAGAGTGGCCCAAAAATATTTTTGAGATAGCATTTTCACAAAGACCACTGCATCGATTCACATGGAAGTTACAACAAGTATCTTTTATATTAAGGGGCACAGCTTCGCGCCACCTACCGGTAAGAGCAGAACAACTTCTGCCGGGATAGCTAGTTTAAATTATTAAAGTTGACGGGATCTAGAATACCTACAGCAATAAATGATATTGTAGCGAAATTTGGCTTATGCTAGAAAATTCTTGAAATAAAAACCAACAAAAGAAACTAAACGATACTAGTTAGCATACACCATCTAACGGAATGGTGTAAGAATAATAAACCGAATAGACGCTGCAGTACACTTTAAAAGTCGATAACCGAGAGAAATTATCGCCGTCGTACAACGCCATCTAGCAACATTCTGGATAATTGTGAACTCAACGTCAATACGCCATACTGGTAAACTATGGATAATGGTAGAATACACGCCACTTAGAAGCACTGGTAAATTACGGATAATGGTAGAATATACGCCATCTAGGAGGTAGTAGATTATTCGAGAAAGTGATGCCTGTATTCAAGTGGATTTGCAGTATTTTTGATGTAAGTAGTTTACGTTTCAATGTATAAGTGAAAACTTTTTGTATTGAATCAGCTGATCATATTAAGGATCAAAAAAAAAGAAGTGCAGCAAAATAATTTGTATTCAAAATGAGTATTGCATTCACCGCTGCAATTGCAATGCAATTAAATAAGGAAAAAAAGGATATCAATATCAAAAGACGTTGTTTAAGGGATTATTCAGATCCACTAAGTTGCTCTGATACATCGTGAGTATGTAAACAAATAGAGGGAATTAGTATTTAACTGATAGATATTTTAGTTTCACCAACTATTACCGCATAAACAAAGAAGCGTTTAAAATGATCTTGGACGAAATTCACTTGTTCGTAAATGGGTCATCTATTCCAGTTCCACTGCAACTAGCTGCAACCCTTAGATACTTTGCAGTAGGCGGCTATCAAATGACTATTGCTAAGGACTTCGATATTGCATTTGGGCGAAGTACCTTTTCCGAAATATTTTCAAGAATGCTACCATTATTGGAGACAAAAATTTGTGCAAAGTGGATAAAGCTTGCAATGACACATCAAGAAGAGCAACAGTCTCATAATTTTTTCAACGAAAAGTTTCGTTTACCTGGCGTTATAGGCTGTGTGGATGGCACTCACATCCGAATATTAAAGCCTAAAGCAGACGCGTCCTTGTATTTTAATCGGAAAGGATATTTTAGTATCAACGCAATGGTCGTAAGTGATTCGTCAAAACTTTAACTCATGCATTACAAACTCTACATAATTTCCAGATTTGTGACCATAAAATGGTTATAAGAGGCAAAGACGGTCGTAGACCAGGTTCCAGCCACGATTCTCTTATTTGGAACTTAAGCAATTTGCGAACATACTTCGTGGAAAAATACAATGGCGGACAACACGGGTTGAGGCTTTTGGGAGACTCAGGATACGCTTTGGAACCCTTTTTGCTAACGCCTTATAGAAATCCGTCTCCAAATTCTATTCAACATCGCTTTAACAAAATGCACACAAAGGCAAGAAACATTGTTGAACGCACTATTGGAGTGTTAAAAAGCCGCTTTAGATGTCTGCAGAGCCAATTAACCTATGAACCGACAAAAGTTATTAAAATTATTAATGTTTGCAGCGTGCTACACAACATTTCGATTCACTTTAAAGTCCCATTTGAGGAACCAGCTGAATCAGATTCATTTTTTCCAAATATTTCTCATGAAGAAATTAACGTTAGCAGTCTTTTGAGTGAAGCTACGAGGGTTAGAGATGCTCTAGCAAACGGAATATAAAAACGAATGTTGAATTTGTTATTTATATTTAGGTTTAAATAAATAAAACAAACATGCATTAAAAAATAAAAAAAACAATTCATTTTCGTTCTTAAAACTAAAGTATAAAAGGTATGAACAAAAACAATTCATATTTAAATACTATCACATTTAGTATATGTACATTAGGGTGATTCAAATTTTTTTTTTTTGGTTTTTTTTAAGGTGCTGTTGCTTAAAAAGTAAGTTTATGATACGAAGAAAAAGTTCACGAAATTTCAGCTCTGTAACTCAATTTTATAAGGTGGCGCCGGAGCCTGTTAGTTTTACATGTAAATTGTATGGAAAAATTATTTTTTACAAAAAAGGTATCTAAATGAATAGGTGATTAGTGTTGTTGAGCTGAAAAGGGTCGTTTTTCGACGTAATTTTTTACGCTGAATCCGAATCTGGCCTCAGAATTGACCCATCATGTCGGAATTCTGAAATATTTGAGGTTAATTACCTGAAACATGATGTTTTTTGTCTACTTTCGAGGTCATGTATAGGATTCAAAGAAAGTTGATCAGCTTATTTTTAACAAAAGCATCATTTAGCACCATCCTTGCCCTTTAAAATGAGCTTTCAAGTGGTGATCTGTGATGCTTCCTTGCAAAGTTGCAGCCATTTCAAGGTGACATAAATTTGAAACCCGTTGGTTAATATTGTTGGGTTGCAACCCTTTGTAGGGGATCCAATTCATGTCACTTTAAAATGGCTATAACTTTGCAAGGAAACATCACAGATCACCACTTGAAAGCTCATTTTAAAGGGCAAGGATGGTACTAAATGATGCTTTTGTTAAAAATAAGCTGATCAACTTTCTTTGAATCCTATACTTGACCTCGAAAGTAGACAAAAAACATCATGTTTCAGGTAATTAACCTCAAATATTTCAGAATTCCGACATGATGGGTCAATTCTGAGGCCAGATTCGGATTCAGCGTAAAAAATTACGTCGAAAAACGACGCTTTTCAGCTCAACAACACTAATCACCTATTCATTTAGATACCTTTTTTGTAAAAAATAATTTTTCCATACAATTTACATGTAAAACTAACAGGCTCCGGCGCCACCTTATAAAATTGAGTTACAGAGCTGAAATTTCGTGAACTTTTTCTACATATCATAAACTTACTTTTTAAGCAACAGCACCTTAAAAAAACCAAAAAAAAAAAAATTTGAATCACCCTAATGTACATACATATGTAGGTAAAAAAAAGACAAGTCAATTTCAGTTCTTCTTAAAGCTAGAGTAAAAATCAAAAAAAAAATTCATATTAAAAAACTAGGCACTTTAACTATTTAAGCTAAGTCTAGCTGGAAATTGTGTATTTCCAGCTCTTTAAGCAAAATTTCATTTTTTTGTAGTTTGGCTTTTAGAACTAAATTGTTGTGTGACTCAACCAATGAATTATGCCGTCTTGTGATTTAAATAAACCATTTTATAACTAAATAAGTTGGTGTGTTTTTAATTGTTACATAATCCAGTGATCGAACTCAGAAAAGTGTAAGAGATCGAAATTATCGTCAAATAGACAGGAATTTCGTAACAATATATATAACAAATTAAAGTACTTATCGAGCAGAGTGCTCGAAAGTTATCAGCTTTGAAATCAAGTAAACAAAATCTGGGATATTTATTTTGCAAGGAATGCACTGATTAACTACCAAATCCTAGCCATAGCGAAGAGAAAAAAATTTACTACCCTTTCTCATTATAAGGCCTTGCGTGGAAAGAACTACACAAAGTAACAGTGCGGCTAATTACATTAATTTCACGTTTTGCGTGTCATTATACACACCTTATTTCAAATCACACCCCCGCTTATGAAGAGTTACTTCAAAAAATTTGTTCAAAATATCCACAAGAAGAAAAATCAGCAAAAATCCAACAAAAGATATCTGACATTATACAAGTGACGCGCAGTGTATGTTGTTCTTGTTTGATTCTTGGAATTGGCTTTGGTTTATCGATATTGAATTTATGGTGGAGTTATTTTCTTCTGTTGTAATTGTTGTTTTTGCTATGATTGTTATGAATTTAATTTATACCTAAATTCATATAAAACGATACTTAAACCGATTTTCGTATTAATATTTATACTTAATTTTTGAACCGTATATGAATGCATTTAATTATGATTAAATGTCTTTAATTTGTTTTAGTCGACTGAATATTATTAATTAATTGAATATTAATCGAATTTACAGTCAATTGCAGCAACCGATATTCATGTGAAATTTCACAATTAGGTTAATGCTTTTTTAAACAAACATGACAAAGATAACAAATGGAACAATTTAACCTGGTAATTGGTGACATATGTTTCGGCTATTACCACATATATACACATATTCATATGTATATACATAGCCTCATCAGATCAGTTTTTGATTAATTTGTAATGCGATTCGAACCACCGACCATTCCATGAATTATATGTGGGCGGCCGCTCATAACACTTCGATTAAAATTCCATCAATTAATAATATTCAGTTGACTAAAACAAATTAAAAATTTCTACAACTGGAAGAATACGTCCAACCATTATTCGAAAAAATAAGTTGCGGAAGCCCGAAATTCGAAATAATAAAGCTACATCATATAGCAAGTCCTTAAACCGACGCACACTGTTATATTTTGAGAAAAAATGGATAAATCAAATTCCCGTCGATAACAATGCCCAAAAATAACGAGGTCGGTCTCATTCGAAAGGTGATTTCATGCTTTGTTTAGAAAAATTGTCCCGAATCGAGATCCCAGCTTTGGGCATTTCTCAGAAATGCCCAAAATATGGTCTTTTTCACTTTTAGACAGTTTTTCCCAATTTTAGTACAATTTTGACTCGTATACATATCCGATGATAATTTATTTTGAAAGTCGAGAGTATATATATATATATATATATGAAATATTATGAAAATATAATATGAAAAAAAAATTTTTTTTCGTATTATAATGACAAAAATGACAAAAATTGTTTTTAACAACAGTTTTTCCCAATTTTAGTACAATTTTGACTCGTATACATATCCGATGATAATTTATTTTGAAAGTCGAGAGTATATATATATATATATATATGAAATATTATGAAAATATAATATGAAAAAAAAATTTTTTTTCGTATTATAATGACAAAAATGACAAAAATTGTTTTTTTTTTGTCATTTTTGTCATTATAATACGAAAAAAAAGTTTTTTTTTCATAATATATTTTCATAATATTTCATATATATATATATATATACTCTCGACTTTCAAAATAAATTATCATCGGATATGTATACGAGTCAAAATTGTACTAAAATTGGGAAAAACTGTCTAAAAGTGAAAAAGACCATATTTTGGGCATTTCTGAGAAATGCCCAAAGCTGGGATCTCGATTCGGGACAATTTTTCTAAAAAAAGCATGAAATCACCTTTCGAATGAGACCGACCTCGTTATTTTTGGGCATTGTTATCGACGGGAATTTGATTTTGTCCATTTTTTCTCAAAATATAACAGTGTGCGACGGTTTAACAAAGCTATGTAGCAAATAAGAAATCACAATAAATACAACAGATGGCGCAAAATGTGCATAATATAAATGTGCACTTTTTACATATCGTTCAGCAGAACCTCCATGGCTCAAGTGTTATGAGCGGCCGTCCACACATAATTCATGGAATGGTCGGGGTTTCGAATCGCATTACAAATTAACTAAAAACTGGTATGATGAGGCTTTGAATATGTGTATATATGTGGTAATAGCCGAAACATATGTCACCAATTACCAGGTTAAATTGTTCCATTTGTTATCTTTGTCATGTTTGTTTAAAAAAGCATTAACCGAATTGTGAAATATCACATGAATATCGGTTACTGCAATTGACTGTAAATTCGATTAAAATTCAATTAATTAAATGTCTTTATTAAAACTAAACAGTTTCTTCACATTTTTTTATGAACTTCATAACAGTGATGGAATTTTTGGGCCATTGTAGAGTAACTTCGGGTATTGTGATATGGTCATGTAATGTGATATGCCATCATATTTCCTTAAATAAGCAATTCTCGACAAAAATTTTTTTGTCAACATAGCAGAAACGGAAGAAGATATGTGCTGCAAGGTTTTGTGCGTTCGCATTCACATTTTTTGGCTTCAGTGCGGTGAAATTGATTTAGCCACAAGTCAAGATTTAATTTGTGTGCATCTCATGAGTGAAGTAAGCCCAAAATAAAGTAAGTATTATAGCTGAAGTACTAAAATTTGTTAGTAGATGAATATGCTTTGTCATAAATAATGTGAATTCTTTATTTGCTGAAATGTGTTTTGTTAAAAATAACCCGAATATATTAAAACTGAAATTCGGGTAATGTGATATAGTCCAATTTGGTCCACCCAGCAAGGACATTACCTGTGCTTTTTGCAGCAAATCCTTCCAAAGGGATACAAAGATTCAGACCTGAGTTCAATGCCTGCAATGCGATTTAATTTGGGCTCACAATGATTGTCTTGCAAGACGACAAGCAACTTTTTACGTGAGTCATCTATCTGACTTTAATATGTTCTGCTTTTCGCTTATTGATTCAGTTTAAATCTAGTTTCCTTTTTTATGGAAATTCTATTGAAAGATCTAATGTTATTGTATTATTAGTTCCTACTGTTTTATACTTTTTATACTTTTCATGATGGTATATCACATTATCCAAACGCTACATATCACATGCCCGCACATTTCAAATGAAAAGCTCGATCGCAGATGTTACAATTGATGGAGTTGGCTGCGGTCAATTGGCGTGGCAAAAATTTCAAGCAGATGAGACAAAAGTCCACATCCTCGTCAGACGGCGTGGACTCCTTTGCCTTGTCATGTTTAGCGGAAGTTGGTTTTACGCGCTTGGTTTGAAATTTGACAAAAAAAACGGGTGCCCACAACCCACCCAATTTTTGTGCCCACAACCAACTTTAGCAGACATTTTAAAAAGTAATGAAAAAATGTTTATGCATAAATTTTTTGGTTCAAATCGATATTGTTCCATTCAGCATAATACTTCGACTAAATAAAAATACATTACACTTACCTTTCCAATCGATCCACTTTGATTGATACACTATTGAAAATGATAGAAAAAAAATTCACCACCTTTTCAAAGCCCAAAAAAAACCAATTCGTTAATTTCCAAAAGCAATCGCGTCCGTTTACTTTGATATTTGGCATGAATCATACATAGGGTAATTGCTTGCGAATGACATTACCAACGAAACTCAATCTTCATTTTGTGAAAAGATACGTAGGGGTGCCCACAACCGACCCATGCCCACAACCCCCACTTCTCCCCTACATTTGCTTCGTGAAAAATCGTTGTCAGTACATTTAACAAGTTTTTAGTACATTCAGAACATTTGGCTCATTTACAACACTTTTTCGGTAAATTTTCAGTACATTTGGACTATTTCTAAAAACTAATATCAAAGGATCATTTTTTTAGTATACTCTTAGTAAAAAAGTTAAGATTTTGTTTGAATTTTAAGTAACTTTTTAATGTTCATGACGAAAAAGTACATTCGGCATCTGAACAAAAGTACATTTGAAGTTTCGATTCAGTACATTTTCTCAAAACCCAAATGCTATCACTGCTTATGACCTAACATGAAAGCTCTTGTAAATAAGGATAACTTGGATGATGGGGAAAAATTAAGACAATTCTGGCGTCTTAAAATTTTTCAGACTATAACTACAAAAATTGGTGTGTCTACATAATTTTTCAGTAAATTCAATAGCTAAAATAAATTGATATCATTTATTTACCTTAACTTGAAATTCTATTGAAGAAATAGACAAATTTTAATTGACTATTCCAGGACATCGTGTCTGAATCAGTTCCTTGAAGTTAATCGATAGCGTTTTGCCTTCTTTTGAAAACGGATGTAATTTTTTTTTTTTAATTGAAAATAAACTGCAAAACTGAATTTTAATGCCATTTTTCCTGAGTGTATAGATCGAACTGCTGGAAATAAATAATTCCCGAATGAATGGCACACAGCTGAACTTTGATTATTTTCAACCTCAATGGAAAAAATTTTAATTAAAAGTTGTT
This sequence comes from Tricholauxania praeusta, assembly GCA_949775025.1. Classification (NCBI taxonomy): domain Eukaryota; kingdom Metazoa; phylum Arthropoda; class Insecta; order Diptera; family Lauxaniidae; genus Tricholauxania; species Tricholauxania praeusta. The sequence continues at coordinate 39,654,127 of OX459030.1, read as the reverse complement.
TTGGAGTCGAAGTCCATCATCAGAATGACTCTGTCAATTTTTACAAACAGAAAATTTCCTAAAATACAAAACAATAAATCGAACTTTTTTTTGCCTCACCTCAAAAATCCAGGCTGCACCTTTGCTTAATAAAACAAAAGATTCTTAGAAGACTTTACGGCTTTTAATGTGCCCTGATAGTCTGATTAGATTTAACGCACATGACAAAGAATCTTCCCAGCAAACATTTCTGCAAATTTATGAGTCACTTTGCATTGCGCTCACAAGAACTTTACACTTAAAATACTTTTCAGGCTCAGATCCTTCTTTTGTCCCTTATATCCTCACGAATCATAGGACCTCAGTAGCCACTGTCTTCATCTCTGATTGGGCAGAGGGACAAGCTTTTTATTGTTGCCAAAAAAACAATGTACATTACAAAATCCTTACATAATAAAATGCTATTGTACAAATGACTTTTGAGTATGCAATTACTTTTTCTTATTTCTCTTTTACAATTTTGTTGAAAATGTATTTTTCGATTTGTGGCACGGCTTTGGAGTAAATGACTAGAAATCGTTTTTCGACCTCGTTTAATAACTATCTCAGGAAATTTCGACCGGATACAGAGATAACCTTATTGGTTTTACATCCTGCCACCAAGTCAAACATTTTTAATTATAATTATTCTTGGAAGAATTTTGCTGAACTAAAACATTCAATGCATTGAATTACAAGCACTCCTATGTAACGTAACTGACATTTTAAATTCGTCCTCCAAAATCGTCTAACTCTTTGATAGGTGAATTTTTACTTTGTTAAAGAAAGCGAAATACCATCCCAAGAAGTTTAGGATCGTCTTCCGTGAACTTGTCAAAGCCAAATTCATCTGACATTTTTTGGTTTACAAGGCCTTCCTCGGAGAAGGCCTCTAGCAACGCAGCGAAATCGTCAATATATTTTCCAGCATTACTGTATTTGTATACTCATGGAAGACTATTATGCCTTTTCACAGTAGACGTGCCATCAGGCCTGTTATTAGAAGACAAAGAATAAGGACCCCATTTATATTAAGCTTTTCAGGCAGCGGTCTAAGAAGGCCTTTTGACGCAAGCAAAGTGGGAAGACCTGCTTGAAGAGCATTTCTATTAGGCCAGCTTAGGATGGACTGTTTTAGCGGATCATTTATATAAAAAAGACCTGTTTCTGTCAAAAAGAAGGCCTTCTCGAAGTTTTGTTCGCTCCTGCCCGCATTCAAGGGCTTTTGAAAGCACATTCCCATAAACATTTTGTATAAAATTTAAAATATTTCTAAAAATAGCATAGTAAACAGTAAATTCTCAAAATGTTAACCCTGTGCTGAACACGTTACTTGAATTGACCACTAGCTCTTATAACTTAATGGGAACTTGAAAACATTCGTATAGAAAAGTCATATAAATGAGACTTTCAAGAACATTTTTAGTAGCATTTTCTGAACTCTCACAATCACTTAAGATATGAAAAGGTTTTCAGATTCACATCTCTCGGAAAAATGTTTAGTGGGTTATTATAGTTTTATCAATAAATTGTTAGATCGCAATTTGCGGTAATAGCGAAAATATCATATAATTTTTTATTTATTTTTACTTATTTATATTTTCTAGATTAAAATCGTACAAAATCACATATTCATCCGCAGTAGAAATGTTATCCGGTTCTTTTTCGTTTATCGTTTTATAACCCTTTATCTCATTTCCTATCAATACATTGGTACGAGTATATTCTTATCGTATATTGTTTCTATGCTCAATACAAAAGCTCATCGGAAACATACCTGTTTTTTATGTACATACCATCAGAATGATAAAAATCGTGTTAACGATTTATCAAATTGTCAGTTTTAATTGAAAACTTGCACCATATTGATCTCGGAAAAATAACGCATCCGCAGTAAAAATAAAATTCGCAAGAAAAAGTTGCTTCTTTGACGGGCTTGTAATCCTGAATAATCCTTGAAAAAATACATTCACTTTCCAAAGGAAAAACATTCTTCAATATATAAAGAACACAGAAATGTATTTAAAAATGAAATATTTAAATTTATTACTTGTTCTGTTAGCGTTTTGTGCTGTAAAAGGTGAGCAAAACTGATAAATAATACATAGGGTTTAGTGAAAAATGCCTACGTGGCAATTTGTTAAAAAAAATAATAATACAATTCGACATATGAGGAGGATATAGTTCTGGACTCGGTGACAAAAAACGATCGTCATCAAATTCTGGACTGAGTTAGTTCGATTGGACAGAACTTTTTGAAGATGTTACATACATTATACGTGGAACGATACATAAAAGATAAAAAATTTCATTTTTTTAGATAATCTCGGTTCATATTTATTAATTTTATAATAAATAAATAAATATTTTATTTTATAATAAGTAAATAAATATTTCTTGAAAAAAAATTCACGCTATGTAGAATTTGGGATGATATAATTTTGCATTTATATATTCAAAGAGCAGAAAACTCCTTTTTTTTTGGGAATATTTCGTTTTTGTCGATCAGACACTGAATTATAGTAGACGAAATTTGTGGACTAGACAATGTTATGAACTTTTTTTACTTAGCAGCCAGATCTTTTCATGATCTTCAAGATCAAATGTTAAATGAACGTGACCATGTGATCCGCGATTTTGATTTTCCGGTCCGCCTGGTCCGCGTTTTCCAATTTCCTTTAAAGACCTTTTTTGTTAAGTAAATATTTTTAAATACTATTATCATAAACACTTTTGAAAATATATGTATGTCATTGTTGAAATATGTATCGTGTTGATAGGGTTTTAAAAAGTGAAAATGAGGATCAAAAACAAAAAAAAATTTCATCAACTTTTTCCGAAAAATTTTAGGATTCTAACGCAAATTTGATGGATTTTTTTGCTGTTCCGCTTTTTCCGAAAAATATCGGATCACGTTATGTTTAATATTTGTTTTTTTAATCAAATCTCTTTCACATAATATACTTTAAGCTATTTAACACAAAACAAGCAACGCGTATTTGCGATCAATAAAATACAAAATAGTTAACATAAACTTTCTGATGCTGATATATATATACCTCCTCTAGAATTTTCGCCGCACATTTGTAGAGAGTGGAACCCTCGAGGTAGTAGAAAACGCGTAAGTCGATCACTCGAACAGGAAACACGTGAATTGGAAAAAAGTTTTGATAGAATTGAAGGCACTCGCCAGTGATCACGTACATTGAAACTATTTTGTGGAGATTTATGCTCCTTTCGGAGATAAAGAACACAAAAAGTAACAACTGGACAAGAAGTCATAATATTATAATTTCAGACTTTTATTTGGATCGACGAAACAAACAAGAAATTACTTTGGCCAATCAACAGAACAAGCACCGCACGAAAACAAGTTCGCCGACGTGAAGTTTTCGTAAAAATAGATATCCATTTTTGGTCGTACTGGCGAACTGGACAAAATTTTGCCAAGCAGATCAGTAGTTCCCTTCCCTGAGGAAGTTCTATTCAACATAGCAAACTTAGCTCGGAACTCGATTACACAAGTTTTTTGTCGCTGGCTCCAATTCTATTAGTAGCAAATCATGACATTAGCAATTAAGTTCGTTTATAGTCAAAGTCAATTATCTACCTTTATAAAACGTTGCACTGAAACTGAAGAACCTTTTAGTTTGTGTATATTTTGTTAGTAAAAGGAACTTTGAATAATGTTGATGTTTATGAAAAACATAGTCCAAACGTTGATCATATCTATTTTTGTGGCTGACTTGAAGAAATATCCATGTTATGACTAATTTTCCGCCTTTTTATACATCATTAACCTCGGAAATCAGCAATGCAGCTGTATATACATTAAAGGGGCACCCTAGTTTTTCATCCTAACGAATTTATTATGCCACCCCAAATAGAAACTATGATTATAATTCATTTCAGGATCAATAATTACACTCTTGAAACACACGAAAAAACATTTTTAATTTATTTAAAATGATATATACATACTTACATATGTACATACAAAATAGTGCCATCTGCGTAGCAAAAACAATTGGTGTCAACGGTGGTAATGATTTTGCAGCAGAGAATCGCCTGAAAAACAAGTTAAGGTGCTATTTTCGGCCAGGCCGAAACTCACATACCCTACACTGCACTGAAAGTACATTTTCATCAAATGTTAAGAAGACGTTGAAGAGGTTGAATAAGTCGAACAAATACATATATAATATATTGGAATAAATTAAAGGGTTGAAAAATTCGAAAAAATATGGAAAATGTTGAAAAAATCGAATAGAAATGAAAAATTTGAAATATGCCACGCCCACTTCTTCAATTCCGCCTACCTTTGGTTCAATAAATTATATTTGTGATCGACATTCTCATATTAAATTTCAGCACAATAGCTTGTATAGTTTGCGATATATGCTGCAGTTTAATTTAAAATTTAGGGCGGTGACACACCAACTGGTACAATCCAGCCCGGTTTTGATCCAGAAATAGCTTTTCATAAGCAAACCCCTAACACCAAATTTTAGTATGATTGCTCACTTATTTCGATAAATATGCCACTTACCGTATTTTATTTGTATAGGATGTGCCACGCCCACTGGTGTTATTTCAGCCACTTTTGATTCAGATATACTGTATAGCAACTGAACCACTTTCATTAAATTTCAAAGCAATTGCTGCAATAGTTTACTTAAAACAGCGCTTATAAATTTATGTTAATATGGGACGTGCCACGCTCACTGATGCAATACTGTCAAAACTAATTTATTTTTAAAGACTATAGTAACTGACATCTAAACACCAAATTTTATGAAGATTACTCTCCTAGTACACTATTTATAACAATAAACAGTTTTTGCTTATATGGGAGGTGCCACGCCCCCAGGTACTATTGTACCAAATTTTTGTAATAAAAGACCTTACAGCAAGTATATCTACCTCATTAAATTTTATCACGATTACGTTGTACGTTCTCTTAATATAACGTTTATAAATATTGTGGGCGGTGCCACGCCCTTCAACGAGTTTTTTCAATAAAGAGGCTGAGCTTGTATTGATGACAGCTTTCAGCGGCATCATCTCCAAGATTTTTATGAAAATCGTTTATGCCAATTTTGAGATATATGGAATCAAAATTTTTAGCAGTTGAAAAGTGCCACGCCCACTTTTTCAATTCCGCCCACTTTTATCTCAACTCAAGATATATTTGATATGTTTCCGTTTACCAAAATTCATAACAATATCTTTCACGGCTTACGAAATATGGTGGTATAAAGGTTAAAATTTAGGGCTGTGCCACGCCCCTGTAGGAAGCTTTGAAAACTTGAAACCTAACCTAATCCTAATCTTGTTCACATGTGCATCAAATCACCAATTTTCATCAAAATCGCTGCAACTTTTTTCAAAATTGACCTGGGTATATATACATAGGGTATGAGCGGTAGGCGTGTCAGTTAACCGATTTTGCCCATTTTCAATAGCAAGATTCCTGCAAGAAGATGTGACCTGTGTGTGAAAGTTTCATTCAATTAGCTCTCTTGGTTTTCCTGTAAACCTGATTTCAACAGACAGACAGACAGACAGACAGACAGACAGACAGACAGACAGACAGACAGACAGACAGACAGACAGACAGACAGACAGACAGACAGACAGACAGACAGACAGACAGACAGACAGACAGACAGACAGACAGACAGACAGACAGACAGACAGACAGACAGACAGACAGACAGACAGACAGACAGACAGACAGACAGACAGACAGACAGACAGACAGACAGACAGACAGACAGACAGACAGACAGACAGACAGACAGACAGACAGACAGACAGACAGACAGACAGACAGACAGACAGACAGACAGACAGACAGACAGACAGACAGACAGACAGACAGACAGACAGACAGACAGACAGACAGACAGACAGACAGACAGACAGACAGACAGACAGACAGACAGACAGACAGACAGACAGACAGACAGACAGACAGACAGACAGACAGACAGACAGACAGACAGACAGACAGACAGACAGACAGACAGACAGACAGACAGACAGACAGACAGACAGACAGACAGACAGACAGACAGACAGACAGACAGACAGACAGACAGACAGACAGACAGACAGACAGACAGACAGACAGACAGACAGACAGACAGACAGACAGACAGACAGACAGACAGACAGACAGACAGACAGACAGACAGACAGACAGACAGACAGACAGACAGACAGACAGACAGACAGACAGACAGACAGACAGACAGACAGACAGACAGACAGACAGACAGACAGACAGACAGACAGACAGACAGACAGACAGACAGACAGACAGACAGACAGACAGACAGACAGACAGACAGACAGACAGACAGACAGACAGACAGACAGACAGACAGACAGACAGACAGACAGACAGACAGACAGACAGACAGACAGACAGACAGACAGACAGACAGACAGACAGACAGACAGACAGACAGACAGACAGACAGACAGACAGACAGACAGACAGACAGACAGACAGACAGACAGACAGACAGACAGACAGACAGACAGACAGACAGACAGACAGACAGACAGACAGACAGACAGACAGACAGACAGACAGACAGACAGACAGACAGACAGACAGACAGACAGACAGACAGACAGACAGACAGACAGACAGACAGACAGACAGACAGACAGACAGACAGACAGACAGACAGACAGACAGACAGACAGACAGACAGACAGACAGACAGACAGACAGACAGACAGACAGACAGACAGACAGACAGACAGACAGACAGACAGACAGACAGACAGACAGACAGACAGACAGACAGACAGACAGACAGACAGACAGACAGACAGACAGACAGACAGACAGACAGACAGACAGACAGACAGACAGACAGACAGACAGACAGACAGACAGACAGACAGACAGACAGACAGACAGACAGACAGACAGACAGACAGACAGACAGACAGACAGACAGACAGACAGACAGACAGACAGACAGACAGACAGACAGACAGACAGACAGACAGACAGACAGACAGACAGACAGACAGACAGACAGACAGACAGACAGACAGACAGACAGACAGACAGACAGACAGACAGACAGACAGACAGACAGACAGACAGACAGACAGACAGACAGACAGACAGACAGACAGACAGACAGACAGACAGACAGACAGACAGACAGACAGACAGACAGACAGACAGACAGACAGACAGACAGACAGACAGACAGACAGACAGACAGACAGACAGACAGACAGACAGACAGACAGACAGACAGACAGACAGACAGACAGACAGACAGACAGACAGACAGACAGACAGACAGACAGACAGACAGACAGACAGACAAACAGACAGACAGACGGACATCGCTAAATCAACTCAGATGGTGACGCTGATCAAGAATATATATAATTTTCCATACCTGCCACGCCTCCTTCTGTGTGTTACAAACGGATGGACAAAGTGAATATACCCTCGGTGTAAGGTATAATTAGGTTTACTATGACAGTACTGCCGTATTAAGCGAAAAAGACGTATCTCAATAAATTTCGTTTCGAGATAATTGATATTTTGTAAATGTCGTTTTATTCTTACTTAATTTTTTAACTTATTTATGGCAATTTATATATCATTTTAAGGTTATTTATTTATGACTTACTCAAAATATCGAAATTCCCTGCGTTTATACGCTTTTCATGAGATACGTCTTTTTCGCTTAGTATTTATAGCTTTAAAAATGTAGATACGTCTTTTTACTTTAATCTTGCCATATAAACTTTCATACAAAAGATATAATTTTTTCTATCTTATAAAATACAGATAATATTAAATAAAAACTAAAATCAAATTATATTTTTAGAAACTATACTATATATACTAAACTAAAGATTTAAAAAATTAAGCATACATGATTGTTACTTATGAAATCTCAAGCCTTAAAAGAAGGGAGTTTTCTCCAAACGAACATGGTTTTTTCGTTCAAACAAGTAACGACAAGAACTTGCAACGACAATGACAACGTGATCCAGTCAAGGAAGCTTTGCGTTTAATTCCAGTTATTTTTTTAATTTTTTTATTCGTATACGAATATAATAATATTTTTCCTTCGTATTTTTGAGATACGTCTTTTTCGCTTAGTAATTTGTGGTAAAATTGACATAGAAGAAATTTTCTTAGTACATTTTGTATATGATAAAACTAAGATACCGGCATTTGGAGTATATCATTAGACGCGTAATTACTTAAGCTATCCGATGCCATAATAATCTCGGATATTTTTTTTTTTTTGAGATACGTCTTTTTCGCTTAATACGGCAGAGTAGATATCGTCTGAACCGCAATTATTAAATTTTATGTAAAATTTCCAAAATGACGGCTGTTTAAGCAAAAATTTTCAAAAAATGAGAATTTTTCGGGAGACTTTTTGGTTTTAAAAAAAAAAAAAAATTAAAATTTTCACTTGATTGTGGTTCATGCGATACCCATACATGTGACGAATATGTTTCTAAAAATTCAGAAGAATCGGCTTAGAAGTTTCCGACAAAAGACTGGCACCGTATGAAAAAAAAAATTTTTTTCGAGAGAAACAAAGGTATGGGCAGAGGAAAAGAGGTCGCTTAAGCTATGTGGTTAAAGGGGGCAGATGCATCTGTTATATGGTATGAACTTAATTAGTGATCAAAACTCATAATAATACATATACAATAGTGTTGCCACTACAAAAAAAAAACTTTTTTACATAGACGACCCCTAAGTCTGAAATCAAGACAACCCTTTATTTAGAAACTTTACACTTATTTTAATTAAATTAAAACCAGAAAAATAATTTAAATAATCTTGAAGTGCCGACGTTTCGAGGATTACTTGTCCTCTCGATTTATTAACTAAACAACATCGATACAAATTTTAACATGGTTATAATTGATATTACAACAGTAATAAAACATGCAACATTAATTTTGTTAACATAATTTGACAGTTTTTTCGTACACATATGCATTTTAAATATAAAATATCAATTATATATTTGACAGGAAAAAATGTAAGTTAATGTAAAGCTAACAGATAGTTAGTGCTGATATTGTCGCAGTCTTCTTTTCTGTTCATCGTTCTGTTGATATTTTTTTGTATATCTAGGCTCTCCAGAAACAATTTAACTTGGTAATTGGTGACAATTTCATATAATTTTTTAATTTTATATAGCATTAACCGATTTGCGAAATTTCACATGAATATCGGCTTCTGCAAATAACTGTTAAATTCGATTAAATAATTTTTAATAAGTTTTCTAGTCATTTAAAAATGACTTCCCATGTTAGGAGCACTACGGCGTATGATTGTTAAACTTTTCTTTCAAATTAACGCTATGTGTTTCCCGAAATCAAAACAAGCCCAAATTAATATTTGAGTTTTCTTACAACTGCAAAAAAAGTAGATCAAAGGTCGTCAAAAATAAATATTTGCTTTTAAGGTAGAAGGTTAATCTGAGTGGTGTCAAAATATACGAAAATAAAAAATAATATATACTTGTAAAACAATGTTCATATAATTGACTTTGAAAATATATCATAATTTGCATTTGTGTTAAGTATATCTCCATTTATTCTCTTAAGCTATCAATTTTCAATAAAAATCGCACTGAGTAAAAAGTTATTGGAAATGGTCAAAAAACACAATAAATAAAGTTGACCTCGAATTGATCTTGAAAATTGGTTTCAAAAGAAAAAAAATAAGGACACTGTTGTTTGGGCCCCTAGAAACCTTATAGCTGATGCCTTTAACTTTTTTCACTATCTTACTTAGTTCTTGAGATATTGGCCTGGTTGAACCGTTTTCAAATCCTTTATCGTTGAAAACGTCATAGGTTCGCAGAACAATGGTCATCGGAGGGCTAAAAACATTTTTGCGTCTCTTTTTATCATGAATTTATATCTTGCATTAGCAATATATTATAAAAATAAATATCCCTACAAAGGCAAAGTATCTTATCCATTACGCTACTAAAAGACATCACTGTTTTTTAAGCTGGATTTTTGTATTCATAACTTCTCCTTATGCTACTAGGGTATCTGACAGGTTCAACGCTTTTATGATAATGGGAGTCCATCTGAGACTCCACACAGAGCAGAATTTATTTCATAAGCTTCTCTTAGCCGGTGATGCCCTATCCGTATCTCTTAAACAACGAAGCTTAATTAATAGCACTCACTAGATATTCAGGACTTCCTTTGTAAATGTCCTTCACAATCACTGTCGTCCTTAAATAAGGAGTTATTTGATTATCTCCCATTTTGTCAGACTTACAAATATAACTTCAAGTGAAAAAGTCAATCACGAGATCTATTTCTTAAAATTGTGTTACTAAACATTATCTTCAATTGTTTTTGCTATTTAAAACGACTCTCGTAGCAATTTTTGTTGTTATCGTGTTCTTTCAGCCAAAAATTGGTCTCATTGTTAAAAAAAAAAGAGCAGAACCTAAAGAGCCGTGGGCACTAGTCATTTGGTTTAGGTTTGTAACCATTTGAAACATTAAGAAATATTGAAAAAAGATTTTACACGTAGTCGTCGATCGCCAAAAAATACGTTTTTGTGGCATATCAATATATTCGAGTCAGAAACCAAATAGTGGTTTTCTTTTTTTGTAAACATTCTAACACTAGCACTAATTCCACTGCATTAAATTAGAGGAACCTAATGTCAATAGGTAAAACGTTTTTGATAAAACCTTATCATACTGAGCAATGAAGTATTCGAGATACCTCATGGCCCCATATACATAGGGCTACCAGATGACCTGCCTACAAAAGTAGTGTTTTTCAATTTTCGAATGAAAACCAAAAATTTTTTTAGTCCCATAAAAATATTTTTGATGAGCAAAAAAAAAAGTCCTCGTTTCTTACGAAAAACCCCAGCAAAATTAAAACAATATTTTAAATAACTTTTATTTTACTATGCAAACATTGAAAGTAGCAAAACCATCCAAAAGTAGTGCATTTCAAGTGAAAAGTAGCAAAGTAGCAAAGCCTTGCAAAAGTAGCACATTTGCTACTAAAGTATGCCATCTGGTAGCCCTACATATACACATGTAATTAGAGCCAATTTCAACAGTCATAAGTATGTAAAAATGGTGAGTATCCATTTGAAATTGCTTTCTCGAGTATATTTCTCAGTAAATACATTGATTTGAGAGGAAATAATATGACAATGGTCCGATCCGACTAGTGTAGAAAGGCTTCAGGCATTTAATTTTTCGTTCCTCTTTCAATCCATACGGCAGTTGCAATTGCTGCTACATTTTTTGCATAACCTCCATTTATGACATTGAATAGTGTTTTTCGTTACGGAGATGCTTCCATACCCTAGAACTGGGCAGATATGAAAATTATAATTCTTTGAAATCAAATTAAAAAAATTTTTTATTTTTAATGTCTTTATAGTCGACTCGCTAGAGTGCTACGAATGTGAAGGTGATACATGCAACGACATAAAAAGTGGAAAACCGGTAGCTTGCGGACTAGTCCCAACACAACCACCAACTCCACCAACAATAAGTGATGCCACAGATTCATCATCAACTGAAACACCAGAAGAAACCGGCAGCTCCTCTATGGGTACATCAGAAATCACAACAGATACTACCGATACACAAACCACAGAAAGTACTACAGTTCCTGATACTGGTCGCTTCGCTAGATCTTTGAACGACGAATACTACGTTAAACCCGCAGATTTACTTATTCAAAATTATATCTCAAGAGCAGGTAGCTCTCGCGCTGATTCCTTATATGCCTGTTACAGCGTAAATAGAGAAGGTCAGTTGCATGGCAATGAAATCTTAAAAATCTTTATATTCTCTTCTCGAAGCGGAATCATATTTTTATAACTTTTTTCAGCTTCCAAACGAAAGCATGGTTGCATTGAATACGCTGCGGACACTGATGCATGTAGTGCTGTACTTAAGGAATATGGGATTACATTACCCGTTGGCGAGACTAATTGTCGCGCCTGTTCAAGTGACAGATGTAATGGAAGTACTTCCCTCGGTGTTTCTATCGTAGTACTACTGGTCTCAGTATTGATGTATAAATTATCAAATTGAAGTGAGATTTAATACTTTTTTCGGTAGTTAATATATTGTGTTTTCTTTGTATTTTAAAACTTTAATAAATATTTTCCATCAGTTTTACTTAGAATTTGTTTCAATCCTTTGATTTTAAGTTTAATAGTATCCTCAACGATGCTTTGAGATGTTAAGCATTTTGACGCCTTCAGTCAGTTCTCTCAAATTGTCAAATACGAAGCGATAAAAATTTGGAATGTGGAAAGCGTTAACCTTCATATAGAGACGCTGAAATCCATTCTGTATGTGAAATACAACCTCGAATTAACTGGCATTAAGTGCTTTGAGTTTTTAGAAACTTATCCAGGGTTACATGGGAAAATTTCTTGCCGAGATAAATAATCATTCAAGCAACCAACTAGCACAGCTATCGGCAGCAACGTTAGTCCCAGCACCAAGTCAATGAGTTTTTATTAGTTTCCTTTTAATTAAAATACTTTCATTCCTTTTGTATATCGAAATATAACCGAATTTAATTGCATTAACAATGTTCCATATAAAAGAAATATCAATTTATTTTAATAAAATATAAACCTATTTTTAGCGATTCCATATAGAAAAGAATATGTATACTGAGTTTTGCCCGCGGAGAGTTGGTATCATTAGCTAAGACCATGTCCGCGCATCACACAATAGCTACTTTGTTGATTTTGTTCAAACTTATTTAGGTCCTTAGACGCTTGGTCTCAATCTCCAATAAACAATTATCACGATATTCTCTTTATACAGTAGAACCTCTGTAAGTCGAACTTGACGGGAGACGACAAAAAGTTCGAGTTATAGAGTTTTCGACTTATGGAGGACTTCGACTTCAGCGAATTTTGTCAGGAAATGTTCGACTTAAACAGTCAAAAAAAAAAGTGTTTGTCACGTATTATATAAGTAGATGTAACTATTTCAAGTGTTTGCGAAAACTATTTCAAGTGATTTGGGTAGTAATAAAATGTTTACATCAAAAGCTCACATGCTTGTAAAATTAATAGGTTTGGTGCAAAAATTTGATTATTTCCCACAAACATTTGAAATACTTCCATCTACGTGGCAAACACTTTTTTTTTTGAGTAAAGAAGTTAATATTTATTCCAATTAATTTTGATGAAATAAATAAAAATCATAGTTATAGAGGTATTAAACATTGGTGTCTATTGCAGTAGGACCAAACTATTTCTGATAACTTTTCGATCGACAATAAAGCAACTTCGCTAAAGTTCAAATGAAATCACGTGTTAACTTCAGTCATAAATTCCTTTATCATTTCATAGAATTGGTTTATTGTATAAGTAGGCTTTTACATTGATTTCTAAGAAACAATGGTATACATTGTCAGGTCGGTATCTTATCTTTCTTAGAGCTATAGAGGTAATTTGTTTCAAATAATCGAGTTGTAAAGGTTGTAAAATCAAACATTTCTATGTTCGAGATGCAGATGTCAAATTAATTTTTTTCAAGCTATAGAGGGAAAATATGTACTGAATTTACTTGTAGGGACTCACTTATTATTTCGACTTATAGAGGAGTCAGACTTCGAGCAATGGAGGCTTTGGGGCTTGAAGGGAAAGGAACACAACATTTTTTCGAGTTTGGGAGGTTTTCGACCTATCGAGGTTCGACTTAAAGAGTTTCCACTGTATATCAAGTTATTAAAGTTTTAAAATTGCTTGGATAAAAAATTAATTGCCCTTCAATGGTAAGTTAATGTGTTTGTATGTGTGCGTTTTGTTATTGTTTTTCCATGGTGAATGCATTATGGAGAGCAATGCCATTATGTAATTGAAGCCATTTTGAGAGTGCGAGAGTAAACTGAAGAGAGGGCAAATTCACTTCTTACTTAATATTCGTGGTTTTTTCTGAAAATTCGGATTGGTTTTGATAAAATCAAAGCAAAGAAATACAGAGAGAAGCAGTGCTGTAAAAAATAAAAATTATTCCAAATACATACATACATACGTAATATGGATTTAGGTTTCAAAATTTTAATATCAGATTCTTTGAAATAGAAAGCAGGATACCCATACAAGTCCGCGGAAACTGCTTGTTACATAATAAGAACACATGTATTCATACATAATACACTAAAGCCCCGATTTGCGTCGTTAATAGGGACCGGCGAAAAGCGACGCAAATCGAATCACTTTTTTTTCTGTATAAATGCAGGTTTTTATTGATCAGTGGCATTCTTCGCTTATTTTGATTTTGTATCCAAATGAAAAGAAGGGACTCCATTTTAACCATTGAAGAAATTTTTACTTTTGTAAATTGTTTACATTGGAATGTTGTGGCAATTTTAGCAAAATTATTTATTTTAACACTGTCTGTTGCAAATTGGCTCTTTCTATGTCAAGAGCTTTTTCTCCCGACTTAAAACGTTTTAATACAGCCAATTTTATCTATACAAACTAATGGGCTTCAGCCCATTCAAAAGCTTCAAAGAATAGATTCAAAAAAGAGATCGCTATAAATTGTAATAGGATACAAACTGTTTGCGCCACTTTGCACAGGTTTGATCTAAGAAGCTGACATTTTGGGAGAATTTTCTTCAAACACAGTTTGATAATATAGGATTATGATCGGCAACTTTGAAAACATCATCGAATGCAAAAAAACCGATAAACTTTGTGTTTTTATTTCTTATGTTCTTTTTCGTTATGACAGCAATCAGCTGTTAGTTAACTATTAGTTAACCTGCCAAATTTGGTTGGTTAACTAATTGCTATGATACTGAAATTGGATAGTTAACCTCAAATCTCTAGTTAACTAAACACTGCGAAACCGACCCTTACTTTACGAAATTTAGTAGGGACGAAATATTCACAGGTTGCACAATTGTACATTGCATTCTCATTTTTGTGATTTGTAACAAGCAGAATTTGCCCATAGTAACTTTAGCTGGGTAACAAAACAACAACAGCCCAAAAGTATGCGGTTTTTTTTTAACGAAGACTTAATGTTATTGGATTTAATCATTCAGTAATAAAATCTTAATTTGTCTGATGATGTTTATCATCATCCTAAAAGTATGCTATAATTTGTTATTTTATGTTAATGACATATACACTGTGCCTGATCCAAGCAAAAGTTCGACTAAAATGGATCCGAAACCGGTATTTGCATGGTGTTTCCGTATCATATCACGATAAAATTTCGGAAGATTCAAAATCGGAGCTGCTCTTTTCTTCGAGAAATCGGCCATTCAGTTTTCCATGACCGTAATACGAGTATATACAGTAGGGCGACAGAAAAATTAATCGATTGTTTAAAATGCTTAAGTAAAATTTATAAAAAAAAACGAAAAAGCAAAAAAAAAAAGGCAGACTTTTTGCGCTTTAGTAAAAAAATCGCTAATTCCATATGAATTGTAATAGGACACCGCAAATTAAAAAAAAAACATCTTCGGGTGTATTTTGTCAGCATTTTCAGCCACACGAAATGGCTTCATATGATTTTTCATAAGTATGAAAATTTTCATTTTCGAATATCTCGGTTTTTTGAGTAACCTATCTTAGGTAAGTATAAACCGGTGGTTAACTGTTTTTGACAGTTTAAAATAAATCGTTTCGGCGAAACGATGCCGTAAAACTTTTCAAAATTTATAAAAATTTAAAGAATAAATTTTTAAAAAATGTTTAACTCTACAAAAAAGTTGTTGAAAAATTAAGTGTTAGAAATGAGGTCTCTTAAAATATTGTAAATTTTTATCTCCCATGGGAAGTGAGCGTGTCCCCCTAATATCACAATAGTCGAGATGATGAATTTTTATTGTCTTGTGCTCTAAAAACAGTTGATCAACTTCCGCCCTTATAAGTTGGCGCCTAAGCAAAAAGTGAAACAAAGCAAAGCCGAAATTCTTTTTCCGTTTTTGCAACTTGCGGGCATTTCGCTGCAAGCTTTCTTGGAGAGTCAAAACGAAGTAGCAAGCGCAAAACGTATAATAAATGCGTGAGCTCACCGAAACGGAGCGTTCACAAATTACGTTACGGAAACTTTCGCAATTTTTGAACCCCCCCCCTTAGTAACGCACCAAACCATAACGCACCGATGCGATAAAAATTGAAAAATTGATATTAAACGTATAAGGGGTCGTCCATAAATTACGTGAGTCAAAACAAGGGGAGGGGGTCCGGCAAAGTCTCACCAAATCTCATCAAAGGGGAGGGGGTTCAATGAAAATCTCACGTCAACTTTTTAATGTTGAGAGTATGCATTATTATAGCAGATTACATTGTAAAATTATAAGGCAAGTCTCACGGAAGGGAGGGAGCGAATCCCGCTAGAACTCACCAAGGGAAGGACGGTAGTCCGAATTTTCGAAAAAACACCTCACGTAATTTATGGACGTCCCCTAAGCTTGTGGAAGCGCGGCTATGACGAAAACTTATGCAAGAAGGAGGGTGTTAGTTCAAATATTTTCGGGAACAACAACACAGAATAATCAAGAATTCGCCGTTCTTTCAGAATCCAATATGAGAAAAATTTATCAATCAGTCAAAATCATATGAACAGGCATGAAATATATTGTACTGTTCATAAAAAATCATGCAAACCACATTGGCATTCTCTTTAAGTTTTCAACACCACCATAATGCAAATTGGCATTTTGCGTTGAACCACTCCCCAAAGCGCGTAACGCAATTTGTGAACCTAAAGGTAAACTTTTTTTTTGTAGTACATATATCGGAACACAAAATAATTCTGATGCATTACGATGTACGATGCACCACATAAAAAAGATAAAATTTTTGTTAATTTTGTATATATGTATGTACATTAGGGCGGATTAAACTTTTAAGTAGTCTGGAAACTCCACTTTTCTGAAAATTCGTGAAATTTTAAGCAAAAAAGTCCACTACACCATATGACTAAAATGAGTTTCGAGCCCGCGAGTTTTTATTTGAAAATTTGTATCAAATACGAGTTTTCGATTTCAATGTTGCTTATATGAAAAGTAGTTAGTGTTATGTAAAAAAATGAAGCCCTGAAAATTTAATTAAAAAATATTGATATTTAGAGGTCGCTAGTGTCCGATAGTTGTTTTGCTATATAGTGGCTGTGTATCTTGGTAACATCGCAAAACTCCCAGAAAACAGCGCAAATTTTAGTTAGGTAAACTCGAGGAATACATTTTTTTTCTTAGTCTAATATTCTTCAGCATTGTAGTCTGAAAACAGACAAAGAGATTCTGGCTAGTCCTGATGTTCCAGTATTTTTATTAGAAGACCAGAGTAATAGAAAAATGAAAAACCCTCATAAAATGGCCAAAATTCAAGCTTAAATGAAATAAATTTTGGTAGAAATTTGTTAAGCTTATTTTTAATAAAAGCATCAGTTAGATTCGTCCTTTGTCTATACAATTAGCTTTTAAATGGTCTTTTGTGATGTTTCCTCGCAAAGTTATAACCATTTTTGGTAACATAAATTTGAAACCAGCTAATTAATATTGTTGTGTCGTAGAGGATCAAATTCATGTCGAAGGCCACCCAATTATCCCGATTTGTGCCACAAATTTTTTATTCTTTAATGAGGCCAAATGAAACCTGGTGATACCTTTACCCCTCCCTTTAGCAATTTTCGATTGTTCAAAAGCAAAAATGCAGTTAGGACATTTACATTCAGAAAATTTACTTTGAACCAACATTTTTCTTTTCGAATTTAGCATTATTATATTCTCTGAAAGCTTATTGGTAATTCGAATTTGACGATTAATATTTTCGAAAACTCAAATTTGAAAATTAAATTTAACTAAAAGAGAATAATTTAATTCATAAATCGGACACTAGCGACCTCTAAATATAAATATTTTTTAACTAAATTTTCAGGGCTTCATTTTTTTAACATAACACTAACTACTTTTCATATAAGCAACTTAGAAATCGAAAACTCGTTTTTGATACAAATTTTCAAATAAAAACTCGCGAACTCGAAACTCATTTTAGCCATATGGTGTAGTGGACTTTTTTGCTTAAAATCTCACAAAGTTTCAGAAAAGTGGAGTTTCGGGACTAAAAAATTTTTCTCCATACAATTTAATCCGCCCTAATGTACATATTGTTTATATATTCCTAAATTGAATTCTTGATATAAACTCATTTTTGTATAGGAACGATTAAAGTGTCGTTTAAATTACTTCGATTCATTGTGAATAGCAGTTATTAGCTAAGAAATTTTAATTTTAAGGCTTAAAAATTAATATTAGTATCGTGACAAACAGTTAGTGCTTCACCGAGAACCGATAAATATCGTTCTCGTTATCGTTATCGGGACCGAGAACGAGAACGATAACGAGACGATAGTAAAAAAATTATTTCTCGTATGACCGAGGGCGAGAACGAGAAAGGTCTGGCCGATATCTCGTTCTCGGCGATAAACACTTGTTTATCGTACGATAAGCATTTCGAACATTGAGCACGTATATTTTGCACCATTTGTTTTTTACAAAAACACTTGCACATACATATGTATGTACATACACGCATACACCGACGAAAGTATTTTTTTTACTAAAAACAAAGAAAAAAAAAACACAAAAATATGAAAACCAAATCAAAACAATATGTGGTGATTTACATCACATTATATGGCAGCAGCAACTCCTTCGTCTCCCATCAAAATAAGCATGATGAATTTTTGATTTGCTTATTCTTGACAGCGATGGAGCCTTTTTCACGGTTGCATTTAATTTCAGTTTGACAAAATAATTATAAAACAAGTAAACGAGAATAACCGAGAAATATCGGCGATAACGAGACGAGAACGAGACGATAACGATACAGATCAAAAATGTCTCGTACGAGAACGAGTACGAGACGATAAGCTTGGCGCTACTACGAGGACGATACGATAATTTTTGAATTATCGTATCGTTCTCGTATCGGTGAAGCACTACAAACAGTGCATGATCAAAAGTGAATGCAATTTCCATTTTCTTAAATTTTACCTTTTGACATGCAGTCGTCACATCAGAAAGACGTTTTGGAGTTAAACTTGAAAATTGTTCACCATGGAACAAAACTTTTCGATACAACTGTCCAACGTGGAAATTCTATGTGGTGGTTTGTGGGTCCAACGTCGAAATTCTGTAAAGTTCTCGGTGTTAATTGTTGAGTCCAACGTTGAAAACTTTTGGTATTTGTAGGTCTAACGTTGTGCAATTAATGTTTGTTGTTGATGTTGAAAATTATTCCTTTGTGTTGTGTTGATTTGTTTGTTATGTGAAATTGTACGTATACGTTTTTCTTTTGTTGAATTTTTTTGTTTTTTGGTTATCTTTGTGTTCTTCGGCTATACGCTGGGTTGAATTGTTGAAAATCAATGATGATGGCGGGCTCGTTAAAGGCTTACGAGACCCGAGGTGATCGCAGCTCCATTTATACCATTGGCGGACAGTATAACAAACAGCATCAATGAAGCTGTGTTCACACTGTTTACAATGTATGTAAGCAAACTGTATATAATACCGGCCAAACTAGTTCTTAGGATAAACTAGTTTTTCTAGGTCAAACTAGTTAATTTGTATGTATGCCTTAAAGTATGCCATTTAATTTTATGAAAACGCACTATGAATAGCAAGCCGGTGTTGGACTATTATAGACTGAGCCGCAGCCTAATCAAGCATACAATGAAATTTGTAAGTTTTATTGTCTTACTTTGATACAATCTTAGCCTTAGCTGTGCTTTTACATTAAAACTTCATTGGCTATTTTTAGGCATAACGGCAACTAGTTTGGCCTAAAACTAGTTTGGCCAGTAACATATGTGTCACCGGCCAAACTAGTTTTTAGGACAAACTATGCAATTTAATTTTAATGCAAAAGCACTGTTAATAGCGAAGTTAGTGTTGCACATATTGTAGACTGAGCCGCGGCCGAAGGCCCCCGCGACGCCGGTATTTAACATATTGGAGAATGTAATTCCTGGGCCGCGGCCGAATGCCTCCCACTTACTACTTGATAAGCATACAATGAAATTGATAATTTTATTGTCTTACGGTGAACTTTAACCAACTTTTAATAAAAGTGTAAGTTACAACAAAAACTTTAATGGGGATTATTTGGGATGTAATATAGAGTCGATATATGAAAAATATAAGAAATCCTTAGAGCTTTTTTTTTAATTCCATATTTACTGTTTTTTAATAATATCACATAACATACGTATGAAATTTAAAAGTTATTCGATTTTCTTCAAATTTTGACACGTCAAAATAATTTGATAGATAGCACTACAGTCTAAATTTCAGCTTCTTAGGTGGTCGGGGTCTAGAGAAAGAACCATATTTAGACCAGAAAACAGTCGTGTTTAGTCCGGTTTAAAAATATCTGTTCTAAAAGCTCTCAAAACTAAATTTAAAGTTGTGGATATCAATTTTATTTTGTTATGTCATCTTTTATACATAAAAAATAATTTTAAGCCTCTAGACTTTAAGACTTATTTTTGCGACCCGATTTACTGAAATACGTCTTAGTAAAATATGACTACTTTGAAAACGGTGTACTTAATCGTAGTTTTATTCAAAATACTAAGGACCGATCTTATTATGTTTATCTATTTATTGGCTTTTAAATGAGATGCCATATAGAGAAAATGGTTGACCAGGCCCAGAAATATCAAACATTGAATTTGGCTATTTTCGCAAAAATTGCGTTTTTTTCGAAATTTGACCTAACAGTACTCAAGACCCCGAATATCTAGGGAGCTGAAATTTGAACTGTGAGACTTTACTTTTAGGTTCTTTAACGTGTAAAAATTTGGGAACAATCAGATATTTTTTAAATTTCACACGTACGTTATCTTCTATTATTAAACGAGCTAAAATTGTATGTTTATTTATATATGTATATACGGCTGCAGCGATTTTGAAAAAACTTCGGGATTTCGTGCATATGCGAACAATATTAAGATTGGACTAGGTTTTAAGTTTTTCAAGTTTCTAAGAAGGGCGTGGCACAGCCCTAAACTTTAATTTTTATAACGTGATAACTCGCAAACCATTTAAGGTATTGCAACAAAATTTGGTAGACGGATGCATATCATAAATATCTTAAATGCTATCAAAAGTGGGAGGAATCGGAATAGTGGGCGTAGCATATTTCAATAATTGAAAACTTTGAGTCGATATTACTCGAAAACGGTACCGACGATTTTCATAAAAATTTTAAACTTAATACAGCTGAATGCAGTCCTTATAACAAGTTATGCCACTATACTGGCAAAACTCGTTGAAAGGCGTGACACAGCCCATAATATTTATAAACGTTATAATAAGAGAACTAACAACGCAATCGTTATGAAATTTAACATATTAAATATACTGGCTATCTTGTAACCAAAAGTGGGCGCAACGACTTCTGTGGGCATGGCACCTTCCATACAAGCGAAAAAAGTTAAATGCTACATTTATTGTTCTATGAGAGTAGTATTTTTTAAATTTGGTATAGAGATGTCGGTTACTATAAGCTATGAAACTAAATGGACTTCGATGGGATTACATCAGTGGGCGTGGCACCTCCCCTACGTGCAAAAAATGTCAAGTGTTATATTTAGTGTGCTATTGGAGTAATTTTCTAAAAATTTGGTGTAGAGATGTCGGTTACCATAAGCTTTAAAACTAAATGGACTTCGACGGTATTGCATTAGTGGGCGTGGCACCTCCCATACCAGCAAAAAATGTTGAAGGCTATATTTAGTGTGCTCTTGGAGTCAAATTTTTTAAATTTTGTGTATAGGTGTCGGTTACTATAAGCTTTGAAATTATATGAATTTTGACAAGATTTCATTAGTGGGCGTGGCACCTCTCATACAAACTTTAAACGCTACATGCCATATTTAGCATGTGGTGGTGTTAAGGTGTCGGTTAGCATAAGCTTTGAAATTAAACGAAAATCGACGAGATTGCATCAGTGGGTGTGGCACCTCCCATATAAGCAAAAAACTTTAAGTGTTATATTTAGTGTGCTATTGGATTAATATTCTTTAAATTTGGTGTAGAGGTGTCGGTTACTATAGGCTTTGAAATTGTATGAATTTTGATGGGATTTCATTAGTGGGCGTGGTATCTCCCATACAAACTTATAGCGTAAAATGCCATATTTAGCGTACTAAAGGAGTGATTCTTATAAAATTTGGTTGCTATATATTCAGTCTTATTCAACTTAGTTCGAGTTTTTCAACCTCTTTCAACTGCTTCATTATTTTTCAACCTCTTTGAACTTATCTCAACATTTTCCATATTTTTTCGAATTTTTCAAACTTATTCAACTTTTTTCGAGTTTTCATCTTCATCATCTCTTTCAACTGTTTCAACATTTTTCAACCTCCTTCAACTTTTTTCAACATTTTCCACATTTTTTCGAATTTATTAACCTTCTTCAAGTTTTTCCGAATTATTCAAACTCTTTCAACTTTTTCAACATTTTTCAACCTTTTTCAAAACTTTTCATATTTTTTCGAATTTTCCAACCTTATTCAACTTTTTTCGAGTTATTCAAACTCTTTCAACTTTTTCAATATTTTTCAACCTTTTCAACTTTTTTCAACACGTTCCATATTTTTTGGGCTTTTTCAACCACATTCAACTTTTTTCGGCTTTTCAACCTCATTCAACTTTTTCCGAGACTTTCAACTTTTTTCGAGCTTATCAATTTTCTTCAACTTTTTCAACACTTTAATATAGTACTATCGAGTTTATCAAATTTTTTCTCCTGCTTGAACCTCTCTCAATGTTTTTCAACATTTTTCATATATAATCAACTTCTTTCAAATTTTTTTTGATGTGTATTCAATATTTTTTAAATATTTCCAACTTCTCATTCAATTGCATCACATTTTTTTTTTTGACTTTTTCAACCTTTTCAAACGAAAAACCGAACGATGGTCGGTCTCCTGGTACTACACATATTATACTAGATAATATTACTAAAAAACAGTAAAAAAGCTCTAAGGATTTTTTTCCTTTTGATGCATTTCTACTTTGATTAACATCCCAAATAAATCCACATTAAAGTTTTTGTTGTAACTCAACTTGTCATTTAAAGTTGGTTAAAGCCCACCGTGTACTATGTTAGTCTTCACTAGCCACAGTGCTTTTTCATTAAGATTTGATTGCATATCTTTAGGCTTAACGGTGACTAATTTGGCCAGTAACATATACATAGATGTGTTATTATATTTTTCATGATTGCATACCTTTAGGGCGTTATTTTATTGTTGTATGACAGCTTTCTGTCACAGGAACATAACTCGTTGACTTTCACAACATCAAAACTATGGCGAACAGCGTTGCCTGGTTTTGGACTATGTCCCAGAGGCAGCACCATTCATGATCCATAACCATGATGGTAATCATATGTAAATACATATATGAATATATGAGATTTATGTCACATTGTGAACGTACATGAATCGCAGTTGAGGTTGAAGAGTTTAGCAGTTGAGGACTTTAAAATTTGAAAACTTTTAGGCAACAGATTTCTATTGATTAATTATCGTGTTTTCATTATGTTATGTTTGTTATGTTGCTGAAATCCAACTGAACAACAGCATTCTCAGATGCTGTAGCTATTAACAAAGTTGCATGACGGCTCAGGACACTATTTCTAATAATAAGGAACATCTAAAGTGGATCTTGTTTTTTGGTTTAACCCACAATACACATCTGCTCTATGCAATTATTCTTTAATAATAAGCTCATTATAACAGCTATGTCCATAAAAATTAGGCCATGTCTATTTTGTGATATAAATTAAAGACTTTCATATTAAACTTCAATAGACTCACATTTTGCCGTACTTTTTATCAAGTTAAGTAAAACGAACTTGTGCAGCCGTACAGACGTACGAACACCAATCTAATGTCAATGAAATGATAACAACGAAATGACAGATAACAGCTACAAACTATATTGCCGGCCAAACATGTCTTCAGAGTGCACTACACTGACTGACGTAAGGCTATTGTTTTTAATCCAATACATTATCAAATAAAAATGGAAACAGTATGCAACGACTTATGATAAGTAGACCAGTGTAACGGAATATCGTCCTAGTAAAAATCTCATAGCTTATAATAAAAGATATTTTTGGCTTGCTTAGTTGTCCTCTCTGCATTAATTTTCAAAGTTCTATAATTTCAATGCTCATCCATGTAGACAACAATGCAAAAAAAGGAGGAAAATAATTTATGAAAAAAAAAACGGCGGGTTGCACTCCGGGAGTGCCGACAGAAGTGAAAACAAATCGTTTAATGGCAAGTTAGTGTGTTAGTTGGTATGTGTGCGTTTTCTTTTTATATGGCAATGCAATGGAAGACAAAAACGGAATATGTATCCAAATTTTACTCTCGCTCTCATTCTCAATTTGTCAACGCAACAACGCGGAATTTGAAAGAAACAAACATGTAAGCATAACAATCGTTGAATGAGAATGTAAAGTGTCAATTAGTGTTTCTGCTTTGCTTTTTTGTCTTCCACTTGGAATATTTATTTAAAAGAAACAATAGAACATTCAAATTTTACTATCGCATTCATGACGGGGAATCCCGATGATGGTCGGTGTCGCGAGTTTATACTTTTTTCCTCAGCCGCACAACGTGCCATAAGAAGTTTTCACTTATATTTTAGCGGTATCGTCATATCGCCTGTACCTAATTTGTTCCACTACATCTTTCGCTTCACTTGAAATAGCGTAAGCAAGTTGTAAAAATGTTAATTGAATATTTGACTGAGCTGGTAATTGCATTTCTTTTGTGAGTGCACCGGCTATCAGGTAACATGTTTATTATTGCATTTCCAAACAAATTTCCAACGCTTCATAGAAGCTTTATCGCTTTCCTTATCAACTTTCAAATAAACATATACCGCCTATATATAGAACTGGCATGTATATACTTACATATGTATGTAAGCGATGATTAATTGCCCGTTAAGCAGCTTTCTATTATGTTTTGAGCGGTGATTTAATTGGCTATACTCATGCAATTGTACCAAAGACACAAATTCTTTTGGCGCATTTCTGACTACACATAGCGATGGTGAAACGTTGTTCGCTCGAGTCTGCTTCTGAACAAAATTTGACGAAAAGCGAAATATTGTGATGTTTCTCTATAAAAATGCTTAAATTTTCTAGGTTTTATATTCTGGAAAATTGTTTTGGTAAATGAGTTTTTGTAGTAGTCAGAGAGCCGGTGATCATTTTAGGTACATACGTACTATATGATTTTATCGCTGCACAGTAAATGAGTTTGTATGGTACTGTGGTTATATATTCTAATAATTGCGCTAGACGCTTGAAAAAATTTGTGAAAAATTCAGTTTAAGAACACTTCCCATACCAAGGTGGGATATGGTTGAGACTGTTTCTTCAAAATTGGTATCAATTTCCATTAATTTGGCAATGCTGATTCCAAAAATATTACAAAATGTTTCTTATCTTATATAGTTTTCAAGTTATTACAGAAAAATCGTTTGGAAGGCTTATCTCTTCTATTTTTGAATTTCATTCGATTATATATCTTTTATTCCAATGGGCATGAAAAGAGGAAAATTACACCTTACCTGTCCTCATTTCTTAAAGGGAAATAAAAAAAATAGAAAAAGTTGTGAAAATCTTAGCTGAAACTTTGGATAACGGTTTAACATACCGTTTCCATAATATATTAAAAAAATAAGGAAATTTTTTTAACCGAAAATCGATCACGTTTTTACTTAACTGACTATATATTTCTCAATTAAGATAAGATTAAGTTTTCATAAAAGCTTAAAAAATTATTTATAAATAATAGTTTTTTTAATAAACATATAGAAATTTAACCAACTTCTCATATATGTAGATAGGAACAAAATTTTTCACAGTACTGTATATACTTAAGTCATCATGTATAATAAACGGTGACTTATGCTAATCGTATAATCATATAATCATATAATAATATAAACACATATTGTATGTAGAACAATACAGAATTCAGTCATTTCAATAAAGAACCCTCAAGTCAAGCAGTTGTCTCAATCATATTACAAGTACTATTCTGTAAAGTCTATACAACTTTTTTCCAAAAAAATTAAGTGTTTTATAAAAGAAAAAGCTACGATACGTTTTAGTATCGTCAGTTAGGCACGGGCACGATCACGCGCTTGGTTTTCTCTGCTGTTCGTTTAATCATTCGCATAAAAGTAGTAAGCTTTGTTATTGTTCACTACGGTTAGTTTACTTGAACTTCAGCCTGGATCTGGGTATTGCACCTCGTCTTTTCAATGCATCCCAAATGCAGTTGCTATCGATGCTATCGGTAAATCGGTACTATAGTCGATGAAGGCTTTCGTCAAGACCTTAGATGTAAGTGACAGTATCATGGTACGCCTGCAATTCTGGCAGAGCAATATGCCCGCTTCTTTAGAGTTTTCAGCAAAACTCTATACGCCAGTCTTCACTTACATATGTATAAGTTCTTATTCTTTTTGATAAGCTTTCCTTTCCAATTGATTGAAATGAAAATGAAAATTGAAGGCTCAATAAAACCTGATGGTATCCAAAATACATTTAAGACCATTTTTTTATAAATAGATGCAATAAAATGTTTCTCAGCAAAACTAATTGAACACTTTTTCCTGTGAAATCAACCTTTCCTCATCGATTGGTTACACAAAGATTTCAATTGAAAAAGATTTTCAAAACACACGTACAGTTCTTTTCAATCAACTGCCTGTAATTTCTATACTCCACCACCTATTTATTAAGAAGCACCTTTTTTTAGTACAAAATAAAATAAGAGCTGGCCTGGACATTTCACTTCATTTATAATTAAATACACAATTGAAAACTACAAGAAATTGGTGAAATGCTTCAAACTCCGTTCACTTCCTGTAAAAATGGTAATATTAAGTTGAAACATAACATCCCATTACAATCATACCAAAATAAAAGTAGCCTTCATTTTCCGAAACAAAAAATGATTCAAATTTCAATATTTGGACAATTTTTTTATAAGTATATACTGAAAAAGCTCCAAGTTGATTTGAAAGACTGAAACTTGCTGTGGGCCGCTCAATTTGGTACTACACCATAACGTTTTTTTTTTTTGAGGAGCCACCCAAAACAAAATTTAAAAAGACAATTTTTGTCACTCCGAGTCTTGCACTGGCATTCGTTTCTTGTGAAAATTGAACTCGAAAAAAGGGAATTAAGAACTCACGACTGATTCACTGCACCGATTTCAATGAAATTTGATATGGAAATAGACTGATTCCTGAGTAAAAAAATTTGTTTCTGAACATGATACGGAGATGGATTGAACCTTAAGGAAGAGATAAGATATGCACGATTGCATTTTTGGGAGGATTGACATCTAATCAGGTATTGAAACATGAGTTTTTAAAATGTTTTCTTATAACTGAGTTGCTCATTTGCGAAACGCAACTTGAACGTTTATGCTAATTTTTCAGAAAACGCAAAAAGCGTACTTTTCAAGCCATTTTTTAAAGTATTTCTGCTGTAATTTGAAGAAATTTATAAATTTAAAACATGCTTATAGAAAAAAAGCATCTTTTCTGACGAGATTCGAACCCCCGACCTGAGGGCTATGAGTTCACAGTCCTAACCATTACGCCACGCTTCCTCATAAATTCGATTTTTTTATTATTCCTTTTGTTCACTGTGTCTACAATAATTTGTGTCAATAACGCAGGGTAATCATTTTTTAAAATTTTCTCATAATTTAATGCAAGTTTTTCTTTTTTTTATGGGGTCAGTCTGTATCTGCGATTTTGGGTAAAAACTAAGTCTTAACTTTATTTTGCGACTATGAATATGGGCCATCGACACCAAAAGAAAATAATTCCTCCGTTTAATGAAAAACCCCTCTTGATTTAAGGAAAGATATACTTAATTATGGATTAATTATTGACATTATTTTCACAACTCTTGTTACTAAGTTTCGTCATTTTGAAGGAAAGGAATTGATTTTTTTAACACAACTTTTTCGTAACTGATCCAAATTTTGTTTTTAAATATTTTTTTTTTTTGACTTATTTTCGTTCCATATAAAAACATTGAACTCAAATAATGTTATCACATAATAATTTTGCTTTGGGGAAATTTTGCTTAGAAATATTTCTCATTAAGTAAGTGTTTTAATTAATTTACGAACAGTTTCATATCTGCCTATCGTGAAAACACAAATCTCTCTAGGAATAGCTATGAGCGCTGGTAAAAGTGGGCGGTGGGTTGAAAAGTTATTGCAAAAAAGTTAAAGCAACGTCGACGTTTTGATGAGGATAAGTACTTATCAGATGTACATACATATCAGAGATACGCAATGAATAGCTCGTGTTTATTTGCTATTCGTAATTCATTGCACTTCATATGCATTCGTTGACAACAAGAGCTGCGTAACTATATTGTACTGCACTGTTGACTCTTACTCATTGCCAGTCAAATAAAAAGTGTACGTTTTTGTAAGATAGATTTATTTTTATGAATAAGTAGGTGAAGGTGGCTAAACCGGACACTTTTTATCTTTTTGTAAAAATAATGTAAAAAAATTATTCGAAACCTGGGGTGTTATATATCATTCGAAAGCTACATCCTTTAGTTATAAATCGCATATTGTTTGATGGTTTAATATGTATTCAGTTTGGCGTGAGCTCATTCAGACTATACCAACCTCGAAATCGAAAAAGTCAAAAATGGTGGGGCTTAACCGGACAGGGGGTGGGGCTAATCCGGACAGTCGCGCCAAAACCAAAATGAATAACAAACATGAAGGCACATTATGTTTAAATGTCATTTTGAATCTTTATTGATGTATTTCGATGTGTTTCGTATAAGAAAAGAATGTATTTGATTGAAAAAATGTTGATTTTGAGTGCTAAACGCAAAATGATGATAACAAAATTTTGGATAGAAAAATGAAAATACTTTTTTTTCAACGAAAACTAAACGGAAAATCAGAAAATATTGAAATTCATTCAAAATCTGCATCTGAATCGGGTTCTGAGAAGCAGTTAATGCATGTGAACACAACATCACTCGTTCAGACACAGTCAACATGTGCTTTGCGGTGGCATTCGAATCAGTGCTCATTTTATTTGGAGTTGATGGAACAGCTTTTGATCTTGTTTCACATGGTGGAGCTATACTTGCATCTGGTGCGGTTTGTAGTTGCTTTGCCTTTTTTGCTAGTCTTACTATTTTTGATGGCTTCACTGCTTTTTTTTGTTAACCTTCCCGCTTTTCTTATCCTGAGCTAAGACCTTTGCAGCTTTCTTCTTCGCGCTAGTTCCTTGTTCTTCGCGCAGTGCCTTTATAACTGGGGAGAACTGCACTTCTTGCGACCACGGCCACGTCCGGTTTAGCCCTATCGTGTCGTTTTATTAACTCGATCGAAAAACATTGATGAAAAATATTTTATCATAAAAACCACTAACACCATTCCATTCAGCACATCTTAATTACCTAAAAACACTCACAGAAAATACAAGTGTCTACACTCTTCTACGACTGACGCTTAACTGAATGATGAAATATCATCGACACTTCTGAAGTTAGTAGCTTATAACAGGTTGCGTTCATCGCGTATGTGGCCGTTCCGATATTCAAAGTAGTTTTTGATTAATCGCGACTGTCCGGTTCAGCCCCGCGTCCGGTTTAGCCCCACCCTCCCCTACATAAGTCAAAACATTAATTTTGTTAATATGTAAAGATGGTACTATATATAAGAAATACTTACTTACTTAGATAGCCATAACAACCCGTTGTCAGGATACGGCCGAGGTTTTCATTGGAAATGATGATAATGAGTGGTGGGACCTAAACCCTACGCACACATTCCAAGTTTTAAGTCTAGGAGAGACTCGCCTTCTCACAACTACCTCACCCCCGGACGGGTGTCCAAGGGATCTCCAGAGGATACTTGGCCAAATGGCCGGAAGTTTGTGAGCTGCTTGAACTGCTTGCAAAATAATCATCCCTGGCCACTCCCAGGTGAGTGGCGATCAGGAACTTTACCTACTTACGTGGACTTCTACAAGCAGCTCCATCCTCCTCATATAAGAAATACTTTTTATTATTATTACAAATTGAAGTCTGTACTCTGTATAGTATATAGTATATAGGTATAGTTTTTTTTGTAAGTGGACTTTTATTATATGTTTTATTTTATTAAAAACGTAAATTTTCAAAACTTTTATTTTTTATTTTACTACACGTTTAATTTTATTAAAAAATTATAAATTATAAACTTTATTTTTTATTTTATTTCATACTTATTACTTTTTGTTTTTTTACTTATTTATTAAAATAAGTGAAAATGTCAAACATTTTCGTGTTTCATGAAAGGTGCTAACCTAACGTGACCATACATTTTTTTTGGCAAAACGCGGAACAGCTAAGAAATCCATGAAATTTGCGTTAATAACCTAAAATTTTGTAAGGAAAATGTTTTTTTTTTTCATTTCAACTTTATTTAGCGTAAATGCTATTTTGACATTATTTAAATAAACAACAATTTAACAACTTCCTAATTTTAGTTTAATTTACATTATTTTTAGTATATTCTACAATTTTTCTTTTAAAAAATGTTGATGATATTTTTTTGTTGGACCCATTCAGATAACCCATACAAAAATATTTACTATAAAAAAAAAATTATGTGTGCAGTATGGTGATTCATATAATTTATTTTTTTTTTCGAACAGGTTTAATAGTAATAGCAAGTACATCAGAGAAACGTTCTGGATGCTTATTATATTAATATTTAATGGTGACTCATCGATCCTTTTAGTTTTCCATACGATTTATATGGGAAAGAATGCTTTGTAAGACAGTTCATCTATATCTCGTGAAAAAAAATTTAACATGATCGGAAAAGATTATAAAATTTTTTACAAAAAAAAATACATTGATTTTTTTCTCAATCTTTGAGAGAGAGAGTAGTAGATTTTTTCTCCTCGCTATAGCAAGGCTTTGTTAGTTAAACAGTGCAATGCTTGGAAAAATTGTAAAAAAAAGATAATCTTTAAACGCTTATACCTCAGCTTTTGCTTAACTGTTTGTTTTATCAAGCCTAACCTTCCAAGAAAAAACTACTGAGTGAAAGTACACAATTTCAAAACACAAAAGAAGTTTTACTTCAAAAAAGGTCCTTACTTTCACATTCCGAAAACCCTAGCAAATGCATTATGAAATGAAAACGCGGACCGCGCCGAACGGAAAATCAAAAACGCGGAATTGTCATGCGAAACGCAGATCACATGGTCACTAACCATTCGCTCATTTTTCATTGCCTTTTAATGATTCGCAGTCGTAAGCAGAGCATTGACATTGACAACTGCTGAGCATTCATTCGTTACGTATGTTTGCTGTTATGTGTTGATTCGCTGTTCGTTTTTTAGCGAATGATTCATAGCTGTGTGTTGGAACATAGTATACATATGTCTTCAATTATAGCTCGCGAGATTGATAATGAGTGAAATTAGAAAACGGACACGTCTATCGGCCACATAAATAAATCACTTACCGCCTCTTTATTATATGTATCACGAATCATCTCGTTTCGTCTCTAATTTTCAAGCCTGAAAATATGCTATTATGTTTTAAATCAAAAAGAAAAATATCTATTCTGTGCTAAATGAATATTTTATTGCAAATATAAGAATTGTACAAGTGTATTTATAGGCTTCAAAATAAGAGACGAAACGATACAAATCGAGATACATAAAGAGGTTCTTAGAACGCTACGATTGCGCCAAATTAAGGCCGGGGACTAAAACTGGAAGGGAGCCTCTTTTAACAAAATAAAATAGCATGTTTTTATCAAATCTAAAAGTTTAGTTTCTTTCCAAAAAATGCATAAAAATATAAATAAAATTAAAATGTTTTTTTCTTACAACTACAACTCTCAAAAAAATCGTTGAAATGGGGAAAGAGGCCCCCAGTATACATGCACAAATCTGCAAGACATCTTGTCCCCCTGAGCTCGGGGTCCAGGGTCGTATCCCAGCCCCTAGATCTGCGCTGATTGGGAACCCTCTTGAGGTCGGGGCCTAGAGCTATAGCAATACCTTAATCTAGCACTGGCTACGAAAGAGTTAATTGAGGCAATGCAACCAAATTTAACACAAGAACTAGAAAGGGTGCATTTTGACAAGAGAGCGTGCCAGCTCCCACTGAAATGTAGCGTTGAAGAAGCTATTGAAGTAAATGTAAAAAAAACTCGGTATGACAGCTTTTGGTGATACAAACTAGACTTTAGAAGAAAATTAGTGGAATCAGAACTGTGGGCGTAACGCTTCCTTTAAAAGCAAATTTGTAAAACTATATATGCATATATTCGGGAAGCAATTAAATATATGGGACGTTCCATGTCAACCGGGAACAGCGTTTTTTCCTATTAAGGGTGATGCCACGCCCCATTTAAGAACTCAAAGCTTCTAATTACTTTTCTTATGGTTCAGTCTATCTCCAAACCAAATTTTATTAAAATTGGTTTATTAGTTTAGCCGTGGCAACTTATTTTCCGTTAAGGGCGTGGCACCATCTACTTTTGAAAAAAAAGTAAACACTGCACTCCCTCTCTTCACAGCCTTCTTACAAAATAAAAAAATTAAGCGATTATGATTATGGCTGCTTACCAACTGCCAACTTATACATAGATATCTAAAAGTAGGCGCCGTTTTATGGTCGCCATTTCCTTAAAAAAAGAAATTCGAAAACATCCGTTCTCATATGAAAGCTCTTGAGCATACGAACATTTTGACTCCTTGAAAACGTTTTTCGGGTGCGCTCAATTTCGGGCAGACCACTGTCCCGGTTGACATGGAACGTCTCATATATATATTAAAATAAAAGTAGGGGTTTAAATAAATTACGCCACCAAATGAAGAAGCAAGTGGTGAATGCTTTTACATATGTATATCACACTAGAGCACCTTCACAGCGCTTCACCCACAAAACTGAGAAAAAAATACACTTTTAATAAAAAATTTAAGACTTCTACGAGTACCTTTCCAGTCAATACAGAATAGGGTATAGGGTTTTTGGCAATGCCGAAGATAACACCCTTATTAGTTTCTTTGTACTCAACTTGAATACGGCTGAGATATTACGCAATTCGATTTATCAAAAAAATATTTATTCCTCAACTTTTGAAAGTTTGGGAAACTTGCAGTATATTTCCAAAGACTACGGCAGATATTCTTAGGACTGTACTTGAAAAAATAAGGTTTCATTTCGTTTAATTTCCATTTTCCCAATAGGCATATTAGACAATTGATATACAAGTAGAATGGGAAAACATTTTGGTGTTGTCGAAAAACTTAAAAGCGTGGATATATCTGCAAAAATTTGGAAAAGCTGAAATAAAGTTCCCTTCAAAGTATCATTGAACCAAAATTGATAACTCGTAGTAGCCTCATATCGTTTAATGCGACTAACACAAAACATCGATGACTCATCGCTGCAGGTCATAAATTTTAACCCGATAGGAATGGAGTATAGTTCATGCTCCAAACCCAACACCATTATGGTATTGTGTATTATAAAATATAAATGCCACCCCAAATATTGTAGGGTATTGAAAGTGCACAGAAATATTTCAATTTTCTCAAAGCTGATAACGGTAGGTGATATTTACGATAGCAGAAGGTGCCTTTATTGGCACCAGATAGCTTGTCAAACAAAAGCTCACACCTGAGGGCAATCGTGGAAAAAGCTAAAGGCCAATTGAACAGAACTCGGACGGTGTAACAAGTGGAAACAACGTTAGTCTCTTTTACGGGAATACATACAAACAAATTTACTCAAGTTTAATTTGAACTGTGAAATCGTGATACCATCGACACTGAAATGAAACTGAACGCAATAGTGATATTTATTTTTATAAGTGGCATTTGGGGTAAACTAAAGCAAAACATATTGCATTAGCAAATTAGTTATTTTAAATTTCAATTTGTTTTTTAGTCACTGAAGCCCTCGAATGCCTGAAATGTGATTCCTCCACCGATGCAAAGTGCATATCAGACCTTAGCACGATTACGTTTGAAACATGCGAGACTACGAGTACCAAATGTTTTACAAAAGTTGGTAAGTGGCTCAAGTTTTAATGATTTTAATGTACTTTTTTTTTAAATTAAACAAATTGCAAATGCAACATAATTAAAGTATGTGCCATACTCGTACTTTACTCTGATTGATAGCCTGATTGATTGATCAAAAGATTAATTTCGAACTATGACGCATTAGTATTTAATAAATCTGATTCATTTTTCGAAAAGTTTTCGTGAATTTCTAGAAAATGAGAAACTTTCAAATTTTCAATAGATAATTAAGTTTTAGGAAACAGATTTTAGAATTTTAAACAGATTTTATGTATTTAAAATTGTTTTGCTTCGAAGTAAAATCTGAGCTACCTCAGTGCCATCTTGTGGTAGACATCACAATGTATGCAACTGCAGAGATGTATCTTTTTGAGCATAGCTTAAATTAAAATAAATATTAAGCTCTAGTTAGACTGCTATCGAAGATACAAGCTGTTCAAACTTTAGCTTCCTTGTGACAAGTAAAATTTGAAAGCTTCGTAACTAAAACCAATTGAAGTGTTTTATATATGCCTCTAAATCAAGTTTATTTGACATTTCATTTAAAAACGTCATTGAAAAAAAAAAAATAAAATTTCAATTGGAAAAATACTTTCAAGTTTTTCGCAAAGCTTGACAGTACCGACTTTTTTCAAATAAAGGCTGATCTTATCCCTTTAAAGAGGCATCTATTTTAAAATCTAGTGACTACAATTAGTCATCTTAACTGAGCAAAATCTGCATATATTGCATGAGAGATTTCACGCTCACTTATCAGCTGCTTAGTAATTCCTTGTATCACCAAACATTACGTTATATATGTGTGTTATCGACCCAGCTAGTTTTTAGGAAATACAAGTTTTTCCTAGGCCAAACTAGTTCATCCAAAGCGTTTTAGAATGAACCAGCTTAGCTTAGGAAAATTTTAGTGTGTCAGGGGACTTAGAGCCTTCAGCCGCAACTCAGGGCTTACCGGATTCGCGATGGCCTTCGGCCGCGGCTTACTGTAGTATATCCAACGCCGGGGTGTCAGTGAAGCTTGTGTTGGACATAGTATAGTGATCCGCGGCCGAAGGACATATTGAAGAATGTAAGCCCTAAGTCGCCGCAGCAAGCCGCCCACTTACCCTTACATACTAAAATTTCAAGAAAATCGGCAGAGAGGGGGTTAATGTAAATAATAACTCTAGTTCATCCTAGGCTAACATGCTTCGGATGAACTAGTTTGGCCTAGGAAAAACTCGTTTGGCCGGTAATATATGTACATATTCATACTATAACACTCGAAGATTAATAATCTTTGATAATGATGAAAGTACTCACACTCTTACTTTATACATATAACCACACAATAGGTATAAGAACTGTAAATATGTCATGTTAGTTGCTTTCCAGTAATGCAAAAATAATGGCTAAGTTATTGTTTAAATTTAGAAGATCATTTTTAAAAAATTTTATGTTTTGTAGTAATTATAAAAGCGCTGCATTGCTTTGATACTAATTCTTTCATGAGTTATTATAACAAGTAATGATACTAAAATATAGAAACTTTTTTCTTCAATTTTCATTTATTATTATCATTATTACTAATTGTAAAATCAAACGATCGCCTTAATTCGATCACTTTACCAAATTGAAGAAATCTAAAATTATACCAAAAACATATTTTCTTTCAAATTGCCGATGGTATTAAATGTTATTGCTTTGGAAAGTACTAGAATTAAGCAATATTATTGTGTTAACAAATCGATTTTATTTGTATTTTGATAAATACATTTTTAAGTCGTCTTAATTTTTAATTACTTGAATATGGACTTTTGGTTAATTTCACAATAACTCATTGTGTGCAAACAACAGGTGAATGATAATTGATAAGCATTTTTTTTTTGTTTTTGTATATTCTATTATTGTGCCGTACTGATAACGATTTCAATGGCGATTACACAGCGAACCACGACAAAGCCTTTTCCCTCGAGAAACTTTTTAATTTTATATTATTTTTTGCCTATCTGTGACAATGTAAAATAATAAATCAACTGTAACTCCTAATCTAAATATACAATTGTATTTCTTAAAATGCAGTTAATACATATTAGTCATCACTAGAAACGAATTTGTTACTGTAACACTTTTGAACTCTGAAGTCTTATTTCTCTGGTCAGGTCTTTGAACGATGATTTCAAACTTCAGTTTTTAATGGTCTTTCATTTTACTTTCTTACTCAAATAAATTCGCTGAAGAAGCCTAAGCTCCAATGGCAAAGCGTCGAGAAAATTTTATAAAAAATTTGTTTTTATTTTGCATTAAACAAAGATGACCTTACAGGTCGAACAAATCTTAAATCAATTTACATATACTAAATAATAAAAAAATATTGGTCACAAAGAACATAAGGATCATGAGTATGTTTATAATTTTTAATTTAACATTCTTCATTATTATTAATATTGAGAAATGTGGGCTTAAATTACATGCCTTTTTCTATTTCTAAAAATAATTTTTCAACTACAGAACAAACTTGAAACTCAAGCTTGAAACAAACGTTAACAGAAGAGCGATATTTTGACTTCTTCTTTATGGACTTGAATCACTCACTGCTCTTAGTATCAGTAACTTATTGAGTATCCTCAATCAATGCGTATTGCGTATAACGAGTTGAGGTCAATACGTCTCCCGAAATCAGTACTACGCCTTTTCAAAAATAGTTTTTTTTACTTTTTTCTGATTGGTTGTAAACGCTACTCGTTTCTAATAATATATGTATATCGGTCATTTCCCGAATAGACTTATTCCACGTGAACGCTCCTAGCTTGAAAGCTTATAGCATATATATAAATTTGCGGGAAAGAAATATTTTTCGACCTGTAGCGTTAACGTTTGGCGTCCAAATCGAAAAACCAAATTTACAAAAAAAAAATTGATAAGGTGGTTTTATAAAATTAATTTAAATTTCTGATCAATACAAATATTTCATATTATTTGCGAATCTCAATGAATTTCGAGGACTATTTTGGCGCCCCCAAGCTCCTGCACCCTTCGCAGGTGATTACAAGACCTATCACATTCCCTAGCTACGCCACTGCCTTAGGCTTGCGGTTTTGTTTTTTTTTTTTCAGTTTATCATTTATCGTTTTCATAATGTATCCAGTCCTTACAAAAGTCATTGATTTTGCATGTGTATGTAGGGACCCAGACATAACACATCCAACACCTACACATGACAAGTGTATAAGATTACAGAATGGAATATACAGGAAAGATAATGATGCGTTTTGGTGAAACTAACCAACCAGAGTAGCCTTGCCAAAGCTCGTCCCGATGCCCGAAAATTTCCGAATCTTATCAATTTTGTTATTTTAATTAAAAGTGTATACGACTACAGCTTGAAATATATGGCAAATGATGGCGCTCAAAGAGCCTAAATAGAATATATAAGGTAGTCTTGTCGAGTCCTGTCCCAAACATAGATTGCCACCCATTTAAGAAATATTGGTACAAAAATCGGCTGGAAAACCATTTTTCGGACAGTATTCAACAATACAACCTTTTATATTCTATTTACGCTCTTCGAGCTCTATTATGTCTTTGGCACGCATTTTAAGCTGTCATCTTTATTAACAAAAACTGACCCAAAAAATAGGTGGTAACTCATGTTTGGGACAGGATTCAACAAAGCAACGTTATATATTCTCTTTAGGTCCTTCGAGTGCTATCATTTGCCACATATTTCAAGCTGACCAGAATTCGGTCATTTTCGGGCATCAGGACGGGCTGTGGCAAGGCAACCCTGGTTGGTTAATTTCATCAAAACGAATCATTATCTTTCCCCTACATACATCTCATCAAGTGATCTTATACGCTGGACTTTTCTACAGCAAGCTCTTAGGATATTAGGCATTTTTCTTTTAATAATAGAATAAATATTTATAAAAAGTTTAAGAAATAACTTCGATTTATTTGCAATTATTGACGATAAGATTAGATAAGATAGATTATTTTGTTTGTTCAAAATAGTCCGATAAGCGCCATATTGATACACATTTTGTTATTGCTTATTAAGCTTTTGATGAAATTTTCATTTCCAAGAAAGAAAGAGAACTGAGAAAAGATTTACGATTATTGTAGCTGTGACTTTACGCTGAGGTCAGCCAAGCTAGCTATAAAAATTTTTAGTTCTTCTACCTTAGATGGCATTACTTTGCGACTAAAATAGTATGTTGTATCAGAAAGTAGAAACATCAACTTTTGATACAAAATTAAAAAAAGTTCGGAAATAGTTTATTTCTTGTTTGATGAGTTAAGGCTGCTCCGAAGTAGATATATATGAGGCATTCTTTTGTATTTTTTTTGTATTTTATTTAATATTTGAACTTAGTGCTAATTAGATACAATCTTTTGCAACAATTTAAATAAATAAATTTGAAAAAGTTAAATTCTAATTATAAGTAATAAATAAAAGAATAATTAAAAATAAGAAATAAAAACAAAAAATAAAAAAGCAGGAGAGTTTATTGCAGTAAAGAAAAATAATTATTTTAATTTAATTAAACAAAGTTTTTTTAAAATGATAAGCGTTGCTAGTTTTTTGAATATTTTGAGGTAGCAAGTTCCAAATTCGAACTGCATGTATAAAAAAGTGACGTTCAGAAGTAAGGCATGAGTGTCTTGTTTGGACAAATTTTTGCCCCTATTCGATCCAGAGAAAGTAACTGCTTACGCACATCAAAAAATCTTCTATTGATTTTTTGTATTAAATATGTAAATTACTTTCCCAGACTACTTGGTCAGAATATTATAAAAACGATAGGCTACAAAAAGCACACGTGAACTAAAGATAGCAAAATATTCACAAAAAAGTATAGCTTCAATTTGGAGATATATTTGGTCGGAATAACGAACTTGATAATAATTTGCCTAGCCTTTCAGTGATTAATGCACTCATTTCTTATTAATTAAAAATATCAATATTAAATACATTTTCCTTACTATTCCAAATTTCAGAAGCTGGAAAAGTAACTAGAGGTTGCTCGGTCGATACCTGCTCAGAGCCAGATTGCTTTGAATGTACAGCTGAAAAATGTAACAAACATAACATTTGCAAAAAATGTAACTCTTCTAGTGATCCTGACTGTTCTAAAACGGATAGTAACCAGGACAAATACAACTCTGTTTGTGATAGCGAACAGACTAAATGTATACAAACAGTCAATACTGAGCTACATGTGGAACGTAGATGTGCCACTGCAGCTGATACAAATTGCGATAGCACCACATGTGTGCTTTGCGATAAGCCTAATTGCAATATAGGCATCTTTCCGGCAAATCGTGCTCGGTGTTATCAGTGCCTTATCAGCGATACAAAGTGCAGCAATGTAGCAATCAATACCGAAACCATTAAATCGGAACCCTGTTTGCTCTATAAGTCCGATGAGATGTGCTATACATTCGGCACAAGTGAAACCACAATGGCGCGTGGTTGCGTATCGGATCCGGATACCAAAGTGAACCTGTGTTCGGTGCCCGGGTCAAATGGAGCGTGTGCCACATGTGCTGGAGACAACTGTAATGGTCGCTCGTACAACTACAATCAAAAGATCAAATGTGTGCAATGCGACGATGCCAATTGTCAATGGGGTAAAGACACCGCAAGTGCACTGGACTGCAAGAAACAAATCCCATACAACGAAGAAGGCGGTTGCTACACTCAAACCAAGGATGATAAATCTGTGTCACGTGGTTGCATTCACGAATTAGAATTAGAAGGCGGCTGTAAAAATGACGATAAATGTAAATCATGTAACACCGGTGACGGGTGCAACAATAAGGACAGCGGTGCATTTTCTTGCGTACAATGTCGTAGCAATGAAGAAACCAAATGTAGACTGGACGCCGGGAACTTACCGGGCGAAGGGTGCCTAAATACTGTCACAGAAGATGATGCTGAATGCTTTACTGGTAGTTGGAGTAAGTGAATATTTTTAGAGTTTTAAGACAACTTGATTCGAAGCATAACTACCATGAGAGGTATAATTTTTGGACATATACATATTTTTTGTGATGGGCCTTTTTAGCTCCTCAAGGTCCAATTACCATGTTCTACTTGGATTTGCAGCTGCAGTAAAGAAAAACTGTGTTAGGTTGCTCGGACATTAGTTCTGTAATTGTTTTTCGACAATTGATTTGTTTACTCTTTGCAATATTGACATGTAAACTATAATGACAACAGGCGATAGTCAAAAGTCAAAATGTTTTCATATTCTCATTATAATTTCGATACTGGTATTGCTAAAGATAACCAATCGTCCCCAACGAAAGTTCTATTTAAAATGTATCGCATTCTGTATTTGTGACAAAGATTTTGATGACAGAACAGTGATACGACTAAAATAACTTAGATAACTGTGTACACTGAGATGAATTCGACGGCGATGACAATTAATTTGATGAAAACGACTTTTTTTTCGGTTAAGCAAATAGTTAGGGGGCGTTTGATCGTTCGATTTTTTTTTTTGGGTACATATTTTTTGATTTATAGCCTAAAACGACCTCAAGTTTGTGCACAAAAAATGAAAATTTTCTTTGTACGCCCGCCATTTTGTCAAAAATTAATATTTTTCAAAAATCAACGATCAAGCGCCTTTTAACTATTTATTTAATTTTCTTTTTTCGGATGTACCAGTCTCCAGATATCTTGCTCACCGCAAATTTTGAGGTCGTTCACGGCATTGCACTTTTCGAACTTATTGACTAATATTTTTGGTTGTGTGCTCTTTTGCAAACATTTTTGTTACACATACAGCAAACCAATTCGTTTTTGTGCTCTTTGTGTAAGGTTTTCTCGGTAAAAGAAAGAGCACATCTACCCCATTTGGTTAGTTGTATCGGGACCATTCTAGGCTGCTTGGCAGATAGACCAGCTTCTTCTTCTTCTTCGTTGCAAGTAAGATTTGTTGATGATGATGAGTGTTGTCAGAAGTAAAAGAGAAGATGCATTTCGTGGATTTCTGGTTCTATTAGATATGTGATTTTTTGTCAATGCAAGACCAAGTTCATGTAGTAAGTTCTTACGACATTGCTTTTAGAGTTTCTCTAGCCAATTTCTATTTATTGTTGAGTAGATGTTGACAGCATTCAGCGCTGAAAAGTCCACGATGATGGATAAACGCACATCAGCCAGCGGTTAGTCTTCCGTTGGCAACTGGATCCGGAAAGCATTTTGTCAGCATTCTCAACACCGCCTATTGTTTTGTTATAGTATGTAGCTATCTCAGGCAATTTTTTCGGTGCTGTTCCAATATCAGTGCTCTCGGTGCTGTTCCAATATCAGTGCTCTGAACAATGGTGCATTTATTTTTCTTGCTTACATATGAAACCAAAGCAGTGTTTTCGGTGAAGGCGGATGTAGATTGGAATAGTGGCTGCTTTTTCTCGATTAGAATCTCAAGCG
The DNA here is from genome assembly GCA_949775025.1 of Tricholauxania praeusta. Taxonomy (NCBI): domain Eukaryota; kingdom Metazoa; phylum Arthropoda; class Insecta; order Diptera; family Lauxaniidae; genus Tricholauxania; species Tricholauxania praeusta. Next base: position 39,612,462 of record OX459030.1, on the reverse strand, counting down.
GAATGCTGCGCTTATTTTTCCGCAATGTGCCAGCCATAGTCAAATTTTTGTGTAGCAAATTCTGACCCAAGCCGTATGAAGAGAAAAAACTATCCATTTTAATGTTGTGACCTTTATGCTCCTCAACTAAATCAAGAACCATCCGCTCACCCTGATTTTTTCCGGTGCAGCTCCAAAAAATCTTCCCAAATATAGTTGTATATTCCATACATTTGAAGTCTTGGCGCAAGTGAGATGCCAAAATTTCACACCGTACTTCTCAGGCTTACTTGGCATGTACTGTCCAAACGAGCATCGCCCAAGGTAAGCCAGTAGTTGCTCGTCAATAGTGACACATTCACTTGAATTGAAGAAATGTGCTAGCAATTCAAATGGGTCCCATAATTTTCGAGTTGGTGCGAATTTGTCCAAAGCCGTGAGGCTAAGTTCGTTTTGTTCGATGTATTCGATGTAACATTTCGTTATTTTGAATTTCGTATCGATGCAATTACTCTGTCATACAAACATAACACACGACCAACTCAGAACTCGGACATCATGAGTTGCGATCGAATGATACGAACAACGAGCGAACTGAACTTGAGTTGGGTCAAACGAATCGAGTTGTTCGAGCTTGACTCGTTGCGTATGGCAGAATTTCGAACATGTTCGATCAGCTCGTTGCACAGCCTTAGTAAACACTGAACTGTGATTTACTTTTTGAGCCGATAGAAAGTACAAAAACATGCCTTTACATAAAAAATTTAGTACGGGTCGAAAACGACCTGAATGACGAAAAAAGTCCCAAAAGTTGAAAAAAACTTAGTGGCAACTATCAATAAACTCTGACACTACATGTTTTCATTCATAACATACCTACTGATAAAGTCACGAAGCCACAGACCCACACAGCTGATAGTTTTCGAAATATTTGAAATGAAAAAAAAAATCGGTCTACGGTTAAAAAGGATTGACCGATTTGTCCAAGTTCACATAAATATCGGTGTTTGCTAATGACTATTTAAAAATTTACATCAACGCTAGGTATTTTTTCGCAAAATATTTATGAGTTTTTTACTCAAATTGGTTTTGTTGTAACCAGTTCTCGAAGCAGATATTTGTGCGCATCACTGCTGTAAGGTACAGTTTAACTCCTTCGCCATTCCTCCGACATTCTTCCGTATCGTTTGTTCCATATTTACGATATTTGAACTTTTACTTCTAAGAACATACTTCACACTTCTTTCTAACTGCCCAATTTTTCAATCTAAGTATTCAAACTGTTTATTGACATTGATCTTTTAGTTAGATAGTTTTCCTCTATTTTTGGTACCATCTGTTGATTTTCGTTGAAATATAGACAATGTTTTATGATTTCATATTCGTTTTTAGCCATACTGCATCGAGTTTTCGTGCTTTTGCTGGTTTTGCTAGAAACTAGATCACATCTTATCAGACAATATTTTCATTTTGTGATATAGTAGACTGAGGGTTTCGAAAATCTTGTTATCCTTAGCATCGATCGATATTCCTATAAAATCTTAGAAATTGATTCAATGCTATCTTCTACTAAACAAACCACAAACATGACAACAAAGGACAATAGATAACAAATTACTAAAAGATATCATTTATCATTTAAGTTATCAGAATCATTTTCAACATTCAATTTGGAACTTCTTACAGATGGAGTAATCATCCGCGGATGTTTGGTCGATGCAGATAGCCGTCAAAACTTAGAATGTAAGGGTACAGAGTTTAAAAATTGCATATCTTGTAAAACTGCCGGTTGCAATAAAGAAAAGTGGAATGGAGCTGCCACTATGAAAATCACTAGTAGCCTATTCTTGGGTATATTATTCATAATCTGGCGCCTACATTAAAATGTATTATATTTATGCATACCTGTATTGTATAGTCTTAAGTTTTTATTTGTGATTTTAACAAAGTTCATATGTACACACATACATATATATGTATCTTATTGTCAAATAAAATAAAATTATTTTTTCCTTTATTTAGAATTTGTGCATTTTATTACTGTATGTAGTTTAAATAGAATTATAGAAAAAAATTGTAACGAAGAGCATTTCAAGCACTAAAATGAACTCATATTTCATAATGCTGTTGGCCTCCGATGGAGCCAAGCGATTATTGCACCCATGTTCATAGCAAAGTGTACACAACTTTGTTTTATTCTGGCAGAAACGCATACCATCCTCCGTTAAATCCGAGACGCATCCTCGAGTGGTTATGTTGGTTTCAACTACAAAATTTAAAAAAAAGAAGTGAAAATTAGACTTTTTTACTGCAAATCAATGGTACTCAACATGGATACATGGAGGACATTTGGAGTAGAAAGAAATGTAAAAATAATTTTAAGAAAAATGTGGCAAATTTCGAGTTCGGTATTTTTTTTTTTTTGTTCCGTTTCCTTATCGTCCTTAAAATGTCTTGATTCATAATAAATGTTTGAGCTCAATTGCCTAAGCTTAATCGATAAGCTTCCGGGATCGCTGATCACGATTTTAAAACTAGATTTCCTATTAGTTGGGATCCAGTAAGACGTTAAAAATGGGCTAAAATTTCCCATTTCAGTACATAATCATTGTATATGAAAAGCAACGTCATCAAAAAATGTTTGTGAATTTTTTGCGTTCGATAATGTCTATTAATACATGGAGTTTGTACGTCACAAGACCTCAGAACAGTGGCGTGTCGTGACGTTTTCAGCTGGGTGTTCAACGTGCATGTGTTGTTTAAATATGAATGCCTATTCTTAGTTTTTTCCAGGACCACGACGGGGACGTGATAGACTGAGATCCCATTTTAGTTTTTGTGTTTTTTTTTTATTTTTTTTAAAACATTTTTTTTAAATTTTTTTAAAGTTTTTATTATTATTTCTTTGTTATTCCAAACAATTTTACTGGTATGTCAATTCAAGACGGCGTGTTTTTTTCAAGAAAATTTCCAGAACCTCATCATAAAAGCTGTTTTTGCTTTTGATTTCCTTAAGAAATACTTTTTCTATGGAAATCAAAGCCAGTTCCGACACTCTCTGTTCGCACATAGTATTTCTCGAAAAAGTCTTTATCCGCTTGAGTGCAGAGAATGATCTTTCAACTGAGCTACTTGAAGTTGGGATTGTCAAAATTAAGGAACTTGGCTTAAAAATTTCTGAATTTCATCTTTGATGAAAATGCTACGAAACTGTTCACATGAGAAAAATACACTCAAGTCATTCCTTAGCTTAACAAATTCGAAGAAGAGGGCATATGAAATTTTAAGGCATTCAAAATCATCATCTGGAAAACTTCTTTCGAAATTGAGAAACTTTTTTGAATTCGACAATTCCAAAAACTTTAATCTTTTTAACGACTTAAATCTTTTATCCATTTGTGTTGACAAAGTATCAATTATTTCTTAAATTATTACTTAAATTTTAAAAAAAATTCAAAATTTTTTCCTGTTAAATTTCTTGTTCAATAAATTCAGAGCACACATCGCAGTTTTCTCAGTCAAACATTTTTAAACAGCGCTGCGCTGCATTATCGAAATGCGAATTTTTTGACAAACATACTTACGGCGTTCAAAAATCATTTAATAGGAAGTCTTGGTATGAGATCAGCGACCCCGAAAACACATTGGTACTCCTTTTATAGAATTTTCAAAGCTTTCTTTAAAGCTTGCGAACTCAGGCTTGAACCATGTTCGTCCCTTTTTTGAATCTATTCATCTGATGTGAAATTAAAAATTATTATTAATCCAAAATGTAACTTATTAATAAAAAGTCGTATTCTCTATTAGTGGCATTCTTTGCCAAAACGCAAGTAGTTGTAGCTCCAACCGAGTAGAATTTCCTATCAGTCAAGCCCAACCATAGTGAGCTCCGGATCTGGCTAGGAATGGCGGGCCCTATTAAGGACAGTCACGTGTGAATCTTATTAGTATCTAAAAGGTTAAAAACTATTAAGAAATTCCGGATCAGGTATGGCAAAGATTAGCCATATTGCAGCTCTATCTGGGAAAACCTTATAAGATTTCGCCCAGTCCTATTCAGTTTCGCCAAATCATTAATGCACCTACTGTTAGGGATCGAAGTTGGCTAGTCTCTTTAATGCTCTTTTATTGAAAGCCCTATAAAAACCTATGCAGCCCTGATCAGCTTAACCAAATTAAGAACAATGCAGGCTTGTCAGATCAGGTGAAGATGTGGTTGAACTTAATTTTTTGTCTTAAAGTTGAGGACCCTATATACAATGTGTAACAAACGAAAGGCACATTGCCTTAAATCATCGCTTACTATCTGCCTGTATAGTTTATCGAGATGTCTACATCTGCACATACAAAACATGGAGCCAACAAGCAAGACCCTTTACAACTTCATTTACAAAACATGCAAAGTATGCGAAATGTAAGGCAAACAAAAAATTCTATAATGTACAAACTTTTTCAACAAACTAAAAAATTTAATTGAAATTTAATTTAATTTTGACGATAATGTAAAAAATAAGTATATTTATGTCGGTTGTTAGAGCGTTTGCTTGGAACGCAGAACGCGCGGGTTCAAATCCTGGAACGAATAATTCTTTTTAATTGAATTTTACACACAATTTTCATTTATAAAATGATTTGAATAACACAATTTAATTCGACTGAGATCTGAAACTACTTCTTTTCTAGAATAGTTCGAGTCCGACCCCGTTCCTTAGCTAGCTCGACTATTGAACAGTTAATACGAAATCGAGAAATAAATGAAAATAAAAATAGATCGCATCGATGAAACGCACCATACAAATAAGTTACTTTTCATCGATGAATTTTCGGAATACTCTGCTGATTTGCCGCTGGGAATGTAACTCGAATTTTAATAATGCTACTAATGCTGCTAATGATATTCTTACTTGTATTCAAAATTATTCATATCACTGCAGCTGAAAATACTCTCAAATAGAAATATTTGATAAAAATTTGTTATTTTTGTCCAAAAACTTCTAATACTTAAGAAACTGCATGGAAAACTAAAAAACGGCGGACTAGGGACATTAAAATTTTCTACGAAAACGCGATAAGTTTTTGATTTTTGACTTTTGCGATTGCTAAAATGTTTTGCTTCCAAATACAAATACAAAATCCATGCAAAGTTACTGACTGGTGTTTATGAAAAATGTATTGTGTTATAACACAATTAACACAGCGTCGTTATATATTGTAGGAAATTTACCTTAAAAAAATTTGCCGTCGGATAAATTTACATTTATATTTTTTTGGAAATGTGTACTTTTTGCAAAAGAAAATGTTGCGAGGGTAAGTTTCGACACACTGTAGAACAATTTTCAAAAAACTTTGATTTCAAAATGCAATATACAAAAAAAAAAATTACAAAAAAATCGGTATGTGAATTCATATGAAATTAGTAGTGAAATCATTACATGCCTACCATCGTTTTTCGTGTAACATCCTCGCAATGCATACGGTTGCACTCTTGCAGGACATATTTTCAATTCAATTTTTGCAGCATCAGTTGCACAACTTGACTCCGTACCACTGTTGCATTGCAGGCAATATTGCCATTTCATATTCTCCGCATTGCAACCATTTGCTGCACACGATTGGCACGTCGAGTCCGATGGTTCACAAGCACCAAAATCAAAAGAGCAATCTCTAGCTGCCCACTCCATGTCAGGATGATAAATGGTCAAACAGGACTCTTGCAGATAATAAGGATATTCATTGGTACATTTCACCAGTTTCTCTGTAGACTGTGCCCATACACATCCCAGTGAATTAAGATCTTCATCAGCTGCATTGCTCGCCATTGAAATTTGATGGCGACTATCGCAGCGACTGCATGACAGCTTTGGCGCTATCAGCAATGGCGTATCATTGCAACTATCTGGGTCAGAACATGTCTTACATTTGGTGGAGCCACCAATTAATCCACAACGCTGAAACTCCGCCGAAGAAGATGTACAACCACGAATCATATGATTTGTTTCGTTCGCGTACAAAAAGCAGCGATCGTTGGATTTATAGAGCAAACACGGCAAACCCTTCAAATTTTTTGCTGTTGCACATTCAATGTTGCCTGCGCATTGAAGACAGCGACGTCGTTCTGCTGGAAAAACTCCATCATTGCATAGATTGGCAGAACAAACTTCACACATTTCTTCCATACTACCTGGATCATTTGAACACATTACAGTGGCATTTGAACAGTCGCGCCATGTTATACCTGCTGCATCCACGCTAATTCGACACTGATCTTTGACATCAGGACACAGTGTGCGTGCAACAGTTTTCTCTGCGCCTACACGCCACCAAGCACAGTCTGGGTCATCTTTCGAGTTGCAGTTATAACATTGTGGCCATGGATCTTTGTTGCAGCTTGATTCATTGCATATGCGACACTTTGTGTTCGATGAGTCTAAGCAACTGTTTAACTCATTCTTCTGTAAGTCAACGAAACATCCACGTTGCAGCACAGTTTCTGAAAATATGAGTCTTGATTGAAAGCTGGAAGCTCATCGAAATGGGTTTCGATCGAAATAGCAAATGCAGTACGTTGTATATATAGTTAGTTAGTATTTAAAATTGATTAAAGTTATACATTGTTAGCTTCCACCTTAATATAGGAACGTATTCTATCTATTAATCTATCTCTATGTCACTCAACCTCTTCATCTGCAACAGTAGCAATTGTGAATCTTAAAATAGAAACCACTGCATAATCTTTATAAATGGATTTTAATTTTTTTCAATCGGAAATTACGATTTTTTCGGATTTTTATCTCTTCAGATCAAAACAATCGTATTTTTTAAATCAACAATAGCCGTCATTTTAGATTTCCATTTTTTCGATCACCAATACTGATGCGCACTATACCGACATATTCGATCACAAATACTAACCCAATGTGCACAAAAACGGATGCGATATATGTATCATATTTTTTTAATCCAAGCCAGTTCGGCTTCAGAGAAAATTTATCCACTGAAGACGCACTGCTCGATTTTTGTTCTAACTTACAAAAAGGTTTAGATGGCAAAAAATTCTGTGCAAGTCTTTTTGTGGATATCACTAAAGCATTCGACATGGTTGATCACAAAATACTTTTAAAAAAACTAGTTTCTATTGGTTTCAGAGGTCACATGTATGATTGGTTTGCTTCTTATCTTTCGGATCGCATTCATAGAGTTAAAATTGGCTCAAGTATAAGTAGTGCTGGCATCGTAAACATGGGGATCCCTCAAGGGTCAGTCCTTGGACCCATTTTATTTCTAATATACATAAACTCTATTTTTTTGCAAGATTTTAAAGGTAAAATAACAGCTTTTGCTGATGATCTTGGCATTGGTCATGTTTGCTATTCTCTTCTTGACTTGTCAGTTAATATAAACCACGATGTTGATGTTTTAAGGAATTGGTTTTCTCAACATAAGCTTTTAATTAGCAGTAAAACAAGGCTAATGTATTTTAATCTTACATCGCAAGCTCTGCCCGAACAAGAAATAATTTTCCATGATTCTAGCTGTCTGAAATATAAAATATGTCCTCATCATTCCCTCCCTTATGACCCTAATATTGTATGTAGCTCTGGCTGTTTTGCAATTAATATTGTTCACTCTTTTAAATATTTAGGAGTTATAATTGACAAACATTTTAATTGGCGTGATCACACATAGCCTTAAAATGTATTTTCAAAATGTGGTGAGAAATTTCTATAATATTAAAAATCTTTGTCCCGAAAGTGTCTTAAAATCATTTTATTTCGGTCTATTTCATTCAAAATTAAATTATGGCATTTCTTGCTGGGGTGGAGCCTATGAAAACAGAACTAGACCTTTGTTAGTTTTACAGAAATCTGTAATAAGAAAACTGTGTAACAGAAATCGCTCAACACATTCCATTGAAATTTTCAGAACCTTAAAAATTATTCCCATTCGTCATCTTTTTTACTATAAAGTCCTCAAAATTTTTTTCTTACGGTGCGGTTACCTGTGCAGCAGGATGTCTAATAGATACCCTTTGCGAAATATTCACACTGTGAATGTACCAGTGTTTCGGACAACAGGTTATCGCAACTCCTTTCCTATCTATCATGTAGACTTTTCAATAGACTTCCGGAATCCTTGAAAATGCTTCGAAACCTAAAAATGTTTTTAAAACAAGTCAAGTTGTGGCTTCTTGGTTTCAACCTAACTGAAATTGAAGTTTTGCTTCCATTTTTTAATTTCAGTTTTCTTATGCTTTTGTTTCTCTATAATTTAATTTAGTTATATTATATAAGTTTTTTTTTCTCTTTTAAATTGCTCTGTTTGCTCATATTATTTCATATTATTTTGTTCTTAAATTTGTTATTGCACTTTTTCCTAATTTTTAATTATTTTTAAGTCCCATGTACTCAACATTAATTAGGATAGATTATATACAAGATTTTGTAATTGAATTTTTGTTTTCCTCAACGTGGCATTAAATACTGAGGGTATTCCTCTAAACGCGAAAACTCGAAAAGCGCGAAAACTCGAAAGTTTTCGAGCTTGCTTTCAGGAACACCCCTATCAATACAAACTCGTAAAAGATTGAGCAATGGCAATTTGACAGTTTGATCACTGTTACCGCTGCCATGAAGAAAAATGTATCACACCAAAACGAAAAAATATGTAGAATTAAGTTAATAAATAACAAAACACAAATAGGTAAATAAACAAAAATTCTGAGAATTGCGCTTTTACATATTTAAAAATCATTCTGTTAAGTTTATGTGCCAATTTCTAAAGAAACTTCAAACTGGCAGCAAATTATTTCGACATACGGCAACACTGATTTATTTTCCAACTTTTCGAGGCCACTTGCTCAACTAATTAGCCTCGAAAGTTGACCAAACTTTTCTTCATACAAATTATTTTCGAGACTCGAAAATGTGCTCAGTTTTCGCAGTTTTCGAGGCTTTTTCGTGTTTTCAGGAATACCCTCAGGGGCCGTTCATAAATTACGTAAGACGTTTAGGGGGGGGGGGGGGGGGGGTCGGCGGATTCTTACTACATCTTACGAGAGGGGGAGGGGGGGTGAATGATCATCTTACGTAAGATTTAAAATGCGTATTCATACATTAAAGTTGTATTAACGCATCGTCATTTCTGAGAGTAATGAAATATATTTGAATTTTCGACAGTCACGAAAGATTCAGAAATATCGATTACAATCGATTTAAGTAATCGACTCTGAACGGGACAACTTCTCTTCTGTTTATGTAATGAAATAGTATATGTATGTTGTTTACACGCAGGGTCGACTTGAAACACCGTCTCACAAGTTTGCTATTATTCAGGCATTTACACGCAGATACGTCGACTTTGAAATTTTGTTGATTTTGTCCCGGTTCTTTACCACCCACTTGCACTTGTCCTCTTCAACAAGAAGATTCGCTTTCGATTCCTTCTTCAACAGGAGACCAAAACAGCAATCGGTTTTGTCCTCTATTTCTTCGCTTAGCGTTAAATTACGATTGGTCAAAAGTACATCCACAGTTCAAAATCATGCCTTACGATTTTTTTTGTCCTTCGCTTGCAAACGTCTTAGCTGATCGAGTTTGTAATATTTGTGACCAGTACTTTGCCTCGAAAAAAGCTACTGTAATGCACAAAAAACTACATGGAAAAGACTGTAGTCGCACTCACATGATTCAACCAGTATCAATTTTGAAACGTGGGCAGGGGAAAAGCCTTTGCATTTTAAAACAATCGGAGATTTGTCAAGTTGCAGAGTGGCATGACGACGAGGATATTGATGTTACAGGGTTTGAATGTGAATCAGAAAATTCAACAGACGAATCGGGTGTGCCAATTGTAGGTTCACTATCAGACTGGTTGAAAAGCGCATGGACTAACGATGACTTACGATGACTTTTTTTTATTCATCTTGAAAAACAAATGTGTAGTTTGTAATTTCGTTATATTTATTTAATATGTAACATATGTATATTAAAATTAAATATACATACATAGTAATATAGTACATCACATGAAAAATACATTTTTTGACTAGTTTCACCTTAATTATGAATCTTACGTAAGATTTCGGAAGGGGGGGGGGGGGAGGGGTAGTGAGAATCTTACTAAATCTTACTCGGGGGAGGGGGGGGGTCAAAAAGTCATGAAATTGTCTTACGTAATTTATGAACGGCCCCTCACTGTATTTTATACAAATAATGTCTCATACCATTTCTCTAAAATATTGTAAATTTTGTTTTATTTATTTTTTAACTCATCAATTTTGTTTTTTATAACTTTTAATTTGTACTATTTTTGAAGAAATGTGAATAAATATGGACCAAAACGCAAAAAAGTAAACTACGGAGAAAAATTTTTTTTCTTGAATTTCGAGGGTTTTTCATTACTTTCTGGTTGTACATATCCCAAAGCATCGAGAAACACAAATGTCAACCCGAAATCTGTTGCTTGCTGCCAGAATTTAAACTTGTTTCCTTGTTGCCTCTTTATGAATAAAAATTGACAAAAATACAACACGAATCAAAAAAATACGTTGTATTCAATATATATTATTTTATACGTACTATCCGCTTTTATGAGGTAGATCTAGGTATAGTGAAAGTAACTAAATAAAATTTTTGAAGGAATAAATAGGGTATCAGCATTTTGTATGAAAAAGGATTCGACCGCATTTTTTGATGTAACGTAACAGTCAAAAATCCCAAAAAGTCTTTTGGTGCAAAATCTAGCACGTCAACAAAAGAGATTGACCGCATTTTCTCCGAGCACTTTTAGTCTATTTTCTAAAAAAAATTAGAAATTAGAGGTCATTTACTTATGTGTGTGTCCAGAGCCAAAAACAATTTGTAACGTAACAGTCTTTTTTCATCGATAATATTTAGAAGAACGAACTGAGAATCTTTAGATCGCCCTAGAGCATCAAATGATAAGTTTAACAAGGAGGGAACGCTGCAAATTGAGTTTGCTGAAAATTTCGCCTGCAGAGACAAGACGAAGTGCAAAGTGCACATTGGTATCAAAAACAGCTAACTTTGCTTACTACTGTCTTCTATCACAGCGAAAAATTTCAATCAAAGGTTTTCGTATCTGACAACTTAATGCACACAAAATTTATCTGTTACTCTTATTCCCTACATGTAAATTTTGCTGTCAAGACTATTTTACTTCTTCTCACGGGAAAGGTTGTATCGATGGTATAGGCGCAACTACCAAAATTATTGTGATGAAGCATGTTTTGTCTCGTAAATGTATCGTGAACTATGCTTCAGACTTTGTTACTGCATTTCATCGTACAGAATAGTGAATCGCCATCGAGGAAGGTAATGAACGCGATTTCTTCAATACAAATTACATTTTGAACGCGCCTGCGATTTTCGCTAGTGTTAAAAGTATCTGCGATACAGAGTCGGCTCACCAAATTCATGTGAACAATCATCACTTTTACCACTTCGAAACAAGTATACGATTTTTAATTTTTTGATCTCCACTTTGTAAATTATTTTTAATAAAATTTAATGAGTTCAGTGAATAATTAGAGCTTTGTTGGTTCTTTTGGATTCCATGTCAATTACCTGAAGCTTCTTAAATGTCTAATCGTAAGACCTCTGAATTAATGATATATTGTGAAATTAAACAATTTAAGCCATTTTAATGCTTTATTTTACTTTTTATACCAACGTAGATCGCAAAGGTAACGTAACAGTCTTTTCGTGTAACGTAACAGTCCGAACATATTTGCTTCTATAGATCTCAAAAACAATGTTTTTTATGAAATTAAAATTTAATTAATTACTATCATTCTAAAGCTTAGCAATTATAAGCTTCATGTTGAAAACAGTCCACCAAAAGAGCAGACTTTTCCAATAATGTAAGGCAACTTTAAAATCGTCTTCCAAAATTATGTAACGTAACAGTCCATGCTGACACGTTCATAGCTCCTAAATGACAAGGCATACAAACATTTTTATTATGATACAAAATGGTATTACAGAAGCATACTCTTAGATGCATCCATAAAAAATATTTAAAGTACTCCATTTCATGTATTTTAGGAACAATTTATATCAAAATATGCATACGAATGTAACGTAACAGTCTGCGTTTTGGTCCATATACATACATACATACAATTCGTTTTTGCGCATTCCGGTTTTTGCTAGTAAAACGAATTCGTTTCGAATTCGTAACGGACTTCAAATACGAATTCATTTTTTGTTCATAAAACAAATCAAATTTTTTTGGAAATATTTAAAAATTTTGGAAAATTTTTCTAAGTTTCGAATTCGTAACGGACTTCAAATACGAATTCGTTTTTTGTTCATAAAACAGATCAAATTTTTTTGGAAATATTTAAAAATTTTGGAAAAGTCCCGGAAAAATTTTCAAAGAAAAATATCCACAAAAAAAATTTCTGTCTTATTCGAATTAGAAATGTTTAAAAAGTCGAAAAAGCTAATATTTTTTTAACACTGAAATTAACAATTCGTTTTTTGTACAACAAACGAATCCCTTTCGAACTCGTTTTTTGTTCATAAAACAAATTTGTTTCGAACTGTAATTTCAGTGTTTAAGAAAATACTAGTTTTTTCGACTTTTTAAACATTTTTAAGTCGATTAAGACACAAATTTTTTTTGAAAAATTTTTCAAAATTTTTAAATTTTTCCAAAAAAAATTTGATCTGTTTTATGAACTAGTAGGTAGCGCGCAGGACATGGGATCGAGACTGACTTTGGAAATTTGTAAATCGTAAGTAAAATTAAATTTGGTAAAAAATTAAATTATATGTAAGAAAAGTCTTATAATTTGCATATTAAATAATTTGATAATTAAATAATATTATTTTTACGTATCCGTTTTATGAACAAAAAACGAATTCGTATTTGAAGTCCGTTACGAATTCGAAACGAATTCGTCAATGCGGACGATCCTTCCGTTTTTTTTTGGAAGGAATTTCATACGAAAACGAGTTAGAAACGAATTCGTAACGGAATCCGTTTCGGATAAATAGTACGAAGAAACGAGTTCGTTTCGAATTCGAAACTCTGATTTTATGGTAGGTGCAACGCCCACTTGATAAAATGTTCGCACTCATTGGCCAGAGTTTGTGCAACAGTTCGTAGTACTTGTGTGAAATGTTATTGCACTAGCATATACGTGTACATAACTTTCTCAATATAACGACTTAAGTTTTTGTTTGTAAGTATGTGCGGCATGGATATCTCCTGTAACCGATTTAACACATTTTCAATCCCACGATCATTATTTGAAAGTCTCGTAATTGAGATTTCCATATGAAGACATCGTGAAAAATGCATATGCATGTATGTATATTCCAAGCTTATTTTAAGTTTTTCAGTCAGCAGAAAGAGTTTAAGTAAAGAGAATATTATTATTTCACTAATATCGGGCCAAAAATTGACCGATATACTATACATATAATATTTTTAACTCACATGCCATATATGACAGTTAATGATTAGTACATATTTTACACATTCCATAAAAAACGATAGCTTTAATTGATAATTTTTATAAGTTTTCTACATGAAATTAACTGATCCTATAAAAAAAATTATACTGGGTGAGTGTAAAACTTCCCAGCAGATTTTGGGATCATGCATTACCATTTGTAGTCATCATACATTATATGACACTTAGGTGGAGAAACCATGCACGATGTGGTAAGCGAAGGTGGAATGCATAAACAAATTGAAAATCACAAAGACTGTCGAATCAGAATCAAAATTTGATAAAATGGGTAAAACAAGGATCAAAAAAATTGTCTTTGTGATGTGACGTAACGAAACCTTAACTAAATATCTAAATATTTTTACGGAATAAAATACTTAACTCTTGATTAGCTCCCAAAAGTAATGAAAGGCATTTAAAGTATTAAATTAGAAACATCCTTCAATTATTTCAAAGTTAAATCAAAAATAAATTAGAGCTAATTCCTAAAGGACTTAGGTACCTTTATAAGACAAAATTTCAAAATATTATTTCTTATCATTAGAATAAGAAAATTAGACAAAAATATCAAATAGGAGAACGTAATCGAACCAGCTTGAAACTGCTTTAAAAGATTAAGAACCAAAACATTCCCAATCAATAAACGTGAAAAAATTCCCAAAAATTGATGTTCAGGAACACAACGAACGAACGAATTTTATTTAAGTTTGATTAATTTTTCTAATAAGGCACTGATCAATTAAAAAAGGCACTGAAAAAATTAAACAGGTCGAAATTCTCAAAATATGACAAATGCAATTAATAGACTTCGACGGGCTGGAAACGTATTTGAAGAAAACATTTTATATCTCGCTGGAGTTTTAAAGTTTTGGGTTTTCGACAAATCAGCGTGTGAATAAAGGCAGTAACCCAGTTTTTAACCATTGAATCTTTTACATCTCAATGTACTGAGCAAAAATCATTGAATAAACTTCGCAAATAGCCACCTTTCCTCTTGAAATACTTAGTGTTGAGTTCCAAAAAACATAAGCTAAGAAGTTATTGAATAGTTTTCAATATCATATTCACATGGCAATATGTTAAAAAACAGTAAGCCTCAATGTATCCAAAACCAAGCAAGATATTGTTGCATTAAGTCTAAAATGATCTGTTCGAAAAAATAAAAACATAATTATGTAGGCAGCACTTTTACTTGTCACAAGCGGGGGACTCCCAAAATTTAGGTACAAGCATGTCATGTGTATTTGTATGGCTTATTTTGAATGCATTTTAAAATATTCAGTGTGCGAAAAATTGTAGAAAATCTCATAAAAATGGGATGAAAACAACATTTTGTGGCAACAAGGAATAACAGCTAAAGTCGACCTGTGATGACAAAGCGAAGCAGTATAAGTTACATGCTCATACACAGAACTATCTTCCTTGTTCTCCAAGAGGAAGATAATTAATAAAAAAAAATTTCTCAGCGAAGGCAAAACCTTTGTATCCATAAGCGAACTTCTTGGTGATTGTTAAACAGCGTCCATTTATAACCTCTAAGCAAATAAGAAATGAGTTGAAACTTCCAATAACACTTCTATCATAAGAAAACGATGAATCTACTTTAATCTGAAGCCACGAAGCCCGAGGAAAGTATCTTTGTTGAAAGGTGTGCATTTGAAACGGAGACTTCAGCTTTCCAGATTATTTTTGAAGGAAACTCAAACCGTTTGGCGCAACATATTATAGACGGATGAGACAAAAGTTCTACAATTCGACCACGGTAGAGAAAAACAATACGTAAAACGTCCTCCTAAGCAAGATTTCAATGTGAAGTTCACTACTAAGACAATTAAGGATAAAGGCCTCAAACTGTTGATGGGTGAGTGTTTTCCGTGGAATAGCGTTGGACCTCTAACTATGATAGTTGGCACTATGGATGACAGTTACTATGTTGAAGATATACTAGAAGCCGTAATGTTGCCTTGCACTAATGAGGAAATGCCGAACGGGGGATCTTTAAGCAAGATGATGACCCGAAGCTTGCCTCAACGAAAGCAAAGGAGTGGTTTAGGGCCCATAATATGAGTGTTATGAAGGGGCCGGTACAGTCGCTGGACGTTAATTTAATAGAGCATCTTTGGATGGATGTTAAGAAAAGAATAAAAGACGATAGACCCAAAAATTCTGAAGAGTTGTTGGCAAGCAACGAAAAACACTTGGGAAAATATATCACTCTTCAGATACCAAGCCCTTATATCTTCAACGAAGTCCAGGTCTGCCAAAGTAGTCAAAAATCATGGGAAAGCCACTTCAAATTGAAAAGTGTTTTGGACAAAGTGTTTTTGATAAGTATAAGCATTAAGTATTGTATATTTTTTATACTTGTTCTTATTTTTTCGAACAGCCAATTTTGGACTTGATGCAACAAAAATGCCTGTACAAAAAAACGGGGATTGATATATTGATGATATTTTTTTAAACCTTAATATGTGTATAGTTATTACAATAAAAATCGATATTATAAAATATTATTTTCAACTAAGTTGTTTTTATTATTTCGAACACGACTGTACATACATACATATGTAGTATATACCATATTGTTCGGTACTCATTGAAACAGCGGTCATTGAAACTAGTATAAGCAGCTCGTTTCCCATTTTAATGCATTTTGCGGTTGTAATTTTTTTGTAGTTTTTTTGCACTAAAAGTACTGAACAATAAGCTCTGTACAAAAATATTATTATGAAATTTTGTTCCAAAAACACAAATAAAAAAAATTACTCTCGGTGAGCTCGCCGATATTTACATGTAGCACTTGCAACTTCGTTCGGATCGCCAGAAAAGCGGACAACGGAGCGCTCGTCAAGAAATGTGTGACATCAAAGAGATTACAAAAGCAATTGCATTAACCCTTTGACGACTATTGGTACACCGGTGACCCTTTTACCTTCGAGCTTTTCCTGAAAAAACTATGGAATGGATTTTCATCATCAAGGTATTATTCAATAGAGAATGAATATGGCTTGCAGAAAGTACCTAATTTATAAAAGAATATTCATTCCTTTACCAACCAGACTACCCCATAGTCGAAAAATCTTAACTTTTTCTCCCCTATATTCTTGCTGGAATATTTTGAAGGTGGGTGGAGCTACAGGGTCAAAATTTTTGGAAAAGTTACAGGCAACCTTCTTCTTTCCAACGAAAAAAAAAATAAACATAGTCCACTTCGACCACCCACGCGACCACCCGATCTGATGGGACCTCTATGTCCCAATTGTCGTCAACGGTAAAAATCAAAGACATATTTAAGTTTTGTTGACGAGTTGATTTATTTGAAAAAAAAAAAAATTTGGTTACATTTTTGATCGATACTTTGAAGTTTATTTTTTATGATAAATTTTGAAGCAATTTCTGTCTTTGGTGAAGCAAAATGGTTTTTTGCAAAGGCACAAATAGAATTTGTTCGACGGTCTTTGCCTTGTTTGGAGCAGACAATACAGCTCTTACGTCCCAGTTCACTTTTGCAGAGATAATGACCGGACAGAGTAGCGACCTCCGCAAGTTTCAATCGCTTAGATCCCTCTCTTACAACTAACATGACGGTCTTTGGCAGTTGGTGAATGAATTGATCATTTGAATTGCCAGCTGCGCGCGGAATTCCAATGCAGATATCGAAAATGGATCAATATTTGATGTAGAGATTTTGTTGTAAAAGCCATATCTTCTTCGTCCAATTCGAATACCCGTTCATCGTCATCGCTATCCTCGGTTTTTATCAATTGAATGATTCCTTCCTCAGTGAGGTAGAATCTGCGTGATCTCGGCATTTTGTGACTGCAAAAGTCGAACGATAACAATAATACTAAAGCACATATAAAAAAAGACATGAAACTTACGAAAATTTGATAAAATTCCACACAAATTGTTAAGCAATAATATTTGTCACTCCTTTCGATACACTCTCGTGTCAACAACTATTTTTCCCTCCAAAAATGGGACACTCAGTCCTCATTATGAATGCATACCAGAATGCGTTTGAATACTGCAAAAGTGAAAAAACAGTTGCATACATTTTTACCTTTGACGACCACTGGGACATATAGGTCCCACGATTTTTCACACCTTTGCTGTTAAAATAATTTATATTTTGTAACACTTTTGTTTAGTAATTTGGGGTCGCTGAACACGAATACGGTGTTGGATTTGAAAATTTTTCAGGGGTTCAGGAGCGGTCGTCAAAGGGTTAAGATGTAGAAGTTTTTGTTTTGTTTATTGCTGTGATTCTTAACTGATCAACGCAAGAAATAGAACATAGTAAGCTTGCAGACTACTAAACTTCGGTTAACAAAGCTTACTGATGATATGACGTAGCGGTCATTGAAACTAGTATAAGCAGCTCGTTGCCCATTTTAATGCATTTTGCGCTTGTAATTTTTTTTGTGGTTTTTTTTGCACTAAAAGTACTAAACAATAAGCTCTGTACAAAAATAATATTATTTATATTATATTATAAATTCTTTAATTCCAAAAACAGCGTTCAAAAATGACGGTCCTTAAGCTTCGCAAATTCTTCAGAAGTCCATAACTCGGCAATTAAGATTCATACGAAAAAAAAAATTATGTGTACACATAGAAATTTGTGACTTTTAAGATCACAAAATTCGCGTGCGAGTCACAGCGTGGTTATTGTGACTAAATTTTGTGTAAATAAAGTAACTTTTCCGGTATTGAGACACATTAACCGATTATTAACTGCCAAAATACTGAAAAGGTCAGTTTGACTTTATGGTAACATTTCAGTATTTTTTGTGTGCCAAATTGATCCTATTTAGGTCAAATTTTAGTAACAATAACTACACAGTTCTTCTTAAAAGTAACCTGTTCGTAACCACGATATTTTAGGCACAATATCAGTAAAAGTGACTCAAAATATGACCAATTCGTACATAAATTTAGTTAGAGATACATTTCGGTCACATATGTGTACATAACATTTTGAAAGTAGAGCGGTTCAAAAAACTGTTTTTTTTTTTACGATGTGTCAGCGGATATTTATAGCGTTACATATCTTGAAAATGCTCCTCATAGGATTCTCATCATATTGAATAATGGATTTGAGCCGCCTGTTTGAAGTTGTCAGCTTTTGAAGAAATAGATTGATTTTAAAA
Organism: Tricholauxania praeusta; assembly: GCA_949775025.1. NCBI lineage: Eukaryota > Metazoa > Arthropoda > Insecta > Diptera > Lauxaniidae > Tricholauxania > Tricholauxania praeusta. The sequence continues at coordinate 39,593,847 of OX459030.1, read as the reverse complement.
GTTGCTCAAGTTATAAGGGTTATCGAATTTTCGAACAAGATAGGGGTTGAATTGACAAATTCAAACAGGCGGCTCTAATTTAGTATTCAATATTGATGGAAATCTTTTGAGAAGCGATGTCAAGATGTGTAATGCTATAGATATCCGCTTACACATCGAAAAAACAAAACAAAGTTGCTCAAGTTATAAGGGTTATCGAATTTTCGAACAAGATAGGGGTTGAATTGACAAATTCAAACAGGCGGCTCTAATTTAGTATTCAATATTGATGGAAATCTTTTGAGAAGCGTTGTCAAGATGTGTAATGCTATAGATATCCGCTTACACATCGAAAAAACAAAACAACGAAAAACAGATTTTTTTTTGCGTTTTAGTAAATTTTCTGATTTTCGCTGTTTTGCTTTTTCGTTATTTTGCTTTTTCGTTTTTCATACGAATTGTACTAAAAAACAAAGTGATTGCGCGGTTCGCAGGTTTGATCTAGGAAGCTGAAGTTTTGGGAGAGTTTTCTTCAAACCCGATTATATAGGCACACAGCACCCCAATTTTAAAAAAAAAAATACCTCCTTCGGGTGTATTTTTTCCGCATTTTTAGTCACACGAAAAATGTGGGCGTGGTTTTACAACAGTGGGTGGCGACCCCCATTCAACTAAAAAACCCAAAACGCTATATCTCGGCACCTAAAGCAGACTTTTTCCACGTTTTAGTAAGTTGGTTTTTCCGTTAAATTTCAACGGAATTGGACATAAACTCGGTCCGCGCAGTTTTCAGTTTTTTTATTTTTATTCCTCAAGCTATAATATAGGAAAAAATAAACAAAATCCCTGTCCTAAAAAATCCCTGTTTGAAAAAACACCCTAATATACACATATGAAATTATTAAGTGCATTTTTGTGACATACATAGTTAAAAAGACAACGTAGTGCATGTGCTCAGTCGGAATTTTATGCATTTTTTTCAAAAAATATCACCCCATTCAAATACTCACTTTTAAGAAGAGTGTAACAACCATTCTTAGTGCCATCCATTGCCTTGCAATATGTTTGCTTTTCTGGTTTCGTTACGCAGTTTGGATCGTTTGAGCTGGAACAAGCAAAACATTTTTGCATTGAAGAAGAAACCACACCTGCTCGAGTAGTTATTTCAATTGCATTGTCCCCCATTTCTGTGTTCGCTGGAAACGCATTGCTCTCTACAATATTTTCTGTTTGCTTGATTGGTTCAACATCAAGCGAATTGTTTTCCATCACTGGTATTTCGTTATGCTCAGAGTCCACTATGGGTTCATCACCTTGATAATCTGGTGAATTTTCAATCAATGATACTTCTGGGCTATGTTTATTTTGATTATTTTCACTATCCAGCGCCATACTTTCGGCTTCTGAATCAGTAGCGGAACTTAGCTCTATACTTTCTGAAGCAATTGGTGTTGCTATAGCAATTGTCTGATCATAAGCAACTGATGAATTGGCGTCAGCATATGTGTGTATAACATTGTCCATGGTATTCTCATCATTATCAGATACCGCATCGGTTATCATGTTCAAAAGTGGCACCTTAGTGGCAGAGATTGCTTTTATATACTCTTCTGTATTTGTGCCTATCTTTTCATCAGAATTCATCTCCATTTCTTTTGATGTCGTTGTTCCCACTGCCGTTCGATGACTCTCCACTATTGATACTACTTGAATGTGATCTCTTTCCATCTCATTGACAATCGTGTCGATGTTAGTGTCTTTAAATTGACATACAAAAACAGTAATGTTGGTGCTACTTTCTCCTTCCAGAGTTTCCACTAAAAATATTAATTTACTTCATATATTTGGGAATATATTCCCAAGGAAACAAGTACTTACCAATTCCAAGCATGCAATTGTACTCATTTGGTTTTTGACAATGTAGTGTCAAATTGAATAGAAACATTGAATTATCCATTGAACATTCTGGGTATGTGTTATCCTCATCACATTTTTCACAAAGGCCTGAGTAGTCTAAAAAGTAATAATTTGTATTATACATTTTCTGTATTGTTTAGTCAGAAGAGATTTTTACTTTGCATAATGTGAAACAAGGTCAATTTTTACATATGTTATTATGGTAGAAAACCTTATATAAAAACAAAGTTTCTGACTTTTCGGAAGCTCTGTCTTTTTGCCTGTGGTTCTTCTCTATAAATCATAAGCTTACAATTCTACGAACAGAATGACTGCGGTAAATTTGAAGAAAACAATAATCTACAGTTTATTACACTTTTCTAATATATGTATAACGAATTACAGCAAGGAAAAGGTAAAAGTTTCATAAAAAAAAATTAAAGAAAAGATTTATTTAGGTCGCATTCTGCTGAGGTAGCTATGATGTTTCCAGAGTATTCACAGAGAAAATGTTTCATAAATTCTACTTCTATATCTTCGCAGCATTTTCAGTAGATGTGGTGGGGTAAACATATCTTTTAAGCTAGCATGTCAATTGCATAGTGTTAGATAGAGTTCCAATGAGAGCGCGAAACGTAAATTGCTTCAACATGATAGCGTATTTCAATTTGCTGCTTCACCGAGAAGCGATGAATATCGTTATCGTTCTCGATCTTCATAACGAGACTATATTAAAGAATTATTTCTAATGTAACCGAGGACGAGAGCGACATCTCATCCTCCGCAATAATGTGTAGTTTAAATTGCGATGTTAAAAAAAATAACTTTGAGCTAGTTCTTCAACGATACGAAAATTATCGTATCATGCTCGTATTGGCGTCAAACTCATCGTCTTGTACGAGAAATTTCGGATCTGTATCGTTGTTGTTTGTGCTCGCCAAGTTGCTCGCTTGTTTCCGTTTATACACTGCGCGCCACTTGAATAAGGCCACACATTTTTTGTTGGATTTCTTCTGATTTTTCTTCTTGTGGATGCTTTGAACAAATTTTTTTATTCTAATTTCGTAAATACATATGTATGTCGTTTACGAAATGATCAAAAAAAAAAGTACTTCGTAGAGTACCGTTAGCTGGTTTTTTTACTTTGTTGTTATTACGTGGAAAAAATGCGTTTTTATTTGCGCCACTTGAATAAGGCCACTTAAGAAAATATAGAAAAAAAATGTTATCTGATGTTTTTTTTTGAAAATTTGTTTATACTTAAAAAATTCAAACTATCAGTAGTGTGTGGAGCCTCTTTTTTAAAAATCCGTTCAAAAATACGGTTATGCATTGCATCGTAGAGTGACTCTTAATAATTCTAAGAAATTGTTGCCCATGGCTTGAACTAGTGATTTTTTTTTTTCTTCAAACTGCCTTCCGTTTTCATAAACTGTTCTAACCAACCATCCCCAGACGTTTTCCATGATGTTCATATCCCGCAAATACGGCGGCCATGCCAAGACTTGAATATTTTGGTGTTGAATCCAGGCTTTAACGATTTTTGCTGTATGTATCGGAGCATTATCTTGCTAATAAGTCAATGGAATTTGTTCAAATATTCTTTGAAATTGTGGGAATGCTTTTTCCAGAATGGATTTGTCGCAGTTTGCTGTCATTTTTAAGCTTAAAAACACCAAATCTATTCTTGCATAATATGAAATAGCCCCCCATGCTATTTCGTCACTTTCTTGCTGTGATCTCTTCCCAAAAAGACTTCTTCTTTTCTTAAGTCGTGAAAATAATGGTTATAACCATCAGGGCCATGTTTGGAAGTTTTTTTGGGTAGACATCACAGCAAGAAAGTGGCGAAATAGCATGTGGCGCGCAGTGTATTTATAAATTTATGACTAACTGGACCGCGGTCTTGCCTGCGCACGCCGGTGGCTTCCCGGGCGCAAAGACTTTGGGGCTGGAAAAATTATCCTTGTACTATTCTTCTTCATGCTTTGCGCTTTTTTTTAATAAATTTGAATTTATTTAGTTGAAAAGAGGTTTGAAATTTATTTTCAATTGAGAAATATATAATTAAGTTCTTCGGCCTGAGCGCCAAATGCTCACGCTACACCACTGGTCAGACGTGAAGTCACTTATCCGGCTGTGAAACTTCGTTAACCAGTAGCGGTCAGCCACAGAATATACACAGTACAACTGTTCACCAACAATTGTCTCCGCTGCATTCTGAAAATTTTGTGCCCTAGGGCACAATGTATCCATTATGTATAATGTATACATTATAATGTCAAATTGCTCACCAAATGATGTCAAGATGTGATTTTCATTCTATTCAAACAGTGAAAATGGAAATGGATTAGATACACGTTGAGGAGATCACCAACTGAATTCTGCCGGCAAGCATTGGAATGGAATCCTCAGCTAGAATAGTAAATACGTGAATCGGGGAAATGTTAAATAGGAATGAAGAATCTGGCTGCTCTGATCGTGCACATTGGAGAGTATTGTGGAGGTACTATGCTCAGTGAGGATAACAGAAACAAGAGATTCTTCCTATTGCGCAGTTGTCGGAGAAAACTTAAGATACGAAGAATAAGGATGCCAGGCATTATTAGGGGCCGTCCATAAATTACGTGAGTCAAAATAGGGGGGTAGGGGGTCCGGCAAAGTCTCATTAAATCTCACCAAGGGGGAGGGGGGTCAACGAAAATCTCACGTCAACTTTTTAATGCAGAGAGTATACATTATTATAGCAGATTACATCTAAAAATTATAAGGCAAGCCTCACGGAAGGGAGGCCCGGGTCCCGCCAGAACTCACCAAATCTAACCAAGGGGAGGGGGGTCCGAATTTTCAAAAAAACACCTCACATAATTTGTGGCCGTCCCCTTATCGGATTAACACACGTAAGAAATAACTAGTTGACTCAAACAGTGGCCTGATATACAAGTTGTTGATATCACTAGATCCATTTATTTGCTGTTTGTTGGCGGTTAAGAGGCTGAAGTACATAAGACTTATGGCAATCGTTTCTATTGCACTGATTCAGTGATTTAATATCAATTTATAATCACAGTTTGTATTGTGTTTATGGTTTTCGCAACAAATGCATTTTGATTTCTTCAAAACTAATCCGAATTTTCAGAAAAACCATGAATGCGAAGTCATAAGAAAACTTAGTCTCTCCTCGGCAGTCCCTCCTTATAGGCGGAGAGCCGGCTGTAGAAAAGTCGAGTGTATAAGATTACAGGATGAGATGTATGCCAAATGATAGAGCTCAATGAGCCTAAATAGAATATCTAGGGTTGCCTTTGCCAAAGCCTGTCCCGATGGCCGAAAATGCCCGAATTTTAGCCAATTTTGTTGTTCTAATTAAAACTGTAGTACATAACAGCTCGAAATGTATGCCAAATGATAGAACTCGAAGAGGCCTTAAATATAGTACCTGAGATTGTATTGTTGAATCCTGCCTACATTATTTGACACCCGTTTTTGAGGTCAACTTTTCTTAAATGAGTGGCAACTCATGTTTGGGACAGAATTCTACAAGGCAACCCTATATATTCTATTAAGTCTCTTCGATATCTATCATTTGGCACAAATTTCAAGCTGTTATCTTCATTAATGAAAATTGACCTAAAAAACCGGTGAAAACCCATGTTTGGGACAGGATTCAACAATGCAATTCCAGGTATTATAATTAGGCCTCTTCGAGTTCTATCATTTGGCATTCATTTCGAGCTGTTATGTACTACAGTTTTAATTAGAACAATAAAATTGGCTAAAATTTGGGCATTTTCGGCCATCGGGACAGGCTTTGGCAAGGCAACCCTAGATATTCTATTTAGGCTCGTTGAGCTCTATCATTTGGCATGCATCCCATCCTGTAATCTTATACACTCGACTTTTCTACAGCCGGCTCTTGGACTATTACATTCACATTGAAATTTATTATATTTTATTGGATTCAAACCTCCAACAGCGACTTCTGAAATACAAGCCAAAATATAACACCACAGCCGCCATGCTTTATCAGTAGCGAATTTCAGCCGGTTTTGTCTGAAAAGCATGGCGGTGGCGTTATGATTTAGGGCGATGTTGAAAGTTTGGTTTTTTTGAAGGTTACATGGATAAAAACATGTATTCTGATACGTATCTTTAAGAACAATTTATTCCAAAGTGTTGTAAGACTCAGAATACGAGACGAATTTCGGTTCAATTAGAGCAATGACCCCAAGCACAAGGTAGGAATTATACAGTCCTCGCTTAATTGGAACTATCCACACTTGATGGTACCGCCGGCATAGTCACCTGACATAAATGTCATTTATAATTTATTGTCTTTGTTGGAAAACAAATTTTCAAACCACACCTTATCAATTTCCTTGATTTAAAACTTTTTTGCTTTTGATAATTAAACAGGAGATTAATTTGTAGTAAAATTGATTTCAGTCTTAATAATTATTATTACCATTTGGACCAATATCCGCTGCCACATGCAATACAACAATTAGAGTTATCCAAGCAAAAAGCACCACCTTTTTCATTTTGTTCTGCTGTTGAGACTTTGTACGGTTATCTTTAATTTGAAATTTTTAACGGATTTACCGAGTTGGGTCTTAGTAACGATCAATCACGCACTTAATCCGTATAGCTCAATTTTGTAACTGATTTTGCCAGTACTTGAGTTACGGTTATTATTCTCAAATTACGTTTGATTTTCTGAGCTTGTTTTATCCAATGTTTACTCAAAGTGATAAAAACTGCGTTATCGATATTTTATTTAATGGATTTTGCAAGTAAAAGTAAAGTCATCAAGTTCAGTGGCAAATTCAATTTCAAATTAAACAACTTTATCAGCTTAATTAAATGCGTTTACAACAACTGACTACCACAAGATGTAATACAATGAGTGGTTACTTATTTATACTATCAGACTGAGTAAATATTTGACGATACTCAATGTCGGACAGGTTGTGACTTTCTGTAGTTACTTTAGAAAAATTTACGATAACTTTACCTTAGTTGTTTGCTGTAGGTACCATTGCACTTGTATTTAAAAAATCAATACCATTTAATGTATTGAAAATCATCAGTTTTCAATCGGCCTGACATACTTTTTAAAGAATTATTTATCATGGGAATTCTTGCAATTGGCTTAAATAGTGTTTTGGTTCAAGCAAAGAAATGTCAAGGGGGACCTTTGTAATTGCTTTCAAGTACAGCATGGACTTTGTTAATTTTTGTATGAGTACATCCTATGGTACTTATTGTATTGCACATTAAATTTTATATAGATAAATGTAGAATTGCTTACTAGTTCAATGACCTGTTAAATTTAGGCCATTCCTTGAAAAGTACGCAGCAAAAAAAGTGAACACCTAACATATATGTAATGTGTGTGAAATGTAATCCGAGCTTTTCGATTTCATCGATTATACTTTAGAAAACAGAACACAATACCTTTACTTAGGGTGGTCGTTGAAGATTATTATTTACCCTAACTGCTAATTTCAACAAAGACTTCATTATAGTGCAGCTCATTCATTCATGTGAATTCAATTTGACCAAAAACCCACGGTATGTGCAATTTACTGATACATGGTATTCTGTATAATTTTAAGAAATTTATCTTTTATTAAAATCTTTGAAAAAAACATATCTATGTACTTCGGTAAGTTTTTAACCGATTTACATGTATGAATTGATGTGCGCATTGGAAAGGTAATTTCAATTTTCAACTTTTTAATTAAATTTCTAAACTAAACTAGCTTACTTCAGAAAATTTCCGAATTTCAACCTAAAGTCTTTTACTTAATGCAGACTAAATGAATCTTGAAAACATAATGGACAAATTGATATAATAATATAATTGTTCAAAAAATAATTTGACATTTTAACATTAAATATAAAACTCAATTCCTTAGCTGATTACACTACTCTACAAAAGTGAAAAAAAATTTCCTCTAAACAACTTAAAAACCTTTAAAAATCGCAATTATTTCAAATCGGCGCACAGTGGAAGATCGTGGCCATAAATAGGAAAAAAAATTAAAGTGCTAAAGACTAAAACTTTTTTAAGAAAATCGTCAGATAATACTTAAAGAATGAAAAAAGAACTATAAAAGTTCTAAATTTGTTTTTGGGCTTAGCGACACAGTGGGCTCAAAGTTGAACTTTGTGCACCAAAAATGTTCTATGAAACTTTTTATGCAAGCAACTGTTAAATAGGGCGCTCTATTTAACTTGTTTGAAACAAAATGGAATTATGTAATATTGGTGGAAAGTACATTGCTTCCACTTAACAAAAATCAATTTATTTATCTTTTAACGCATTTATATGAATTGTACGGATTTTCAAAAATTTAAATGAAAAATGGTAGAAGTGGAAAATTTGCAAGCATTGACAGAAAAAAATTTATATCGGTCATTCTTTTAATAACTGCACACTTTGTTTTTGTTACGTTTTTGAACATTTTTTGAAACGAAATATCTCAAAAACTATAGTAGATAGGATAAAAAATCATTTAATCATACTATATTTGTTAAGAAAGACTAACTTTACAAAAAAAGTTAAAAAAATTTACAGAAATTTGTTAACACATTAATTATTTAATTAAAAAAATTTTTCTCAAAACATTTTCAATATAACATATTCCGTTATTTTATTTTTTTAAATGTTATTCCTTAATCAATCTTAAGAATGCATGCATGCATGCAAATTGTTGTTGTCTTCACCAACCATCTTCGCTGCCAAATTTCAAGAGTCTAGCGCAGTTATTACTATTTATGACCGCCGTTCCATACAAACCCATCTATGGAGCCGTTTTTGAGATATTTACGGATGAAACTTTCATGGTTTCTTGACAAGGTGATCATACCATTGCAGCTCGAGCATTTTGATATAATCTTCCTTTTGCAGAGTTCTAGAAAAAACTTGTGTGCATTTTTTCATGTATATAAATTTAATTTGACCGGTAGTTTTGACGTATTAATGTAGCTGGACACCTGTAGCTTATGCTAAAATATAGAAAAATCTATATTCACCTGTATTTTCCCAAATTTTCAAAAATATATTATTTAATTTTTCATTTTTTGTTGGTAATAAATCACAAGGATCGAGCAACTCTGGCGAGCAATGAGCTACCGAAGGCTGCATGGTCCACAAGTTCGCAAGCTCTTCCATGACGAAGAATTTCTCGCGTGATTGTCAGAAGATGAAACCGAAGCGTTGAAAGCTTTCCAAGATATCACCGAACTGTAAGTAATTTCTTAGAAATCTTAGACAAAATTTTAATACAGACCAAATACGTGAGTTTTCTTAAAACAATTAGGATTAAATGCAATACCTGTTGAAGTATTACAAAAATTAATGAACTGATAGAAAAAAAGAACTTACAGCCGGTTGGTAGCTATCGATATTCATGTAATCACGTAAATTTTCACCCCCGGGGCTTGAAACCTCTGTTTAATCAAAAGTAAGCAAGCGTTGAATAAAAGGTTTTTCAAAGGGGTGGGAAATTTTTTTTTAATTTAATTTCCCAATTGATTTTCTGTTAAATTTAAGAAAACAATAACTTCTGTAGTTGTTACTCCAATGGGTGGTTTTAATTCTCGAGGGTTGACAAAACGTTTTAATACCCAAAGTTTACTTTGATATATGTATATGTAGCTCTAGTAAATGGTTGATAAAAATGGAAAATATGACACTTGAATTTTAGATTTTTGTTGGATTTAAAGAACCACTGTGCGCACAAGGTAGCTAAGATTCTGGTCATCGTGATTTGGAAATTGTTGTGAATAAATAATGAAGCAGTTATATTTAAACATTGAAAATTGTGTTTTTGATTGAAATAAAACCCAAAAATTTAACTTATTCAAAATTTTATTTTGTACTGACACATTTAATAATATTCCAGTTTAATAGCTTAGAACTGATATTTACATATGGGACGTTCCATGTCAACCGGGACAGTGTTCTGCCCAAAATTGACCGCAGTGGAAAAACTTTTTAAGGTGTCAAAATGTTCGTGGCAACGTATTTTCCGTTTGGGGCGTGGCACCACCTACTATTGAAAAAAATCGCCATCGCTCTCTTCACAGCCTTCCTACAAAATAAAAAAATTAAGCGATTATGATTATGGCTGTTTACCAACTGCCTATTTATACATAGATATCTATAATATATTGATTTGAAATTTTTTTTTTTTTAAAATAATTGTTAAGTACCACCCGATGTGTGAGTAATGCCCAAAATTTTGAGAACGTTTAACATAACCTCAAAAAATTCTATAAATATATGAAATTCGTGTATTTTACTTAAAGAGGGGGTAGGGTTTTGGCGCTACATTTTAGGCATAAGTTTAAAAATGTTTTTTAATGATATGGTAAAAGTAAATTTATTTATTTAAAGAACATGTAAAAGTACAATACTTAAAGAGTTTTCTGTGAAAATTTCATTAAAAAATATTACAGAATAAGCCATTGGCATCAAATTTCCGCGGACGCCTAAAAAAAAGGTTGGTTTGCGGTGGACAACATAACTCATCACTTTATCATCTGAAATCAAAAAAAACAAAAAATTTGGTTAGCTTATAAGTTTTTCCAGGTATTGACGAAGGGTTTTTTTTTCTTTGACGATTTTTGAGATTTTGGCATAATTTTTAAGCCAAAAACCGATTTTTTTAAAAAAAAAAGACAAAAATCAGTATATTTATTATTGCAGAACTAGTTGTAATACAAAAAAAAAACCCCTTCGTCATTACCTAGTTTTATATGTATTTAAACAGTGTGTCAAATTTCAAGAAAATCGGTCTAGTAGTTTTAATAAAATAGCTTAAGTAAAATACACGAATTTCAAATATTTATAGGATTTTTTGAGGTTATAATGAACGTTCTCAAAACTTTGGGCATTACTCACACATCGGGTGGTACTTAACAATTATTTCTAAAAAAAAATTTTTCAAATTCATTAATAATTACATTGTAGACGGATTTTTGTCCCAAAACGTTAAAAAATTTCCCATTGTGCGCCGTTTTATGGTCGCCATTTCCTTAAAAAAATAAATTCGAAAACACCCATTCTCATATTCTCTTGAGCATACGAACATTTTGACATCTTAAAAACATTTCTCCGCTGCACTCAATTTTGGGAAGACCACTGTCCCGGTTGACATGGAACGTCCCATATGTAAATGTTTTTATACGAGTATGTAAAAATTAAAACAATTCGGTATTTTTTTTAACTTCGATTAATGGGACTTTCAGCATTAGAGTATTGTAAGTGTATTGACAACGAAAATACGATATTTTTACGCGTTTTTTTAAATAAGTGTAGAAATGTGTCCAAAACATAAACAGCTGCCACGTGATCAAAAAACGACTAAAAAACCAAGGTATATCATATCGTAAAGTTTCGGAAAGAATGGGTTTCTCACATTCCACAACTATGCCTTTTTGAAAAAAAAGGATATGTAAGAGCTGCAGGAGAGGAAAAAATGGTCTGGCCCTAAACGTGCAACTAATAGAAGGACTAAGATGGCCTGGTTGAAAATAAGTTCAAAGGATCATTTTAAAAGTGTAGTTGTTGCACGGACATAAGTAGCTAGAAACGCATCATTCCATAAAAATAGCTGTAGAAATTGACCGGTGGAGGCTGCAAAATGCTAGTTTATCCTGCACTAAGGATGCAATTTTACGGGACGATTTTGTGCCTTGCCACCGTTCGAAATTGGTAAATCATGTATGTACTTTTTTCTATGATCTTAGAGACTTTAAAATTTATAAACAGGATATTAAAAAACAAATCATGTTATTATAGCTCGGAAAAGTATTCACGGATCTCGGAATTTCGCGTCTGACCTGACCTGGAAACTTATCGGACCTGAATTCTATCGTGTACTTGTGGCATATAATGAAGGGCAAAGTTACTGACCAGAAGCACAAGATAAAAAAATTAGTTTTAGCTTAAGATAAGCTTTGTTATAATGTGATACAGGACGAGAACCTCAAAGCCTTAGTTGATTCCATGCCATCAAGGATAATGGCTGTAATACAGGCTAAAGAAGGAGCAATATTGTACTAATTTTTTTTTTTTTTTTGTAACTTGATATTAGTATTTAGAAACAGCATTGAAAATTTTAAGATACTGATCAGTCTCTGTAAAAATAAATGATTAACGGACTCGTAAAAGAATTTACTTTTTTCCAGCTTATTGTTTTTAGTAAAAAAAAACGGCTTGGAAGATCCAGAAATATCAATTTGTTTTCAAACTATGTAAACATATTAGCTTAATGACAATAACTAATAAAAAATTATTTTTATTTCAATGTAAATCTCAATAATATCGAATTTTAATGATTTTTTTTTTTTGTGTTGAGGTTTTCATGACTGTCAGTGTATTATTGAAACCTCTGTTCATATTATACACTAAAAAAAATTATATGGTTTGGATTTAAATACGTATTCTTCTCTTCACTGGAGGTGAAAGGATAAACTAAATATTTTCCATTTGAAATGAAAAAACTTGCATTTTGAGTAAGTTCATTTTATTTATTCAAAAGAACATTTAATCCATAACAAAATATCGAGTAAGTAATCTGACCAATATCAACATAGTAAACGTATCTATAGCCGTCAATTGATTAAAATAAAACAAAGAAACTTGCACTCAAGTGTCTGTGGTTTATAATCGTAAATCAACGATAGAACCGCTTGCAGTATATTGATAGCTTGATCGACAAACAAAGGTTGCAAATATTCACATTTTGCGAATTAAAGAGTTTAGTTATTTCTTAAAGATATTGCAAATTTTTAAGTTCAGCAAAAAGGAAAAAGTTCTGCAAACCATTTTATTGGAATTTTAAAGATTCTAAAGTAAAAAACATTCCGAAATGTTTACAAAATTAATATTGACGTTAGTGCTACATGTTATATGGAAATATTGTAAGTATAGTATATACATATATGTATGTATATTCTTATGTATAAGAGACAAAATAAAATGTACAGCAATCGCGGGATCAACTTTAATAATATATCACGATCAGTGATGGCATTTGGCTTTTGTGAAAATGAATGTACTTTTTTGAACATTAACATGTAAAAGTGACTTAAGATTACAAAAATTCAGCAAAACTTGACTTTTTTACTAAAAAAGAAAAAAGGTCAGCAAAGTTTATTCCAGGCATTATTCACGAATAGTAGGGTTTCTATGTATATGGAACTTTCTTGTATCATTGCAACTAGCGGACAGTGGTCCAGTGTCGGACCGCAAAAGGCCAAAAACTGGACTGCTAAAGATTTTTTTTTTTTCAATTATAAATCACTCAACTAAATTATTCAAAAAATATTTTTTTGTATTTTTACAATTCTTTTTATGTAAAAATAAGACAAGAAAATTTATCTTATCAAGTCAAAGTATGCCTCTCAGTCACATACATACAATTGTGTGCAAAATAATAGCAGTGCGAAGTAGCACCAAGTTCATCTTAAAAACACATCCGATTTCGGATTCCATTTTTTATTTTCTATTTTGGATTAAGTAAAAGAATTATAAAATACAGTTTTTTTATCCATACACTCAGCAAAAAAAAGTTAGAAATTAAAAAATCGTGAAACTGTCAAAATCCACTGTGCAAAATAATAGCAGTGACGTACAAAAAAATAATAAATACAACTTTTGCAAACAAATTTGAAAAAAGAAACTGAAAATAATATTATTATGTTAATCCTTAGTGGCATATCCCTTATTGCCAATAACTGCTGCACATCTTCGTGGCATGGAGTCATTTATTTTCTGGCACATGACCTTTGGGATAAAATCCCATGCTGCACTTACTTCGCGCCATTGCTCGACCTCATTCCTTGGGTTTTTTTTTTCCGACAGCATCCTTGACACGTGTCCAGAGATTCTCAATTGAATTCAGTTCAGGGGACTGTGCTGGCCAGCTCATAACCTCAACCCGATTTGCTGATAACCAACTTTATGCCAATCTACTACAATGTTTTGGATCATTATCCTGCTGATATATTCATTGTAGTGGCATATTGCATTCAGCATAAGGAAACACTGTTGAACTCATTATTTGAGTGTATTGGTTAGCATCCATATTGACTTTAATCCAATAAAGAGGACCAGTGCCTTCGTGGTACAAAAAACAACTCCAAACGTTAATTTTAGCTCCACCATACTTAACGGTTTTGAGCACATATTTTTTATTGTTAGTGGACGCTGGTGGTCGTCTGTTTCGAATGGAACGAAGGGACGCAGAGTGTACGTTAGACGACCACCAGCAATAGTTTCGATGACCGCTACGTCATCATCATCAGTAAGCTTTGTTCGCCGAAATTTAATAGTCTATTAGCCATTAGCGTGGCCAGGATTTAACTAGTGGGGGTGCCAACTTCAAATTTTTCGCCCCTTGCATCTCTTTTTTTTAAGCTTTATAATAAGTACAAACATTTTTTTTAAAATTCTTATTGATGATTAAATAATGTCAGTTCGGAAAAAGACAAACACGCATTTAAAAAGCAAAAAAAAAGAAGAAGATAATTAAATAAAATGCAATAAATTCAAATTGTGTGAAAATTAATTTATTTTACAGCACCATGCGTCTGTCAAAAGGAACAATTTTTTTTAAATTCTTCAATTACAGTGCCAAGATTAATATTTACAGTTAATTCTTTTTCGATGAATGGAACCATCAAATTGTCAAGCGACCCTGCAGCATTGTTGAGCGTAACTTTGGTATTTTTATTTTTGAATTTGGTGATTATTGGCGCCCCTTAAAAATTAGTGGCACCCCCACTGGCCACGCCAATGCAATTAGCATACTACATCTTACTTCTTGCGTTGACCATTTAAGAATCATCGCAACAAATATAAACATAGCGCGCCAAAAACTACATTTCCTTCTTCATATGCAATTGTTCTTGTAATCTTTTTGATATCACACATTTCTTGACTAGCGCTCCGTTGAAAGCTTATTTGGCGATATAGTCGAGGAAATGAAGCACTGAACCTCCGATATTTTGCGCAGTAAGATGGATTTTAATGAGGTTTGGTGCATTAGATTCGTGAGCGCGCCCCGAAACTTTGTGACCGGTCCCCATGAATGAGAAATGAAAAAGTGCATTTGTGCAGTAAAAAAATGCATTTGAAAAATGCATTTCAGAAGTACAATAAAATGAAAATTCATAATTCGTTTTAAAATGATGGAAATAAGTTAGTATCGATCGGGCGGGTGTCATAGGCTATAAAACTTTTATTTAGGGTGCATATTTAGGGTGGCCCTCATACACAAATATTTTCAAAATAGCGATTTCTCAAAGACAGGCAAATCGATTCTCATGAAATTTACACAGTATGGCTTTTATGTTAAGGGGTACAGATTTGATGGTAAAAATTTTATTTAGGGTGCATACTTAGGGTGGTCCTCATACAAATATATTTTTAAATATCATTTTCACGAAGACAAATAAATCGATTCACACCGAATTTACACTACGTACCTCTAATGTTAAGAAGCATAGCTAAGGATACAAAACTTTTATTTAGGGTGGCCCTCACACAAAAAAATATTTTAAATATCATTTTCTCGAAGACCGCTTAAATCGATTCTCAAGGAATTTACATCATGTGGTTTTTATATTAAGAGGCACTGCTTAGGTTGTAAAAATTTTATTTTGGGTGCATACCTACGGTGGTTCTCATACAAAAGTATTTTTAAATAGAATTTTCACGCAGACCGCACATCGAATCTACACCACGGTTGAGGTGAGGCGATGCGCACAGGGTAATGCTAGTTTTCAATAAACCTTGTTTAAACCATGTTTGAACCTGAAATAAAATTTTTACGATCTTATCTGTGATTCTTTATATAAAAGCCATATGGTGAAAATTCCATGAGAATCGATTTTGCGGTCTTTGAGAAAATGATATTTAAAATATTTTTTTGTGTGAGGGCCACCCTAAATAAAAGTTTTGTATCCTTAGCTATGCTTCTTAACATTAGAGGTACGTAGTGTAAAGTCGGTGTGAATCGATTTATTTGTCTTCGTGAAAATGATATTTAAAAATATATTTGTATGAGGACCACCCTAAGTATGCACCCTAAATAAAATTTTTACCATCAAATCTGTACCCCTTAACATAAAAGCCATACTGTGTAAATTTCATGAGAATCGATTTGCCTGTCTTTGAGAAATCGCTATTTTGAAAATATTTGTGTATGAGGGCCACCCTAAATATGCACCCTAAATAAAAGTTTTATAGCCTATGACACACGCCCGATCGATACTAACTTATTTCCATCATTTTAAAACGAATTATGAATTTTCATTTTATTGTACTTCTGAAATGCATTTTTCAAATGCATTTTTTTACTGCACAAATGCACTTTTTCATTTCTCATTCATGGGGACCGGTCACAAAGTTTCGGGGCGCGCTCACGAATCTAATGCACCAAACCGCATTAAAATCCATCTTACTGCGCAAAATATCGGAGGTTGAGCCTTTTTTAGTGCTTTATTTCCTCGACTAATACGAACGAAGGTGCAAGTGCTAATATGTAAAATCGGCAAGCTCACCGAAGGTAATTTTTTTGTTTGTGTTTATAGAACAGTTCATAATTTTTTAATTATTTTTTACTGAGCCTTCTGTTCAGTACTGTTAGCTGCTGGTTTGCCCAAAAGAAATGATTTGTTTCTTTTTATGCATTTTGCGCTGCATTTTTTGGTGTTTTTTCGCACTAACAGTACTGAACAGAAGGCTCAGTAAAAAATAATTTAAAAAGCAACTATATTAATTGTTTTGATATTTATTTTGTGCCAGTTCTCAACATCTATTTTGGCAGTATAAATGCTTCTAAAGCTGATTAAGAAAATATTTTGAAGCAATGCTAATATTAAGCTAGACACAAGAAATAAAAATTTTCTTATAAATAAATAAAACTTCAAAAAAAGCTAATAAATTACTTATCAATTGCATTAAAAGTGTTTTTACAGCTTACTCCTAGCAATTATTGCACAGTAGTATTTTAATACTACTTGGGTAGTAAAGAGAATCAAGGATAAAAATACTGGGTCACTGTCTTAGCAATGCATAATTCACCAAGCAAGCCTTTGTGGAAAACTTAGTGCCACTCTTAAAAAATGGGCTGCTTAATCAGCACAGACAATTAAAAGAGTTTCTATCTGAGTGTAATTCACCGCATTCTGACCTATTCCAACACAACAATCGTTTTTGGCAAATAAAAAAAGAATTAACCTCCTTCATATGCAATGATACACAAGAAGCTAGGAAGCATTTGGAGTTCCTAGCGAACGAGCGCAATATGCTAGCTGTAGGTTTTCTGAAAGACGTTTTGAAACATTTAAATGCGCTCAATAACGAGCTACAAAGAAATACGAAATCAATATGTGATCTGATACAAAGTGTATCTTCTTTCCGTCGTAAGCTGGAAATCTTTAAAAAATAAATTAAAATCAAGAATTTATTCACTTTCCTAGAATTCTAGAAAATAAAAATAGTTCTGAAATAGACATTGCAGTATTTTTAATCTCATGTCAGATCTTAGGAAAGAGTTTGCAATAAGATTTCAAGACTTTGCAGAGATAGAGAAATTGTCGAGATTCTTAAAATCGCCTTTTGTAGTTCCTCCAACTGCCGAATGAACTGATGTGGTTTCGAAGTTAATGCACCTCTCAAAGCTCTTTCTCCAAATGGAGATAATAGACTTGCAGGAAGATGTTTCATTGCAAACGTATAGAACTGCATCCGCCGAAGAATCTTGGACTAAACACGTCCCAAAAAAGTATGGAAATTGTAAAAATTTAGCCACTTACCTAGCTACTATGTTTGGTTCCACAAATGTTCGTGAAACTTCATTTTCAAAAATGAATTTGTTGAATAACCAATACCTTATAAACACTCTTGGCATAAGCTGCTCACCGCGTGAGCCAAACTTTAAAAAACTGGCTCTAGACCGCAAATGTAATCGCTTCCATTGATTTTTGAGTATAAATATACCTATCTATTATATTTCATATTGTTTTGTGAATAAAAATTAAAACAAAAAATTTGTATAGAATATGAGTTTTTTCTGGACAGTTATTTTCAACAATATCCGGACCCCACCTTAAATTAATTCCCGATACCTGGTCTATACTATTATATAAAGACGTAAAGTTTGTTTGTTTGTATGTAGAGGTTAATCTCTGGAACTACTGAGCCGATTCTAAAAATTCTTCTACTAATAGAAAGCTACGCTATCCCTGAGTTACAAAGGCAATATTTAATTTTGATTAAAGCAAGAGGCGTGGCACTTTCCATGCAATAAAAACTCTCGAAACACGATATCTTGACTCCTATGATTATTTATCTAAGAGTCTAAGAATTTAAATGCACCTCACAAAATATGGATGGCATTAGACTACGGAGCGTGGTACCTTTCATACAACAAAAATAATTAAAACGCTATATCTGGACACCTATGATAGCAGGAGTTGTGAAATTTGGTACGGATTAGGCAACGGTGCGGGGCACTTTCCATGCGACAAAAACACTTAAATTGCCATTATTGGTACTCGTGCTTATTCCAAGTTGTGAATTTTGGTGCATGGACCCAATACTCTGCAGTGTGATCTGCATAAATTGTAAGCAAGGTTGTGCAATACGAAGGGAGAGGCCATTTCACGATAACATACATTCATTTTTATACGAACGATCACTGTTTTCTACAAGTTCCGTATTGTTGTCAATTAGAAAATAAACTTTTTAATGTTTTGAAAATTTCTAGTTTATTTATTATTAAAAATAGTTCACAGATCTTAACAAAAATCTAATACTTGTGAACAGTTTACTTCACTTTAGAAAAGTTGATTTTTACTGACTTCTTATAAAGAATTATCACACGATAATTTAGTTAGAGTAAAACCGCCTTTTGCTTTACATGGTTCTTTCCGTGATGCTTATACCAATTGACAAAAATTTTTTATTTATCATTTCGTAAATGTGCAATATTTACCCTCTATTTGTTCTGCTTTTCTGCGTGTCTATTTAATCTGATTTCTAGAAATGCTTTTCCAGAATACTTGTATATCTTCATATTTTTACGACAGGTTATGTTCATAGCACATAAGAATTAGTTGAAGGAAGTCAATCAATAATTTCTTTATTTTCATAATTTAGCTCCGAGTGAGGCAATTTTATGTTACAAATGTGATTCCCTGTCATTGGCAGAATGTGCAATGGCGCTGGATGGAACCGAATTGCCCTATGAAGATTGCAAAGGAACTCTATCGTGTGTAATGTCAATAGGTACGTAGGCTATGTATTGCACAAATTACAGAGAGTCTCATTTGGGGCTTATTTTGGTTCTCTGGAAGGAAGGACTGCTTACCGTTTCGAATAAAATCATTTCAAATATATATAAAATAGGATTGGCAAGGACCTGTCATCCCTTATGCAGAAATTTCAGCATTTTGAAAGTATTTTTAATGATTTTAGATGCTTAGAAGAGCAAAACTCAACACCTAAAAAATCGACTCCGATGACTCTTCGTGGGAAGCAGAAAAATGATAAAAAATCTGGAAGTACCATATCTAAATCTACAACGTTGGATAAACTACCTAAGCCTGTTCAGCCTCATATGCAAAGTACAACACCAGTACAATCCAATTTGCCATCTACCTCTCCTCAAAATGATAAAGATTTAAACTCAGTACCAGTCTCCGTTAGAAATGAGCCAAAAGAGCTTGTAGTTATATCTTTAAAAAAAACTGTTTTTGTGTCGCGTTTCGCTTCTGATACTTCGGTTGAGGACTTAAATTATTATATAAAAAATAAATTAAATGGCTTCAGTGATTTTTCTGTGCGTAAGCTAAATTTTTCATACCGGAGGAAAAAGTCTTCATTCAAAATTTTTGTGCCTGAAGAAGTTTTCGAAAGGGTAAATCACAAAGATTTTTGGCCGCTCAATACTCTAGTTCGTGAATTCGAGTATAGAAATAGCCCACACTCAGAAAATGTTGTTACCTTACCACAACGTTCTGTAGACCTAAATGTTTCAAAAAACTAATTCTTGACCGGCTTCAAACTTTAACCATCGCTTACCAAAACGTTAGAGGTTTAAATACGAAAATATCAGATTTATTCTTGAATAGTTTCGATTATGAATTTCATGTTATTGCATTCTCTGAAACGTGGCTTCGTGATAATATACTGAACTCTGAAATTTTTTGTAGCAATTACCAAATCTTCAGGAAAGACCGAAATTCGAAAATTGGTGGTGGAGTCCTTCTGGCAGTGCACATCTCTTTATCCTGTGAGGAATTAAAGTTTAACAACAATACTGACTTAGAACTTGTTGGGGTTGTTATTAAGCTTGGTAATAAATCAATATATTTAACTTGTTCCTACATTCCACCAAATGCTGATCACAATACCTATTTACGACATGCAGAAGAAATTAAAGGAATAAATAATCATCATACTGCAAATGATTCCATGATTGTACTAGGGGACTTCAATTTACCATACGTTTCATGGAATATAACGGACAATTGCTGTTTTCTTACACCCACTTCATGCAATTGTGTTATTACCGAATTTCTGGATATTCTTTCTGATTGCTGTCTTCATCAAATTAATAATATTCTTAATACAAACAATAGAAACCTTGATCTTGTATTTGTTGATGAATTAAACAACATAACTATAAGTCGCATTGACCCTCTAGTTATACCAGAGGATAAACATCATCCAACTCTTCAACTAAAGTATGTTTTAGCATGTAGCTTAGTGAAAACAAATCGTGTAAAATCTCAGAACTCATGTTTCAACTACAAAAAAACGAATTATGTCAGACTTAACTCCCTGTTAAACCATATCGACTGGTCAGTTATATTACCTGACAAACCATATTACTCTGTGGCTGATATTGAGAGTTATGTAAAATCATTTAATGAGCGCTTGCAAAATTGTATTTCTAAATCTGTGCCAAAATTTAATTCATCTGTATTGTCAAACGATCCTCCGTGGGTAACAAAAGAATTAAAATACCTTAAAAACATAAAAAATCGACGGTTTAAAAAATTCAAAATGTCAGGTAAATCCATTGATTATATAAGCTATTCCCGTGCTCGGTATAATTATCAAAATAATAATAAACGGTCATATTTAAACTACATTTCATATATAAAACTCAACATTAAGAAGAATCCTAAAATTTTTTACAAATTTATAAACATCAAGCGTAAATCTTCTGTGTATCCTCTTCAGATGTCCTATAATGGTATAACATCATCCGAAAAAAATGAAATATCCAATTTGTTTGCAAACTTCTTCAAGTCTACTTATTCATCTTCTACTTATGATTCTGACGTCAACTACCCATATAATCTTTCGCGTATAAATGAAATTCAACTTCCACAAATTGGTGCTGATTTAGTTAGCAATGAACTGAAAATTTTAAAATGCACTTATTCAACTGGACCAGATAATATTCCTACAAACATCCTAAAGTATTGCGCAAGTAGTCTTTGTTATCCTCTCTCAAAAATTTTTAATATTTCCTTGAATTTGGGCTATTTCCCAAAATTATGGAAAGAGTCTTACATTATTCCACTTCACAAATCCGGAAGTAAGGCTAATATTGAAAATTACAGAGGTATTGCTAAGCTCAGCGCAATCCCAAAACTTTTTGAAAAAATAATTAATGATCATCTTACAAACATCGTTTCATCCCTGATGACAGTATCTCAGCACGGCTTTCTAAAGGGTAAATCTACATCAACAAATCTTTTGGAGTTCACCACGCTTGTTATAAATGGATTTAAGCGAAAACAGCAAACGGATGTTATATACACTGATTTCAGCAAAGCTTTTGACTGCGTAAGTCATAGCCTACTTTTAAAAAAGTTATATTTAATAGGATTTCCTTCAACGATATTAAAGTGGATTAGATCGTATCTGACGAATAGGAAGCAACAAGTTTTATTCAACAACATGTTTTCTAAACATATAATGGTTTCATCTGGAGTTCCCCAGGGCAGCCATCTTGGCCCCACATTATTTCTATTATTTATAAATGACCTACCTTCTGCTACAAATTCGTCCCATATTCTAATGTATGCTGATGATGTAAAACTTTTTTACTCTTTTAATGATCACTTTAATCATAAAACTCTACAAAGAAACCTAAATGAACTTGTTAAATGGTGTGATGTAAACTTGATGACATTAAATCTCAAAAAGTGTAAGCAAATGACTTTTTCAAGAAGTAAAGAATTTGAGACTTCATATTCAATAAACGGTTTAAAACTGGAGAAGGTTGACAATTTTGTAGATTTAGGCGTCACTATGGATAAAAAACTTCGCTTCAACGTGCATATTGGTTTAATGGTAAACAAAGCAAAAGGCGTCCTTGGATTTATTAAACGATGGTCTAAAGAATTTGACGACCCCTATACGACGAAGTTGCTTTTCACTTCACTTGTTAGACCAATAATGGAATATGCGTCAGTGGTGTGGAACCCCCAATATAATATATACATTGATATGCTGGAGTCGGTGCAGAAACAATTTCTATTGTTTGCACTTCGTCGGCTACCTTGGAATCCGGACTCAAATTTACCTTCATATGAAAGCCGCCTCAAACTAATACGTTTACCAACACTGCGCAGCCGAAGAATTATGCTTAACGTAACTTTTTTAAATAAACTGTTCTCCGGCTCAATGAACTCTGAGTTGTTGCTAGGTATGGTCAACTTTAACAATCCTGGAAGGGATTTGAGACACTTTCGTTTCTTAAGACTTGATATATGTAATTCTAACTATGCTCATTTTTGTCCATTTCGGTGTATATGTAATGATTATAATAACCTTTGTCATATTATTTCCCCCATGGATTCTCACAATATTATAAAGCAAAAAATAATTATTTTCTTAAATACTTGAAACTGTACTTTTTCCTTTGTTTCTGCTGCATAGCCTATGGGCTTAGTAGAAATTGTGCTCAATCTGTGATCGGAAATTGCTCTACCCATCATTTCGTTCAGAGAAATAGTGCAGTCCCGGTCACCGATCCGTACGATAGACGGATGTGCCTCACGTACGGTTTCGCCTAATGAACGCAGAGCAGTCCGGGCTGTTCGTAGTCGGTCACCGATCCGTACGATAGACGGATGCGCCTCTCGTGCGGTTAGGCGGGTAAGTGGGACCGCAGGGACCGATCGCAAAAAGAAAAAAAAAAAAAAAAAAAAAAAAAAAAAAAGGAAGAAATAATTTATTCTTATTTATTTTATAGTGGACTCCATCACATATCGCGGTTGTGGCTCCGCTACTCCAATTATTGGTGCAACCTATCAGAAAACCTGCAGCGAAAATATTTGCAATAGAGGCGTTTATCCACCAGGGCGTCTTAAATGTTATCACTGCACCGGAACGGAATGTGTCTTAGCTCAGCCAGGTAAGCCAATACCCTGTCTATACCATCACGAAGAAGACTACTGCTACACAGATGTAGTGGATGCAACAACAGCTCATCGCGGTTGTCGCTCAGACACAAACAGCAGCAGCACTGAGAGTACCAAATTTTGCGACATCAATGGTTGCAACAATCAACCGGGTGTCACCACAATACAGTGCGTCGAGTGCGACTCTCAAAAAGAGCGTGGCTGTAAAATTGATTTGTTCGAATCATTCAATGCTATTTGCAATATCACATTATACGACACTTGCGATGTTCACTCATTGCTGACACGTCCAGAAACTTGTTTCCTTTATCACAATAAAGATCGGGTAGTACGTGGCTGCTCGCATGATCTTCCAGAAGACTTGGCACAGGACACGGACCATGTGTTTCAATGCAACAACGCGACACTATGTAACGGACGTTGTTTGAAGCAACAGTCGTGTCTTAACTGCAATTCCATGCACAATCCACAGTGTCGATTCAACACAACTGACGTTATATCGAGTAGGTGTGCCTCTGCCGAAGCCTCTTCTTGCTACGCCTGCGAGTTTGAAAACAATCACGTGCAACGTGGTTGTGGCATACCACTACGCGGCATTGATGTGCACCGCTGCTATGAATGTGACTCAGCCGATGGTTGCAATTCGATACCATTCACACGTTGCTATCAGTGTTCATCTGTAATAAATCAAAATTGCGCAAACTGGGAAAAACCTGGCGATGTCGACATTGAATTGTGTGCTCGCGAAGGAGCACCGTGTGTTATCGGTGTATTTGACGATGGACGCACTTTGCGCGGATGCGAGAGTGATTTTCTGCAGTGTAATGAAACACTTTCCAATTGCTTGACATGTCAGGGAAGCTTTTGCAACAAGGGTAGCTATCCACCAAATCGATTGCGTTGTTATCAGTGCAATGGATCAAATAGTGCATGTGTGAACGGATTACTTGAAGCAGTGCCCTGTACTGGTAATGATCTGATTCCACTTGGTCAACAAGAAGCCTGTTTTGAGTTTGTCAATCAAAGTAGAGCGGTAGTTCGAGGTTGTCGCAGCAATCCCGAGCTTTATTACTCATGTTTGCTCAATCAACAGCTAAATCCAGGGTCTGGTTGTAAAATCTGCTATGAGGATGATTGCAACGGTACACCATTTCAAAATATTCTAGGAAATATTGTTGGTATTACTCATTATTACCCAGATGAGAGAAGTTTTGTATCAGAAGAGCCAGACGTATCACTTGATGTTTGGCGTTCTGGGGCAACTATATTTAACCATAGCATAATTTTATTTTTAGCAGTATTTTTATTTGTATTAAATAACAGTTTATAGTTAAGATTTTCGATATCTGTTTTTGTCTTTGTTATGATATGTGTGAGTCAAAAAGACGGTATTTTACCTTTTCCTCAAGTTCCACATCACTAAACAACTCATGGCTTTCTCGATTGAATCTTGACCTCCTTATACCATACACGCTCTCCTTACCATACACGCTACAACTCTGCCTATTATTCAACATACGGCTCCATACAGAACAGGACTTTGAAAATGTGGTTTGCATTTGATCTGTTAAAGCGGTATTTCAGGAGTTGTTCTTCGTGATACCTTCAAAAATAAACGGTTGGCTCCGCTACTCACACGCTCATTTGTATTCTTTAGTATAAAGAAAATTGCATATTATTATGTTGACTAAGTCAGCAAAATTATTGAAAAATTACGGAGTAGGTGCTTAACAATTTCCTCGTACTCTTTGCTGCAACAGCTTCTCTAGAAGCCATTGCAGGGAACAACCAAACGCTAAGAATGTTGACCAAAAAGAAAGTGGCCAGTAGGGATACTTACCATCAACTTTATCTCCGGGCCCTCTAGATCTGTGAGATTATTTTACCGTTTATAATCCAGCAAGCGGTACGTTGCATGCGTCAATTAAGAGATAGTTCTTTGCTTCGTATTGTTTTTATGAAAGTGGTAAAAAGATCAATTCTGCACTCATCTGTCAAGCACTTCCGAATTCAAGTTCTTATTTGATGCATACACTCTATCGAAACTCTTCCTTGAAGAAAACAATTGTGTTGATATTTACTTTTGTTAACGGAAGGGCCTATCTAATTTATATTTGATGGGGTGAATTGTTCTTGTGAAAAAATTGGTACTCCGACATAAGTGAGAGTACTTGAAAATTTCTTAACATATTGTAGAAAAAAAAGTTTACAAAAATTTATCAAATTCGAAATCCAACCAGTCTTTTGAGGCAAAAAAATAAAAACATAAGCTTTGCTCCTATTGTAAACTTTCGACTGTACAAATGCGTGTTAAGTCTTTATTTTGGGCAAAAATTCACTAAAACTTCACTCACCATTATTGTAGGTCGTTAAATTATCCTTCTTATGATACCCATATTTTTTATTTTCCATTCAGGGGTTCCCAACTTATAACCATTTTTATAAAAGCTATATCCGGAACTTCCGATGTCTATATCTCCGATACTAGATCCGAGCGACTTTTTTTGATAATTTTATATTTTTTTGTTTTTAAGCCCCTTTTACAAAAAAAAAAAATAAATAAAATTGGACAATGTCAGCTAAAGTAAACCTGTTCCGGGCAAAAATTCACTAAAACTGATAAAGTGGATATAACGGGTGTTTTTTTTTAGAGGTTTGTTTTTCGAATTGAGATAAAACTGGCATTTTCGCGAAGTTTACCGCAAGCTCCGTTCATTTTATGGTCAACATAATCGTCCATCAGAGCAATTAATTCGGTTAACCATGGGTCGTTTTCGCACTACGTTTACTCTATGTGATAATACGCATCCGCAGAGACGTCGAACAGTGCGCACCGAAGAAACAATTGCCGCTGTAGAGCAAAATGTTGAAGAGGACCCGAATGAATCGATTCGCCACCGTGCACAGCAATTGGAGCTTTATCCATCAACTTTATGGAAGATTTTGCGCAAAGATCTTGGCTTGCGACCTTACAAGATCCAGCTTGTGCAAGAATTAAAGCCGCGAGACCATGCAATGCGTCGTGATTTTGGTGTATGGGCCGAAAATGAGATTGATCTCGATGCTGATTTTCATCGCAAAATTTTGTTCAGTGATGAGGCTCATTTTTGGTTGAATGGCTACGTCAACAAGCAAAATTGCCGCATTTGGAGTGAAGAGAATCCACATGAGACCCTTGAGACGCCATTACATCCACAAAAACTGACTGTTTGGTGTGCTCTATGGGCTGGTGGAGTCATTGGGCCATACTTCTTCCGAAATAATGCTGGAGAGTCAGTTACCGTTAATGGAGACCGGTATAGAGCCATGATAACCGACTATTTTGTTCCCGAATTGGATGGCATGAATGTGGATGAGTTGTGGTTCCAACAAGACGGCGCTACATGCCACACAGCGCACTTCACAATCAATTTATTGAAGGAAACATTCGATGAGCGCATAATTTCGCGGAATGGACCTGTCAATTGGCCACCAAGATCGTGTGATTTGACACCATTGGATTATTTTCTTTGGGGATATGTGAAGTCGCTCGTCTACGCCAACAAACCAGAAACGTTAGGGGACTTGGAAGCCAACATTCGTGGCGTTATTGCCGACATACGGCCCCATATGCTCGAAAAAGTGGTTCAAAATTGGACCTGTAGAATTGGCTTTATTCGAGCCAGCTGCGGCGGCCACATGCCCGAAATCATATTTAAACATTAATGGCATAAAATTATCCTTCCAATAAAGCCAAATTGATGGACATTAAAACGATTTTCTTGTATTTTATTTCAATTCGAAGCTCTATACCACTAAAAAAAACACCCTGTATTAAAAAATTGTAAAACTAGGCAAAAGAAGTATTTTGGGAGCAATACTTGGATATTTTTTCTTCGATTACAATTTTGCATTTCATATATTTTTCGGTTTGAGACCGACTTTCGAATAAATGGACGTTTTAAATTAGCCATCACATGACTTGCATTAGTAACAGGGCTTTATATCCTTAAGAATTTAGCGGTTTATTAACTTTTATTTTTCAATCTAAAAACTAATATTTTGGCAGCTAGCTTTGCTTATGCGATTTTTGTAGTTTCCGAACGCATCAAGAAACTATTTCAGGAGTTAAATCGAACGCAGCACGCAAGAAAAAATTTGACATTTCAGTGTCTGACGTTTCATTTTCCTTCAAAAAGTAAATGTGTGTGAATAGCAGATTGTAAATAAATTATATTTCAATAAAAACTTGGAATAAAAAAACAAAGTCTTACATTCAAATCAAATTGCGAAGCATGTCTGCGAAAATATTTAATAAAATTTTACTTATTGCCGGTTTCGCATCACTGGCGCATGCAGCGTTTTCTGCGGCACATCGTATGTTCTCGTAGCTACTAATTGATAGCCAATTTGTTTTAAACTTTTTTCTTAAACAGATCGCACATACCTGCGCCTCACTGAACAGGACTGGAATCAACTGCCAGCGGATGTTGGTTTTGTTAAGAAATACAAACTATGTGCATTTGCTAATTTATTTTATATCCTCAGATTGTCATACAAACAGTCGTCAGCCTTGTGATTGTAATTTACAATTTAATTCAAGTCGTTGGTACTTTCAAAGAAATTCGAGCTACTGTGGATATGCAAGAAAAATCTTGGGACACTTTAGGTAACTTGCCTTCATTTTATTCCTTCAACCATCGAGGCAAAGCGCGTCTTCTATTAGATTGATGCTGAATCGACATGGAAATTTTTCACGACCATTTATTTGTAAAAAAAAATCAAAAATTGATACTTATGTATTCTAATGTGTGAAACTACATGTATTAAGAAATAAGAAAATCGATGAAAAATACCAAATTATAGCTAACTACCTACTAATGATTTAAATCCCAGTTGACATATTTTAGATAGCCAGCAAATTTTAACGCTTCTGAAGCTAATTTAAAGTGTTAATGCTAGCGAAAAATTTGACAAGCGAATCGAATTTATGACTACTATTCTGATATTTCTGTCTATTTTCTACTTCTATTCACTTGTTAATTCTTTACTAGCTTTTTGGGCTTTGACACTTCAAATTCATTTAATGTGAGTAAAATTGGGACAAATCCCACTTGAGAAAACAATTTGAATTATTAAAAATTGACATATATCGCCAATCTCTTAATTCTTACATTTGATCCTAATTAAGTAGTTGAATCAACCTGCAATTGCCAATTAAATAGATGACCACCGACTGGAATAATTTGGAGATCTGAAAATATTAAGTTTGTGCTATCATGCGATACGGAACATGAGGAAAATAAAAAAGAATTAGTGTGGATCCAAAAACAAGTTATTAATTATTGGCGAATTAGTTGGTCGATTGTCGCACAACTATTTTGTTACTGACAATTTAATAATTCCTTTTCAATTAAAAATCACATCAAATATAATGGTAAGTATTCGCAATCACATTGGGATTAAAGCTTAAAGCCCAATTTCCATGTGATCTTGTCTTATCAAATATCAGGACATCACATGCTATAAAGATAGCAAATGTACGCCATTCACTCTCGCATTCTCCAAGCGCTTCAGGTTCTGTTCGCATGCTTTTCTTTCTTATAAAAATTTGATTTGATATCCCTGACATGGGATAACCCTTAAATGCATTTTGTAGCCAAACGGCAACATACCATTCAAACCGCCTCGAAGTCTTCGGTATGTAATCAATCCGTGGTGCTGTAAGGTTTTCAAGTTAACGGACATGTATTCTATCGAGTGGCGACACTTTCTTTTTTGGCGCGAAGTTAAAATATGAGTTATACTTTGACAAAGAGAAAATTCTCGGAAGTTCGTTGGATGTCAGAATTACAGTTTTTTTTTTGATATGTAAAAAGGGATTTTCTAAGCTAACTACATACATTATATAATTTTTGTTTGTAAAAGCTCTTCTATTGTTCAATACAGATACTAGTTTTAAGACATTTTCTTAAGTCCTTTATACTAATACATACTAAAAGGCATGGTGTTGCATATCCTCAATAAGTTGTTTTTTTAAATAAAAAGATATTAAATATTAAAAAAAAAGTTTTTTTATTTTTTCCTGCATTGACATGATCACGTCTACCAAATATATTTTTTTTCACCAAAAAAAAACAAATCGTGCATTTAAGGGATAAGATAAGATCACATGAAAATTGGGCTTAATTTCCATGCTATAACAACAAAAAACAACAGCAACTATATTTCTCAAGATTAAATAAGCTTGCGCAGGATCTGTAGCATTCGTTCAGTGAAGTCTTCAAGCGCTTTGTTGTCAAGCGCTGCAACGATCAAAGCGTTTAAGTTTGCTAAACGAGCAATTGGAATATTATGAATTGCAAATTTAAAACAAATAGGATGAGTGTCGATTGGAAATTGACTTTCTCTCATGCTCTCAAAATGGTTTCAATTTTAGCACTCGTGGTTTTCCGTAATTGCTTCACCTATATTATTACAACATGGGTGTTGACGACTAGACATCTTATGTGATTAGGGCGGTTCACATTATCACACATGTTGTCCTTCATTGCTTGACAACATGTGTGACTGTCAATATTGCTTTGCGTCCACATTATCGAGCATGCCATCAAACATCAATTTCAGAACAATTTATTTACGTCCACATCGAAGTAAACTGCCTGAAATCTTATATAAAATGAAAAATGTTCACTAGGCTTGACAGTCAATTCACACAGGTTGTATAGTTCGACAAGCTAGCAGAAAAATCAAAAATTTGAAATCCATCCAACATGTGTGTCAAGCGGTCCATCCTACCGTTCACATTATCGAACATTGATGTTGTCACACCATGTTGGACAGCATGTGTGATAATGTGAACTGGGCTATTCAATTAGCATAGTTGCAGTGATATCGAATGCAATAAATTTGCTTCATCATTTACAATCTATTTTGTTAATTTGACAGCTGAGGAAGTTTTCTTTTGCGTGCGCTGTGTTGCATGAGTAATGTTTGACATGTTGCACATACCTATGTGAGTGTATCTTGCTGTGCCTCTATCACTGAATCTTGGTTTAACAGAATTTCAGTCGCTTTTTGACCGCTTGCCAACTTTGACGTTTAATTTTATTATTGTAACGGATTTTCCAATAAAACTTCAATTTATCGTCCATATTCAAAAATAAAGCGACAAAAAATTTATGTTAAAAAAGAACTAAAAAAATAGTATTTATTAAGCAGAAAAAAATTGTTTAAATCGTTTGAATCCAGAAGACGACGGCAAGTGTAAAAGAATTTGCGCACTGAAAACGAAGGTACCCACATCCCACCCTTAGAGAAAATTCACCTTGTGTGTTTGTGTTTATCTGTGAAATTTTGTCCTTCGTCCTGTTACACGCGCAGTTAATTTTCCGTTTTGAACGCAGTGTTTTATATTTTCGTTATTGCAAACAGCTGCATCCACTTGTGCAACGGAACAACAATAACAACAGTGTGAGAAGTAACAACAATTAAAAAATTCAACAAGAACAAATCGAAAAAGTACCCTGCACCGGATATCAATTTTGTGTCTTGCAACTTGAGTGTTTTTAATTTAAGTTTTAATTGACAACAGCCGCCAGCAGTAGCATAATGTCGGTCTCCTCAAATGCATCTTCGGCTTCGTCCTCGGTTGGCGCACCCACATCTTCGAATACAACAAACGAACGTCGTTCATCATCGGGTATTGCCGGCTCTGACACTTCAGAGTTAACGCATATCCTCAATCGTCGTCAAGTTATCATGGACTCGCAAGAGGCTGGCATTGAGGTGCCGCATACCTTCAAGGTGGTTAATGTTTACACTGAATTCCATGAGTTTTCACGCAAGCAGATCAAGGATTATCAGAAGACCTTCAATAAGTGAGTAGAAAAAACATATTAACCTCTATTGAATTTCCTGGGAGAAATATAAAAGTTCATTAAAGATTTAGGAGACGTGATAGACTTCGGATATACATATATATATATGTAGTTATATAGTTAACGGAAGTGGCGGATGTATCTTCTCCATAAATCGGTATAAGTTTGATTAAAAAAAAACATTTCACCTAAGACAAAATATTGAACTAAATCTTTTGAAATTCTTAAAGAATCTCGAACTTTTTGTATAGGAAATGCCGTTTGGTCAAATGAGCGGAAATTTTGGCAATAATAAGGTTTCAGCACTTTTTATTTTGTTTTTCGGTTAATAAAGAAAAATCTGGCAGTGGCAGCAGTGGCATGTCAAAACAAAGGAAATAAATTAAGCTCTCTGATATATAGTTAAAACTATAGGCTAAGAATAATTCTTTGGAAAATATGTTGATTAAATTAAGAAAGTCGTCAAAATTCAAAAAGATTTTATACTTTGGTATTCTAACTTATTAAATGAAATCAGAGGCGTCAATTGGGTAGGGCTGGGGGCATTGCCCCCCTCAAGGATTAGATATTACTATACATTACATCGATTCAATTCAAAATATCATCGATTCGATATGTTATTTAAACTCTCTCCCCCCAAGCTTTTGGGGAAATGACACCACTGAATGAAATCTTATGTGACACATATGTATTTATAGTTTGGAAATCGATCCAACTACGCTCAATTTATAATAATTGTTAAGAAAGATATTTCCGCAACTTCCAATAGCACTGAACAAAAATAAGGCCTTAGTAATCCTATACATGTTATTAAAGATTAAAAGAAAACACTGAGAATTCAATTATTTTATTGCAAAATAAAGCAGTGAAAAATATTAATAAGAATTCATAAATTTTTTGTGTTTTTTGGTGTCAAAAAAGAGGTGAATGTTAAAAATTTTACAACAAACTATAAACCATTTTAAAGAGAATAAATTAAGCTTTCTTGCTACAGGTTATTAAAGCATTTTTTGAAAAAAATAACGTTTTTAGAAAAAAAAATTGGTCAAAATTTCTGAAAAATCGTAATATCTCCAAAGTTAAAGGGTTAAACTCAAAGCTTGTTCACAATTATTGTGGACCGTGAAATTATCTTCCTTATAACACCCATATTTTTGATATCCAACTTATAAGGACTTTTACAAAAGCTATATCCGCAAGTTCCGAGCGACACTTTCTGATTACATATTTATGCTTAGAATTCAAAAACCCATAAGGAAAATTTGGCTTAATCAAAATTGGAGAATGGGAGCTAAAGTAAACTTAAGACCTAACTCGCATCAGCATGTTTTTATTTTGGACTTCGGATGACCGAATCCGAATCTGGTGGCCGTTTTGCCACATAAGGCTGAGTGGAGTTAAAATTTAATTTCGAGTGATTAATTTTGAGTGAATTTAAAATAGAAATTTTAGAGAATTTAGTAAATTTCACTGAATATAAATAACACCAACTTTGCATCCTATTTGGAAAGTATGACACTCTAAAAACACACCATATACATGAATGAAAGATTTATCAAAAAATGCGCTTAAGACGAAATTTAAAATGATTTCCCTTTGGTATATTCTCATTAATTTAGAAATACCAATTTGGAGTCCATCAGTATAAAAAACATTAAACATAAACAAGACATTTTATAAAAAAGGGAGCGTTAATGCTATAATGATCGTCTTCTGTTCAGAAAAGAAATTCCTCCAAGTACAAACTTTAAATAACTACTCACCCGTATACATATTGTAGGTGTAACTTGTTTTTTAAATGTCAACAGCTTCAGTTGGAAAATAAAAACAAAGCATCCTTGTCAAGGTCACGTTTTGCTTATATAACAACAAATACAATAATAGCAGCAGTAAGAAAAACATCAAATACAACAACAATAAACACTGTCTGTCGCACTGCTGCAAAGTGGAAAAGAAAAAAAAAATTATCCAAAGTTGTCTGCTACAGGCTACTAATGCTAAATAGCACGCTCGTTGTTTGTTGAGCTGTTTTAGATTTAATCTGCTACTGCTGCTGTTGATGCCTCTACTTCTTTTATGCTGTTAAATTATTTATGAACTTGTTTTTTTGTTCATCTCAGCTTTTGATGTTGTTGCTCGCTTCTTTGGAGAATCGTTGACTTCCCAACGTTTGCTGTTGAGTTTATTTCAATTTTCCCATATCTTTTGGTTTGTTGACACTTTCGACCTTTTGACAAGCGACAAGTATGAGTGCTCTTTTCTAACTACATTAGGGTGTTTGTTTTTTTTTTTTAAATCTGCAGATTTATATGATAATACTTTAATACATAGTAGCTATACGAAAATTAAACCATTTCCATGATATTCTTCGTATTTCATGATTAAGCTCTCCCCCAAAGTCAATGAAACTTTTTTATATAAAAATGTATTAGACCTATTTCTATCACATTTGTTATTTTTTCAATTTCCTAAAGCTTGGAGATTGTTTTGAAACAATTTTCATATATGCTTTGCTAGCTTCTCATTCAGCCAGCAATTGCCTCATTTAAAAAAAATAGTTTTGAAATTCCAAACGTTGAATGGTTCTCTACACTATTGAGTATATAAAAAAAACTTTGTATGAAATTTAAATGCTCGTTTATGGCTGCAGGTGGATGAAAATATTGTGATCCTTCTATACTCGCAACTGGATTATTCTTATACTTACGTTTTGGGGTTGATTTATTACGTATTACTCTGAGGAGTCAAACGTAAGATTCCTTTTAATGTAATTTTTAAAGTTTTTGTCTTGAATAGATCAACCGTTAGCTGATTCAATCAACAAAAAATTGACTTTGAAAATATTTGAGTCAGTGGCTTGAGGCGTCCAGTTGCCAAGTCCCTTTTTCATACTGTTGGAAAAACAACGAAAAACTTTTGTCTTCATCTATGTTCATTAAAAAATTTAAACGTATTTCACACTAATAGCTTATAAAATTTCTTACTCAAAATACGTCAGATCAGACTTATCGAGTTTCATCTGCCTATGTTTTGAGAAATCAATCTTAGACTTGGCGGGTTATGATCCATTGAACATGGACTTGGCTGGTTTTGACATACTAGTCAACAAATTTTGTTTGAAAAAAGTGAACTTGGACCGGTTTTGATATCAATGTACTGAACTTCACCGGTTTTGATTTCAAGACATTGGACTGGTTTTTAAAGCAAGTTTATGGACTTGGCCAGCTTTGAAATCAATGCATCAAAAAAAAATTTAAAAAATGTAATATTTATATCAAAAAAATTTTTTAATCTAAAAACATAGTAGAAAGATAAAAAATGGTCTAGATTTTGATATATGAGAATATCTTAAAGTTTAATTTTTTTGAACTTGACCGGTTTTGCAACTAAACGCCTCACTTATTTAAAGAGCAACAAATTATTTTAAAAATTACATCGATTGGAGTCTTATATCTGAAAATTCAGCTCAGTTTTTCTAATCTTAAACAAAATGATGATGCTCCTATACTCTATACGAAAATAACTTCATTGACCTTAGGTGACCTCTAAATATTCGAGTTCGAAAACTTCTTTGAAATCAGATTTTCTTCTATATTAAACATAATAAAAGAATTTGTTAATTTGAGGAAAAAATAAAAAGAACACCCTAATATATAATGTACATACATTTTAAATTGAATTAAGTTTTACAATTTTACTTAGTTACTTTTATTAATTCTGATTTGGAAGCTATTGCCAGTGAATAGCAATCAATTTTGCATCTTATTTGGAAGCTATTGCCAGTGAATAGCAATCAATTTTGCATCTGATTAGAAAGTGTTGAACATCACCGATATTTATAACTTGTATGACCTTTCACAGTAATTTTTGTTTCTGACGACATTTGAGTATTGAATTTCTTTTTGAAAAAAATAAATTTTTTTCTAAAATTATTTTATCAAATGATTTTTTCACTTAGCAATTTCGAGTACTTATTACTTACTATGCAGCCGTTCAGATTAACTGCAGTTTTTGCAAATACAGTTCCGAAATCATCGCGTTTAAAGTTTCAATACGATATGATTTGACGGTATGCGGACTCTGACGTTCTTGACAATAACTCCATAAATAATCAATATTTCGTTTTTTCCTTTTTACAAAATATTCTTAGCATATTAAACATTCAAATTATGAAAAAAAAAATTCTATTTCTTGAAAATTTTAAAGGTATCGCCCTCCTTAATTAATACATTTGTTTTGATGTTTGGTATATGGGTCAACAATTTATGAACTAGGTGCTACGCCCACTGATGCAATTTTTAACTTGTGAACCAGTGAGATGTAGTAAAAAGTTTGAAAAGAAACATTTACTAGAAGTCGAAAAAAGTCGAAATTGAAAGAAAAGTTTCAATTAACTTTTCCAATTAAATATTTAGTGATCGTAAAAAACATATGCAATAAATTGTTTAGTGGTAGTGCAGTTTGAATTTCACTGCCAGTAATGGATTTTGAATTCAATAACTACTAAATGCATAATGGTAGTAGCATTAGACCTCCACCAACTGGAACGTATAGCGGCAGCGCGATTGATAGTTCTTTTTTTTGCTTCCGATTTGACTTATAGGATTATTTCATTGTACGAGTATTAAGTATTGATAGTAAAAATATTTCAAATTCAACAAATTCTTAAAGCGTCTTGAAGAACAAATGAAAAAAAAAAATGTGTTAATACTTAGATTCAAAGACTTTTTGGCTTAGTTGCTGGAACACATGCTTTAATTATCAAAAAAAAAAAGTTCCATGTGTAAATGTGCTGTATGAGTTCACACTTATGTATGTTTTACTCCTGTCATGTTTTGCATTAAGTGGGTGTAAACAATATTTGTAAAAAATGTGGCAACATGTTATGTTCCTGTTGTTGTTGCATTTTGTTTGCTTACATTAGTAACAAAGGTGTATGCAAATGCCTACATTTGGCCTAAATTTTAAATTTTTAAATAATAATTTTTAATAATAATTGTGTCAAAAGTAGTACAGTAATCCCCGCTTATATGCACGCCGTTTATAAGCATTTCTCTCTTATATGCATCAAAAATTGTGAAATTTAATTTTTCCATTTAGATTTGTTAAAATTTTTCTCTTTTATATGCACACGCTTTTATGCATTTCTCGGATATAAGCCCCAAAAAATTTCCAATTTTTTCCTCCATTCACGCTTATATGCACGACAGGGAAAAAATTTTTGTTTTTTTAATGGCAAAACCAATATTGGTACCAAACAATCGTGTCATACCTATTGAATTGTCAAATGTGCGAATTGAAATTAAAAAGCAAAATGAGTACAAATTCACGAAAAAGAATAACTTTTTCACTTAAACAGAAGTTATTAATCATTCGAGAGAGTGAAAACGTAAGCAAAATTGAAAGTTGCAAGAAATATGGGTGCCCAATACACAATTAATCGGATTATGCGAAACATAGATCGCATTTTACAATGAAGCAAAGCATTTAATTTGGCCCGAAAAAGGAATTGAGTCGACAAATCAAAAGCAGTGGAAATATGTCAATGTAGTTCGATCAAATACAAAGGTCAAAAGACCACAATATGATATTGGAGAATGTAAAACAGTTTGCTGTTAAATAAAAAGTGACTTTAATCCAAGTCCGGGCTGGCTATTCCGATGGCAGAAGCACAAAGGAATAAAAGTCAAAATAATGTAATAATAATGAATGGTTTTGATGAAAAATGGTGTGAAAAAATCGGAAGTCATACTTTTTGTGGATAATGGTTCGTCTCATAAAATTACAAACTTGAAAACGTTAAGTTCAGTACTTGCCGCCCTATACGACTTCAATTTTACAACCTTTAGATGCCGGAATTATTCATGCGTTCAAAGCATATTATCGTCAGAGCTTAGTAAGGAAACAAATCTGCTTTGTTGAAACAGGGAAGACAATTGAAGCGTTTAAGAAATCTATTCCCTATCTCCATATATTTATTTTTACAACTTTTTGCCTTTAAAAATATTTTGTAAGGTTCTGAATAGTTGACATTACGATTCTATATAAGCATATCTGGTGCAGATAACCGAATTTTTATATATGCACTTTTCATGCATATAACCGAGTTTCTCTAAATGCATTTCACGCTTATATGCACCAAAAATCAAGCATTTTCTGAAATGCTTATAAGCGGGGATTACTGTAATAAAAAAATTGAAGCTGGTAATAAGGGCCTTTTCCAGGGATTTTTCGCCTCAGAACACGTTTTTCCAGTGCCCACGCGCTTGTAATTCAACTTCAACGTGAAACAGCGACATTTTCCAATAATTCAAAAAAATTAAAATAAATAATAGTATAGGTTTCTAAAATTAAACACCACTATTTCCAAGAATTAATCACCACTGTTTTCATTTAGTTATTTTAGCTTTATTTATTTAGATTTAAATATAAGTAGTAAATTGAAGTTATGTTTAAAAAAGTAGTCTTTTTTTTAGCACAGTCCGTTCGCGTTCACTCGTTCTTTGTAACTCCTTTGTTGTCCGTTTCTCAAAAATCACAAGCGTCGTTTTCTAATTCGTCAGTGTTGTCAAGTTTCTAATTTATCAGTGTGTTGTCATTTTTTGTAAATTGTCATTTGTTAGGCCGCTTTTGTTCCCACATTTCGGCCATCCTGACCTGAATTCGTCTCGAATTCGTCTTCATCTGTACTCGTACACCAAGGCTTCATAAATTCTGCACACGTCGACGTCTTCCTTGGGCCCTCGGATTCGCCAGTTTTAATGACATCATAGGTGTCGTTTTGCTTCACTTTGATGATTTTATATGGTCCCAAAAACTTTGCTTTTAACTTGAGACCTGGACCAAACTGTGTGCGTTTAATCGCAACAAGTTCACCATTTTTGTATTTAGCAGCTGATTTACGCCTCAAGTTGTAAGTTTTCCTGTTTTCTGCTTGTATCTTCAAAATTTGTTCCTTTGCACACCGCCTCTTATCGTTTCGCTCGTGATTAAAATTATCAATTATTTCTTCTTCAATAAGCTGGCTTATTTGTGTCTGCTGCTGTGTTCGCATCTTGACGCCAACTAACAATTCAAAAGGCGTCGAACCTATACTACGAGTAAATGTTGAATTTATCATTTTTTGTACATTCTCGACGTGCTTGTACCATTTGGTTGGTTCATCTACGCTTAATTTAGCTAAAATCGCAGCGATCACGGCATTCAGTCGTTCGATCTGACCATTGGCACGAGGCAGACCAGTGGTGATCAGAAAATGTTTAATGTTCTCGTTCTTGCAGTACTCTTGAAAGGCATCTGATGTAAACGCGGTACCTCTATCTGAAACAACCTGGACCGGATTACCAAATATCACACTTTGCGATCTTAATTTCGTAATAACTTCATTAGCTGATGTGGTTTTAGTCGGATACAACCAACAAAACTTTGTAAAAGAATCTATGACAGCAAAAATGTATTTATAATTTTTACACGTTGATTCTAATGGTCCGAGATGATCTACATGGTAAGTATATAGAGGTTCCTCTTCTTTGTGGAGTGGATGCAATTCCCCTTCTTGTCGGCCTCGCTTCCTGTTCGCAACTATGCATGGTATACAGTTAGCAATGTGATGTTGAATTTTTTCCTCCAATTTTGGTATATAATACTCGCGACATATAAGTTCTTTTACTTTCTTCAACGCAAAATGACCGTTTTCGTGCGCCTGTCTTATGATCTCTCTTTGCATTCCCTTAGGAACAACTACCACCTCGTAGTCATTGACATGCTTATGTAGAACATCGCCTTTCATAAAGTATCCGTCATGAAAGGGTTTTTCTTGTAGAATGTGAATTATAGCTAGCAGCTCATTATCTTGTAGTTGGGCGTATCTTAATCTCACGAGAGTGCTTCCTTCACTTATAGTCATAACCGGGTATCTACTAAGTGAGTCAACATGTCTCATCTGTGTTCCAGCACGATGTTCTACACTGTAGTCATATTCCTGCAACAGAAGTATCCACCTAGCAACTCTAGTGCACAGATCCCTTTTCTCTAAGGTTTTGGTAAACGCATTGCAGTCTGTAATTATTTTAAAATGTAAGCCAAGCAGGTACACTCTAAATTTTTTCACTGCTTCGATTACAGCCAGTATCTCCAATTCATAACTAGTATATTTCTTTTCAGCGTCAGTAGTTTTTTTGCTCATGTAGTATACAGGATGAAGTTTTCCGTCATCAGGCGACTTTTGCATTAAAATGGCACCGTATCCGTCCATGGAAGCATCAGTGTGGACCTCGGTTTCATGATCTTGATTAAATATGTGCAAAACAGGTTTATTGCTCAGTATTTTCTTCAACGTATTAAATGCATCTATCTGCTGTTCTCCAATTATAAATTTTGCGTTACCCTTTGTCAAGTCACTTAACGGCTTAGCTATCAGAGAAAAATGAGGAATAAATTTTCTAAAGTATCCCGCTAGACCCAAAAAACTTTCCAATTGCTTTAAATTTTCTGGAATCTTAAACTTCGTCACAGCTTCTACTTTTGTTGGTAAAGGTGATACTTTTTGATCCTCTATCACGTGTCCCAGAAACTCTATTTTCGTTTTTAAAAATTTACATTTTTTCAGATTTAGTTCAAGACCATAATCTTTACAAAGGCTTATCACCTCATCTAGATTTTTAATTGCTTCGTCTTCATCCTTAGCTGGAATAATTATATCGTCTACATATGGCAGAGCAGTACCCCTGCGAGTCAGATCACGAAATATTGTATTTATGAATCTCTGGAAAACTGCTGGAGAATTTGATAATCCAAACGGAACCCTCCGAAATTGATATTGGCCACTATGAGTAACAAAAGAAGTATATTTACGACTTGCTTCTGCGACAGGGACATGGAAGAATCCATTTTTCAAATCAATTGTACTGTATATTCTTGCATTTTGCAGACGATCAAGTTGGTCCTCAATCAACGGCAAAGGGTATCGGTCTTTCACTATGATCTTATTAATTCTTCTATAGTCGACGCATAATCTCATTGATCCATCGCGTTTTTTCGTTAGGACTACAGGACTGCTGAATTCCGATTCCGAAGCTTCTATAACTTTATCTTTTAACCACTGATCGATTTGGTCATCAACTATACTTCTTTCCATTAAAGGCAATCTTCGCGGTCTTGAAAATATTGGAGTTTCTTCTTTTAAAATGATGTTCATCTCGATACTAGTCTTCTTAGAATATTCAGGCTGGTAATTTATAATCATATCCGTAACTTTTTGTTTCGCTGATTTACTAACATTTTCGTCAATATTAATAGGATCTTCATCAGATGTGACATCTACTTTCATCATCGCAAGCAATTCATCGTCGTCATCGTTTTCAATTTTCTTGATATGTAGACCGTCGCGTCGTATATTTATTTCCGCCATTGAACAAAAGTTTTCCCCAATTACTACATCAATATCAACACTCTTGGATGACACTACTACGAAATTTAAGTTGTACGTTTCATTATCAATTTCGATTTTACACTTTAATTGACCATCTGGTTTTATTTTACTTTGACCGAATCCGACTAGAGTAAAATTTGTTTCTTTAAGTTCCGGTTTATTTAAATGTTTAAGAACGTTATCAGTTATAATACTGAATTTGCTTCCAGTATCAACCAATGCCGTGTATTCCCGATCGTCGATTTTTACTATTTTATTCATAATGTCAAATTGCGGTTTTAAGGAACGAGTGTTACTTTTTATGTTTTCAGTCTTTTCCGGACAATTCTTCGCGATATGACCAAATTTATTACAATTAAAGCACTTTGTACCTTTATTTTTATTTTCACAGTCAATCGATTTATGTCCTTTTGATCCACAGTTAAAACACGTTAGTTCTTTCTCTTTACCTCTATAATTTCTATCAGATTTGTCCCGATTCAATTTATGGTCAACGGAAACAACCGTTTTGTCATTTTGTCGCTTACACTTTTCGCGAAATGTCTCATAACACGATAATTTTTGTTTAAAGTCTTTAATATTTGTCGCCCCGTATAAAATAGATTTATTTATATTTAAATCGTTTATACCGTCTATAACGTATTGGATAAGAGATGATTCGTCGATGTTACCGCGTGAGCCGATTTCTTTAATTTTCAGGAAATATTCCTGCACACTTTCGTCTTTTTTCATTTTTGTCTCTGAAAGTTTCTTGTGAATTTGAGCAATATTTGTTGATGTTTTGAATTCGTCAATCAAAGCCATTTTTAATTTAATCCATGACGTAATACCTCGCTCTCCATGTATAAATAGTTTTGCTACCCCACTTATCGACTTTTTTGCAAACACGTACATCTGAAAATCATCCCAGCACATTATAGCTGCTGTTTCTTCGAACTCCTCTATCCAAACGTTGACAGGTATATTTTCACTGCCGTCAAATGGTCTAATCGAATCTTCTATATCCCGAAAACTAACCGCGAATCTAGACATTTGTACCGGTGCTGTATTTTTCTTTGCTACCGTATTCAGCATATTTGCATTTTCATTTTCAAAAGACAAAAAACTTACTTGATCGTCATCTCTTTGTGCTGTCACTTTTTGTTTGTTTACATTGCACGTCCTTACCATGTTACATGTACTAGTTTGGTTTTCATTGCTGCCGTTGTTTCTGCCTCTGCCGTCGTTGTTGCCGTCGTTTCTGCCTCTGCCGTCGTTTCTGCCTCTGCCATCGTTGCTGCCTCTGCCGTCGTTGCTGCCTCTGCCATCGTTGCCGTTGCTGTCGTCGTTACCACTGTTGGCGTCGTTGTCGCTGCTGTCGTCGTCTGCATCATCAGCGTCGTCGTCTTCATCACCAGCGTCATGCACATTTGCGTTAAGCAAGAATCCTTTTTTCAAATGTTTGAATATATGCAGCTTCAGGTCTACGTTTTTATAACTCAGGTCCAACAGGGTGCAGATAGCTGTTAGGTCGGCTAGAGTTAAATTTTCGTCAATATATGTTGATTTTGCTTTATACGCATCGTCAGTTTCGCTAAAATCAAACCCTTCGAATTCCCTCAAACGTCGTCGATTTGAGCGATCGCCTTCCTGTTCGAAAACAAATTTGTGCAACGCAACTATGTTTTCTTTTCTACTGCGTCGTAAACTTTCACGAACATTGTCGAACGAACTTAAACTTATCATCGTATTTTTTTATTTTTTTCTGTACTTGCTTGTTTCGTATGTACAGTGTCTTTTCTAGATTTTTCTGTCTCTTCTTTTTCTTTCACTTTTTTTATATTTTTCGTTTTACTTTTTTTTGTTTGTACTTGCTTCTTTCGTATGTACAGTCTTTTCTAGATTTTTCTATATCTTCTTTTTCTTTCACTTTTTTTTTTTTTTTTAATTTTTGGTTTAAGTATACTTTTAATCCATTTTTGGATTAAATAATTTATAATTTATTGCTCTATCACAATTTTAATTTCTTTTAAACACACTTTTTGGCTAATTTATGAATTTATTTTTTTTTTTTTATGTATTATTTCGGTTGAGCCCCCAAATTATAGGTTTCTAAAATTAAACACCACTATTTCCAAGAATTAATCACCACTGTTTTCATTTAGTTATTTTAGCTTTATTTATTTAGATTTAAATATAAGTAGTAAATTGAAGTTATGTTTAAAAAAGTAGTCTTTTTTTTAGCACAGTCCGTTCGCGTTCACTCGTTCTTTGTAACTCCTTTGTTGTCCGTTTCTCAAAAATCACAAGCGTCGTTTTCTAATTCGTCAGTGTTGTCAAGTTTCTAATTTATCAGTGTGTTGTCATTTTTTGTAAATTGTCATTTGTTAGGCCGCTTTTGTTCCCACAATAGTATTCCATAAAAATATATCAAGATTTCATAGCTTAAACGCATTAAAGATGGTTGTTTTCGTAACATTTACTGCCATGAGTTAATGGTCTGGCAGGTGGAAACCAAGTATTATTTTTTACAGAGAAAGCTATAAATGTTTACTCACAGCGCTTCTACAGCTTATACTGCCCTCAAGCGAAAACGGCGTAAAAAAGACGCCTCGAAGTACATATGAAAAATTTCTCTTAAAGAATTTTCCCTATTTCAATTTTACATAGACAAAACATTAATTATCTTTAAGCGCATTTTTTTGAAATATACCCTTTTCGCTTCTGAGGGCAGTATAGCTCTATAAGCACTGCCAGTGCACATTTAGAGTTTTCTCTGCAAAGAATGTTACTTGGAGAGTCTCTGAATTTATCGTCATGAATATTTGGAAAAGTATCACCGCAGAGACTGTAATACTTTGATTGAACCAAATGTTAAATAAAATCTGAACTTAAAATAATAA
The DNA here is from genome assembly GCA_949775025.1 of Tricholauxania praeusta. NCBI lineage: Eukaryota > Metazoa > Arthropoda > Insecta > Diptera > Lauxaniidae > Tricholauxania > Tricholauxania praeusta. The sequence goes on along the minus strand of OX459030.1, from coordinate 39,550,330 downwards.
TTTTGCCAAAATCACTAGACTTGGTAGTAAAATTGAATTGACTTCATTTTTAATTTTGTATAACTACGTAAAGTAAGGTCTAAAATAATTCTTGACTAAATTAACTTTTAATATTTTCCCTTACAATGAACAATTTCAGTATTAAAAGTCTATGCGGCTTGAGTTCGGTCAGAATTGTGAAACTTTTTTTAACACACGAAAAATATTTGTAAAATAAAAATGAAAAAAGTATACACCTTTGTATTTGCCACCCGGCACGAAGACCACTTTAGTATCGAAATCGAATGTTTTCTCAAGCGGTTAACAAATAAAACTAACGAACATTAGTTAGGTTACATGTTTCATTGAATGATTTCATTTCTGGAATATTTTTTACGTAGGCTTTCTGAAACTCTGTTCCGATTTTATGTTAAGACGTTTCTATCCATTAAAATCAGAAACTCATGAGTCACCTGTAACTTAAACTGTGTACTAGATAAATAAATATATCCAATCATAAAATCGCAAGCTTGGGACAAAAACTATAACAGTATAATTTAATGTCACATTATTTCATTACATAGTATATCGAAAGCAAATCTTCTGTTCAAATAATGCAAATTCTTATTTCGAAACCAAACGCTAAAGCTTTAATTTCCCAACAACTACCAAAACTGTCTTACAGTATTTTATGATTGGACGAGAATTATGCCTTCGAGTCCATTTCTGTAAGCAAAATTTTCTAGATTAACTCTACAAATAGTTATGACGAAATCAAAATTTCTTGAACCGTTTTAAAGATAAAGCTTTTTCACTACGATCTTGCATTTGTTGTTTTCGTATTTCGAATGTGAATCAAGTTAAATCTGTACAAGGAAACGGAAATAACACAATGTCACAGTAAAACCAATTTATATTTGGACTACTTTTAATACGTAAAATATTTTGAAAAATTGCGTACTTAAGTAGATTTTCTTATCTTTTTTATTCGACTATTAAGTACGCTGCCAAAGAAACCATATCACTTAAAGTAAACAAAAAAAAATAAATTTTTTTGTGATAACTTTGCGTCATAACAGCACAGCGAAATTTGATATGAAAGATGCTGCAAGCAGTAGAAAAACATCAACAAAGTGAACAAAACAGTTTTTTTTTTCAAGCATTTCCGATCTGTTTTAACTGCGAGAAGTAGAATTGATAGTAAAAGCGTGCATTGAAAATTGTAGTCCCATGTCCAAGCCTCTGGACAGATCTCTTTTGTTTGGTCTCAGTTAGTACTTATGACTCAACAATATTGACTTTCCCTTGCATGTACCATTATGTTACTAACATGCAATCACTAAGTATTTTCTTAAGCAAAAGAAAGCAAAAATGATTAGTAAGTGTTATAAAATAATATGACAAATAAGTCTTATTTTTTATTTTCACATTGCTACTATATGAAATGAGTCATTAAGCCACAATTTATCACTACATGAAAAGTGCTTTTATTCCCTTCTGCATTGTCACTTTCATTTTATAAGTTCTTTACTGCAGAGCTTTTCTAAAAAAAATCATTAATTGGCTGTACATGCAATGTGCTGTTTGCAATCTAGTGGGAGATGCTGTTAAATCTAATAGCTAGTCAAAAAAAAAAATCAATGTTTATGACCATTTTATAGTGTTGATTGGATGACGACTTTTAGATATACGTGCAATAAATATGTATGTTATTAGGGTGTTTCAAAAACTTAAAAAAAAAATGTGTTGCTGGTGATAAAACCAACTGCTCTGTTCTAAAGTGATATTCTTCAATTTTTGTGCCCATCATAGGGAAACTGAAAAAGATAAGCTCTGCAATCGAAATCAGTACCGTTGCTAAGAGAATCAAAGTTTAATTCATGACAAACAGATCCTTTGCAAGCTTAGAACATAGTGAACTCACTAATATTGACCAATGAAACAATTTCAATAAGAAAAATAAAGAATATTCTGTGATTCATCTCACAAATAAAGCTTACTCTCTCCCTAAGGACTTCACCTAGAAAACATTGTTTGTATTTTTGTTAACCTAAAAAAAACAAAATCAAGCATTTTATTTAAAATTTAGCTCAATTTAATATTAAGTTACCAGCTGCAAATAACCAGAGTATGTACTCCGATAACTCATCATTGAAAAGTAACTTATTCGTATGCTGCGTTTCATCTATGCGATTTATTTTTATTTTCATCTATTTCTCGATTTCATTTTAACTGTTCAATTTTGTCTAATCAAACATTAACATTCTGTAGACGAGCTAGCTAAGGAACGGGGTCGCACTCGAACTATTCTAGAAACGAAGCAGGTTCAAATCTCAGTCGTATCAAATTGTGTTATTTAAATCATTTTGTAATAAAATTTGTAAGTAAAATTCACTTATAAAGAATTATCTGTTCCAGGATTTGAACCAACGCGTTTTACGTCCAACGCAAACTTTTAACATCCGGCATATATGTATGTACACGGTTAGAAATTTTGGAATAAATTTTATACTTTTGGGATTACATATATGACTACACCAGAATTGTATTAAAATTCAATACTGTCTAGATATTAAAATTCATATTTAATACAAATTTGTATTAAAATTTAATCTCGTTTTTATTAAAATTTAAAAAAAAAAAATATGTCGTATCCACTGGGATTCGAACCAGGTTCCCTTTCAATACAAGGGTTGCATGAACATTTTAACGACATCAGCCAACGTAGCTAAATGTAATACTTGCGATAGCATCAAAAGTTATAAAATATCGTTTTAATGTTTGAACTGTATTAGAATTTAATACAAAATGTATTACAAAATTTTGTAATATAAGTATTCAAAAGTATTAAATTTAATCAAAATTGTATTAAAAATCTTTGTAATACTTCGCTTGTACTGGGTGTTTTTTTAGAGGTTTGTTTTTCGAATAGAGATAAAACTGGCATTTTATGGTCAAATCTGGCAACTCTAATGTCATTTATGTTCAGTTTGGTTTGCCATTTCATCATGAACAGGTTGACAAAAGAACAACGCTTGCAAATCGTGCAAATTTATTTCGAAAATAATGGTTCAGTTCGCGAAGTTTACCGCAAGCTCCGTCCATTTTATGGTCGACATAATCGTCCATCAGAGCAATTAATTCGGTTAACCATGGGTCGTTTTCGCACTACGTTTACTCTATGTGATAATACGCATCCGCAGAGACGTCGAACAGTGCGCACTGAAGAAACAATTGCCGCTGTAGAGCAAAATGTTGAAGAGGACCCGAATGAATCGATTCGCCACCGTGCACAGCAATTGGAGCTTTGTCCATCAACTTTATGGAAGATTTTGCGCAAAGATCTTGGCTTGCGACCTTACAAGATCCAGCTTGTGCAAGAATTAAAGCCGCGAGACCATGCAATGCGTCGTGATTTTGGTGTATGGGCCGAAAATGAGATTGATCTCGATGCTGATTTTCATCGCAAAATTTTGTTCAGTGATGAGGCTCATTTTTGGTTCAATGGCTACAAGCGAAATTGCCGCATTTGGAGTGAAGAGAATCCACATGAGACCCTTGAGACGCCATTACATCCACAAAAACTGACTGTTTGGTGTGCTCTATGGGCTGGTGGAGTCATTGGGCCATACTTCTTCCGAAATAATGCTGGAGAGTCAGTTACCGTTAATGGAGACCGGTATAGAGCCATGATAACCGACTATTTTGTTCCCGAATTGTATGGCATGAATGTGGATGAGTTGTGGTTCCAACAAGACGGCGCTACATGCCACACAGCGCACGTCACAATCAATTTATTGAAGGAAACATTCGATGAGCGCATAATTTCGCGGAATGGACCTGTCAATTGGCCACCAAGATCGTGTGATTTGACACCATTGGATTATTTTCTTTGGGGATATGTGAAGTCGCTCGTCTACGCCAACAAACCAGAAACGTTAGGGGACTTGGAAGGCAACATTCGTGGCGTTATTGCCGACATACGGCCCCATATGCTCGAAAAAGTGGTTCAAAATTGGACCTGTAGAATTGGCTTTATTCGAGCCAGCCGCGGCGGCCACATGCCCGAAATCATATTTAAACATTAATGGCATAAAATTATCCTTCCAATAAAGCCAAATTGATGGACATTAAAACGATTTTCTTGTGTTTTATTTCAATTCAAAGCTCTATACCTCTAAAAAAAACACCCTGTACAACGTCTAAAGATGGTTCATATGAGAGGTACCAAATCCACTGATGTAACTCTATTTTTTATTTTATACAGTTAGGACTGAGAGTTACTGTATTCAAGGCATCGAATCTCACTTAAACTTGTTAAGTTTTCTTAGTACATAGATTAACAGTATTTTCTTTATAGGGGAGGTACCACTCTCATTGATGCATTCTCATCTATTTATTTTCAATCTAGTAAGAGGTTATGATAATCAAAAAAGCTGTGTATTCTTTTATGACAACTTGAATTTTTAAGCGGAGAAAATGCGCTTTCTTAAGAGATCTTAAGATAATACAATATTTTGCAATCTTTTTTTTAACCCTTGTCGCCTTCTATTAAATTTTTGTTTTATGTTTAATTTTAAAAACAATTTTCGAGAGCAAACTACTTACTTTGTTTGATTGTATAAAAATTGCCACGCCTACTTTTTGGTTTCAAAAATTTTTATTTTTTTTTTTGAAAATGTTTTTATTTCATTTTATTACTTGCGATTAAGTACACAAACACCACGAATTTCATAAAAATCGATGAAATCATATTGAAAACCAAAGTAACAAGCAATTTACTTTTATAAAACCGCCATATTAAAGGAGAAAATTGTATTTTCCTTCGGAACATTTAAGTTTTTTGAGCCTTTAGGCTGCAAAGAACAGGATGACGTACTCCATTTGTGTCGCCATTTATGTGGGATGTCACTCCATATCATTAAGCAAAAGAAAAAATTGGCGCCAAGTATTTTATTTGTGTTAACTGCCGTTCTAAAAAAGGAGTGCAAAAAGTTACAATGTCGTCGCCACCCCAGCAGAAAAAAATGTTTGCTCGAATAAAAAATAATTTTATTTAAGTATGGATAACCACATTATTGCTACTGCCACAGTCACGTGAAAGAAAAAAAAGAAGATCCTGATTTATAGCGCAAACATCCCTCTCTCTCCACCAAAAAGCCATACGCGACATTGTAAAAGACCTAATTTTCCCCTCTCTCTTGGCAGTTCTACATATACATAAATACATAAATATTAAGATTAAGATAAGTATGTACATATCTTTAAGAAGGGAATCGTAGTGTCAACCGCCCCCACCTTGCGACATTACATACTGCATTATTTTTTAGGGCAACAGTAATGCTTTGGCTTTAGCTTGATGAACTCTTTTCACCTGTAAATTTATTGGTTCCCAGATTTTGAAAATGCATTTTTTTTTTGAAACAAAGCTTTCAACGAAACCTATTTGTTTGTATTGAAGTTTTGACTTTGCCAACAAACTGCATCTAATCGCATTTTAGACTACACAGTAAAAAACTTGGCAATATAAAAGTAGCACGAAAACAACAACCACAACAAGAAAAAACTATGAACATAAATGAACTAACTAACCAAGCGTTACTAAACTTGAGCTGTGGCAATTATATTTGCCATAATTCAACAATAATATGAAAAAACTAAAAGTCAGTTAAGCCAACAAAACCAAAAAAAAGATGCATCTGCAACATGCGGCTACCGAAAGCGAAACATTGCAACATGAGTAATTTTTGTACCGCAGTTGAATAAAATTAGTTGCAATTGGCACAAGAGTAACAAAAGGTTCGTTTTTTTTTTTTCATTTTCATTTTGCTTACAAAGGTAGCTTTTGTTTTCTTGGCAAAAGAACTGCAGTTTCACTGAATGTGTTTTTAAGACTTCAGCCAAAGTTTAATTTTTGTTTCATGATTTTTTATTAGAAGCTGTATACAAACGAAAAGCATGTTGTACGCGTGAATTTCCTTTAATGTGACACTGTACGTTTCAGAAGTGTTTTTACTGAGAGCGGCTCAACATCAAACTTTTTTTCTTTTGTGAAAAATTTCATAACTTTATAAACAATTATATTGACTTAACCGCTTTTTTTGAAAGCTTATGCCATGATTAAAAGATTGTAGCTCGTTTGTATGACTTTAATCTCGATATCGAGAAGTACTCAATTTTTCTGAAGTCAAATATTTCAAAAATAAGAAAAATTATGTAAGGACTTTCCCAGAAAAAACTTGCGTTTTTTGTTTTTTTTTTTTTTATTATACTCTACCTGATAATCTTATAAGTAATATTGTTCTATATAAAGTGACGTTTAAGATGATGTATAACACTTTTTACGACCTGGCTGGCCTTAGACATGTTATTATAACACAGCTACTTAGTTTCTTGTTGGTTTTGTTAGAACTTAAAAAAACTTAAGGAAGTCTTAAGTAAAAATTTTTAGGGTTGCCAAACATTGTTGTCACTCGATTTTCGGCAAATTTGTTATAATCAAATTTTTTTTAAATAAATTGAATGATAAATAAGGATGATAGAGAAAGATGGCTATTAACTAAAAACTCAAAAATTTTTTTTGAAATAAATTTGAAATGTTAAATAAGTTTTTAAGGTTGCCAAATATGGGTTGCCACCCGAGTTTAAACGAAATCTGGTATAAATTTAATGTTTTTAAATAAATTAAAATGTTAAAACTTAAGCAATATTTGTCTTACCTAGTAGATCAATTTTTTTTTAAATAATTTCAAATGTTAGATAAATCTTAAATAATTTTTTAGTGCTTGCCTGCTCAGCAGCCTGTGGTAGAACCGTATAAATTTATTTAAGCTTTTTAAACTCAGACATTTCAATTGTTTAACAAAATTTTGCTAAAATCGAGTTGCAGCCCTTGGGGCGTGTGCCCCTGTTTGGTATTAATCGATTTTCGAACATTCTTCATCGAATGGTGCAATGGTGCCTCGTATCCGAAAAAAAAACACTTTTTTCAGTAATATTTTTCAAAAAAATCCTAAATTGTGATAATTTTGCCAGATCGTAATAAAGAACAATGTATCCCATGGCAATAATAGGAGCAAAAAAATATAATAGCAAAATTGAGTTAAATTTTTGTTGAGTACAAAAACAAGTTGAATATTTATCTTGGTTTTGTTCTTAGTTATTTTCTATATCTTTTTTGCTCTGATTTATTTTGTGCTTAACTACAAGTAGTTAAATCTCACTTTTGCACAAGCTTTTATTTGAAGCTCTTTTGTTTTCAACATATCATACTGTATGTTTCCTCGTAAAATAAAACTTTATTATCAAACAAAATGTTGGTAGAGACGCGTTTGCTGTTTTAACCTTGATGACAAAAATCATTACTTACTCACCTTAACGTCTCAACGGCGCAACTTAATATGCCATAAAAAGTAATTTGTCAGTTAATTGAAAACAACATTCATTACGTTTAATAGTTTCGGTTCAGTAAATTAAAGTAGAAAAAATAAAGAAGTATTTTCGTACAATCGAAACCTTGAGCCATATCTCAAGCATTTCATACGATTGTACTGTACTAAAGTTATCACGGTGAAGTCTTTACTCCACCAGCGTTGTCACTCGGTTTGCTCCTTGAATTCAAGCCAGAAGTATAGAACATGCCAAAAGATTTTGCTTTAGTTTGACTTGTCTTTCTCGCAGGATCATAAACTTGTTTTAATTTAGAGTTATACACCAACATATTTGTATTCTTTATGTACGTGAATGTGGTATTTGGCTCTTGCCAGTGCGCATGCGCTTTATGGTGTTGCTTATTACTCACGCAGAATAAAAAGCGAAATCTGTACGCACGTTATAAACCAGTTTGTTAAGCTCTTGTATGTTCAATGGAATTTCGGTATGGGTTATAAGAAGAAGGCTGTGAAAGAATCGTGCAAAAATCTGAAAATTCAAAAAAGTGTACAAATGCACTATAAATAATTTAACTATTGGCACTGACCTAGGTTACCCGTATAAATTTAACTTGTGTTCCGATAAAATAATGTGGTATTCTTATTTATAATTTACTTCGAAGAATCTGACCAATTTTTAAGACCCTTTCACTCAGCAAAGCATTTTTAGCCAAATCCAACGAAACCTATGCCATAATTCAGTGCTGCAAAAAAAATTTAGTGCTGCACGATTTTTAAAAAAAATTAAGGTTTTTGCTAGCTGAACGAGAAACTAGCAAAGCATTTTTTTAAACTATTTAGCAAAATGCAATTTTAGCACTAAATTTTTTTTTTGCAGCACTAAATCAGCACTTAATAAGCACTAAATTATGGCATAGTTAAAATTGCATTTTGCTAAATATTTTAGAAAAATGCTTTGCTAGCTTCTCATTCAGCTAACGAAAACAGAAATCGTTATTTTCTCAAAAAATAGTGCAGCACTAAGTTTTTTTTTGCAGCACTAAATTAGCACTTAATAAGAACTATATTGTGGCATAGTTAAAATTGCATTTTGCTAAATAGTTTAAAAAAATGCTTTGCTAGCTTCTCATTCAGCTAAAGAAAACAAAAATAGTAATTTTCTCAAAAAATAGTGCAGCACTAATTTTTTTTTTTGCAGCACTAAATTAGCACTTAATAAGCACTAAATTATGGCATAGTTAAAATTGCATTTTGCTAAATAGTTTAAAATAATGCTTTGCTGGCTTCTCGTTCAGCTAGCAAAAACCTTATTTTTTTTTAAAAATCGTGCAGCACAAAAATTTTTTTTGCAGCACTAAATTAGCACTTAGTGAGCACTAAATTATGGCATAGTTAAAATTGCATTTTGCTGAATACTTTAAAAAAATGCTTTGCTAGCTTCTCATTCAGCTAGCAAAAGCCTTAATTTTTTTTTAAAATGTGCAGCACTAAATTTGCACTTAATAAGCACTAAATTATGGCATAGGTTTCGTTGGATTTGGCTAAAAATGCTTTGCTGAGTGAAAGGGTCTCAATTTTTAGGCTGCTCTTTTACAAATCTGATTTTAATTCAATTACTTTATCTACTATACTTTAACATGCTAAAAATATATAAGTATACGGCTCAACTTTATTTCGAAAACGGCTACAGCGATTTTGATAAAGCTTAGGGACTTGGTGCATATACATATGAACAAAATTAAGATTGGGCTAGGTGTTTTTGAAGACTCTGACAGGAGCGTGGCGCATTCCTAAATTTTTATTTTGATAACTTTGGTAGATGAATGCAGAGAATAGATATCTTAAATTGTACCAAAAGTGGGCGTGCCATTTTTCAATAATTGAAAATTTTGATTCAATATTACTCGAAAACGGCACCTACGATTTTCATAAAAATTTTAAAGATAATACCACTGAAGGCAGTCATCATAACAAATTATGTCACTCTACATACATACTGGCAAAACTCGTTGAAGTGTATATTTTTCAATATTTTTAAACGTTATAATAAGATTTAATTTGGTCTGACGAAACGAAATTTGGTCTGACAAAACAAAACTTATTTGTTTCCAGTTTTCCACACCCCAATGTTATTGCTCCTTTTTTTGTTTGATATCTGATTTTAGCCCAATCCTACGAAGTGATCTGCGTGCGGTCCACTTGCTAACGCTTTTATTTATCATAACTGCAGCTTCGTTAGGTGTATTAAAGTGATTGCGTCTTAGTATACGCTCCATAAGGCGGGCATGGCTGTCTGTTAGCTTTCTGGGTCGGCCTCTCTTGTTGATTGTATGCTTATTATTGCGCCGATTTTGGACACGAAGAACTGTTCTATGACTAATTTTCAAAGCTTTTGCTGTAGTTCTTGACGACTGATCATTTTGAGTCATAATAACTACATTATCTTCGGTTTCAATAAATATTTTTTTCATATTAATTAAATTATTCTTTTTTTCTTAAATAAGGAAAACCGAATTATTAACTTGCAGTTTTCAACTGAAAATTAAATGGAACTTGGTACAAAAATAGATTGATGCTGCAGGAAAGGTATTCAGTTTAAAGTGTACGGTGTCACGCCCCCAAAAGAAAAATATGCTTTCACAGCTAAAATAATGGGCCGATTTTAATGAAATTTTGTTAATTTTTTTTGTCTTTTTCGGTGTTGTTTTTAAAAAAAAAACAAGCACTTATTGCAGGTTCCTTGATTTGGTCCATTCAGTAGAAGTCTGATTAATAGCAGCATAACTACGCATATTAGTCGCATCTAAAAGATAATAAAATTGAATGAATAATAAAATTTGGTGTTGCATATTTTTAACTAAATGTTTCATGTGATTAATAACAATACTTGATTACTCATTGACAGCAACATTTTCAATTTGTTTATTTATTCATTATATGCGAGTATAAAACTTAAAAACATTGCAACACCACGTATAAAATGTTTACATGCGAATATAATGAAAAATTCTGATTCATTCTGTAAGCACAAAATTGTTTCTGAGAATTTCGCATGTGTTACAAATTAAAAATTTAAACATCATTTTAAAACCTAATCATTGAATACAGCGATATGTTTAGTCTGGAGAAAGAGCAAAAGTTGATTCTGGTTAGAACTTTTAAACAACAAAATCGTGCGAGTTTATACAACTAAGACTTGGTTTAACCAGATCGTTGACGTCAAGTCAACAACTTTTATTGTGCTGTTTTTTTATTATTATCACTGATGCTACTGTTGGTATTGTTGTTGTTGACATTATTGTTACTAATTGTATGTGTTAACTTGGCGTTAAATGACTTTGTCATTTGGAAATAAAATAAAGCGAATGCCTTAAAGGACAAGTCGAGTGTTAGTTTGTTAAATTGAATAAAAACGACTTTTTTATGAATTTCAAGTTTTTAAATTATTGCTATTTAATATGAGTTTTTTTTTTATTTTATTTAGGGCTATATTTTGCAAACATATTAGCTTTTGAATGGTACTTAAACATTAATAATATTTCTAGTCTACACTTAGGGTGTCTTTCTTTTTTTTAATCAATTTGCTATTTACATATCCAAAGATTTGATCAACTAACTTTGAAAATTGATATGTGATGAAAATAAACACATAATATATGAGCTACGATTATTTTAGAAAATGTTCCGCAGATTCATTTTAAACAAATTTAAAATGCTGTACTGAAATAATTAGGGTAATTTAACCAAATTCAACATACATAAAAAAATGGTTCGATAAAACAGATGTTTCAAGGTAATGCAATCGAATTTCACAAATGGTTGAAATGGTTCGAAAAACACCTAAACAGAAGAGAGACAGACTATTTTTGACAATTGGGCTTGACATCTTCTATATAAACAAAATCTTTAAAGTGATATACTAGAAAAATTGCTTGATGTAGTGCATCAAAGAAATGCAGTGCAAGTACTTTATTTTGTCAAGGCCAAAGATAACATCACTAAGAGTTTTATTTTTGAAATACGAGCATCTATCTACTGTAAAGTAAACGCTGACTTTAGCGTTTCAATGTTTATTTTTGAATTTTGAAGTTGTTACTTGACTATAGATTTTGATACATTAGGTACACTAGTTTACAAATTTGGGGTTCATCTCGAGATCTGCTTTCTCATAGAGTTTTTCCCATGTATTTTGAGGCGTAGATTTCAAAAATGGTAACCATTTTTTTTTTTTTTTCTTAAGAATCGTTTTCGAGATATCCCCAAAAAACCTCTTTTTTGGCACTTTTTTTATTTATTTGGCTATATCTCGATGAATTTTTTTTTCGACTCAAAAATGCTTTTCAGCACTCGAAAGATATTTTTGTCCCCTTTCTAACGGTATGCTGTTTGCTTATATCGAATAAGATTTGATGGAGTTCCAAGCGCTCAAAGTCCAAAAAAACTGACTTTTTTAAAAATCACACTAAATTTCAATTGAAATAAAACTTGAAAGCATCCATATAACTTTATGCACAAAACTAATTTAATAACATATGTACTTATGTCCATATCCTTAAATCCAGTAAATTCGAATGATATAAATTCTTTCTTTGAATTTTTTTTTTTTTTTTTTTCATTTTACCTTTTTTTTGGAACCTTCCAACTGAGCTGAGTGAAAATCAAGACCTGTCAGAAGGTTAAACACTTGAAGTTTTCATGTGGCTTTTTTAGCAATATGTAAAAATCAACTTCGTTTAAGCTTTTGCAAGGGAAAAATCTCTGTTGACTGTACTGTTTACTCAAGAATTTTTTTTTTTGATCACCCTGTATTTGAAAACTTTTGATATCTATTTTCTGTTCAGCGTTACCTCTTGTATTGATTTGTTCCAGAAAAACCCAAGCAAGATAAAATTATAAAATTTCTGTTTAATAACATACTTAGCTAAGTAGAGTTTACATTGTGGAATATAAAAAGCTGTTTATGTTATCACTCTTATCTACTTCAAACTACTGACCAATAATGTACAGAAACACATAACACTTCATTCTTCAAACTATTGTGTGTAATTCAAAGAATATATTTAAAATTCTGCGAATTAAAAGTCAATAATTTTTTATCCTCTGATTATGACTTATCACTCTGCGACAGAGTGTTATCCAATTTATATCACACAAGTTTCTCAATTCAATATACCGCACCCATGTACCAACCTATCACTAATTTCTTTTTAATTAAATTTTTTTGTTTCTGTTTTTCAATGAATTTTCACTTCACATGTTTTGACATTAAACTAAAACGTGATTTTCATAATGCGGTATCGCAAGTGCATTCATTACTTTAGAAAAAATGCAAATAAAATAGCAGCACGTTATGTGAATTTGCATAAGACGCAATTGAGTTTTATCAGCAGCTTTAAGATTTCTTGCAAAAATCTTGGCGCTTTTATGACACTTGCTAAACATCGCAGCCCAGTTCTATATTCACTTCCCATTTTGATAGCCTGTTTTAGTTTTAAAATGATGTTATCATTATTTCCTCATGCCTAATGCAATTTGATTCTTTTAGAATTTATTAATCACAGCAGCACCTTATCATGAGCCCTCGTGGGTCATTTGTACCTTTTCGGCCTCATATACCTACCAATCTGCGACAATTTATAGCAGCCTGTCACACATGTGCAAAAACTTTAATTTCTTTTATCATGATATTTTTAACATATCCCATAAAAGTAATTAAATTATGGATTTTACCAACGCTTGTGCGTCACATTACCGACTGTCCGGGATTTTACTGATAACTTTAATCGTTTTTTTTTTGCCTTTTGTGAACAGTTGGGGTGTTTTATAAAGCTTTTCCGTTCTTACACATACAATAAATTGCACCCTACATTCACGCATAATATTATTTGCATAATGATTGCAAAGCCGCATATATTTGTAAAATATATGTATGCAATCATCCACATGTATATGCAAGTATGCGAACACGTCCAGTCATGCACACCAACCACCATCTATCTTTTTGATTCATAAAGTTCAAGGAGGTTCGTTTTGTATTTTTTAAAGAGGGTTGCTTAAAAGGGCATTGATCACTTGCCTCATAATCTATAGTTGTGTTTTATTTGCCAAGTCGTTATCTATGTGCGAATAAAATAACCAAGTTGCCAAGTTTCCTACTCGCTGTTTATACGAGTACTCGTTGATATTGTTTTTAATTTTTTTGTATTTCGAATTGTTTCTTTTTGCCGCCTGACATTTTAAACAATTGTTTTTTCGCGAAATAGCTCTTCCTCTTTTCATTTCCAAATGTACAATAGACAAAATACAATTCCGCTGGGTAGCACTGCCACTTAAGCCACTTGCTATCTATACATAGCAACTATAATATTAATCGTTAAGTTTGCTTATAGGTAGCTAGCAGTGAAGAGCGAATCGTTTAGCGTTTAGTAGCTATCTTGGTTGTCATAGATTCGAGCAAAGGGTGGAAATTTAATGTGAGAACACACGCTTTCTGAAAATCCTCTTTAACATTAAAGAATTTTTCGGTAGGATCTCGTACTGCTGATTTCAATATAAAATTGAATTGGAAAACCGCTGCTCGAGCTTAAAGTTTCCACAAAGACTTTTCTTTTAGATACAAACCCAACGACTTACTATAGTTGTGGATATATGGGTTGAAATAAAATTGGTGAGAACTCTTGAATCATATAGCTAAAAATATTATTGAGTTTAACCAGTAGTCGAACCGATTAGTAACAATGAAAGGAGCACGCATTAAATTTCAAAAATTTCCAAGTTAAAACAGATTAAAAAGTCAATCAGGAACGAATTGAAATCTCTTGTTGTTTTTTGTTTATTTTTTCTTGAATAATATGTTCCAGGTAGATTTTTTTTTTCATAAATGTAATTAATAAAGCAACAGTCTTAAGTCCTATGCTTCAATACTACTGCTTCAGTAAGTAAAGAGTGAGATTGAAAAAATCTTAACATACGTTTTACCTAATAATTTTTTTGGGGTGCAAAATTTAAAAATTTCTTTGATCTAGTTATCTTTGAAAAATACATATGTCAGTTATTATTTTTAATGACAAACATGTTGTTTTGTTTTGAGTTTGATCAAAATGAGTGAAGAAAAAGAAGTACGTCTTAAAATTATTAAAAATTTTCAAAAAAATCCAAATTGGTCCTACAAAAAATTGGCCAAAGAATTGAAGGTCTGCCGTCAAACTGTTTTCAATGTTATTAAACAGTTTCAGGAGAATTTGACCATCGATAGAAAACCTGGTTCGGGAAGAAAAAAAGGATCAAATGATATTGGCAAAGCCAAGAAAATTGAAAGCATCTTGAAAAGATCTCAAACACATCTGCTAGAAAAGCTGCCCGGTTAGCCCAGTGCTCTTACTATTTGGTGCGAAAAGTGAAAGCCAATGCAGGCTTGAAAACATACTAAGTCCAAAAAGTTCCAGACAGGAATGCTGCAAAAAATTTAGACGCCAAAAGTAGGGCTCGGAAATTAAAATTGAATTTCATACAAAAATACTCATGTTGTATAATGGACGACGAAACGTAATTACTGGCAGATTTTACGCAGCTTCCGGGTCAAAATTTTTATGTTGCTGATGCTCGAGGAAATGTCGAAGAACAATTTAGAATCCAAAAGCAGACAAGGTTTCCTAAAAAATTCCTGGTATGGCAAGCTATATGCAGTTGCGGCAAAAGAAGCAAGGCATTTGTTACAGTTGGCTCTATAAATACCGAAATATACATCAAAGAATGTTTGAAAAAAAGACTTCTTCCTTTCATAAGAGAGCACGATGTGTCCACATATTTTTGGCCCGATTTGGCATCATGTCACTACGGTAAGAAAGCTCTGCAGTGGTACCAAAGTAAAAACATAGTTTTTGTACCAAGAGAGGCCAATCCTCCAAATTTTCCGGAGCTAAGACCAGTCGAGAGATATTAGGCTCCTGTGAAAAGGAACTTAAAGAGCACAAAAAAGGTGTCCCAAAATATCGAAGATTTTAAAAGGAGATGGGCAAACTGTTCCAACAAGATGTCTGAAACGACTATCAAATCTCTAATGGATGGCTTACCAAAAAAGGTCCACGAGTTCATAAATAGTGGTTCGAACTATAAAAATTATATTTTTCTGTAATTTGTAAAATATTATCAATTAAATAAAAAAAAAATCAAAACTCTAAGATCAACCGTTTAAAAATTATTGAACTTTATAATTGTTATGATTTTTTCAATCTCACTCCTTATACAAAAAGAAGAGAAGTTTTTTTTTTCAACATCAATGTGTTCTATTGGATTGGAACTAAGCGCAAATTCAATTTTAAAAAAATTGGCTTAAAAGAATAGATTATTTCTCATTCTTAAATACTATTTTTTTATTAAGTTTTTTAAAAAATAAACATGAGGTACTTACAGTACAAAAAATAAATAAACAATAAAATAGTCTGAAATACTAGTCCAGTCAGTTTTCTGTTTTGATTAATAAGCTTAAAAAATATATGGTTTTTATTTAAACGCTTTCAAAGTTAATAAAAAATAAAAGCAATGATTTGATTTTACAGCATTTAATTTGCATGCGTACTCCAAATTATTGCTAAGTAAAATCAATTGCAGCAGAACTTAAGCAGAGGCTGCGTGTATGTATACTCGTCGTGTACACTGTGAAATACGATTCGGCACGATATGCTGATATTTTGTGTATTGTATAAGTGTATCACGCACACTTTGACATGTTTTGGTAACATGCGTCTGTGTGGGTTTGCCTGATCCCAGCAGGCAAATGAGCAAGGCCTTACTCGGAGAAGTCCTGCTAGCACTGCTGCGATTATATAAGGACTTCTCAAAACTAGATTTTCATGCAAATATAAATACAATCACAGAAGGCATAATATGCCTTGCCACAAGAGACGTGCTATCAGGCCTGATATTAGAAGGCAAAGAAGAAGGACTCCATTTACTTTAGCGCTTTTCTGTTTCTTTTTTATTTCATGTATTGCAATGTTTTATGATTCGGCATAACTTTTTTGTCATTTACATTGTACATATACGACATGAAACGTATACACATGGTTAGAAATTGAGAGAGGTGTACAGGCTAGTCTTCTGTTGTTTCATGTTATGTTAAGGAGGTAGAGTTTTGTGTATTCTTTGTCAAATTGTAAAGTCATTAAAAAAATATCAACGCAAGTGAGATGGCGCGGATAAAAAACAACAATTAATATTTAGAGTCTTTAAATTTATTAAAATTAAATTTTTGTCAAGTACTTCTGACAGTCCTTCTACGGTAAACGGTCTTAGAACGCCTGCTTAGGAAGGCCTGTTTTCTGCGGCCATTTCATATAAAAAAGAAAGTACGTTTGAAAGGAGGGTGGAAGCCCTTATACTTATCAAGGAAGGCCTTCTAGAAGCACTGTTAGCTCCTGCCCTTGCCTACTGGGATGCTATGCAATGTTCGTTAAGGGCTTCCAGCTCTTGCAACAGTAACAAAAAATATCCAGCTCTGTTTAAGCTCTTTCCGTTATTATAGCTAAATCATTTCGGTTTGATACCGCCGCATGCATTTTGTTTGTGCAATTTTGTCTTCAGGGCGCGCCTTCTCGTTGAGCTCTTAATTTTATTGGAGGTAAATACTTTCAGTTCGCAATCGCTGCAGATTTTTTTTTTTTTTGTTGATTTTGTTTTCAAGTCCCTTGCTCCTTTAGCTTATGCCTTTTGTTTTATTTTGTTTGCATGTAATTAGCTTGCCTAAGCTAATTTAAAAATTTTCGTCAACACTTGTTTTTTTTTCGCAAAATATTTTAAGTTTTTTTACCCAAACTGATGTTATTGTTCCGAAGTTCACGAAGCAGATTTTTGATGTAAAATGCTAGAAGGTGTGAACTGTTCAATTTATTTTGTTGGATTCATTTCATTTGTAACGCATAGAAGAGATAGTGGCGGGTATAGAAATATATCGGACATGGTCTACAATTCACTTCCGAGTGAAAGTGAAACGAAATCACATGAATTTATATCAAATTCACATGAAGCGAAATGTAGAACATGCCTGTATAAGTATATTCTTAGTGAACGTCACTACCTGAGTCTATTTAACCATGTTCGTCTATGGGAATCACGACAACGAGAAAACCAAGCGAGATAGAAAGTGAGCGAAATCGGTTCACAGACGCGCCTTCCATCCATACAAATAAAATGCTATATCGAGCGAGTTATTTGATGTAGTGTAATCGCATTTCTCATGAATATGTGTGTACTAGGAAAAACTCTGACAAGCTCTGGACAAAAAGTTGGCGAATTTCGATTATAGGGCGTAAAATCAAATTGTACACTAACAGTAAGAATGATTTGGAAAATCTCTGAACAAGAACTAGACGAATTTTATTTTATTTATTTTTTATTTACGTAAACGTGGCACCCCTATAGAAACAAAAACTGTAGAGCGCTGTACTGAAAGAATTACTTATGGTAAGGAAACCGAATTTCAATAGTTATTTTTCGAAAAGTACTAGAAAAAAATAAATCGTATTGAAAATGTGAGCAAGAAAAAGTAGAGGGAAAAAAAATAAGAGTACACTTGAGAAAGAGTAATTGTACCTCATTAATGTAATATTTGAATACAAATTTTTTTTTCCAAACTCTTCTCTAGTTTATTGTATCTTTTTAACTTGTAAAGACTAACAATAAGTTATATCTAATTAAAAAACTATTATTACAAATTATAAATTTTATATAAATTGGTATATGTATTATTAATAAGTAATTGAAAGATATACGGGACTTACAGGCTAGCTGGTCAAAGAATAAATAATACTAAGCACATCTCTTGTTAATTTCTGCAATTGCGGTAGGTGCAAATGGGATAACCGTTGGAGCGATGTCGCGGCGATGTGTTTATGGCAACCATCTATAGTTGCAGCTGTTGACTATTAAGTATCCCCTGATAAATTTTCAGCCGAGACGAGCGAGGTCCCGGTCTGAGTTGGCGTGGTAGCAGAGACGGGATAGGTCCCTGTTCACTATCATGGAGGTAACTAGTACCTCGATATGATTGTGACATGGTAGCCGAGACGAGCTAGGTCCCGGTCTATCACGATGGGGAGAGCTAGCGCAACGAGGATAACTTTGAAGCTATAGCCGAGATGAGCTAGATCCCGGTCTAACACCCAAAAGCTTCCTAAAACACACACTGCTCCAACACTTTTGGTGCCGCACTCTCCACTCATCGGGCAGCAGCCGAGATGGGCTAGGCCCCGGTCCAGTGCCCTCATAAGAAGATGAGCTGGATGGCAATTTTTTTATTTTTTTTTTATCATTATTATTAGGGAACAGTGCCCGAGACGAGCTAGGTCTCGGTACAAAGTCCTTTTTGCGTAGAATTTGAAATGCTTCCATCGTTGCGCATGCACATGCTCAAATGAAAGTTTCACGACCGATGCCAATAAGCGTGGAGGATATATTTATAATAGCCGGACGGTCAGACCTTTTTAAGCGCAAATGTGCTGAAGTGTTGGCAAGTGGCATAGCTAATGGTTTGATGCGATTTTGCAGTTTTTAGAGGTATTATTTTCCTTTTATTCTTTCAAATTCATTCTTAACCATAGGTATATGGAGATTTCTATGGATATGCTCATTTCTAATGAACCACGGCATATTTTGTTTGGTCCATAATTTATTTTTGCATCAATCTGGCTCTGCAGGTTAAAATATTAAAAAAGTAATAAAGTTCAGATATGTCTACCTAAAATTTTGCTTAGCTTTAGAATTAAACATCAATCAAATCGAGATACAATCATGAAAACCAAATAAATTCGTCTTCGTCGAAAAAAGCCCAAATTATTCAAATCCCAACATAGATAAATGTGTTACCTCGCAACCTATAGCATGGTGACAGATCTTTGGAACAGTAATCACGTAATGTGAAACTACTTTATTACAAACCCCTAGCTCTTATCATGTGCCTCCCCAAAATAGTTCAACAGCTCTTATTCTACTACTAAATGCTGCAGTAGACATTTTGGCGCTATGCGAATGTATTGCATTGGTGCTGCACCAATGCAATGCCATGCTTTGCATTTCCTTTCTCCTGTTTCTATTTAAGGTTGCAGTAACGTGCGTGCATCTATCTCATTTATAAATTGTACACATGTTGTAAATTTTAATTCAATAGCTGAGTCGCTTGCCATAGACTCACTTGTGCCCATGAAAGGTATGATTGTGACTATGACTACATTTGAATGGAAACGTTCTCACTTCGTTTTTCTATGCTTTGCCAAGGCATTAAAACAGCATGTAATTTTTTTTTTGTGTAGTTTACTATGTTGATTTTTATTATTTAATAATGCTTTGTTCGAAAAGTTAGACTTTGCAGTACTTACCTGTAAATTTAAAAAGCATTTGCAGTCTTAAAATAAGAACTGAGCCATTTATTTTGAATGTATTGCTATACCATATAGTATAGTACATATTTGGAATTGTTAAACAAATATTTATTTTGACGGCTTCGAACGGTACATAAGGAATCTTATTTAGGCGTCACTGACGATCAGGTTTCTAGAACACCTCATGAATTCTACACCATAAAAAAGCAACAATTTTGAGCCAAAACTTCGACGAATGTCATCGACTAAGTACCATATTCACCTGATATGATATGACCTGTCTGAATTCTTCCTGTTCCCGAAGCTAAGATATCTACTTTGAGGAAAGTGCTTTGAGTCAACTGACTTAACTCGGTCAGATCTTATCATGCATAAGAATTTTGGGTATGAAATAGGTTTATGTTGCCCTGCACTGCAACTATGAGCTCAATAAATTTTCAGATTTCAGGTAAACTTATTAATTAAATTAACAAAACCCGTTTTTCGAACTTTTTTAACAGCCACCACTTCGAAATTTACTTTCTGACACTGGGTCAAATATTTCTCCCAATATTCTGCCTTAAACGAATTTCGCCAACCTACTATGACTAAACAAAGAGTCGTTCTTCATTGTACTATAAAATGTTCTAACTTTTAATGGTTTTTGTGTTTCGCCTATTGTGGAAAACTCCATAAGCAAATAAATGAAAAATTTTACAAAAAATCCTTTTCATTTTCCATAGTTTTACTTCAACTATGTGGTTATGGCATCTCCAGTGCTAACAAAAAAACAACTTGTTTATCCCATAAGCCAACGTTCATTGACCTTTTGACTTCTTCTTTGTCGGTTATATTCTTATTTTGTCACATTTTTATTTGCATTCTGTGCACTGACTTCTTTGTTCTTCACGCAGTTCTTCTTATCGCTGAATAGTACAAACTTTAATTAAAACGTTTTGTAAAGATGACCTCGTTTACAGCAATTTATTGTATTTACGTTCTGACTTAAATTTGTTGATTTCGTTTGTAAACATTCAAAAATTTTGTGATAAGTTCAGTTCGTCGATTTTTAATTGTTTTATCCATTGAATTATGTCGGGTGTTCCATTTGATTTTCCCAGTCATAGTGTCCAAAGCTATAAAATTCCAGAGAGCTGGAAGAAAAATATATATGATGAATTTCCAAAAAAAATTAGAGAATTGTTGTAATTTTTAAAATTCAAAATATTTTTCTTTAAATTAACTGCTAACTTCAGATTTTAGCTGTAATTCCCATTTATTGACTTAAAATTTTTATAGTATTTTTTTTAACTAAAATTAAACTTTTTGAGCTTTCAGCAACTTGGCACATATGAGTACTCGTAAGTATTAAAATGTCATTCAAATCTGGATGGGCAGACAGTTGACAATGATTTGTCATTGTACAACGCCATCCTTGTTATATAACAAAGAAGGTTTTGATTGTCAACAAATTGCAACTAATTTCGTGAGCATGACTAATTTTGTGTGTGTACATCCCATGTTGTGCACTTTGCGTATAATAAACCCATATATACTTTTCATATATAGTAACTTCCATATGGCTCGTACAAAAAAAGATAATCAAACTCGTAATTCAAACGCACTCATAATTTGATATTTCCTCAATTAGTTGACACAATCAATGCTTGCGGCGACGATTATGCTCATGCACAAGTGGATGTAATAAAAAATTCGCTCTAAGTACGGGCGGGTGCTTCTTTGTTGTGGTGATAGTTCCTCTATGTTAGATTTTCGTCAAAACCAGCCAAATAGACGCATTGACTGACTACAACAATGACAAAGTTGATGGTCATCCATACGTAAAGCTGTGCAAATTTTTTAAGCAGACAACAAGTCTGGGCTTGCATGTGCATGGAGATATTAATAAATCAAAAATATTTGTGGTCAGAGATAACCGTTTCCTATCTGATAGTCATGCACACATTAACACGCATCTGTGGCTTCGTAACTTCCCAATGCAGCTGGTAAAGCAGACTAGAAATATTGGAAATTTTAATTAAAACATTCATCTTAGCTTTTAGTTTTCATAAAAAAGGCGCAGTATACAACAAAGTTTCAAAAAAAAAAAAAAAAAGTTTTTGGTCATACCAAGAGATCAGACCTGGTAGGTCAAGATTTTGAGATATTTTTGCTGAATCTGAATAAGGCAACTGTACCGAAAATTTTCCGACACTTGAATTTTCATGTGTAGATTTGCTGTTTTAGCTTTTCTAATGAAAAGAAAAAAAATTTTAAGATTAATTATGTTTATTACAATTAAAATTCAAAGGGGGAGACATAGCTAAAATTGCATTTTAATTAAAAAACAACATGAAAAGTTAAATATAAAGTTAAATGAAAAAATAGCTATCTGAATTTTAATTGAACAACCCTGAATATTAATTCAAGACAGCCTTAGCTTCAAGAAAAACTATGGCTGAAAGATGTACTCCAAAAAAAAAAAAACAAGTTAAGGTGTTATTTTCGGCGAGGCCGAAACTCACATACCCTACACCGCACTGAAAGTACCTTTTCATCAAATGTTAAGAAGACGTTGAAGAGGTTGAATAAGTCGAAAAAAATGTGAAATGTTAGAAAGGTTGACAGTGGTTGAAAAATGTTGAAAAAGTCGTAAATACATATATGCAAAATGTTGAAAAAAGTTGAGAGAGGTTGAAAAAGTCGAACAAATACATATAGAATATATTGGAAAAAGTTAAAGGGTTGAAAAAGTCGAAAGAATATGGAAAATGTTGAAAATGTTGAAAAAATCGAATAAAAATGAAAAATTTGAAATATGCCACGCCCACTTCTCCAATTCCGCCCACTTTTGGTTCAACAAATTATATTTGTGATCGACATCCTCATATTAAATTTCAGCACAATAGCTTGTATAGTTTGCGATATATGCTGCAGTTTAATTTAAAATTTAGGGCGGTGACACACCCACTGGTACAATCCAGCCCGGTTTTGATCCAGAAATAGCTTTTCATAAGCAAACCCCTAACACCAAATTTTAGTATGATTACTCACATATTACGATTAATATGCCACTTACCGTATTTTATTTTTATGGGAGGTGCCACGCCCACTGGTGCTATTTCAGCCACTTTTGATTCAGATATTTTCTATAGCAACTGAACCACTTTCATCAAATTTCATAGCAATTGCTGCAATAGTTTACTTAAAACAGCGCTTACAAATTTATGTTAATATGGGAGGTGCCACGCCCACTGATACAATTCTGTCAAAACTAATTTATTTTTAAAGCCTATACTAACTGACATCTAAACACCAAATTTTATGAAGATTACTCTCTTAGTACACTATCTATAACAATAAACAGTTTTTGCTTATATGGGAGGTGCCACGCCCCCAGGTACTATTGTACCAAATTTTTGTAATAAAAGACCTTACAGCAAGTATATCTACCTCATTAAATTTCATCACGATTACGTTGTTCGTTCTCTTAATATAACGTTTATAAATATTGTGGGCGGTGCCACGCCCTTAAACGAGTTTTTCAGTAAAGAGGCTGATCATGTATTGATGACAGCTTTCAGCGGCATCATCTCCAAGATTTTTATGAAAATCGTTTGTGCCAATTTTGAGATATATGGAATCAAAATTTTTAGCAGTTGAAAAGTGCCACGCCCACTTTTTCAATTCCGCCCACTTTTATCTCAACTCAAGATATATTTGATATGTATCCGTTTACCAAATTTCATAACAATATCTTGCACGGCTTACGAGATATGGTGTTATAAAGGCTAAAATTTAGGGCTGTGCCACGCCCCTGTAGGAAGCTTTGAAAACTTGAAACCTAACCTAATCCTAATCTTGTTCACATGTGCATCAAATCACCAATTTTCATCAAAATCGCTGCAACTTTTTTCAAAATTAACCTGGGTATATTTACATAGGGTATGGGCGGTAGGCGTGTCAGTTAACCGATTTCGCCCATTTTCAATAGCAAGATGCCTGCAAGAAGATGTGACCTGTGTGTGATAGTTTCATTCAATTAGCTTTCTTGGTTTTCCCGTAAAACTGATTTCAACAGACACCCAGACAGACTGACAGACAGACAGACGGACATCGCTAAATCGACTCAAGTGGTGACGCTGATCAAGAATATATATACTTTTCCATACCTGCCACGCCCTCTTCGATGTGTTACAAACGGAGAGACAAAGTGAATATACCCACGGTGTAGGGTATAAAAAAAGCGAGTCCAGCTAAAACGCTAATTCTGGCGGATTTGCGCATATACCTTCACTGAGAATACAAATAATTATGTTTGATATACTGCCGTACTAAGCGATAAAGACGTATCTCAAAAAAAAAAAAATCCGAGATTCTTATGGCATCGGATAGCTTAAGAAATTACGCGTCTAATGAAATACTCCAAATGTCGGCATCTTAGTTCAATCATTTAAAAAATCTACCAAGAAAATTTCCTCTATCTCAACTTTACAGGTATTTCAACAAATTAACATAAACAAAACATCAATTATCTCGAAATGAATTTTTTTGAGATACGTCTTTTTCGCTTAGTACGGCAGTATAGGACAATTAAATATTTGATTGAGTCAAGCATAAAATGCTTCAACCAATATCTTCCACTATTTGATCCAAATACAATATGTTTATCTCAAATAAATTTTAGATTGCTTTATATCAAATATACACTTGTTATATTCAAACAAATCGTTTTCTCAGTGTACTATATAAATGTAAATGATGAAGCAAAATACTTTTACAAAAATTGACCAAAATCGGCACTTTAAAGACTTCGAACCGCCTCGGTGTTGTCTAAAATCTATTTTCGATTTCTCTCGATTGGTGCAAAAAAAAAAATTTAATTGGTCAAAATTAAGAACTTTGGTAATCCGCCATATTTATGTATGTCCAAAATCCTATTTTGACCTTACTCATCGATTGATATAAAGAATTAGCAAATTTTGCAACAACGTTAGAAATATTATAGTTCTTTCAGTGGAAACACATTTTCTTATGGATAATATTTATGAAGCAACGTAAAAAATATTAGCAATTAATATAATTTTTCTTTCCAATAATAATTATTACAGGGCAACTTAAAAAAAAATATTTCTTAGTAACTATTGCGTAAAGTTTTCAATCCCAAAATATGAACATGATAAGTAGTTTCAGTCAGTGATGGCGTTTTTGGTACATTTGTACTTTTTTCAGTACATTTGGGGACGAGTTTTCAGTTCATTTGGCACATTTTCTGAAAATTTTTGGTACACTTCAGACTATTTATATTATTATAGAAAATGTTTTGTAAAGTTTAGTAAAATTTGTTGAAATATACGTAAAAAACTCAAATGACCTTTTCGGTTTTTTTTTATTTTTTTTAGTATGCGTTACTGAAAGATTATTGCAAAAGTCCATAATAAAAAAAAAGTACATTCGCCCTCTAAAAACTACATTCCCAGTTTCGATTCAGTACATTTCTACAAAATCCAAACGCCAACACTGGTTTGGGACTATGCTAAAAAAAATCAAAGGTTGGGAAGGATGGCAAAATAGTCCTCGAAATTGAAAATTTTGTTCCTATCATAACTACTAGAAATTTGTTGTAAATATTGTGGACCCATTTATTTTGCTTTTTTTTTAGTAAAATGTACAGAATTTGAGAGAATGTGGAGGTGATTTTGTAATTGAGTGTGAAATATGCACATATATCTCATTTTGCTAATGATTTCGAGAACCAAAAGTGAGTTTTTTTTTAGTCAGAAAATTTTTCCTATTAAAAAGAATAGATTGTGTTGGTAGGGAGCGGCAAATTAACTCCTCGCCCCGGGCGCCACTGGATATATTGTACGTTTCTAGAGGATTTTGATGCAGTGAATTCGAATCTAACCTCTAATTTGTTTTGTTATATTTTTCACATCGGAAGGTGTGTATAATCTGCAACTTAAAGTCCATTTCCAAAAATATGAAAACAAAAACCAAATATTATAATAACAATTTTAAATTGATTTTGAATTTGAAAAGTATTGAAAGTGAAGAAGCTCATTTTGAAGTTACAAAGTATTTGAAATTACTACTATTTTTTATTTTTCACTAATCACTTTGTCATTGTGAATCATACATGAAATCACTTTTAATCCAAATCAAAAATTTTTACGGCTTTAGTGAAAAATCATAAGCGTTTATATGTTTCCTGATTGTATAATTAATTGAAACTCAGTCAATAGTTTAATTTGATAAGCCTAGTGTATGTTTTTTTTGTTTTAAATTGAGTGTAAAGGGCGTAATGCAATAAAAAGTATCCAATCACATAATAACTCATGCCCAAAAAAAAGCCGTCATAATTCCAGTTTTTTCTTCTAAATGGAGAAATCTAGCTTTACGCGAAGCTACGGTCTGTGCTTTTTAGCGTATACAATTCGTATCGAGCATAATGTTAAATTTTAATGTAAAAATTACTGTCATTCACGCTATCACGTGACGCCCAATGTTAAAAAAAAAAAATCTTTAAAAATTTTAAGCACGTAATGCTGCATGTACCAAGCTTATTTTTGCGCTAATTTCGAAACGTTAGCGTTGGGTTTTGTTTGTTTATTCCCATTTACCAATAAATTCCATATAAACCAAACGTCCGATTTTTCGTGTCTAATAGCCAAAGTGTATTGTATACTAATCAGATAGATTTTACATGAAATATTCTTATTGTTTCCTGTGGCTTCTTTCGTTTTCCAATAAGATAAATACTTTTTTGTTTTCATTTCCTTAAAAAACTTCAAAGTTTGTTTACATAGAAGAAACGTTTTGATTTTTTGCTAGCGTATTTTCTTTATTGCATCAGCAACTGGATATGGACATTTGATTCTTGGTTGGTCGAATTTTGTAGGTTCCTTTTACAAAACTCTACAGAATGCGTATGAATGTGCAACGATATATGTTACTTGTATGCAAGTACGTGATGATGGATTATTTATGTAAATTTTGCCATTAAGCAACTACACTCCCACACTATGTGAAACATTTATCCAAACAATAATCTACAAAGCGTTTTGAATTTGTAATGCAATCATTTTCAAAATCTTTAAACTTTATAGATCAAAGTCAGTTTGCATTGTTACCATCAAGTGAAAAGTTTATTTTGATAATTTTTGTTGAAACTTTCAAACTGCACCCAGTAACAATGTTTCCCAGCAGGCAAATGAGCAAGGCCTTACTCGGAGAAGGCCTGCTAGCACTGCTGCGATTATATAAGGACTTCTCAAAACTAGATTTTCATGCAAATAAAAATACAATCACAGAAGGCATAATATGCCTTGCCACAACAGACGTGCTATCAGGCCTGATATTAGAAGGCAAAGAAGAAAGACTCCATTTACTTTAGCGCTTTTCTATTTCTTTTTTATTTCATGTATTACAATGTTTTATGGTTCGGCATTACTTTTTTGTCATATGCATTGTATATATACGACATGAAAAGTAGACACATGGTTAGAAATTAAGAGAAGTGTGCATATTGCCAGGCTAAGTCTTCTGTTGTTTCATGATATGTTAAGGAGGTAAAGTTATGTGTATTCTTTGTCAAATTGTAAATTAAGAAACATCACAAAAAAAAATTATTAAAAAAATATCAACGCAAGTGAGATGGCGCGGATAAAAAAAAACAAAACAATTAATATAACGATGTATTTAAATTAAATTTTTTCCAACTACTTCTGAGAGCCCTTCTACGGTAAGCGGTCTTAGAAAGCCTGCTTAGGAAGGCCTGTTTTCTTCGGCCATTTCATATAAAAAAGAAAGTACGTTTGAAAGGAGGGTGGAAGGCCTTATACTTAACAAAGAAGGCCTTCTAGAAGCACTGTTAGCTCCTGCCCTTGCCTACTGGGTTGCTATTTATCATTATTTTTTAGCAAAAAATTTAATCATGCTGCTCACATTTTATGTTCCTATGGTTATTTTGAGGAATTAAACCATTTGTTTATAAAACAGACCTAGTCAATTGCTTTTAGCTAAGGGCTTGTTTCATAAAATATTATCAGTTGACCGACTGTAGTTAAATTTTTCGTCGTAATCTCGTCGTGGAATAAAATTAAAAAAATAACACTTATAGAAGGTGTGATCTCTATTTATATTTATATTTATACCTTTACGATCCCACTTAATTTTTATTCATTTGAGCGTTATACAACCACTTCAATTTAGACTTGAATAGGAGGTGCCACGCCTTTTATTGCAAATCGGCCCCGTGAACGCTTACAGTAACCAATATCATAATATCAAATTTCATACATACAGCTGTTGGCAACTAATTGGAAACGAAATCATTCGTCGTGTTATTGATAGTTTTTGTCATTTATTTTTCCATGTGTATCAGATGTATACATAATATAAATGTGAGGCATATAAGCTTGAAAAAAGAACATAATTGAATTCAAACTCATAACATAAATAAGTGTTATGAGTAGTTTTCTGCTCAAACCTCAGATTTAACTGAGTCAACTAAGTAATTGAAAACAAAAAAATAATTTGCAAAAACTACAAAAAAAAAAAAAAACTTGATAAAAGATTCCAGAAACGATATTGTGATATTGTCATTGCTTGTAAGAACACTTTGACAGAATTTGCTTATTAGCATAGCCTTAATCATGGGTAGTGGAAAAAGTTCATCGGCCATGCGTAAGTTATAAGACGGCCATGAGATATCAGGCGATAACAAGGCAGCTAAATTGCTCTGAAAAGATGGTATTCAATTCGATAAGTATCACACAACAAAAATGGTCCTCGCAAAAAGAGTCCTCGTAAGACTTCTGGGTACAAGGATCGCCAGATTATGAGCATGGCAAAAATGGATCCCCGTAAGACTGCTGCAGTCATCCAACGCGAAATAATTGATCAATACGATGCACAAATATCCAAACGAACTGTCGCTCGTCGATTGGTTGAGGCTGGACTCCATGGACGAATTTAACGCAAGAACCCATTGGTGACAATTAAGCAGAGGAAAAGCCGCATACAATTCGCTAAGGCGCATGCCGGTTTTCCACTCATTAAATGGAAGTATGTGGTATGGAGCGACAAAACGAAGATCAACCGCATTGGCGTAGATGGTGGAAGATATGTCAAACGTCGAAAAGGGGCAGTGAACTTTTTTTTTTTTCTGGTACGGTCTAATGTACATGTATACCGTTGAGTGATTACACGTCACAACTTTTTGATTTGAATTTAGTCGAAAACTGTTAGTTTTACAAAAGAAAAGAACGAAATATTTTTTGTAGGTAATTTTATAATCTACTAATTTGATTTGCAATATTTTTCGATATAAGTGACCGTTAACGAGATTTTCATGAAAACCCGTTTTTGACGACACTTGACCCGTGTAAAATTTTTAGCGGCACACGTACCGACACAGCTTTCCCTTAATTTTTCCGAAGTTTTTATTTTTTTTTGTGTTTATTCCCTGTACTATTATACAGAAGAAGAAAATTTTACTACCAATCAGTACCTGCTCAGTCTAGATTGTGTTGAGTTTTCCCAAATCTTCGAAAACTTAAGTGAAAGAAGGCATTCAGTTAATACTATTAAACTATATATAAATAAATTTCCAATCAAATTTTTCTAAATATGTATTTCAATAAGACTACTAAATGGACTTCATATACATATTTGAGAAATAACTGAATTGACTGCGGATCGGCTGCAGAATCGCTGTCTTATAAACGTTGAAGACTCGCGAAATAACCGTCATTTTAGGAAAAAACATTGAAAGTTAATAATGACCCAAAAATATAATTTTATTCGCTGACCCGGCAAAATCCAGTTGAGAGCATTGATTTTGAAATAAAAAAATGTTTCACACCGTACCTATTTGGAATGAGATAATTTCTCATTGGAAATGACTATTTCTGATGAGGCCAATCTACACAACTACCTCAACTAAAAATTATTTCTTTTATTTATCAGGTATTGCAACAAGATGCAACATGTTGCACAATTACTCATTTTTTAAATAACAAACATACATACGTTTTCATAGAATTCATTTCTGGCTTTTTTCAATTTAACGCTGCATGGGTCGAAACATTAACACTTCAGTCACTCAGTGCTGGAATTATTTTGGAAATGCCTCTGTTGATTGTTTGATTTTATGCTAAAAATAAACAATTGCATTGCTGTTTTCCGTTTGTGCTTCTTTTTATTCTTAGTTAGCCCCATTTTTCACACCTCACGTGAGGAAATTTTTGTATAGAACTGATAAGTTGCTTTAAGTTTTATATAATTTTTTATGCTGAGTTTATTCGTATGTAAAACTTTTGAATAGAATTTATGTTCTGAATATTTTTTGATTAGTTTTTTTTCAGTTCATCTCTGATTATGAGTTGTCTTAAAATATTCTATGTTACATAAACTAAAATCCCAAAATGATAATTTAGCAATATATTTTGATTTAGTAAGTATGTTTGTATATTGGTAAAAGATTGAAATGATATTTTTGGTGTTTTTTTAATTTTTTATCAACTTTTGATTAGTTCGAGTACTTGTCTATGACATCAAATAACCCCATAAGCAATTTCCTGTAAATCGAATAGGATATCACAGAATCCTTATGAAATAAGAAAAACAAAAATATCTTTCGGACCTACTTATGTTTTTTGTATTGCTGCGAAATCTTTTGTCATCTGCGTTTTCCAGAAATACATATTTTGCCTCTAACAAGCTGTCACACCTTTTAGGATTTGAATGAAAAAATACTTTTTATTTTTTTTTTTTAACTGTCCTTTTTCAAAATTTCATAAAAATTGTTTTGTCAGGACAACGAATTAGGTAAAATTTATGTTTTTTCGACAAAGCGTATTACTCGATTCATGTATGTTGGATATACGTATTGTATAATTATGAACAGGGTTCGGCAGAAAAAACGCATATTTTTTTAAATGGTACACTAGTTAGTATAATGGTTTGGGATATAACTCACAGATAATTCGACATGATGCGTTATTACGAAAATTACAGTTTAGTGACCGAGGTTTCCGAAATCATTTTAAAACTGGCACGCGCAATATATCTAGATCAGTGTCAGGCAAACCTACACCAATGCATTTCAATGTGTATGTGAACTACACCAGGAAAAATTAGGCAAAGACATAAAAAGCTTAGAATTTACACATAAAAATAGCCGAATGTAATCGAGTCGAGCCGTATCGCATTTTGCAGCGTCACAACGTGTATACGTACATGTAGCCTCAGCTTCAGTTCTGTCGCAGTTGCCCGCGGGCGGTAGAATTCCTAACACTAGGCTGGACGAAACACTACGTCAACAAGCAGCTTCTGTTGCAAAAACTAAAGAAGAAACTAAACATGAAATCAATAAAATCTCACGACAGATATTGACTGACGAAGTCTTAAGTCTCGTGCTAGATGCCCTAAATGTCCAAATTTATCAGAATGAATGCTAATAGTTCGAAAGGTAGCGTTGCATTTTTCATAGCCTTTCTACCCGCTTAATTTTTATTGCAATTGATAGTTTAAGTGTGGTTGGTAATCGAAATAAGCATCAATTGCCAGAATCGTGATAGGCCTGGTTGTGAGAGACCGACAAAAAAATTTTGCTCCATGCCTCGAAAAGTAAGCCATAAACAGAAAAATAAATCAACGTCAATATTGTATGTTAGAGGAGATTAAAACTCATTCTTGCACAAAAAATTTCAAAATTTCCCCCACTTTTCATAATTTTAAAATTACTAAGGACCATCTCCATTTTCAAAAAAACTTCGGTTTTTATTGAAAGTTTTAAATTTCGTAGGACCATACTTTCAACAGCTCCCAGCTTTTCCACTAAATATAGTGATTTAAACTGCCATACAAAAATCAAATCAAGAAGAACAAAATTTTAATTTTTCTTTATTTTTGTAATTTTTTCAGCAATTTCGACTTTCAACAATATCTTTCCAAAATTCGGCCTAAGTATCAACATTTTGCCCTGATAAGAACAGATGCAGACAGCTCACGAAACCAATGTTATATGCTGTTTTTTTTTATAAGTGTTTTTGTTTCTATAAAAATGTCATATAAAAATCTTCTCGTTAAAAATCGGGGGCTCGAAATTGATTTTACACACATGAAATCTTAGTCAAATTTTCCTAGAATTATGCGTAGATTACGTTTCCGCTAGACGCTTGGTCATGTTTTTTCCACCTGAACAATTTAACCCAGCCTAGTTTACATATATATTTTTTTAAAATAATTTTTAGTGGTTTAATTTCGTTGCTCGTTGCTTTCTAAGCCATTTCATTATGCCGGATGCTAAGCTTGTGGACCTCTAAAAGAATGGCAATGTAAATCTCTTATACCATATAATTGTTAAATGTCCTGCCAACAGATTATTTTTTTAAATTACTTAAAATTCTTGCAAAGAAAGAGTTGTGTTGAATTTGACATTTATGTATAGCTTCATACAAAGGTTTGCGCAGAGAAAATAAAGCTTTGCAAAAGCATAAATTCTTATTATTCGAAGCATACACTGTTACCAATTCCGCTAACTAAAAAGCCTTGTTATAATCCATTGACTCTCATGCAAATCGCTACAGTTCAATAATTATTGAGGTCAAACGTGTTTTCTTTTTGCCTTTATTTTTTTGCAACACAAAACATATTTTTAGGGCTTAGTTGCATACAGACATATTTGTGACGTACATATGTAGACGTTTTGCACCAGTTGCAAATTGCAATAGACAAAACACAGCAAAATGTAATGCATACAATGTTATGCAAGTCAAATGTTAGCCGTGTAAAAGTGTGGTTTTTTCAATGGGTCATTAGTTTAGGATTTCCACAATATCCCCATATCTGCGGCTACAATTTCCATGAACTAAAGAACTGTTAATGACTGGAAAACGATGGGTTAATGACAAACGCACATAATCAGCTACATATACTCGTAAATACATACGACTATGAGTAGCACAAGTGCAGTTAATGTTCATTGGTTTGCTTAGTAGAACGAACGGTGCTACGTTAATCTCTTCACGGATTACGGTCAACAAGAGATTTCTGAACTTTTGAATTGACATTGTACTTGAGCCGATTTGCATATGGGTAAAAGGTTCTTTAACCTCAACAAAGCAGTAAATTATGCAACTTGCAACTGATTTAATATTGTGCATACAAATAACAGCAATTTAATGTTTTTTTTTATTTTTTTTTAGTTTAAAATATTTTTAACATTCTCATCAATATTTTGTATTTTCCAGAGAGATAATACCAAATTCAATATTTTGACAATCAGCAATAGACAAAAATAATAGAATTTTCAGAATTGTATGAAAAATAATGTTTAGCATAAATGATTTTTTCTGATATTATCTACATAGTTGCAAATTGAAAAAGTACAAGAATGCTATATGAAATTATAATACATACATATCACAACAAATTGTTAAAAACCAGGTGGCTTATACTTAGTTTTTAGTGAACACTTATGTGACTTAAACTAATAAAAACACTTTTAATATTTTCTACGACCGTTTTTGGCTCTAATGATGAGCTATATTCTCTTCAGCATACTCGCTATCAATTTGTTTAGTATTTGAGTACTGATCACAGACCACTGTCCATTGGCGACCTTCCATAACTCGTCCAGATTTTGTGGGGCTATTTGACTCATAGGTATTTTTTAAAAAAAAATATTCCACAAATTTTCAAAGGTGTTATTATCTGGGGACTGTGCTGGCCAATCCAAGCAAGTAATATTTGAGTCTCGGAGCCATCTCGTTATAATTTTAGTCATATACTTTGCGTCATTATCCTACAAAGGGATGGTATCGTCTGGTTCGTAGCCGAATTTTTCCAGACTGGGTGGGTATAAAGCCACCTGAATATTAAAATAGTCTCTTGCTTCCATTATTTCATTGATTTAATTATTTTAAATGAAATCGTCGAAGACAATCAATTAAAAAAACCAAATCGGAATGGGCGTCAATTTCTTTTAATTTTCCAACAAACATTTCAATAAGTTTTCGTTTTAAGTTTCAAAATGAAATGAAATCGAATATATGTCCTGCATGATATGAAATTCTTGAAAATCACACATTTTTGCATTTCGCACGATTTTGTGCATTCTTACTGCCAGTGGAAGTGCCGATTTATGGCGACTTAAATTCTTATTCCGATCTGCCACAGATTTATGCGCAAAAATCAACTTTGTGCTCCAAATGAAAATATTCCAAAATATGTACACACCCATTTTCTTAGCCAAAGCTGAAAATTTCCTTATGTAAAAATATTACAATCACATGAAAAAAATACATAAATCAAATATGACTCTCTAATCTTCCCAAAGTTCAATAGTTCAAAAAGTCAACACTTCCGTTTTCCACAAATTATTGACAACTTCCATGCAACATTGCTAAATCAATGGTAACTAACGCAGCTACAACCACAGCGATCGCTTGTTCAGGTTCAGTTACTGCCACAACCACAAAACACACAATAAAACTGCATGAATGTTAAATTAAAAATTAACAAAATAAAAATAATGCATTAGCATTTTGAATTAAAATTATATTTGCAACATTTACTCAATGAATACAATGAAACTAAAACTTAAAAGGAAATAATGGAGAGAAAAAATCGAAAACCACATTAAAATTGAAAAGGAATTTTTCATACTTTTGCGTGTTCACACGCCAACATCACCAAAAAAGCGAGACAAACGAAATGAAGATGCGCAAGTTGCTTCATATTGCACAATATTGCAACATAATTAAAGTGCATTGCATGCCGTAATCGTGAGGAAATTGCCGCAAAATGGAAAATCGTCGGTGTTACTCAATAACAACGCCGGAAAAACTACTTTTGTAAATAAACAATTTTCAGCGCAAACATTTAAACTGCGCTTTTCCTTTCATTGGGCAATGTGTACAGACGCAAATGCGATGCCATAAATGTCGAAGGATGCATGCAGTTGTTTTTTTTTTTTTTTTGAAACTGGAAAAACATGTCGAGCCGCCACATGTGCACACACCAATAGATTGACCACTTGTTAAATGTTGATGAACAGACATTTCCTTTGAAGAAAGATGTCTTGATTGAAGGCCATGGTCAAACAACGTCTCGATGCTGCTCATAATGACGTCATCTTCACTATGAGCTTCATCTTTTGATATGCTGATAACACTGGTATACCAGATCAATATTCTGAAATGCTATGACAAGCAATATTTTTCTATTTGAATTTAAACTCGAGAACTCATTCTGAAAAAAAACTATACAAATTAGTAAATTTATAACAAAAGCCTAATTGAAAAAAATTAATCGAAAAATGATATACATAATGCCCAAATTTGTTGTTGGCTTCGCTAGGCACAGTAATTCTTCATAAAAATTAAAGGAAGTTGACCGCTTTCGGCAGAGGTATGTTCAACACCAACTTCGCGGCGCCCTTCAGCCGCAGTTCAGCCTATAATATGTATATCCAACGCCGGCTTCGCTATCCACGGCAATTCTACATAAAAGTTGATAAAGAATGTGATTTCAAAAAAATATATAGAACTGAGGTCCGAGCGCGCCCTATAGTAGATATGTATGTACATATATAAGCAATTGCTCAGAATAACTCCGAAAATAACATGTACCGTTTTCCGAATAATTACCAACAATTTTTTTGATTTGGGCAATATGCCCTCTTCATTTGGGCATTGTGAAAATTTTATGGTGCATGACAATCAAAAATGTCACAACGCCCAAATAACTTCACAATAACAATTTATATCGAAACTTTTTGGGCGAATTTCGGCGTTATGTGTTGTGACACACCGCCAAACTTAATATTTCCTTGCTTTCAAAGTTGCCATCAAATCGTCACATCCTTAACCCCGTTTTCATACATTAAACATTTTGAATATTCTCTCCCTAAAATTTTGTGAATACTATTCTGCCCTTAAAGTCGGCTCTGATGTCGAAATCCGAACCAATAGCTTTCAAGTTTGCTGTTTTGGAACAGCTTCAATTTTCCTATATGGAATATTTTGCCCGAAGGCACCATAAAATGTTTCTCAAAACTTTACATTAAGAAGTACTATAAGTTCTCAAAAACAACGGTAAGTATAGAGGTTGTGAGTTCATGTAAAAACAGAAACTCTATAAGAAATAACTTTGCCTCAGACATCGAGCCTCGAGCTCTTCAAGATTATATACTAACGATGCAAAATGGAAATGATATAGTTTCTGACCCTTCTTCTGTCGCGAATGAATTCAACTCTTATTTTGCTTCAATTTCAAAGAAACTTGCACCTAACATAAATGCGTCAATTCAACTTAAAAAGATTGTTAGAAATTTAAAAAACTCAAACTCTTGCGGACATGATGGGGTTTCGAACAATATATTAAAAAATATTTTATTTTTTGTAGTAGATATCTTACATTTTAAATAAAAGTGCGCTAACAGGATTTTTTCCAGATTCCCTCAAATGTGCTTATGTCCTGGCACTTTTTAAAAAAGGTGACCGCAAACTTTTAAGCAATCTCCGACCTATTTCACAACTGCCTACAATTAGTAAAGTATTTGAAAAGGCGATTAAGGCTAGATTGGAAACATTTTTTAACAGAAATACTTTTTTTAGCTCCATGCAATATGGTTTCAGGAAAGGGAAATCTACAGGAGATGCTCTTCTTGACTTCTGTTCTTCTTTAATGAATAATTTAGACAACAAAAAGTGTACTGCTGCCCTTTTTGTTGATATAACCAAAGCCTTCGATATGATAAATCATCAAATTCTTTTAAATAAAATCCAGAATGCTGAAATTAGGGGATTTATGTTTAGATGGTTCGAGTCATATCTGATTAACAGAACGCAAAGGGTTAGAGTGCAAGATAAAATAAGCAATTTAAAATTTCTTAAGTTTGGGGTTCCACAGGGCTCAGTCTTGGAACCTTTTTTTATTTCATATTTATTTGAACTCTATTTTTGCTCCACCTTTCAAAAGCACCTTGACTGAATTTGCTGATGACATAGGTTGTACTTACGGTTCCCAAAAACCTTTGAATTTAGTTGCTGATATTAATTGGGATCTGAATTTATTAAGGAACTGGTGCAGAACATCAGCTACTGATAAGCAACAAAACAAAAATAATGTACTTTAATCTTTCCACACAAAACGTTTTTGAGGCTGAAGTTTACTTTCACGCCCCCGAATGTAAAAGATTCAAATTGTTCAATTGTTTCCGTGATTGTTCGTTGAGCAAGTCTTTCTGTCATAGCGAAAATTGTAGCAAAAATTGTTTCAAACTAGAAACAGTCAAAGAATTTATGTATCTAGGTTTTATAATCGACTCAAAAATGTGCTGGTTGAATAACATAGAAAGCCTTAGGCATTACTTTCGCTCCGTATTAAGAAGTTTTTATTATTTGAGTAATGTCTGCTCCAGTAAGCTGTTAACTACTATATACTATGGTATTTTCCATTCAAAGTTACAGTACGGTATAACATGCTGGGGTGGTGCAAGCTTCATTAGAGTGCAGCCACTCTTAACCCTACAGAAACAAGCATTGAGGAGGATTTATAAGAAGGATCGCTTACATCATAGCTATCCACTGTTTGTAGGCTTAAAAATTCTTCCCGTGCGTCACTTGATTTGTTTTAAGGTACTTAAAACTTTTTTTTATAAGATCTGGCTACTTGAATCACAGAGCTCTAAGTGAGAGGAGCCTCCGTGCTAACTTCACGCATCAAGTAAATATTCCTTATTTTCGCACAAGCGCCCTAATGAATTTTTATAATGTTACCTCATGCCGTTTATACAATAAACTTCCTCTAAGCCTCAGGCAATTGAGAAATATCAATGTTTTCCTGATGAAGTTAAAACATTGGCTTTTAGATTTAAGTTTTGAAAACATGGATAACTTATTTACTGTTTTAGTTTGAGTTCTAGATGTGATTAATTATTCTGAACTCAGCTTCTTAAGGTGCTATGATTTTTTCTCTGTTTTTTTTGAGAACAAAAATCTCTTTTCAACATGATAGTTTTGATATTTGATATAATGTTTCTTTTTAATTTTATAAAATTTTTTTTTGAGTAGAGTTTTTTCTTTTTTATATAAAAATTAGGTTTACCCCACCTATACTTTATGAATTGGATTAATTTTATTTTTTGAAGTGCATTTTGCACTATTTTACTTTAAAATAAAAAATGTCACTAATTTTATTTTATTATTTACGCATTTAAAAATTGAATTCTTTGTTTCTTTCTGAATATTTATGTGAAACATAATAAGTAAATAAATAAATAAATAAATAAAAAAATAATAATAATAATAAAAAAGTTCTCATAATACCACTGATTTTGAAGTGCAAGTAGAAAAAAGTAGAACGTGCTAGACTATAACTTTATTCAGCAAAAATAGTCAACGCAATGTCAACAGTTTTGAGGATTGTACTTGGGCTACCCTGTTGGACCCAAACGTCATTAATATGTTGGACTTGGTTTTTTTTAACATTCCATAGCCTCTTGAAATTAAATATCTCAAACTAGTGCGAATCGGTTCCCATTTATTGAAGATATTGTGGGTCAAAAATGAATCAAATTCATATAAATGAGCGCAATAAACCATGAAATAAAAATGCGTTCTTAACATTGGTGATGCTTGAGATGTTTTCACTTGTTGACATGTGTAACAAGAGTTGCCAGCGCATAACTAAGAAAACAAGTTTCACTTTCGTTTTCAATTGTGGAAACTCTCTTTATGGACAATAAATTTAATTGAAAAATCAAAATAAACAAAATTTCAAAGAGATCAACACAATTGTTTGTTATACGGGTATAGATGGGCAGGTGGTAGCAGCACTGAATTGAACTTGGCGAAACGGCGTTTGTCATGGATCTTCTTCCATCCACTTGACTTTTTTTTTGTCTTTCTTGCCATATTCATTTTGACAAATGAAATCATTCAATGATAGTGAAAGCAATTACATATTAACATTATGATAACAGCAACAACAACAACAGTAACACTGACAGTTATAACAATAAAGCTATTAATTAGAGCTAAATGCTAGAAATTAAATGTTAATTAATAAAAGTGTTTGCATAGTTATTTATGTACCTTTTTATACATAATATGGTTATTTACAATAAATATGCGACACACCGTATAGTTGGCGCTTAAGACTTGACATTTTTAGGACAGACAGGGGAAAAATGTATAAACACATGATAACCTCCACATTAAGGACGTAGCATTTCACTTGAAAAAGAAAAATCACAATCGTTCATAGAATTTCAAACGATCTCCTCCAGAGCTTTCACAGCTCGATTCAATTTCAAAGTATAAAATACCAATAGCACAAGTAGTCGTATATGCCCGACAGAAGTAATAGAGCTCGAGAGAAAATGAGTTTACAACAAATTAACATTCTTGCTTCGATCAGAAAACAATTTCAAGCAAGCACTTTCTTAGTGAACTATATAAGCGAATACGGCGACCACAAACTCGGAAGGTTTCTCTTTTTTCGCAAAATCCTGACATAAAACTTCATGGTATTCATCCAGCATAGCCTGACGTAGCAGCCTACTAGACGTTCGCACGCAAATTCCGGTTCCGATCACTTCTTTGCTATGGCAAAGCTAAACGACAATATGCGAAGACTCCAGCCGTTTTGAAGTGAACCGCTTCAAACGCCAAACCTTTATATACTTTCGTCATATTATTTAACAGTAATGCTCCTGATATCAGGCTCATAGATGACATCAGCTATAAAGAACTTGATCTGCATTGCCTGCATTACTGCCGTCAAATTCCAGTGCAAAAGAAATTAGATCTGCGACCCTGCATCGGCGAGAAACGAAAAGTTGAGTCCAACGCGATAACACTCAAACCTGAAAAACTAAAGCCAACTCTTAGCAGCGCTATGGAGAACTCCATAAAGACAGTAGGTGATAAAAGAAAATTTAGTATTGCGGTAGATGTCGAGGGCATAGCTCGTACCCAAAAATCAAGTTTTCGTGAAAATTCACCTACACCGCCCGAAACAATCAAAAGTATGAATGGCACAATACTAATGTCCTGCTATTATTTGTTACACCGTTTGACTTCAAAATCATCAGACCGAAAACTCCCTTAAATATGCGAAATAAAAAATATGTCACACCCACTTATTATAACTTTTCATCTAAAAATGGGGGAAACGAAAAGATGCTTTAGATATTTAAGCTTCTTCCTTTATTACTATATACTACTAGTACATTTCGGCATCGGAATCGATAGTACCGATTAGAATGATATTTTTCATTGAAACATTTCGTAAGTTTTCTGCATTCCTAATACATGCCCCCACAATTTTTCGCCATAGCTGAAATTCTGTTTTGATTGACCTTAAAAGCTGCTTGAATACAAATTTAAACTTATGAACTTCTTCAATTACAACTGTAATGCATTCAAAAGTACGAACTGAAACAGCAGCATTAAAGGCAACACACATAATAGTATAGTCAACAATTATCAAATTTTATGGTTGGTAAGCACGAATGTATTTGCTTTGCGAAAAAATTGAAAAGCCCCTCTACTTTTTTTATTTGTTTAGTTTTTTCTTCTTTTTGTTTTCATACAAAGTCTTTCAACTCTGCTGAAAAAAATAAACTGTGATTACATGACAAAAATCGATAATATGTTGAGGTAGGTTATTGAAATTCTTTGACATACTAAAGTTGACGGAATCTATAAAGAAATCGTATGGAAAGACACAATCATTATTTTATATACAGTGTGTCCAATAATAACTGTCAGTAAAACAAAGTGTTATAAAAACCAAAGTCGTCTACAATATTTTATTTATTCCAAACGCTTAGCAACATTCGAAAATTTCTTAAATTAATGATGAAGTTCGAAACTATCAACCTTTTCTGTGATTACAAGACGTAAACGTTTGAAAAACGATTCATAGACGGCACGTATCATTTTCTGCTCCATTTCGTCCCAAATCCTTGTCAAACGCTGCTTGAATCCATCAATTGTTAAGCCTTTTCTTGACATTACTTTACCTAGCATATGGCCCCATACGCAAAAATCCAATGTCCTGAGATCCGGATATGATGCTGGCCATTCTTCCGCAGAGATGAAATCAGGCAAATTTTTCGCCCCTTTTCCTATTTGAGATACTGCTCCCCACACCTTGATGTTGGTCACGTTTTGATATCGCTCAGCAGTCAATTCATCTCTTGGAGCATTCGCAAAACTTCTTGCGTACACACGGTTATTCTGCTGGTTGTGGCAGAAAAACAGTTTTTCATCCGAAAAGATTATTTAATCTCCACCGTGCCAGTCAAGTAGCTCCTTACTTTTTGTAACAGGTAATTGCTTTTGCATATTTGTTAGCCCATGAAAGCAATAGCTTTTAAAGGCCTTGATTCGTAGATCATTCATGATAAGAAGCTGCTTGAAAGTTTTTTATATTTTCATATCCTTTTCCACAGAACAGGCTGATTGAGCAGGATATCGTCCTCTCACTTGTTTTATGACGTCATTTATTCCCACAGTCCGACTGCGTCCAATTTTTTTTTAATCTTCGAGCCTCCCATATCCTTATATCGTTTTATTGTCTTATGTATGAATTTTTTTCTTATTCCGAGTGGTTTTAGTGTTTCTATGATGTTACAGTTTCCGTAATTTATTTTTTTAAATTTATAACTAAGTCACGTTTACCTTCCTTGGCGCTTCTGAGTTTGATATAAAGAATATTTTTTTTGCCGTGTACTTTCGTTGTGTACAATTAAATTTTTAAAAGCAATGCATCCTTAGATTATAAAAAAAAATCAGGTTTTCAATTTTTTTTCGGAACAGTGAAATTTACTGACAGTTATTATGGGCTACACTGAATTGTTGTTAAAAAATTTACTTAAACTTAAATAATTTTTGTTTCAAAAAAAAAACTTAAGTAACATCTAAATTCCATTTTTATTTTTAGATATGATATCGGTCATGATGGCTATTTGGACTTGACAGAATTGAAATTTATGATGGAGAAATTGGGTGCACCACAAACGCACTTAGGTCTCAAACAAATGATATCTGAAGTCGACGAAGACTCTGATGGAAAAATTTCATTCCGTGAATTTTTACTTATTTATCGCAAAGCCAATGCTGGTGAATTAGATTCCGAATCAGGGCTCAATCAGTTGGCAAAACTCACCGAAATTAACGTAGACGAAGTTGGCGTTAGTGGTGCCAAGAATTTCTTTGAAGCGAAAATTGAACAGCAACTGCGTACAAATAAATTTCATGATGAAATTCGGCAAGAACAGGATGATAGACGACGCGAGGAAGAGGAACGTGCACACAGACGCCTACAGTTTCAGCAGCGTGCAGCAATATTTCAGTAAATGCAATAAACTATTTAGCAATAATATAAGCAAATGCGCGCGCAAAGAAAGCATTTCTGTAGCAGCAGCAGCAACATCATATTCATTATCGTAGACATCACCATAAGCTTTTAAATTTTGTCACTAAATATAAGTTTTTTATACTTTAACATAATATTGTACAATCAACCATGCTGCAAAATTAGTGCATATGAGAAATATCCTTGCAATTCATTTTATTGGCGGCAGGAGTAAAAACGTGTATTAACAAATTTGTACATAAAAAGTAACTTTACAAATTGTGACTAATTTTTAAGTAAAATTACTTTTAGAAAAATGTTTTTAATCTTGTTAATGCTAATTATAATGTTTAGGCTCAACAGCCCATATAGCGCCACTCGGCCTACCTTCCTTTTTCACTGCCATTATGTTGGGATTAACATTTTAATTTGAAAAAAAGATTTTCACTGCAAATTTCACTCTCAAAGCCCTACCAGTGATTCCTGTAAACTTTATTTGCATTTATTGAATAATTATTTTGTATTTTATAGGAAAACTTAAGCTTTATTATGCAATATAATTTATCTAAAAATGCTTTAAAAGTATCTTATCTTGAACCTTTATACATTACAGACTTAAACCATTTTGAAAAATTTCTTCAGTTTGTTTTTTGAATGTTATGATTTTATTAAAATACATATCATATTAAATTTTATTTCCGTACACCTAAAAATATAAATCAAATACCTAAAATAGCAATTAAGTTTTGAAATTATACAAGCGACAAAGGAAGAACTTTTTATTAGTTGTTGCAACTTTAAACGTTTTATGTTAAATTTAACAATGTAGATGAAATGTTTTTTTTTATTCTAAAAGTATGTACTTATTTTACAAACTAAACACATTATAAAAGGTTACTTTTTATGTAAATGTTAAATTAAACACGAAACACAGTATGTTTAGGTATGGAAATATAACGA
Organism: Tricholauxania praeusta; assembly: GCA_949775025.1. Lineage (NCBI taxonomy): Eukaryota > Metazoa > Arthropoda > Insecta > Diptera > Lauxaniidae > Tricholauxania > Tricholauxania praeusta. The sequence goes on along the minus strand of OX459030.1, from coordinate 39,507,267 downwards.
AATTTTACCCGATTCAATTACTAAACCAAAACTTTTCTAAAAAAAATAAAAAAAAAAATATCTAAACTTCAACCGTAAAGCTGACTGCGAACATTAATGAATTTAAGGTGCGGGAATCTGTTGCATTAAATTTTAAAAATATATTTAAATTCTTATACATACATAACATACATATATTGTAAAACAAAACCAATGGGCTTTATATAGTAAGCCATCTGTTTTTTCTCTTTTATTTTTTGTTTTATTTCAATGTTAGTGCCATTTCTTTTTTCTGTTTGGGATAGTTTACCCTTTTTTAATGTTTTTAATAATTGATGTAAAAAATTATTGAGCTCTTTCGTTTTTGTTAAAACTGTGTGCAGTTAAATTGGAGAAAAATCGGCTGATGTCAATCTAGAGTAATTTGAGGTCGTTGAGCTCGAATCTGCCATAAGATTTTGGCCCACACGTCAACGTTTCGAGATAATGAACAATTAACTGGTAATTGACACGATGACAAACGCTCTTCTACGATTTTCTTTTTCAAGTCTGATACTTTTTTTTTATTTCAGAGTTGTTCCTCATAAAAAGATAAAATTTGTTTTCATTTGAAAGGTTTACATGCGGGACAAACGAGTCAGAATTTTTTCATATGGTGATAGACAAAAATGTTCCTCATAAAAAATTAAGGGGGGTCGGCCAACAATAAAACTACCTAAGGCTCATCTATGTGGCAGTAAAATCTAAAAATTGTTAATTGTTCATTATTTCGAAACGCTGAGATAATGAACAAAATCTGATGCGGATTCGAGCCCAACAATTCCAAATTACCTTATTATTGACATAGTTTGACATCAGTTTTCCTCCAAATTTTAGCTCTTAAAACTGCACACGGTGTAATCAAATCTATTAAATTATATAATTATCTTGAGAGTATGTTTAACTTTGAAGCATACCAGTAATTTGAAAAAATACTCCCAAGATTGGTAAAATATGTTAAAGTTCTTGTATTTTAAAATTGCATTTCATTAAAATAAAAAAAAAATCGGTGTTGTATTTTTTTACATAAACTTAGAGTTCAGTGTTGTATATAAATATAATTTTACTAATAACTTAATGAAAAAAATTAATTTTAATTGTTGAAAACACAGAAATAGCTTACGCGTTTGCATTTAGTAAAACCTAGAGTAAAATTTATATGAGTGTACTTTATTATTTAACTGTATTTTATATATGTAACTCTTCAAATATTTGTTTTAATAAAAGTTCTTAACTTAAATAATAATTATAATGATACAATTTGTGCACACAATTTAATTAACTTTATGTATAAAATAATTAGATTAAAATCAATAAATGTGTATATAATACCATAAAATCCATCGATTTTTTATATTTCGACTCAAAGTTTTTCAAGTGGGCTCTCACTCAGGGTATATGGGTGCGTCTATTGATTACGGGCCATCGGGCGCACAAATGGCCCTTTTCGCCCGAGCACGCTATGTTCAACTCGCTCGTAATCGTAGGAACGTGGCTAGAAATTAATAAAAAAAACATGAATCGATAGATTTTGATCTGATTCTAGACCACCATCTTTTCATAATTCGGTGAAGACAACTGTTGGTGAACACTTGTAAATTGTGTAGCAGAGGCTGTTTGTTAACCAGCTTCATAGCCGTACAAAAGAACTGGCTTCACGTTTAACTTAATGATTTTGAGCTTCGTAGTCGTTGATAAAAACGAAGACTGCCAGATATTACGAAGCTCACCCTAGTAGCAAAAAAGGTGTTGTAGCTTCTTTTGCAGGCTTTTTAAAGGCAAGTAGAAATATAGATATTATATTTATAAATCCTTTATAGGGGCTTATAAGAGCCATTTGGCGTATGAAGCATAAAGACATTTTCCCCTCTTTCTTATCTTTCATGAGACTCGGTATAGCTAATAAAAGACACCTTACAAACACTTGAAAAAAATTTCCGTATCTTGCTCAGAGACTTTAAAGATGTTAGAAATTTAATTATATTTTATTATTAAAACTAATTTTTACTTACGATTTGTACGTCGGTCTCGAACACTGCGATTCATAGTCCTACGAGCTACCCACTACACTACCTGTGATATATTATATGTTAAAGGTGAATCATATCTTTCTCACATTAGTTTTGGTAAATCACCTTAAAACAACAAAAAACGGACAATTATGTACCCTGTCTCGTGTGTCTCTTTCTACTGTACATAATAAAATGCTTATGAAAACAGGACACGGTATTGGTTTCAACTGACTTTTATGTCTACATTTTTAAGACATACGAGACATGTGATCTCAAGTCTTCTTAAGCATTTTATTATGTATAATATAAAGACACAAGACATGAGATGGCATAACTATAGACATAAAAATCACTTAAAAGACATTCCGTATCATGTTTTTATAAGCATTTTATTATGTACATACGAGAACATTTAATGTATTTATAAGCAGCCTACTATGAGCTTTAAAAATGCATATTAAAGACATTTTTGCGTTCCTCTTTATATCATGATTTTACATCTTGCTCTAGCAAGACATTATAAATCTAAATTTCCCGACAAAGGCAAAGTATCATTTTAATTACGATACTAAGCTATGTTGAAGACATCACTGCTTTTTAAGCTGGATTTTTAACTCCATAACTTCTCCTTATGCTACTAGGAGAGCGAAAGAATTTTTCGCTTTATTGATTTTGGCATTGATGTCCCTTTTGGTACCTATTGATGTTTTATTAATGTTGACTTTAAGACCTACTTCTACCGAAGAAGATCTGACCGTATTGGAGAAACTTAGCACTATAAAAAGAACACTTTGAAACCTTCAAGCTATGAATTTTTTAATGAAGTAGTGGACAACCAATAATTAAGACGAACGTTAAATCAACCGCAAAACCAACATTCCAATGTAGTTCAATATATAAAATACAAAAATAGACCGTTGTTGCAGACAGATCGTTAAGCTTTGCTGAGATATTCGTAGACCGAATAATCCATTTCAAATCATGCAATCTGACTGACTTCAAATTGCGGAATTAATTGTCGTTTTTTACATGAAATAAGAGAACACCCACTTTTCCGCTTTGAATGAAAAACATTTTTTACGCATTTATGTGTATTTCAATTTTAGGTATCAGAACTAGAAAAACGATGAAAACTTTTTTAAAAAAGCGACATTTCCATTAAAATAATTAATTTTTAAGGATCTCATTACGACATCAAAATAATTCTCCTCATAAAATTAGCTGCACTTTCCAGAATCTTAATAGAACATCAAAATTAGTTTCATTAAAAATTTAGATAGGTAGAAATTTTTTTTCAGCTTTGCTTTTTTATCATAATATACGTGGACTATGTATATGCCAGTTGGTTTTTTTTTTTTTCAACAAATATTTACATTTTTTGAGTAAATTGAGTTAGTCATGGTTATTGAAAAAGAACTAAACAATGAACATTTAGCGCCAAATTAAAATGCTACATCATTCTGAAAAATGAGACATCCTAGAAATTAACTCCAATGCTTTTTCAATTTAATTTTCATTGCCAATGCCAATTAGCATTAACCCTATAGCTTTAATTTTAATCGTGTCTATATATTAAATTATTTCAGAAGTAGAAAAAATTATTTTTAACATTGAAGAAAATATAAGTTTTTCATTCGTATACAGAAATTTTCCTATATCTCGTGACATTCATTATGTATTAACTGGGTTTGGCATCCTGCCTTTTAGTTTGACTATCTAGGTGCCAAAACCGAGTATGACGTCCTTTTTTGTTAAAATCCATTAGCAATTCTTTAGTAGCTTCCAAAATATATTGCTTTTATTTATTTAAAAAATAACAGCAAATTATGGGGTATATCACACCAATCATATCTCCGAATTTACAGAGAAAAACTTCAAAATAGAAATTCGACTTTTTCATTCGAATTCTGTTTTCAAGAGTTTATCGATATGATATATGGAATAAAACAAATCAAATACTTATTCTATAAATTTTTTTATTTTTATTTTGAACATAAATTACAAAAATTCAAAATTTTTCAGAATTTCAAGATCATCGATTTATTAATAAAAAAAATGCTATTTAAATGTTAAAGGCAATATCAATGTCGGCGTATGACTTCGGAGTACGTGAGATACGTCGGAGTGGTAGTTCGGTATTTCTACGTCGTCGTGATGAGTCAATGCACAAGTTCGCTGCTGTGTAAATGGAGATTTGTGCGTCGACGTTCGAATGTCAAAAATGCTTAAATTAATTTGTAAGTAAAATCTACTATTATTATGTATGTATATAAATAAATATATAACGTCAATGCCATAATTACCAAACTAAAGGAGTGATCCGAATAAAATTCAAAATCATTGAACTTAGTTCGAGTTTTTCAACGTCTTTCAACTGCTTCATTATTTTCTTTCAACTTTTCTCAAAGATTTTCTATATTTTTCATATATTTTCAACGTTTTCAATATATGTTTGACTTTTTCAACCTCATTCAACTTTTTTCGAGTTTTTCAACTTCTTTCAACATTTTTCATCCTTTCAACTTTTCACAACATTTTCCAAATTTTTCAACCTCTTTCAAATTTTCTAAACAGTATCCATATTTTTTCGAATTTTTCAGCATTATTCAACAAATTGGCACACATGCTGTCCAACATGTTATGACAACATCAATGTTCTATAATGTGAACTGTAGGATGGACCGCTTGACAAACATGTTGGATGGATTTGAAAATTTTTTAATTTCTCAGCTGGCTTGTTCAACCGTATAACTAGTGTGAACGCTGGCTGTCGAGCTTAGTGCGAATTTTTCATTTCAAATAAGATTTCATGAAATTAACTTCAATTGGCAAGATTTTTTTGAACTTTATTAAAATTTTTCAGAAACTTTGAAAATAAAATGGAAAAATTTTTTTTTTGATTTTGTCAAAGATTTTATACATTTTTCCGACTTTACATCATTCAACTTTGTTCGAGTTTTTTCAACTTAATCGACATAAAACGTTTCCTTTATAAACATACAGCCAATTCTTAAGCGGCCCTCACACGATCAATATTACAACAGTATAATTACTGACAGTATTTACATTACTGTCAGTGTACCCCTCACACGGTCAGTATTGTTTATTGTCAGTAATCAGTTTTTTTTGACATTCGACTGGTGAAGGTGCGAACTATGCTCCGGCTACGTGACCGACTGCCGAAAATGGCATGCCACTTTTTGGGGCAGATTCCATCCAAACTTGCACCACGCCTCCAGCTAGGCATCGGACGACCATATCCTTGGACGCAATGTTCCATGCCGCTGAATGAGGAACTTTTCCAAGTTTCGCTGCCTCATCGTCTATCTGCCACAAAATGGGGCATGCCACGCCCCCTCCCAGGATTTTGCCGTCCCGTGCCTACTTGCACCCTCTGACCAACTTTCAGCCGGATCTGCCCCGAAAAGTGGCATGCCACTTTTCTGTGCAAATAATACTGATGAACTGTCAGTATTCACCTCACACCACCAGTATTACTGTCAGTATTTAAAAACTTCACCAGTAATATCCGATTTTTTCATCAGTCATCAGTATCGTTTTTCTATATTGACAGTACATCAGTACTCACCTAATACGACTGTCAGTATGTATGTCTGCTTGTCTCCTTATGTTTGTGCGACTGTTCTGATGAAAAACAAAATTTTTTGTTCGCATCGTACAGATTCGTCAGAACGCAGATCGTACGAACAAGTTTACGCATCCAGTGTAATCGCACCCTTACTCGGCGATTAAAACGCGTGATATTAGCCAACCATGAAAAGGGGGTATAATGTGAACGGTACAACAGTTTTTATATCCTTGTAGCCGAATACGAATGTCTTTCATTTCCGCCCATTACTGTCTCCAGCTATAACGCGACCACGTGTAAAATTATTATCAATTTGATTATTTCAAGTAGAAAAAGTTTAAAAATACTTAAAACAATTTGCAAATTCAATTTCGTGTAAAATAATACTGTTAAAATCAGAATATGGCTAATAATAAAGATTCTGAAATGATCGGTGAAGATTTCTCACAAGACATCAGCGCCAGCGATGAAAATGGCGCCGGCACTAATGGAGGCCATCATGAATCCAGTGGACGCGAAGATGGCAGGTATTTAATTTTACCAGAAGACATCAGCGCAACCGATGGAAATGTCGCCAGCACTAGTGGAGGCCATCACAAATCCAGTGGACGCGAAGATGGCAGGTATTTAATTTTACCAGAAGACATCAGCGCAAGCGATGAAAATGGCGCCGGCACTAGTGGAGGCCATCACGAATCCAGAGGACGCGAAGATGCCAGGTATTTAATTTTCTAGTTGCTGTTTTTCCCAATGCCCGATGTCCCAATTCTTTAGAAGCTTCTAAAGCGTCTAAGCTCTCACATAATATTTTATGGTATATTGTTGTTGGTCACCTTGCGGCAATAACATTTTGCATGTAATATCTGTGTATTTGCAGTTAATTATCAGTTGTGGTAAATTTTTCGGTTACAACTTTTTTTATTGTTTTTTTCTGCTACCTGGCAGGCAAATTGATAGGAAATGTTAGGCAATGAATGAATGTGCGCGAAAAATTCGCACATAATTGCTAAGATTCAAAAGTATCTCCTTAGAGTATCAATACTTTCGTTGCCTGGGACATCAAATTTTAATAGAATTTTCACAAATTTCAAAAAAATTCGTAGTATATCTAGTAATATTAAACGAGCTAAAATTGTATATTTATATATGGCTGAACTTTATTTGGAAAACGGCTGAAGCGATTTTGATATAACTTCGGGATTTCGTTCATATGTGAACAAAATTAAGATTGGACTAGTTTTAAAGTTTTTCAAGTTTCTAACAGGGGCGTGTCACAGCCCTAAATTTTAATTTTTATTTCGTGATAACTCGCAACGCAAACCATTCAAGGTATTGCAACGAAATTTGGTAGACGGATGCATATCATAAATACTTATCTTAAATGCTATCAAAAGTGGGCGGAAGCGGAACAGTGAACGTTGCATATTTCAATAATTGAAAACTTTGATTCGATATTACTCGAGTCGGTTACCATAAGCTTTGAAATTGAATGAAAATCGACGAGATTGCATCAGTGGGTGTGGAACCTGCCATATAAGGAAAACACTTTAAATGTTATATTTAGTGTGCTATCGGCTTTAAATTTGGTGTAGAGGTGTCGGTTAATATAAGCTTTGAAATTATATGAATTTTGATGGGATTTCATTAGTGGGTGTGGCACCTCCCATACAAAATTATAACGTTGATGCCATATTTAGCAAACTGATAGTTTTTCAACATCTTTCAACTGCTTCATTATTTTTCAACCTCTTTTAATTTTTCTCAACGGTTTTCTGCACTTTTCAAATATTTTCACGCTTTCAATATTTGTTTGACTTTTTCAACTTCATTCAAATTTTTTAGAGTTTTTCAACTTCTTTCAACTGTTTCAACCTCTTTCAACTTTTCTCAACATTTTCCATATTTTTTCGAATTTTTCAACCTTATTCAACTTTTTTCAAGTTATTCAACCTTTTTCAACTGTTTCAACATTTTTAAACTTTTCTCAACATTTTCCATAATTTTTCGAATTTTTCAACCTTATTCAACTTTTTTTCGAGTTATTAAACCTCTTTCAACTGTTTCAACATTTTTGAACTTCTTCCAACTTTTCTCCTCATTTTCTAAATTTTATCGAATTTTTCAACCTTATTCAACTTTTTTCGAGATATTCAACCACTTTCAACTGTTTCAACATTTTTCAACCTCTTTCAACTTTTTTCAAAATTTTCCATATATTTTCGAATTTTTCAACCTTATTCAACTCTCTAAGATTTATAGATTAGGAATGTAGATAGAAATGTAAAATTTACAATAGAATTAAGCCAGTGTTCTCAACTATCTTTATTTCTTAGCAACAACAGCAACACCAACAACGAGGACAAAAACAGCAACAACAATGACAACCTTAATAAAATGTTTTTGAAGCCAAATGGCAAAATAAATTTCAGTAAATTTTTTCAACTATTCCCAAAAGAAGAAAAAACCGAAATTTAAAGTTATGGAAATGATTTTTTTTTTTTAATATGTCCTTCTAGACCAAAAGACTTAGTAAAATATCACTAAATCGTAGTTTTATACATAATTGCTATTATGTTTATCTATTTATTAGCTTTTAAATGAGATACCATGTAGTGAAAATGGTTGACCAGGCCCAGAGATATCAAAAATTTATTTAGGCAAATTTCGTTGGCGTTTTTTCTAAGTTTGACCTAACTGAACTCAAGACCCCGAATACCTAGAGATATGAAATTTGGACTGTGAGACAGTCTTTTTGGGTTCTTTAACATGTCAAAATTTTTAACAAAATAAGTTTTTTTTTTTTTAATTTCACATGTACGTTATACACGTAAATAGTAAATATGGAATTAGATTTGATTAACATCACAAATATTTCCATATTAAAGTTTTTTGTTGTAACTCAACTAGTTGATAAATTTAGTTAAAATTTATCAACTAGTTAATTTACTCTCTTTAAATGATTAATTTATTTTTTTTTTTTTTCAGAAAGCCGAAAAAGAGCTCATGAAAAAAAACAGGATAACAAAATAAAAAGTAACAACAAAAATGTAAAAAGAAAAGCTGCCGTCGTAGCATGCTTGATTAAAATTTGTGGGAAGTTCTTCTTCCCAATTTTCCGTCCAAGCGTTAAGCATTATTGGTCTTTCATACTAATATTGCATTTCATTTGGATCAGGGGCACGCGCAAAATTTGAAGATGAGGAAACTAAAATTCAGATTGATAAATGATTTGAGTATGTGGACGTGGTTGCGACTGTAATTAAATGCAATTTTTCCTTGTTTGCAGCATTATTATTATAAAGGTAAAATTATCATAGAAAATTATATTTAATTTACTAATATTTTTTTGTTTTTTCATTTATAGAATGCTGCAAAATGACAAATCAAAACCTGAAATGACGGCTGGTCACCGCCGCATTTTATTACGTTCATCTCCGTATGAAAACTTACAAATCTACTATATTACAAAATACAATATATTTTTCCTTGTTTGCAGCATTATTATTATTGTTTAGGCAGATCATTTATTACTACATATCTCATTATATTTTTTTACTCACTGAAATGAATTATATCTAACATATTATATAAGTATCTAATATATTATTCGTATTCTTATAATTATACTTATCTTTTACTTATTTAATGTTACTGTGACACATTATTTAAAAATCATGCTCATTTAATTATTTTATTAATTAATTTATGGCAACACTGCGAACAAATGAAACTAGAAATGAATACTTGTTGCAATTTGCCTTTTCGATTGTTTGAAAATCGATTACGACAAGTTGTCTAACATGTGTGTAATCTTCATACAATTCCTTTGTTCTTTTTTGGCTTTTCTGGTTGTCGTTTGTTTGCAGCGTTTGTCACGGTCACGGTCTTTCCTCTTTTTTTGCTAAAAAACACTGTGGATTTTTAAGTGTTGTGTTACTTAATCTAAAAAATAAAACTTTGAAAACATTTAAAAAACAAATAAGGATATAAGCCTTTCCTAGGGCTACCAGATGGCCTTACTACAAAAGTAGCACATATCAACAAAATTGGAATTTTGTAAATGAAAACCTTAATTTTTTTTTAAATTTCATACAAATATTTTTGATGAGCAAAAAAAAAAAAAAAGGTCCTCACTTCCTAACAAAAAACCCCAACAAATTAAAAACAATAATTTCAAACAAATAACTTTGATGAGCAAAAAAAATGTCCTCACTTTGTACGAGAAAACTCCAGCAAATTACAAGAATATTTCAAATGCAAAAGTAGTGAAAAGTAGCGCATTTCAACCAAAAGTAGTACATTTCGAGTCAAAAGTAACAAAGTAGCAAAGCCTTGAAAAAGTAGCACTTTTGCTACTTTAGTATCGCATCTGGTAGCCCTAGCCTTTCCTAATAATTTTGATGATTGGTTGTGACAATTTGTGCTAAATTTGGTGTGGTTTAAAACTTTTCATTTACCACCAAATAAAGTGCAAGGGTGATAAAGCATTCCCTTAAATTTGTGTGCTAACGGCAGAACATTGTTTCTTTGGAAATCTCCAAGTCAAGCAAGGAGAAATTCGTCAGGCTGCGGTATACAACGATCAGCGGAGTTCCATTGATTTAATACATTCACACAGCGGTAAAAGCTGCCGCTTCATTTTGGCGCCCGAACAGGGACATTTGTGTCAGGACAGTTGCTCAGGAAAGTTGGTCAGAAGGCATGGTGTATAGAAGGGAAGTGCAGGTAAAAAGCGCTAACAATCAATTAAGTCTTCGAGTAACGAGACAGTGATTTTTAGCACTTGCAGTACTTTTTTACATTTACATACATACTCATATATTTATGCAAATGCCTTGCGGACATTTTCAAGGTTACACATTTGCAAAATCTGTAACGTAGTATCGGAGCATAGCAAATAAGGCACCATAGTACAGTTAGCATAAAAGCAGTTAATTTCATTTCATTTCGTTTCGCTTGAAGTCGAATTTAGTAGCGGTACAATTCACTTCGGTTGTTGCTTGTCACCAAGGGCTTTGTCTCTTTCGTTTTTTTTTTTCGTACTTTCTCATACGTGATTCAAAGCAACAACAAATCTCACTTTGAAATATAACTTGCTTTTAGAAACTAACTGAATACTTTGCCATATTGAAAGCAATAAAATTCAATATATCTGCTTATACTTATTTGTGAAAATCATTTGAGTGACCAATTGTTCACACACACATACATATCTAAGGCCCAAATAAATTTAAAACATTTGCCTATACTTTTTTCGAAAATTTCTACAAGTGACTAATTTGTCCGTACAAATTTGAAATCGCACACTAACATTTGGAAATTTTGCATAATAAAAATGGCTCCAAAGAAAGATAAAAATGATGATGAGCACCTTGAGCTCTTACCGTTAAAACGAACCAAAATTATGGATTCTATTTTGCGTATTAAGAAATCGATTTTAGAAAAAACCATTTCTTTAAATCCTGCGGAAGTTGAATGTCGATTAGACATTCTTAATAAATATATTGAACAAATAATGAAAATTCAAAATGAAATTGAAATGTTGGATAACAGCGATGATAAAAGAGCAGATTTAGAAAACATTAGCGTGAGTGCCAAATCTCTTTTTGTAACATTAATAAATAAATCAAAACGTAATAGTACTGCGGACATGTCAATGAATGCTTTATTCTCGCCACAGTGCAAGCTTCCCAAAATGCGTTTACCAAAGTTCAGTGGAAAATATTCCGAATTTAATAACTTCATAAGCCTTTTTGAAACTTTGGTCGATAAAGATTTAACACTGTCAGACATTGAAAAATTTACTCATTTAGTTTCATGTTTGTCAGGTGAGGCTCTTGGAACAATAAAGGCTTTTCAAATAAGCGATGCAAATTATCCAAAATCAATGGCCTGTTTAAAAAAGGTTAATGACAACAAGTGTCTAATATTTTTTGATACGATTACTCAACTTTTTGAACTTCCACAAATAGTGAAGCCTTCAGCTTCTGCATTGCGTACAACAATTGATACGGTATCTGCAACTTATGCATTGTTGCTCTTATTAGGGAGACGATAGAAGCATAGCAAATGCAATCATAATCCATTTTGTCATGTCAAAAATTGACACAGAATCCAGAACAAAAATTGAAGATAATTTGTATTACAGTAAACTCCCGCTATGGTCAGATTGTGAGGCTGTTCTCACTCGAAGATTTCAACAAATTTCTGCAGAAGAACGTCAAAGTTAAAGTGTAATCCAAATAAAGTAATTAAAGGAAATAATTACAGTAAAAATAAAAATAATATGGTTTCGCTTTCAGTTTCCAAGGAAACAACTCCTCTTCCGCCTTGTTTATATTGCAAGTTAGTTGGACATGCAATTAGCTCTTGCACTTCTTTTAGCAATCTTTCTGTGGCATCGCGTTTTGAGTTTGCTAAAACAAACCAATTATGCATTAACTGCCTTAGAAATGGTCATTCAGTTTCAAAGTGCAAAGCCATAAAGTGTAGAGTATGCAACAAGCCTCATCATACACTTTTGCATATATATCACACTTCTTCATTATCCCAGGCTACTCTGCCAGTTTCTAGGTCAGCTGCTTCAAACATTTCTTCGGATTCGGCATCCAGTAGTAGCGCCAATGTCAACTTAGCATCAAGTCAAGTAGACAAAGTTATTTTAGCAACAGCTATCATAAAGGTAAAAGACATTTCAGGTCAATTTCACAATGCTAGAGTGCTTTTAGATTCCGGATCTCAACTTTACTTTATTTCTGAAGAACTGGCTCAGAAACTTCGATTAAAAAAAGAGGAAAAGTTGATAAATATAACTACTCTTAATTCAATGAAATCCCCAATAAAGCATAAAATTCATGCGCTTTGTCAGTCACGAGTTAATTCTCATAAATTTAACTCTGATTTTTGGATTTTAAATTCCATTTCTTCAATTCATCCTGATGACATTTTACCTCATCAGCAATGGAATATCCCATCAAACATCGAATTGGCGGATCAATTCTTTTATAAGCCTCACAGAGTTAACATGTTGCTAGGAGCGGAATTGTTCTTCGATTTACTCTGTGTTGGCCAAATCAAATTAAATTCAAATCTTCCAGCAATTCAGAAAACATTGCTAGGATGGATTATTTCGGGAAATTATAGACAATCTGCTACTTGCTTGTCAGTTTCCATAAATACGGATATTATTGAAAATCCAGTATCTCTTGATTCACTGCTGCCCAAATTTTGGGAAATGGAAGAAATTCCTGCAGACACAAAACCTAAGTTTACTTTTGAACAACAGTCGTGTGAAGACTCGTTTCAAAAATCAGTCATTCGTTTAAGTTCAGGAAGATTTCAAGTGAAACTGCCCTTTAAAGGAGATTTTAATACTTTAGGCTTGTCATTTGAAACCGCTAAAAAACGTTTTTTATCCCTTGAGCGTAGAACAATAAAGGATTCTCAATTGAGAGAGATGTACAATAATTTCATGCGAGAATATCGGGGCTTAGGACACATGTCTTTAGCTCCTCTTAACATTTTGTCAAAACCACACTATGTAATTCCTCATCAGTGTGTGATTAGGCCTGACAGCGTCACAACAAAACTTCGCGTTGTCTTTGATGCTTCATGCAAAACGTCTTCAACCATTTCGCTAAATGAAATTTTGATGGTTGGACCATTTATTCACGACGACTTATTTTCGATTTTATTGCGTTTTCGTTTGAATAAATATGCGATTACAGCTGACATATCAAAAATGTACCGTCAAATTATTATTGATGAGGCTGATCGCAAATTTCAACTGATTTTGTGGCGAGAATCAGTTTCTGAGCCAATTAAAATATATCAGTTGAATACGGTTACTTATGGAACGGCTTCAGCTCCATTTTTGGCCACCAGATTGTAACGAATTTATCAAATCACCCTGTTTGCTGTGGCATAAAAAAAAAATATATATGCTCTACTGTTCTTGCAAAGCGGTAAAAGCACGCCACTCAAACGCTTTTCTTTTCTTTGTTGTTTTGCTAAGCTATTTTTTTTTTTTTTGTTGTTACAAGACAATAAAATGTATGTATGTATATAAGTAGGTATGCTAAGCGAAACAAAAAACTGTAAATATATGGCGTGAGTGACGGTAGAACGGGAACCAGCAGCAAGTCGACCGTTGAGTGGCAACAGGTGGCCAAAAACGCATCGTAGCGTCAGTTGCTGAAAAATTTTGATACGCGTCGGTCGCTCGTGTGCATTTGTCGCATTTGGTTGTGTCGCTGCCAAATCTTTGGAGAGCTAGACAAAAAAAAATACAAAATTATAAAAAAATAATAGTGAAAAGTTTACCAGTTGCCAGTTTTTTTTAAATTGCTAAAAGATAAATGCACACATTTTGGAAACAAACAATAACGGAGAAATTGTGAAATACAAAAATTTATGAAAACAAAAAAAATCAGTAGGAAGAACAAAATCAATTGAAATGAAATGGTGTTTGCCTTGAAACGGTGCTGAAAAATGAAAAGCAGTTTTCCTAAGGTTTAATGTAAAACTATATAAATTTAATTTAAATAATACACTAAAAGAGCAGAAAATAAGAAGAAAAAATAAATACCTCAATGTAAGTGCATTATCTTCCATAATAATGAAAAGTAAAAACCAGAATTTATATTCTCAAATACAAAATGTGACGAATCAAAACATACATACAACTACTGCAAAATAAAACAACATAAAACAATAAAATAAAACTGAAATTTATCAAACTAAATAAAAAAAAACGATACGAAATGCAGAAAATAAAAATTAGTAATAAAATTACATTGTAATTAAACAAAAAAGAAATAATTAAACCATATAAGCTACCATCAATAAAATTAATGAAAATTTACAGAATTTTGAAACCAGTTTTATTTAAATAAAAAAAAACTATTTAAAAGAATATGAATACAAAAAAATATTCGCGGTTAAAATATTTAAGAAAAACATAGAATTAAATTTCAAATCAAAAGTAATGTGCAGAAAAAAAAAAAAATCGAAAATGTAATAAAGTTATACGAACATGAAAGATGATGAATTCAAAATAAAACATTTTAAATTTCAAGTAGTGGGCAGTTTCCCAGAAATAACTTAAAACATAACGTGCATAAAACTACCATGCATTAATTCATTAATAAATAATTAAACAAAACAAAAAAACATCAACTTTGAAACCACTAAAGAAAATACTGAATGTTAAAACCCACATAAAACAAAATAATTTTATTTATATAAAGATGAAAACAAAACATGATTTTGGATTTAAATATTAAGCATAAATCAATTTAAATGCAATTAAAATAACAACAAAAACAACAAATTTACATAAATAAGATAAAAAAAAAAAAAACAACATCAAATAGCCGCTGCAGCAGCCAGAATCAACACCAGCTACAACCAGCATTGGCGAGACTTCAGCAGCAGCAAGCAGCGGGGTACCCCAAACATATAAGTATCTAATTTTTTTTTTTGAACTAAACTATTTTATTAATTTTAACATGCTATGTATAACATACATTATTTAACTTTTGTCTAAAATTTAATTTAATTCACTACATTTTTTTGATTAAAATTGTAAAATATAGTATTATACATATTACGTCCTACAATTTGAAACAGCTTCATACATTTAAATTCCTACAATAAGAAACAAAAAAAAAAGAAAATGAATTTGAAATTAAAGTTAATGAAATTAAAGAAAAATTAAATATTTTTTTTTGAAAATATGAAGATCTGCTAGGCAGTAATTTTAGGGGAGATGCCGGGGTGGTAGGACCGTGATGCTAACAGGAGGGATTTAAGGGAAGGGACCTGGGGTTTTTCTGCTCCCCGTTTGTAAACTCTTTTTTTTATTATTTTTTTTCTATGCATACGCCTAGATGCGGCTTTGGGAAACCGCGGCCCTAGCCGGGAAGTCTGAGTGCTTGGCACGAAAGACTCGCGAGTTTTTTCTTTCCGCCCACATGCCGCGCGTAACAAGATGTTTAGTTCATCTTAGCGATATCTGTAAAAATTCTCACCCAGCAGCTTCTATGGTGATTAAAAGAGATTTTTATGTGGATGATATGCTAACAGGTGCCAATTACTTAGAAGGGCTTGAAACAATTCGTCTACAAGTTACAGAAGTGCTTAGTTCTGCTGGGTTTTACTTGGCAAAGTGGTATTCAAATCACCCTAGCTACTTTTCAGCAGAGAAAGATGAAAAATCACTTCAATTTAATGATTCCGATTTCACAAAAACTTTGGGCATGAAATGGTTTCCGAAGAACGATAACTTTACGTTTAGTCTAGATCCAAGTTTTGATAACTTGAGAGCCACAAAAAGAAACATTTTATCAGTTTCTGCAAGGCTTTTTGACCCTCTCGGACTCCTATGCCCTATAATTACAAAGGCCAAAATTCTTCTTCAAGAATTGTGGCTTCAAAAATTGGATTGGGACGAATCTATACCAATGAGTCTTCAAACAAGTTGGACAAAATTCAAAGAAAACCTCAAAGAGCTCAGTGGAATATCTATTCCACGCTTTGTGAACGCTTGTCCAGGTTCTCCAATCCAAATTCATGGCTTTGCAGATGCTTCCATTCGTGCATATGGCTGTTGCCTATATGTGAGAAA
Organism: Tricholauxania praeusta; assembly: GCA_949775025.1. Taxonomy (NCBI): domain Eukaryota; kingdom Metazoa; phylum Arthropoda; class Insecta; order Diptera; family Lauxaniidae; genus Tricholauxania; species Tricholauxania praeusta. The sequence continues at coordinate 39,491,021 of OX459030.1, read as the reverse complement.
TAATTTTGCTCAGGAAATAACTGTACGTTTGCTAACCGCAAAGTCTAAAGTAGCTCCATTAAAAACAAAATCATTGCCAATACTAGAGCTATGTGCGGTGCATTTATTGTCAAAGCTTTGGGCTCGAGTAAAGCCATTATTTAGTGATTGTGAAATCGAGAGCACTACCTTTTGGACGGATTCAGAAATCGTCCTTCATTGGATTCAGGCACATCCATCCACTTAAACTACTTTTGTAGCAAATCGTGTGGCAGAAATTCAAGATCTGTCACAGGAAATAAAATGGATGCACGTACCTTCTAAAGAAAATTCTGCAGACATTGTCTCCAGAGGCTGCAACGCCGATGAATTACAAGCTTCAATTTGGTTATCGGGGTCTGCCTTTCTGCCAAAAAATTCCGTCGATTGGCCAAGGCCCAAACATTCAAATTTGAGTTCGCAAGATAAATTGCTTGAGAAAAAATCAAGCTCTGTCTTGCTAACTCAAAAAACGAGCAATATTTTCATTGACTTGATACTCAAACACTCGTCTTTTTCAAAACTCATACGCATTTTTTGCTATATATATCATTTTTTAAAACTATCAAAAAATGACAGTTTTGACTTGACTGCGGCTGAGAAAAATTTCGCTTTCTTAAAAATTATGGAAATAACACAAAAGTATGAATTTTCAGATGAAATTAAAAAATTAGAAAAGTCGCTGCAGCTTCAACCTCATCTGCAAAAATTATGCCCGTTCATTCAACATTATAATGCCAATAAACGTTCAATTTCTCTTGTTCGTGTTGGCGGTACGAGTCAAAATTTCCACTACTCATGCCAAAAAATGCATATATTATACAAATTTACCTAAAATATTTGCACTTGCAAAATTGCCATGCTGGACCAAAAACACTTGTCTCGTTACTTCGCCAAAAAATATGGCTTATCAATGCTAGAGAAGCATGTGCCAAAACTGTGCGTCAGTGCGTACACTGCTTTATATATAAACCGAAATTGATAAACCAAATAATGGGTTCTTTGCCCGCAGATCAAGTTCGAGCCATTCGACCTTTCTCGATATGCGGAGTGGATTTTTTCGGTCCAATTTATGTATCCCTACATATTCGGGGTCCTCCACCCGTTAAAATGTACATTGCGGTTTTTATATGCTTTAGTTCCAAGGCTGTACATTTAGAACTAGTAGTAGATCTATCAACTGATTCTTTTCTTTCCGTTTTAAAAAGGTTCATCGGCAGACGCGGAGTTCCTCAGAAGATTCACTGCGACAATGCTACGAATTTCGTGGGGGCAAAAAACGCGATGAGAGAGCTAGAAGTCGCATTCGAGCGCCAACGCCAGAAACTGCAGCAGTTTGCAACCGAAAAGGGAATCGAATTCGTATTCACCCCGCCACGAGCACCGCACTTCGGCGGCCTTTGGGAGGCAGCAGTGAAGCAAGCCAAACATCATTTGATGCGCATAATGAGCAACGCTCATCTCACCGCAGACCAATTGAACACCGCATTGGTCGAAGTGGAGGCCATCCTAAATTCAAGGCCGATAGCAGCCATGTCCAACGATCCAAACGACAACTCAGCCTTAACGCCAGGCCACCTTTTGATAGGCGAGGAAATCGTTTCGCTGCCGCACAAATCCGTCGCAGACGAGAAAATCAACAGGCAACCTTGTTTGACACAATTTCGCACGTTATGTTTAATCAAACGAACATTTTGGCAAGCATGGTCGAAAGATTACCTGCACGATCTCCAAGCACGCTGCAAGTGGCACAACGACCAACCAAACCTCAACGTGGGTGCTCTGGTGCTCGTCCACGAGGACAACTTACCTCCCCAACGATGGATGCTGGGAAGAATCACCGCCGTATTTCCAGGAAAGGTGCGAGTAGCGCAAATTAAAACTGCTGCAGGCGAATTTAAACGACCTGTTCAAAAACTGGCTTTAATTCCACCGTGAAAACTTTAAAGTTCTTCATCGGGGCCGGTATGTTTAGGCAGATCATTTATTACTACATATCTCATTATATTTTTTTACTCACTGAAATGAATTATATCTAACATATTATATAAGTATCTAATATATTATTCGTATTCTTATAATTATACTTATCTTTTACTTATTTAATGTTACTGTGACACATTATTTAAAAATCATGCTCATTTAATTATTTTATTAATTAATTTATGGCAACACTGCGAACAAATGAAACTAGAAATGAATACTTGTTGCAATTTGCCTTTTCGATTGTTTGAAAATCGATTACGACAAGTTGTCTAACATGTGTGTAATCTTCATACAATTCCTTTGTTCTTTTTTGGCTTTTCTGGTTGTCGTTTGTTTGCAGCGTTTGTCACGGTCACGGTCTTTCCTCTTTTTTTGCTAAAAAACACTGTGGATTTTTAAGTGTTGTGTTACTTAATCTAAAAAATAAAACTTTGAAAACATTTAAAAAACAAATAAGGATATAAGCCTTTCCTAATAATTTTGATGATTGGTTGTGACAATTTGTGCTAAATTTGGTGTGGTTTAAAACTTTTCATTTACCACCAAATAAAGTGCAAGGGTGATAAAGCATTCCCTTAAATTTGTGTGCAAACGGCAGAACATTGTTTCTTTGGAAATCTCCAAGTCAAGCAAGGATGAATTCGTCAGGCTGCGGTATACAACGATCAGCGGAGTTCCATTGATTTAATACATTCACACAGCGGTAAAAAGCTGCCGCTTCAATTATAAAGGTAAAATTATCATAGAAAATTATATTTAATTTACTAATATTTTTTTGTTTTTTCATTTATAGAATGCTGCAAAATGACAAATCAAAACCTGAAATGACGGCTGGTCACCGCCGCATTTTATTACGTTCATCTCCGTATGAAAACTTACAAATCTACTACATTACAAAATACAATATATTTTTCCTTGTTTGCAGCATTATTATTATAAAGGTAAAATTATGATATACAAAATTATATTTAATTTACTAATATTTTTTTGTTTTTTTCATTTATAGAATGCTGCAAAATGACATTGATGGATCAAGACAGTTTACCTACCTGTGTTTATGTGTTATTGGCAAACAATACAACAAAAAAATATATATACATTAAGTATATGCTAGCGATTGCGCTAATCTGCGCTTCAGCGAGAATGCAGATAATGCGCCGCTATAACGGTTTCAAACGTTCCAAAATAGAAATAGTTTAACATTTTATATGTTATGATCAAAGATATTATTTTGTTAATTTTTGAATTAAAATGAAACCAAAAGTTTTTTATTAATCAATTGCTTATTAACTTTTGGATGTATTTGATAGTTTTGTGAAAATTTAATGACATTTAACTTGGCATCCAATTTGTTATAATCAACTTATTGGAGCTCTTTGAACGTATGTTGGATCTTTTTAAAAATTAACAAACTTCATATGTGTTGATATCTCAAAAACTGCACATAGGAAACATTTTTAATATGTTTTGTCGGAGTCAGTTCTCTATTCTGCAACAGAAACACACACGGGCTATAAATGGAATTGCGTCACTTTCAAAATCATCAGATTTATAAAGTTAATTTTTTTTCTATACAAAATTAAAGGTTTTTCGCAATTCAAAAAAAAAGGGTATTGATGAATGTTAAGAGGTGTTTCAGCTAGAATTTGTAGTTTAAGAGAAACCAAACTGCATACTTATCTAATTTTTGTTAAGAAAAATGAGCGAGCCGATTTTTGTGTCTGCATACCTCAAATATACATAGTGTAGTATAGTTTTAACATACACCATCGCGTATATCTAAAGCAGTACCAACAACTATATTAAGGATATCAGCACCGTTACGTTTCTGCAACGTGGAATGCCGGCATCGCTGCATATCACCTTTCAACGCATAACGATGTTTGCATATCTCACATTCATATGGTTTCAACTGTAAATGAAAACCCTTCATATGCTGAGTTAGCCCACCACGACGCTTAAAGACGCGCGCGCAAAGACCACACTTATGTCGTTTTTCTTGAGTGTGCGTAATACGATGTTGGTATAAATTTTTGGAGGATCCAAAAACTTTTGAGCACTCATTACATGCAAATTCTAAACTGTCATTTAATTGTTTTTTAATAGCAGCATTGCTCATACGTTTCTCATTAGTAGTTTTTATGCAATCATGTTTCAATATTAGTTCACTTAACAGTTGAAAATGTTGCTGACAAAGGCGACATCTCACAGCACAGTCAACTGCCACAGAAGATAATTTACAAGTAGTACCCATATTATAATGTTGTAGCAAAGAGTTGATACTTCGAAATTTCTGCCTGCATATGGTGCATATGAGATGTAATGATTTGCGTTGCTGCAAGGCCAAATTATGGAATCTGAGATGTGCAGCTAACACGCGTTTGCGTTTGCAAGAAATTTCATGATTACGATAAAGACGCCAGTGTGTAAAGCTCATGCTATGGCAAGATCGGCATTTAAAAGTTTTTAGCTGGATTTTCATGCATCGCAAAGATAATGATTGACAAATATATTTCATGTGGTTGGTAAGCGCTAATTTACTCAGGAAATATTTTTCACAACCAAAACAAGTAGCAGAGAATTGTGTACGCAGTTTGGGTGTAGGATGAAAATTCTGTTTATGCCGTAACATTTGATAAATGGTGATGAAATTTATAGAACAAACTTTACATGTAAATCTTTTTTGTCCATTAAATTTTTTGGAATCGCAAATATTTTTTGCTGAAAGCACGTGACAGTTTTCTTCAAGTGCTTTGCATTTCTGCAACAGCAAACAATAACGTTGCTTCAAAAGTTGGAAATTTTCGGCAACTGTATGCAGCCTAGTTTTTCTCTTGTGTGAAGCTGTTGTGAGTTTTGTTTTCATTCTTAATTTATTGTTGAGAGCGAATGCTTTCGTTCTGCTTTTATGTGGTAATGGTGTTTTAAAGATGTGTTCATTTACTGCAGATTTAACATTCTCCTCAGCATGTATTGGTGGTATTGGTATTGGTGTTGGTGGCAACGATATGTCTTTGCAAACGTTAGGTACATGAGTTTTCTCAATTTCAACACAATTTAATTCAACTGTTTGTACGCTACTTTGATTTTCTATTTCAGGCCCACATGCAGTCAGATTTTTTGAATTATCCTGTTCCGACGTTTCAGTAGTTTGACAGGAATTTACTTGCGACCAAGCACTATTTATCAGTGCATTTAATTGTAAAGTTTTAATATTTTGCTGCCAACTTTGAAAATGCTTAAGCTGTTGATTAAAGTAACTGGTTTTTGGTCCATGCTGCTGAGACTGCTGTTTATTGCTAATGGCTGAAAAGTCTTCATATGTTTCCGGATTTTTAACATATGCTGTATTCGTATCTTCATCACCATCATTAGTTTTTGTATTCTGCTTCATTAAATCGTTGGCATTTTCTAGTAAAATTTCGTTGTTTCCATGTGTTATATTACTGCTTGGCAAACTGACCATAGGAGGGAGGTTAACTTCAGGAGTATTCATATGAGTAAAGTTTACATGTTGCTGAAGGGATTCAATGCTAAAAAATTTTAGCTGACAGACAGCACATGCATGCAATTGAAATGCTGCGGTTGACTTAACGATGCTTTCATTTAAAACGACAATATTTGGTTTAGTGGAAGGATCTTTGTTTCGTTTACCCGGACTGAAATGATTATTTGCATCTGTGTTAACCTTGCTATTGATGCTGATCGCTATTTGTGCTGGAGTTTCGTTAGCAAATTGTAAACGAGATTCAGCTATTGCACTTACAGATGTGACAATCGGTTTCGTTGAACGTTGGTCTTCCATTTCTTCGATAGCCCTATATGCAGTTTCCATATGCTCTTCATGGGGGAAAATATTTTGAAAATCTTCTTCTACTTCAGGCGTAGTATTTTCCTCCGCTTCGTGTTGTTCATATGTTTCAGTCTTTTCTTGTTTACAATATTTTTTTATTTGCCACTCTTCTTTCAGGTCTTCTGCTGGACAGGCATAGTTATGTTCATCAATAAGCATATGCGCTTGTAGCAGTTGATGAGCCTGCATCACATATTTATTGGTCTGTTGCAAGGCACCTGGCATATCATCATCTGGTATGTCAATAAAAGGATCATCCAAATTTATTATTTCCATAATATCACAGTTATTAATAATGTCTTGTGTATTTAGCATTGGAAATTCATAAAATCCAAACTTTTGTTCAACTTCATCTGTTGTCTCTTGTTCCTGTTCACAACACTCGTCAATACCCATATCTAAATCGTCTGAGAGAAAACTATCGAGACCTTCAGCGACTTCTTGTTTTACTTTCACTACGGGTTCTTGTTTTATTTTTAACGTTCGCGTTTCGGCAGCTTTAGTATTTGATTTTTCAATTAGAAACTTCTTCTGCAACTCACGTTGTGCCTCCAGCACTTTGTCAATAAATTCAGAAAAACTTTCTAAGCGCTTTAAGCATTGACGACACATATCTTTCGGTAGATTATCGTCTTGTTGAATATTCAGAGTAGGAAAACATTTTTGTATCATGCCGAAAATTTCGAAATTTGTTGAGAATGTCACAACAGCATTGGAACAGAGTCCACAGAGTCGACAGTTGGTTTTTGTACTATTTGGCGATGATGTTGTGTTTCTATTCTGAGAGGAAGAAGAAACCTAAAAATAAATATATAAGAAATCTAAAATTACATTGTATTTACGGTAAATGAGAAATATCAAATAAAGAAATTGGTTTGTATGGTAAATGGTAGATTTAGTACCTTGCTCTTCAGAGTGCCGGGCTACATACCCTATGTTAGCGTCAATAAACTGTGGTAACTAATCGCCTAATTTTGAATATGTTTTTTTTGTCTTTGGCACTAAGCGTCACCTAGGGACCCTTGTTGGAAGATGATTTAAGCTTGAAGAAGGTTTTGTGTAATTTTTATTTGAAGTGGATCAATGGTAAGCGAATTTTGTTTCTTTGTATAGATAGCACTCACAAGTCGTTGGCAATGTTTCGACTGTATAATTTGCCATTAAAAACTTGCTGTTAAAATGAAATAGACACAATTGAGGAGGTGTCTTATGACCTTCTAAACAAAACCTGCGATACCTGCTCGTTGAAATATGCAAAACCTAGACTATTATGTGCCCATAGTACAGGTAGATTATGAAATGAGGTGGTGCACAAGATCATAAACATATATTACTTCATTACGGTTAGGGTAGTTGTTGCTGTAAACACGACGTAATTCAGAGTTCGCATACATTAATAAAATTCAAAATTGACCTGATTTTGTTTGAAATTTAAGTTCCCTTCAAAAAGCTCCTTCGCCACTATTGGAATATCTTTGCAACCATAAAAGCTATCGCTTATGTTTTTGGCATTTTTGGATCTGTATTAAATAATCAATTTTTTAACAAGTTGGTTGTCATACATTTTTTTTACACCACACCAGCTTAAAGTTTGAAAAAAATATGGAGCAACACGAAAATTTTGAGTTCAACATCTATTTTTTAAAGAACCACGGTATCTACAGCTCAAAAAAAATGGTCGCATTTTTTCGTAAATATGAAAAAGGTCGATTTTCTCGAAAACGGTGCGATTTTTACTAAACATGATTTTGCTTTTTCTGACCCGCCTTAAGGTCGTCCATCTGCTGTTAGAAGGTTATCCACTATTTATGGGACACCCTGTATGGTATGTGAATGTGAATATCTTTAGCTAGACCACGCTTATTATAACTATTTAGAACATACTTCACTCTCGTCCGATTCGTCCTCATCTTGAAAAGTCGTAACATGTTTCAGAAGTTTTCCCGGAGTTGATGTTTTTATTGCCAATTGTTCCTTAGGTTTTGCATTTTGAATTCGCGCTGGCACTGTTGGTTCAGTCAATATATTTTCGCCCACTCTTATTGTCGGTACTGCTGTTTTCTTAAGGGTTTTCCTTGCATTCAAACAATTAAAGTCTTCTGGCGTAAAATGTTGGCTGCAAATAGCACTCCATTTCGTTGGCTTCCACGCTGGGCCACGCTGCGCAAAATCTGTCCATTTTTCAAGTAAATCCTTCCGTCGAAAGGGAAATCTAACAAAGAAAACCATTTAATAAATTACCCAACGGAATAAAACAATTTTGTTCACTTATGGAATGAAATGTTTTCTGCATGGCCATATCTGTCGCAACAATTGAAAACCACACAAAATGAAGGCATTTTTAGTAGCTAATATTTATTCGAATTTCGTACACTATTTTTTAGATTTTTGCACAAATTCTAGTTCAAGACCGAATATTTTTGTTTTGGGAAATTTTTTATTTATGTTGATAAACGTCAAATTTGACTTGCCAACCATTCATAAAAGTAAATAGGAATGCAATCCATTATAGATTTGTTATTATAAATTGTTACTCATCGTTTACACACAGAAACTATTTCCGAAAATTCTTCTTGTTTGTGGGAAAATCGAAAGGTATCCGAGGTACAGAATTTGTTATTTGTCGCAAACGCAAAACGAAAATCATAAAAGAGAGAAGACAAGAATTTGTTATCATAGAATTTCTAAGTGTAAACGTTGACTTACCGAAAAGATATATGATTCGTTTTTCGTTTTGATTCGAAGGGACTAACTATGCAAGAAGCTCTTTATGAAAATTTTTCTTGTTTTATACGAGAGGGAAAAAACGAAAGGGTTGAGTAGTACAGAATTTGTCGTACTTGGAAATTTTCTTCCGATCTGTTCGCTCACTGATATTGAACTTTGATTTTACGTTTGTTGTGGCGGGTCAATGGATTAATTGTTTTGACATTTATAAGCAAAAAGAAATTTTTATTTTCGTGCGTAAACGAAAAACAAAATTCAGTAAAGACAAGAATTTCTACCACAGAATTTCCTAGCGTAAGCCTGCACATAGGCTAGTTTAACCTACTGTTAACTTTGAACGAAGAACCTGTTAGATGCTTCAGGATCACAGCAAACATTTTGGTGGCTATTATGTTATTTACACACAGCGTTGAATTTATGGTATAACGCCACAAAATTCCTACTGAAACTAATGTCTTCTTTAATGTATAACAGTCAAAAGTATAAATTTAATTTATTCTTAAACATAAATTCGCTCATTGAAATATTAGCCTCAAAAATAACTTTATTTTAGTAATTTGTATTTCCACCTTTGCCTTGAATGACAGCTCGAAGTCTTTTTGGAACACTGTACGAAATTCGTAATGATTCGTTCGTACCGTACAATGTATGAGCGCTGGCTGTCAAGCCTAATGCAAATTTTTAATTTTAAATAAGATGTCATGCAATTAACTTCGATATGGACGCTTATTAAATTTTCTGCAGTTGATGCTTGATAGCAAAGAGGATCCAAAGAGATCTTTGCTTGATAGCTTGCTGTATCATGTGAGCGCAAAGCGTTCAAGTCATGCTGCCCTAATAAAAATTCGGCGAAAAACTTGCTTCGTATAACTCCAGACAAACATTTATCAGCTGACTTGTACATTCTTATCAGCTGACATAATTTTCACTGAAATTTAAGCTTAGAGAGAGACCTATTCTAAATTTTGAGGTGCTGGGTGGAACAGGCTGAGAGTAGCAAGGTCATACAAGGTCTGTAACTTCAGTGTGTTCATTAGGCGGCAACGACAAAAATTTTGCTAGTAAAGAAGGCAGCTAATTGCACTGAACCTTTAAGACATGGCTCAATTTATTTGCAATGTACAACAACCTGTAATCAGTGTAGTCTTTTGTAAAATTAATGGTTTTAATGCTTTAGCAAGAACAGTCGCTGTTGGAGTTGGCTCCCGAAGATGGCAGCACAAAAAATCCACGTAAGCAAATACTAATATCTAGATCAAATTAGAAATTTCATTAATTTGTGCATTAACCTAGCAATTACGATCTAGTTGTTGTGGGTGGTGGAATTGTAGGCGTTGCGTCAGCACGTGAAATTTTGCTACGTCATCCAAATTTAAAAATCGCTATATTAGAAAAAGAAAATAAGTTAGCTGTTCATCAAAGTGGTCATAATAGCGGTGTAATACATGCCGGTATTTATTATAAACCAGGTACTCTCAAGGCAAAACTTTGTGTAGAAGGACTACACTTGGCGTACAAGTATTGCGATGAAAAAGATATTCCGTATAAAAAATGCGGTAAGCTTATTGTGGCCACTGATGAAGTAGAAGTAGGACGCTTAATGGACTTGTATGACCGTGGTCTTAAAAATTGTGTTCCTGACTTAAAGCTCATCGATGGTCCACAAATCCAGGAAGTTGAACCATACTGTAAGGGTGTGAAAGCACTTTGGAGTCCGCATACAGGTATAGTGGACTGGGCTCTAGTCACTCAGCATTATGGACAAGATTTTTCATGCTATGGAGGCAATATTTTTAATAATTTTAAGGTTGGTAACAAATAATTTTACAAAGCATTGCATTAACTTCACAAGCTAACATGATTTTTGTGTCATACTCTTCCAATTTTTATGTAATTGTTGTAGACAGTGATTATGTTTCCTGACGGTTGTTTTATTTCAACACAGTTTGGTGAAAAAAAGATTAAGAAAAACATAGTCGAAGATAGCAAACGTTTTCAAAAAGACCACATTTGAACTTTTTTATTCTCTCTGGTTTCGAAGTTCCTCCAAATTTTTAGCTCCTTTAACTGTGCCATGTATGTTGTATTTTAGAGAATATTTAATGAATAAGAAAGTAAAATATCCATCGAGCCTTGTAGTCCGAATCTATTTTTAACATAAAACTACTACATATTTGAACCCTAAGTGCGTTGCCAGAATGAAAACCCTATAAACGATGAACTGCACGGAACCGCTATATTTGCGTAGTATATACTTACCTCTAAGCCTTTTTCCCAGCCAATGCGAATCAAACAAATTATGATTAGTACATATAAAAAATTTAATTTTTTTATAGCATCCAATAAGTGTTAAACATTTAAGTCAAGTATTTAATATGTAATTTACCATTTTTTATGTGTTCAATGTGCAATTTGATTCTTCAATACAAAAAAAAAATACGTGTATGTATGTATATGTTCCATAAATTTTTCTAAAAAAAAGGATTTATTCTACACTTTAGGACGGGACATAAAGAGAATTTTTATGAAGACGTTTTTTATTCGTTGCAATTTTCATTAATTAAAGATAAAGAAAGTTTTGTTCAAATGTTTCCAAAAATGGGTTTTCGATTTCTTTGCGTGATGAATTCTTTCATAACCCTTCGCAAATCTAAGGATCCAGTTTTATCCTTATAAAGATAAAGAAGCGTTGTATGGGTAAGACGTTTTTGGATCATTTGTAAACGAAGATAGGTATTTAACTGTCGCAAAGCGCTAAATAACCTTTCACAAGAAGCTGCTGAACCCGGCACTATCATTATTAAATGTGCCACTCGATAAATCTTAATTTAGAAGATGTTTCGTTGTGTGAGATGAACTCCGAAGTTGGTCAGCGATTTCAAGACAGCACGTTGGTTTGTTGCCAGGCAACAATGTTTTTCAATATTTGGAGTTGAGGACGGAGGTTGGTCAGTTCAAAATCACCTGAGAAGCCCAGTTTTGACTTCAAAATTCTATCGGTGGGTACATTTCCTTTGTATGCATAAATTAGTATATTTTCTAATGACTCTAAAAAAAATTACAAATGAATTATCGTTATTATCGATTGTGTTTGTGTTTGGCACAAAAAAAATATGAAAAAGAAAAAATTTTTCATTCAAATGGAGCAATTGAAATTGAGTGATTTTCAAAAAAGACCAAAAAAGTCAGTTTTTTGGACTTTGAGCGCTTGTAACTCCATCAAACCTTATCCGATTCAAGCAAAGAGCATATCGTTAGAAAGGGAATACAAATATCTTTCGAATGCTGAAAATCGTTTTTGAGTCAAAAAAAAAAGTATAGAGATATAGTCAAATAAATGAAAAAATTGCCGAAAAAGGGGTTTTTTGAGGATATTTCGAAAACGATTCTTATGAAAAAAAAAATTGTTGCCATTTTTGGAATCTGCGCCCCAAAATACATCGAAAAAAGTCTATGAGAAACCAGATCTTTTTTCTTGTAAACTAGTGTAATCGATTTGTTCTAAGCGTCTGGTTCTGGGCTCAGAAGAATATTCAAGTTCAAACTTATCAGCTTCATTCATCGCCTCTTTAAAAATTCTTTCAAATTCTGTATCGGAACGGAGTCTTTGAATTTCTTGGGCCAAAAGTCTCGCTGCCTGTTTCGCACCTGTGGCTATTAATCTTGGATCTGAAAGAGCTCGAGCAAGTTGTTCGCAAGGACCGACAGTTTTAATACTCAGATGTAGGACTATTGATGTGACTATAATTATCATTCACAAACTATTGGAAACTTTGCTTGAAGCTCAGTTCATATATTCTTTCTTAAATGTTCATTTTGTCACATTTCGACAGACTCAAGATGTGAGATAATCACATTAATAAAAAGATTTGCTGAGTCCCCAAAATGTTGATCAAATTATGTTATAAAATTTTCCAACAAAGTGGGTATGGTTTTCGGGAAACTATCGATCGAGGAATTCAAATCTGTGATTTCTTTTTCTTCTTCTTCTTTCTTTCTTATAAAAAAATTGACAATTGACCGAACAAAAGTAAAAAAGTACCGATTTTCCACTTTCTAGCTGCAACACCTCAAATATTATGTTACCGCGATCCCATGGTACATCTGTTTTTATGTACTGTTATTTGTTTAAAAGAATGCCGCAACCATATATCATTATCTTATTTCAATACCAAGATATCTGTATTGCTCTAAATTAACAGACCTGATTTTTTTCGAATCGGAGTCGACAAATTTGCATATATTGTATTTCCGAGTAGGGGGGTAAAATGAATACTCTGCCCTACTTCCAAAATTTCTGGAGGCAGCTGCCCCCCTTTCCCCGGTTGCGACGCCCCTAACATACACGAATTATTTTTTATATGAAAACGCGAAACTCGCCTTGTCCACTTTTGACGAGAAATCAGAGAATTAAGGAATTTCGTTTTTTATCTTAAACTACATAACCAACAAATATAATTTTGAAAAGTGGTAAACTGTCTGGACAAACTAAACGATGGAGGCAACTAATATAAGTTTAAGAAAACATTTTAGTTTTTCTTAGATATTTGAAGAGTTGACAAGGCACGTTTTGCTTCGTGGCTCAAACCTCAAATACTTTTTTTATTAAAATTTTTACTGATTAAATGAAATAATGCTTTTACTTTGTACTTTAGGTAACTAAATTTACTGAAACCAAAGATACTGAAAATTCAGCTGATTATCCAGTAACAATACATGGCGCCAAAGAAGGTCAGCAAGTACGTACACGATACGTACTAACTTGTGGAGGTCTGCAATCTGATCAACTAGCTGAACTGACAGGTTGCCCGCGAGAACCACGCATTGTTCCTTTTCGCGGTGAATACCTGCTATTAGCAAAAGAAAAATGTCACATGGTACGCGGCAATATTTATCCAGTGCCTGATCCACGTTTTCCATTTTTGGGTGTACATTTTACACCGCGCATGGATGGCAGTGTTTGGCTGGGGCCCAATGCAGTATTAGCTTTTAAGCGCGAGGGGTACACGTAAGTTTTTAATATCAACAATAAAATGCGATAATAGCGTCAATCTTTTTATTGGTTACAGTTGGACCGATATTAATCTTTTCGAACTTTTTGACGCGTTGCGTTATCCAGGCTTTATAAAGATGGCAGCTAAGCATCTAACGTTTGGTCTGGGTGAAATGGCAAAATCAGCGCTCATTCCATTACAAATGAAAGCTTTGCAGAAATATATACCTGATATAACGGAATACGATGTAAAACGTGGACCAGCTGGTGTGCGTGCACAAGCCTTAGATTTGAGTGGTAGCTTGGTTGATGATTTCGTATTCGATCGTGGCGTGGGAATCGGTGTATTAGCCAAGCGTGTGCTACATTGTCGCAATGCACCATCACCTGGAGCAACTAGCAGTTTGGCAATAGCAAAAATGGTTGCAAATAAAATTGACGCAGAGTTTAATGTTGGAAAAGGTTGCTAAAATCATGTTCCATAAATATTTTTTTAGTGTTTCACAAATTAAAGAAACTAAGTTCTGTCTAACAATCAATTTTATAACAATAGGCGAATCTGTATTTATGCTTAAGGCATTTATTTTTTTATAATTCATACACAAAACTATTTTACACTCGTTCGTAAAATAAAATTATTTATAACACATGCCATCATAAATCCCAGTATTTTAAAAACAAAGTCCTTATATTAAATTTAAGCTTTATCAAAAATATTGTCCACTTAAGTTCCTGTCATAATTTAGTAAAGGCGGTGTGATACACGTTTCAGTAAAGCGTAGTGGTTTCAATAGCTGGTACCACGGTATCAGTGCAAAACGAAGCAAAGGTGAAGGTCATAAAGATATGGCTTTGATTTATATCTCACTTCCGATTAGCCATACTGAAAGTTAGTTTTAACAAAAGTAAAAACTAGACAGTCTCCCACAAAAAATGCTCAGTTCATTTTCATATACAGTGCGGCCTCGTTCAACGTCACTAATAAAAACCAAGCCTGTTGGAATGATGGAGTCAAAAAATATTAAGTACCCGGGTGTAGATATTTAATAAAATATAAAAATAAAATATAATAAAAACAACGTTAATTCATCAAGAGAAAATTATCATTTATTTGCTTAAGAAACCATCTGTAAAAGCATTTTTCCATCTTGGGGTATTCACAAACCCTCAGTACTATTCGTTTTCCAGGACCAGCTTCGGTATTGCTGATGAGCTTTTTTAACGTAGCTTCTTTATGACTTGAACGGCATATTGTTGATTTATGTACATAGTGTTATTTACTTAAGGTTTTCACAATTATACCGTCTTTTAATTTACGTATTATATCACTTTCCTGTTTAATTAACAATTTAACAATCTCACGGTGGGCTTTAACCAACTTTTAATAAAAGTGTGATTTACAACAAAAAGTTTAATTGGAGATTATTTGGGATGTAATTAAGAGTCGATATATGAAAAACATAAGAAATCCTTAGAGCTTTTTTTTTTAATTCCATATTTACTGTTTTTTAATGATATAACATATCTAAAACATACGTATGAAATTTAAGTTATTTGATTTTCTTCAAGTTTTGACACGTCAAAATACTTTAATAGATAGCACTACAGTCTAAATTTCAGCTTCCTAGGTGGTCGGGGTCTAGAGAAAAAACCATATTTAGACCTGGAAATAGTCGTGTTTAGTCCGGTTTAAAAATATTTGTTCTAAAAGCCCTCAATTCTAAATTTAAAGTTGTGGATATCAATTTTTTTTTTTTTTTTGTTATGTCATCTTTTATACATAAAAAATAATTTGAAGCCTCTAGACTTTAAGACTTATTTTTGCGACCCCATTAAGTTAAATAAGTTTTAGTATAATATGACTGCTTTGAAAATGGTGTACGAAATTGTAGTTTTATTCATAATACTAAAGACCGAGCTTATTATGTTTATCTATTTATTCGAATATCTACGGAGCTGAAATTTGGACAGTGAGACTGTCTTTTTAGGTTCTTTAACTTGTCAAAATTTGAGCACAATCGGAAGTTTTTTAAATTTCATACGTACGTTATACACATATTATACTAGATAATATTAAAAAAAAAAGCTCTAAGGATTTTTTTCCTTTTGATGCATTTCTACTTTGATTAACATCACAAATAGTTCCACATTCAAGTTTTTGTTGTAACACAACTTGTCATTTAAACTTGGTTAACGCCCACCGTGATCTGTTTTGTAACACCCATTTTTTAATATTTGATTATTAGTCAAAAACTAACAAATAGGACAATACCGCAAAGCAAAAAGTATCCAAATGTGAAAATTTACCGCCTTTCTTTACTTTGCCTTTTTATAAAAATGAGTCAATAAAACACTACATTTTCATTTCCAGATGTACATTTCGGTGTATTAAACACCATCATCAGTGGTCATTTTTATTTCTAAATACAAAAAACATTAAATATCTATTTTAAATACATAAAAACATTTATACATACATACAAATTGTTCAACTTTTCAGACAAAAATATTTAATTTTAAATTTTAGCTTACAACGGCTCCTCTTAGTGTGCCATGAATCTTAAAACAAAAACCAAAACATAAACTTTGAACTTTGTAAAAGCTTTACGCTTTATGTTTTATTTTCTTTTATTAAATTAAAAAGAGATGACCTGATCGGTGCATCCATCGTATTCATCATGATTTTATTGTTCTTATGCATATGAATGCTTTCATATGCGTCTAAGCTTTCTTCTTTTTGCACTTGCTTTATTAATTTTAAATTTTTTATTGATATGTTGTGGTTATTTTCTAACGCATGTAAAGCAATAGCTGACTTATTAGGCCTAACATATTTGATATGCGAAAAATGTTCGTTGAACCTCGTCTCTATGTTTCGTTTTGTTTGCCCTACGTATTTTTGTAAACAATGAGTGCAATTGACCTCATATATGCCAGCTTTCTTGTTATCATCTGTCTTGTCTTTCGTTGTTCCTAGTTTATGTTTGAGTTTATCGTTTGATACAAAAACCAAGTCAATGTTTTGCTTTTTGAAAATGCACTTTAATTTATTTGTTATTGCAGGCGCAAAATGTATTTTTATGCGCTTATTCGATTTTGTTTCTTGAGCTGAAGTTAATGTTGTAAAATCTTGTTTTCTCGATAATTTGGATTGTTTTTCAACCATCCTCGTTATGATTTCTCCTTCGTAACCATTTAACTCCGCAACATATTTGATGTACTCAAGTTCTTCCATGTAACTTTTAACACTAAGCGGCAATTTACAAAGCCTAAAAACCATACTATTGAATGCAGCTCTTTTATATTGCATAGGACAAAAAGAATCACTTGGGATATACCGCGGAATATTTGTAGGTTTCCTGTAAATTGCAAAGGACAATTTGTTATTTGCCATTCTAGTAATCATTACATCCAGAAAAGGTAGTTTTTTCTCGTTCTCCATTTCGCTTGTAAATTTAATTGTAGAATATTTAGAATTTAAAATAGTTAAAATATCATTAACTTTATTTTTGTGAACCACGGCAAAAATGTCATCTACATATCGGAACCATACTCTTGGAAGATTACCTTCTAGTTCTAAATCACATTCAAATGAAGACAGAAATAGTTGAAGTTACTAAAAGTATGGCTAAATGAAAGAGAATGGAATTGTGAAAAGAAAGAAATCTATTTAGAAGCTGCTAAATTATGCATGAACCACAACTGTTTTCAGTTTTCTAACAAATTTTTTAAAATAGTTGAAGGCTTTGCGATGGGAAATTCGCTATCACCCTTTTTAGCGGAACTATTTCTGTCTTCATTTGAATGTGATTTAGAACTAGAAGGTAATCTTCCAAGAGTATGGTTCCGATATGTAGATGACATTTTTGCCGTGGTTCACAAAAATAAAGTTAATGATATTTTAACTATTTTAAATTCTAAATATTCTACAATTAAATTTACAAGCGAAATGGAGAACGAGAAAAAACTACCTTTTCTGGATGTAATGATTACTAGAATGGCAAATAACAAATTGTCCTTTGCAATTTACAGGAAACCTACAAATATTCCGCGGTATATCCCAAGTGATTCTTTTTGTCCTATGCAATATAAAAGAGCTGCATTCAATAGTATGGTTTTTAGGCTTTGTAAATTGCCGCTTAGTGTTAAAAGTTACATGGAAGAACTTGAGTACATCAAATATGTTGCGGAGTTAAATGGTTACGAAGGAGAAATCATAACGAGGATGGTTGAAAAACAATCCAAATTATCGAGAAAACAAGATTTTACAACATTAACTTCAGCTCAAGAAACAAAATCGAATAAGCGCATAAAAATACATTTTGCGCCTGCAATAACAAATAAATTAAAGTGCATTTTCAAAAAGCAAAACATTGACTTGGTTTTTGTATCAAACGATAAACTCAAACATAAACTAGGAACAACGAAAGACAAGACAGATGATAACAAGAAAGCTGGCATATATGAGGTCAATTGCACTCATCAAAGAATATCCAAAGAAGTGAAAGTCTTTTGCGCCAAAATTTTTCACTCTCACCTATTGATTGTCAAAGTCCGCTAAAAACAGTGTAACCGTATTTTGGAAACTAAATTTTTTGGAAATTTATTTCTGATTTTGGGCATTATTGGGCGATTAAGGAAAAGCTTGGGGAATTAAAAAATATTAATATGTACATAGCACAATAATTAGTTCTTACATGGATTAATTGTGATAATGCGAACATATGTTGTAAATTAATAAAATTTATGTATCACCATCTATGTGTCTTGTTTTTTCATATATATATGGTTTATTCTCATAATTAAGAATTGCTTTGAAAGTCCCTTATATTTGTTTTACAAAATATGCAAACGGTAATGAAAGTTTTTTCTTTGCCGCTGAAATAACTTCCTTAACTATGTTCGCGTAATAAAAAAAAAGATTTTAGTATGAAATTACTGATGTGGGGGATTATCGCAATGGTCGCATTTTTATTTTTCAAATTCAATTTCAACTTGCAATTTAGCTTTTGTTGCTACGTCTATATACGATTTTGATTATAAGCAAATATATTCTTAACTTTTTTTCACCGCTGTCTTCTTAATTCAGAAACTCTGACTTATTAATAAATGGATGACCTGTCAAATAAGCATACAACATGCCAAATAGTGGAATCCGAGCAATTGCAAGACACACAAAGATTTTGGTGCAAATATTAAGTTCTATGAAAAACAATATTGGAAGAGTAAATTCTATAATGATGATGTAAAACTCAAAACATTTGATGATAAACATCCACTAAGTAAATTTTAAAACGAAAGTTTGGACTTAATTTTCACGAAAGAAAAAATACATTCAAACTGAACATATAATAGATACCAGTGAAATTAAAAATTGGCCTTCTGTATAAAAGTAAATATAGTAGTAATCTCTCAAGAATTTATGTTTCGAATAATTATATGAAATTATTTTTCAAAATCTTAATGGGATACAAAAACAATAATATTGATATTTTTCATTCAGGGTAATTGAATTGCTTAACGAGAATACCTTTCCACACATTTTACGGCACAGACGATATGTATTTCACAGTAGTGGCAACTTCTTAACACCGTAGTGAAACGAAAAAATATTGAAAAATATACAAAAATATGAAGATTTCAAAATGGATTTTCAATGATTTTTGGATCTTGCAAGAGAACTTGGGTACATTTTTGATTTTTAAAAATCTTTATGATTGTTTGGGTGTCTATAAAAATCGTCATATTATTCAGAGTTTTGCATAAAAAGCTTATGAAAGGAGGTAGAATATTAAGAAATTTTGTGAAAAAAGTGTGGTGAAAAAGTTTCACATTTGTTGGTGCGGG
Organism: Tricholauxania praeusta; assembly: GCA_949775025.1. Taxonomy (NCBI): domain Eukaryota; kingdom Metazoa; phylum Arthropoda; class Insecta; order Diptera; family Lauxaniidae; genus Tricholauxania; species Tricholauxania praeusta. The sequence continues at coordinate 39,471,597 of OX459030.1, read as the reverse complement.
GTTTTTCTGAAACGGTGAGGTGTAAAATTTTGTCCAAACTTGTACTAGAGCGGGGGAAAAGGAAAAGATTAATGCATACGTGGGTTTGGTGAAATTTTTTTAGCTTTGGTGAATAAGTACAGCTGATTTTGAAGTTTCTCCAAATATGACAATTGAAAAATATCAAAACAGCGTGAAAGAAGGTAAGCGATCACATAATTTAAATGATTGAATTTAAGTAATTCAATTCTATTTTATTATTAAAATTTCAATAAAATTAAATTAAAAGTAATTTGGTTTCCTTGTAGCTACAACACGGACTTACTGCTTCTCTACAACTGTGGCTTTCAGGCGATGGTCGTGGGTACTGCCATTCATCAGAAGTTGTTGTCGCATACTGTTTCCGTGATTTTACTCATGCGCTTGGCGTAATTCCATCATCATTTGCTGAGAATACTAACCTGAATCCAATCGCAACAGTAACAGCAACGAAATCATCATGCTCAAGGTGAACGAAATGCCAGTGGCATTAATGTGCGCGAATTCAACAACATATTTGCTGCTATTACGAATAACAAACACTCATCATCATACTCGTCAAGTTCCACATACGGCAGTGCCATAACCACCACAGTTGGTGGCGGAACCACAGTAACGGGCACCTTCTGTCGCCCCGGTCATACTTGCTGCAAGCAACAGTAAAATAACGCATCTCTGCCGACAAGAGCTGGTGCCAAACCACCACATACAATAGCTACTGCAATCAATCACCGCCATTGCGCCGCCGCAATGAGCTGCTGCTTTTACTAATGTTTCTACTTCAACTAATGTAAATGATGTGCAGTTTTATGTGACAAAACATTGATAAAAGTTTAAGTTAATTTGATTTTATTGTTTTGTTGTTTATGATTGAATTTACTATGTTACGAATTTCAATCCAATTTTTTTGTTGTTGTTTTACCCTCTCAAATGGAAATAAAAATAGTGAAAAAAAAGTGACGTTCGCATCTGGTTTCGGATATATAGCCCTCGGAAGTTGCGGATATAGCTTTTGTAGAAAACCTTATAAGTTGGGAACGCCTGCATAGATATCAAAAATATGGATTTCATAAGATAGATAATTTAATGGCCTACAATAATGATCTGCAAATCTTTGATATCTAACCCATAGTTTTGGAGATATGACCAACTTTTTTTCAAAAACAGTTATTTTTTCCATAAAATGTATTAATAACTTGTAACTTTTTTAGCATGCTAAGAAAGCTTAACTTATTTCCTTTCAAATGGTATATAGTTTGTTGTAAATTTTTATAATTTACCCCCTTCTGAACCGAAAAATAAAAAAAATGCAATAAATTCTTATGGAAACTATGTATTTATTGACAAAAACAATGATAACCAACAACAACAATGACTATTACAACAACGATAATTATAATGTCGAATTTGACAGATTAGTAAGTTGCCATATGTGATGATTTAAGGAAAAATCAAAAACTAAATTGATTATTACATATAAAAACGATGAGAGTATCGCTTACTATTTTATTTCTTAATTTTATTTAATAATATCATATATTTTGTCTAAAAAGTAATGAAATTTTCATTTATAACCAAAAAAATTTCAAGTATATTCCAAATTTGGAATAAAACACCCTAAGTGGTAAAGCCACATATAAAATATTCACCACAATGGGGTCAGTTTCAAAATGTGCATAAAAAATTTATTTTTGTTTTGCGCTGGTATTAGCATTCTGCCGAGACTTTCGCTTCTTTCGATATTCTTTGGCACTCATTGTTTACAAAAATACGTAGGGCAAACAAAACGAAACATAGAGACGAGGTTCAACGAACATTTTTCGCATATCAAATATGTTAGGCCTAATAAGTCAGCTATTGCTTTACATGCGCTAGAAAATAACCACAACATATCAATAAAAAATTTAAAATTAATAAAGCAAGTGCAAAAAGAAGAAAGCTTAGACGCATATGAAAGCATTCATATGCATAAGAACAATAAAATCATGATGAATACGATGGATGCACCGATCAGGTCATCTCTTTTTAATTTAATAAAAGAAAATAAAACATAAAGCGTAAAGCTTTTACAAAGTTCAAAGTTTATGTTTTGGTTTTTGTTTTAAGATTCATGGCACACTAAGAGGAGCCGTTGTAAGCTAAAATTTAAAATTAAATATTTTTGTCTGAAAAGTTGAACAATTTGTATGTATGTATAAATGTTTTTATGTATTTAAAATAGATATTTAATGTTTTTTGTATTTAGAAATAAAAATGACCACTGATGATGGTGTTTAATACACCGAAATGTACATCTGGAAATGAAAATGTAGTGTTTTATTGACTCATTTTTATAAAAAGGCAAAGTAAAGAAAGGCGGTAAATTTTCACATTTGGACCCATTTTTTAGTTGATCAGGAATTCATTAAGTTGTAGGTAATGCAATTCTATACAAAAATGTTTTAATAATTTATTACATATCACCGGTTCATGATGCATAGTACATATATACTACTAAAGCTGGGGATTGTAATACATTGTCAAACACTGACCAGATTGATTAATTTAGTTTTTCAAATATACTTAGGAAATAACTTTCAATTCTTAAGCAACTAAGAAATTAGCGGTCCTGTGTTTGACCAAAATCAAAACTCTCTGGTCATACGTAAAAACTGTCCTAATTGCAGCAGATGTTGAGATAAAGGTGAATTAATATATGAGATAAATTTTAGGTTCATCCGCGTATATTGAAACTTTAGTGTTACTGATAGCTTAAGATAAAATATTTATAGTCAGAATAAACGGAAATACGTAAACGAAGAATAATTTTTGTTGGAAATCGAAATCATGTGAAAGCGGTTTTTTATATTATATGTCTTTATTTGCAATATATTATTAAACAATAAGCTAATTTTATAATATTAGAAACTAGAACAATTGTGCATTATAGCATCATACAAAATTCTTGAGATTATATTATAAATTATCTAAATTGCAAATTAGAAACATTTATTCTATTTAATCTTCTAAAAAGTTACCTATTTAGAGATACCCAGTGCTTTGGACAGATATTTTTTTTTTGTTATGTTGGAAAATTATGATATATATGCAAGGTAATGTTGGTAATAACCCATGGCGCTTTAGCGATAAATCTTAATGTTTTCGATTAGTAACGTTATATTTCGACATTCAATTAAAAATCAAAATTTTTTACTGTACGCCAAAGTTATATTGCTTAAGTCGAAACTGGCTTCAAAATGATTTTATAAAGTATCCGCGTGTTGTTTAAGTTTTGTTCTGACTTAGGACCTAGAAGACAACATTTTTTTGTTTTCATATTTATGTGAAGTCGCTTGGCCTAGAATTTGGAATTTGAGTCCCGTATAAATTAACATTAGCACGACCTTTCTTCTCGTAGAGATGTATCGTGATGAATGATGATAGCAGCGTCTTATGCATTGAAGCTTATAAGGCTGACTTTCCTGAGGTACTCCTGTTTGCATATTACAAATACCAGATAATTCTCGACTAATATTCACGTAAAAAATATGGGGTGATTTTGCAACTAGTACAGTATCGAAATTTTTTCATTTTTTTCCGGTCAATTTTCAATTTTTTTGCAAGAAAAAAACTAATAACGGATTCGAATTCTCTGATTGATAATAACTAATTGAAATAAAAAAAAAATTTCAATCACCATAATATGCAAATTTGTCGACTCCGATTCGAAAAAAATCAGGTCTGTTAATTTAGAAAAATGCAGATATCTTGGTTTTGAAATAAGATAATGATATGCGGTTTCGGCATTATTTTAAGCAAATAACAGTATTTTAAAAATGATGTACCAGCGGCAACATAATATTTGAGGTGTTGCAGCTAGAAAGTGGAAAATCGGATTTTTTTTACTTTTGTTCGGTCAATTGTCAGTTTTATTATAAGAAAGAAAGAAAAAGAAGAAAAAAATTACGGATTTGAATTCCCCGATCGATAGTTTCCCGAAAACCATACCCACTTTTTTGGAAAATTTTATAGCGTCTGTCACTTGCACCATTTTTTAAATCCATATTTTGGAAAATGGGTTGTTTACTTAAAACAGAAGGCGCTAATTCAGTTTTCAATATTAACCTTAATCCATATAAGGCTACTGTAATCCGCTGACACATCGTGAAAAAATCAAAAAGTTTTTATTTTGAACCGCTCTAATGTATATGTATATATGTAATATTAGGGCGGATTAAATTGTATCGAGAAACATTTTTAGTCCGGAAACTCTATTTTTCTTGAAATTCGTCAAATTTTAAGCAAAAAAGTCCACTACACCATATGGCTACAGTGGATTTCGAACTTGCAACTTCTTATTTGAAGTAGTTAAAACTATACAAACTGCTTATAGCGCCATCTGGTGGCAGTTTTCAGAACTTTAAAGCTTTTCATTCTCTTTCTCAACACATAAGCAATAAAATTATGTTTTCCTTGTTCAATTTGGTTTGATAGTTTCGAAGTTATTCAAGTCTTAACAACTCACCCTTCTGCTGTTACGAGCTGCAGTCTCATATTGAAAACTTCACACAATTTCACCATTCGAACAGAAACAGCAGCAGAGATGAGTTCTTCAACAATTTTGTTTAAACTTGAATAACTCCGAAACTAATGAACCGATTTGAATGAGGAAAACGTAATTTTATTGCTTATAACTTGAGGAAGAGAATCAAAAACTGCCACCATATGGCGCTATAAGTAGTTTGAATAGTTTTAACTACTTCAAATAAAAACTTGCAAGCTCGAAATTCATTGTGTTCATTCATATGGTAGTGGACTTTTTTGCTTAAAACTTGACGAATTTTCAGAAAAATAGAGTTTCTGGACCAATTAAAAACTTAATTTACCCTAATGTATATCCTAAAATTTTAAGCGAAAAAAGGTTGGGGTTTTTGAGAAAATCAACCTAGTTTATTTCGATAGCAAATGTTATAACTCCGCCAATTTTCAACCATTTTCAAAATTTTTTGAAGACTATGATAGAGAATGAGAAGTTCTATTAGAATCAAAAGAGAAAAATTAATTATTTTGATTTGAATGGAAATGCCGCTCTTTTGAAAAAAATTTCAGCCATTTTTCGATTTTTTACACCTAAAATTGAAATTTGCATTACATTGTTAAAAATGTTTTTCATTTAAATCTGGGGAATACGTAACCTCTAATATCCTCTGAAAAACGACATATTTTATCGGTAACCAATTCCGCAATTTGATGTCAGTCAGACTGCATGATTTGAAATGTATTCGGTCTCTACGTTCCAGTAATATGCGAAAATTGACCTTTCCATACTACCAGGCCTGAGCTGGGAATCGAACCTACACTACACTATGCCACAGGGCCGGCAATTCCACTGCCCAGTCGCTGGCAGATAATGACGAAAGACACTTGGCAGATGTTTTCAAATAACCTTGAGAAACTATCTGGTGTAACCACAAACTCTTAAAGGTCTTTGTAAAAACACCCAACACCTTTACACTTAAGTCGAATGTGAACTAGCGCTAAGTAATAAACTTTTAAGTATCTGCATGACTAAACATCTGAGATGCGAGGTATCACTATGAACCTACCTTTGTCTATGTCTGGTTGCTAAGCCGCCACTCTAACCTAACCTACGTAAAAGCTAAAAAGGTTGTATGAAAATATTTTAGGGTTGGAGTTTTAGTCGAATTCAATGTGACCCTCTATAATTATGTGCCATCAGTTTTATTCATTTGCAGTTGTTGTTTTTAAAATGTCTTTCACTTATTACAAAATATTTCAGGTGTCATACTGCTTAGCTATAAATTTGATTATTTTTTGTCTAATTTATTTCTAAGGCATGATTTTTTGATTTCGATTTTAGTTGTTCCTTAATGCCGAGTACACGAATTTCTTTCTGCATTTCTTGTTGAGGAAAAAGCAGTGATTTGCACTTTTCAGATAAGGCTCTTAAGCCATTAGCTGCATGTAAACGCATTTTTTGATCACAATTTTCATCAGTTTCAATTGTTTTCAAAACGCGATACAGAGGCAAAAGCATTTCTTCAAAATCGACAAGATTTTCCATGCCTTCAAGCAGTTCGGATAAAACAAGCACTGCTGCGCGTTTTGCCGGTAAGTATTTATTTATCGTGAGCTCACAGTCAATAAGGTTTATTAACTATAAGGATTAAAAATTTTATTTAGTACTAGCGAACACATTTTTTTTATATTTCTTAACTTACCTCATTAAAAAATGTGTGAACTTGAAAACAAAGTATGCGACACAACTGCGATAGATTTGAAAATGATGACCAACGAAACTCATTTATTGAAGACCGTGCACCGTGCATGAAGCAGTTGAGTAAGACATCTTTATATTTGTAGCAAATTGGTCCTGAAAAAATATTTTTTTTAATAGTTTTATTTTATTTTTTGGTTTGGAGAAATCGGAATACAAAAAATATGGTTTAAATTTCATAAAAGTTGTAATTTCAAAATATATAGGTTAAATATAAAATTTATTTACGATTATTGTAGCTTTCTTATGATACCCACATTTTGGATATCAATGCAGGGGATCTTATATTGATTTTATAAAAACAATATCTGCAACTTCCAACGACTACTACATCTTTGAAACTAAATCCCACCAACTCGTTTTGTATTTTTTTGTTTTTAACCTCCTATTAACCCAACAAATTAGGCAATCGGAGCTAAAGTAAACCCGTTCCGTTTTAACATGTAATGAAGGTCATATTTTTTCTTTTGTGAAAAGGAAGTTTTTCGCGGTATTTTTGTTACAGTTTATTGATAAAAAAATGTAACTTTGCCGATTAATTTTGGATCTCTGCACTTACCATACATCAAATTAAATTCGTGCATTCTATAGTTTAAATAAATTATGAATTTCGCATCCTCTTATGAAAATGTTAAATGCTTTTTTATTGCTCGGAATACCAGACAATAACACTTAACAGTAGATTCTAAAAGATATCAAGAAGGCATGTATCACACAAGTTTTAGTGCGCAATGAAGTACAAATTTACTTTAAAGCGTAGGTTATTTATGTTACTCAAATTTAAGATTTGGATAGAGATAAGCTCCTGGATATTTTACATTAAAATATCATTAAGATGATCTTTAGGATGGCGATAAATAGTTTAGTTTTGTTTGGATAAATTTTGAAATAATTTTCAGGCATTCAACAAAACAGTTGAAAGAGATAGAAGTGAATAAAATTTGAGTATCATCAGCAATCACAGTTAGCAAAACGAATTGTATCAAAAAGACCAGGTATGCGCCAAATTATTGAGTGGTTAAACTAATTTTAACTGTTAATTTACTTGAGTATTTCATCAAAAACGAATTCAGTTAGTAAATCATATCAGCAGTTCAAATCCAATTTACTTTGCATATTGTTTTTTTGTGTATACTAGAGTTCGCACAGTGGCTGAAATTCAACCATTAAAAATACTTTTGATATTAAAAAAGTGATAAAATAGAGCTATTTCTTGCCATCGCTTCAAAAATAATAATCATAGTAACATGTTGCCCAATCCCTATCTCTATCGTTTCCTTAGAGTTCAATGTACATATGTATACCCAAACCGAATTTCATCAAAACCAGTCGATTACTTTAGCTAAGAAAACATATTTTTCTGTTAGAGGCGTGTCGCCTCCTACTTAAAAAAATAAACTTTTCTCAAGGTTCAATCTATCTCCATACCATTAGATTATGACCATTAGTTTAGCTGTGAAAACATATTTTCCTATTGGGAGCGTGACACCGTTCACTTCAAAACAAATACCTTTCTTTAGGGCACAATCTATCTCTATATCAAAATTCATCAAAATCGATCCATTAGTTTAGCAGTGAAAACTTTTTTTCCTGTTAGGGGTGGTGCCACACCTTCTAAAGGAACTTAGAGTTTCAGAAATCTTTTTTAGGGTTCATTCTATATCCAAGTCCAGTTCAATCAAAATCGGTCTATTAGTTTAACATTGAACCATTTTTTCTTGTTAGGGATGGTATCACGCCCACTAAAAGAACTTAGTTTTTAGAAATCTTTTCTAGGGTTTAATATACATTCTAAACTAAATTGCATCTAAATCGGTCCATTAGTTTAGCTGTGGAACATTTATGTTTGTTAGGGGCGTGGCACAGCCCACTCCATTAGGCTTACCAGATGCTCTGCCTACAAAAGTAGTGCATGGGACAAAAATTCCAAATTTCTAGTGAAAAGTAGTAAGGTAGTTTTGCCTTGCAAAAGTAGTGCATTTACTACTAAAGTATGCCATCTGGTAACCCTAGGTTCAATCTATCTACATACCAAATTTCATCAAAATCGATGAAGCGGCTCAGCCACGCTGTCATAAAGGCCAGTGCCACGCCCTCTTAAAGAAATCAGAGTTTTTAATAATCTTTTTCAGGGTTCAATTTATCTTCAAACCAAATTTTATTAAAATCGGTCCATCCGATCTGTCAATGAATAGTGTTCTAAATTAAACATCTCTTGGTATTGTTATAAAAATAAATAAAGAATTTCGTGCCTTGATTAAGCATAACTTTTTGCGTAACTAAAGTGTGAAAGAAATAAAAGAAAAGTTCGATAAATATTATGGTGAATCAGCACGAAAGATAAACACGCCGGGGGAGCACCAAAAACAGTGACCACTCCAGAATAAGTGTATCGAGCTGAAAGGGGACTATGTGGAAGAATAAACAATAGTTTTGGCAAAAATCGTGTGTGATGCCGGCAGCATCTTGAACGCCCTAGTACATATATATATGTCATATATTGATAGACCTTTTTATATTACCAATAAATAAATAAAATTAAATAAAATACAAATACTTACCCAACTCTTTGCTCACTTTAACAATTGCTTCACCAACAACCAAACGAAAGTCTGTTGCAGCATTATCATTTAAATATTCATCGGAGAGCACTTCCAATACCTCAGCTTCCATAATGTCAATTAAGCCAACAAATAAACGTACACAGTTAAGAAATGTATAAGATTCCTTATGCTTTAATGTGGTCAGGGCCAATGCAATTATAACATGGCCGTTGGAAAGAGTGATTGCATCACGTCGACGCAATAGATCTAATAGCATTTGGATACCGTAAACTTGTAAATGTGATTCGTTAGACCCAATAAGCGAACGCGCATAGTTAAAAGGCGCCAAGGTTTCTTGTGTTGTACTTTGTTGTTTAAAATCTTCCAAGAGTAGCATAAGCAAATAGTCAATGCGTTGTTTTATAAGTTGATTGGGTGTTTGAGTCTTAAGAGCTTTAAGTATTGGTACGAAGTTAAGGTAACTCGCTGGTGTTTGTGTAAATTCGAGTATTTCCTGTGCCAGTGTCAACATTATAAGCAATGTTTGATCAGCAGATTCACGCTGCTCACTTGAAATAGCAGAACGTTTTTCAATTGATTGACGTAGAAAATTCATAAACACTGAGCAATTTTCGACAAGCTGAGACTTAAGACCATCATGTGAAACAAGTGTATTGAGTGAAAGTAAAATATCAACTTTAACTGGGTATTTACAATTTAAAAAAGTAATTAACTCCTCCTGCGTTTGAAGCAAATCAATCTGAGATGTTATTGTACGAATATCATCATCTTCATACAAAAAGTCATACATGTGTTGTAGCAACGACATAAATACTTGATATGTTAAAATGTTATGATCACCAGTCAGTAATAGTTCAGGTAAAGCTACAGCGATAATGTTCTCCTGTTTGAACTCAGAGGAAGCAATTTTTAGATTTAGAAGCGTGCATTCAGCGTTGGGATAAATCAAAATCCGATCGTGCAACTTCACCCAACGACCATCAGAGACACCTTTATAGAGTTGTCCAACTATATTACATAACTCTACAGGTGTTCTGTTGGATAGGCAACGTATTATCAAATATTTTATTTGATTTTTTTGCAAAAAATTTTCTGGCAGAGCATAAAATACTTGTAGCAGTAGCGGCAAGTAAAAAATCAAAATTTCACTTGGCAGACATTCAACGGAAGATGTGCAAAATATATGATAAAGCTGAGATATTAAAATACAAAATTCTTTATGCTCCATTAATATTAGACCACTTAGCAAATCATCGGGCTGTATGAGCTGTTTCAATGAGGAATGTAACCACGATTTGATTTGAGCTTGATTTTCTTCATTCAAATCATAAAGACCACGTAATGCGAGCAAACCAGCACCCATACTATCCATCATGGACTCATTAAGCACACACGAATTTATAAATTTAAATATTTGTCGTAGCATTATCGCTTGAAATCGTTTACTATGTCCTTTAAATGTTACAATGTTGGCAATAATACCAAACGTTTGCTTGTTATTGTGTTCTGCATCCTCTTTGCTCTGTTGTGCTGTTAAAAGTGTTGCAACCAAGGTAGTAAAACCATCTTTGGACAATAGTTTACTTAATAATTCTTGATGTAAACGCTTTTGTACTTGAGGTGGTATTTGCTTAATGCCTTTTAAAAATAGAATATTGCGAAAATATTCCATTTTTGTAATGTTGGACCAGATAAAGTTGAGCTTTTCCTGCAAACTTAGTAAAAATTCTTCAGTTAACTTCAGCTCGTGCAGATCATTTGCGATGAAAAGAGTAAAAATTCCTCCGATATAATCGCGCACAACGCATTCCATAGAATTTGCAAGATGAAATTGTTTTATGCCAAGTAATCGTGTAAATATTGCTATAGCAACTTGTAAATGCGCATAGTGTGGAGTATTCTTATCCTGAGAGTGTGATGCGAAAATTGGATGGCTGCACAACAGTGGATGAAGTTGTTGACGCAGTGCCAAATTCGCCAAGTCTTGTATGGCTTCAATGCATAAATTAAGATGACGTGAAGAAATGAGGTCTTCCTTAGCGTCGCTGTTAAAATTCGCGTTGTTTATTATGTAAAGCAACACATGTTCCAGGTAGATGCAGTAACTGACATCTTTCGAAAATTTTTCGAACTGCACCAATTCTGCCACATATTGATATGCAGAAATTTCATTGACTAAATCTTTAATATCAATTTTTATGTATTTCGCTAAAGTGCTAAGATTTTCTTCCAAGCGTATTTGTTTGCTTTGTAATACTGATGACAAAGTTTCTGTGGACGCGGATGGCTGTGCTATTGTACATATATAAATTAAAAAGTTTATATTTGAAGTTACTTGTAGTACTTACTATCTGAATCAGACAATTTTAATGATTCCAACACAAATAAATATTTCGGCAAGTTTGCCATTTGTTAGAAAATTTATATTTTCTAGTTTAATCAATTACCATTTGTCGCAAGTATCTTATCGAAACAGTCACATATGTTTTTATAAGAACAGATGTTTGAACATCTGATGGAGTAAAATGTTTGAAATATATCTTTATTCTACGCAATGTCGCGTTCAGAAGCTACGATATAAGTACAAACAAAATTTGGCCATTCTTATCCCATATCAGGGATATCAAATCAAATTTTTGTAAGAAAGAAAAAGCATGCGGACAGACAGAACCTAATGCGCTTGAAGAATGCGAGAGTGAATAGCATATATTTGCTATCTTAATAGCATGTGATGTCCTGATATTTGATAAGATAAGATAAGATAAGATAAGATAAGATAAGATAAGATAAGATAAGATAAGATAAGATAAGATAAGATAAGATAAGATAAGATAAGATAAGATAAGATAAGATAAGATAAGATAAGATAAGATAAGATAAGATAAGATAAGATAAGATAAGATAAGATAAGATAAGATAAGATAAGATAAGATAAGATAAGATAAGATAAGATAAGATAAGATAAGATAAGATAAGATAAGATAAGATAAGATAAGATAAGATAAGATAAGATAAGATAAGATAAGATAAGATAAGATAAGATAAGATAAGATAAGATAAGATAAGATAAGATAAGATAAGATAAGATAAGATAAGATAAGATAAGATAAGATAAGATAAGATAAGATAAGATAAGATAAGATAAGATAAGATAAGATAAGATAAGATAAGACAAGATAAGATAAGATAGGATCATATGGAAATAGGGCTTTATTCGAAATATTTAGCCAATTAAGTTTTAGTTATTTCAGTTTCATAGCAATTAGTTAACCAACCAAATTTGGCAGGTTAACTAATAGTTAACTAACAGCTGATTGCTGTCATAACGAAAAAGAACATAAGAAATAAAAACACAAAGCTTATTGGTTTTTTTGCATTCGATGATGTTTTCAAAGTTTCCGATCAGCTACAATTAGCAATTTATTTCGTCTGCCGAAAATTTAGAAGTTCTTGTTGAATCCATTTCGCAAACTATGAAATGTCAAATAAAAAGCAAATGTTTTGTGCAGTGATGCCAAATTTGTACAAAAAATTATCATTAGTTAACCAATGGACTGTGAAACTGAACAACTTAAATTCGGTAGTTAACTAATAGACATTAGTTAAGTTAACTAATTGGTTAACTAAACACTGTAAAACCGGCCCTAAGTGCCACCCACACATGCAGTTAAATAGTTTTTTGATTAGGGCAGCTCACATTATCCCTCATGCTGTCCAACATGGCTTTACAACATGTGTGACTATCAACATTTCTTTGCGTTCATATGTTGACGTTTACTCTAGGAAAGCCTGAGAGACAAATTCTTGTCCATTCTTGTGATTTTCGTTTCGCGTTTGTGACATATGACAAATTTTTTACCTCGTCCCTTTCGCTTTTCCCCTCTTGCCTACAAACAAGGAAACTTTGCCGAAAATGTTTCCTCGTGTAAACCTTGACTAAGATACAGCATGCTATCAGGCATCAATAGATGAAATATTATAAGCTTCCACATCGAAGTTAACTGTATGTATGTATGAATGGTTGGACAGCCAACTGCTGAATTGAAAAATTTTGAATTCGTACTACTAGAGTGTCATGAGGAGTGAATTGGGCCTGTTCTACAGATAACATAACCGCGCATTGAGTTTTATCTGACAATTTTTAACGCATTCTAACATATTTACTTAAGTACTGCACAGACACAATTTGCATTCCTATTTCAAAAATGTTCGCAACATATACATATACTTTAGCCGCCATTCACCAATTTTTTTTTTGAGGAAAAATAGTGTGCTAAATAAAACGTTGGTTGGATCTAGTTTGGAGATGTAGTTTTTGGAAGTTGCGGATATATTTTTAATTAAATGCCTATTTTGCGTTTTCAAGATATCACAATTTTTCTGAAATTTTTACTAAATTCCTTTGAAAATCCATTATTTTTTTCAAAAAAAATGCATTATCAACCTTTAGTTTAATAGACAAATTAAGAAATTTAATTTATAAAATTGGCTTTCGCATGACACACATATTTTGGAAATAAATATAGTGACTCCCAATGTGTCACAATTTTTTGGAATAGATATATCCCGAACTTCTGATGGGCTTATCTTTGAAACCAGATTCCACCGACGCTGTTTATTGCATGTTTATTTATGCAAGAACAAAAATCATATAAGAAAGAATAATTTAGTTTGATTAAAACTGGGATACGTCTTATACGGGGCATAGAGTAACTTCGGATATTGTGATATGGTCATGTAATGTGATATGCCATAATATTTCCTTAAAAAAGCAATTCTCGACAACATTTTTTTGTCAACATAGCAGTAACGGAAAAAGATATGTGTTGCAAGGTTTTGTGCGTTCGCATTCACTGTTTTTGGTCTCAGTGCAGAGAAATTGATTTAGGCACAAGTCGAGATTTTATTTGTGTGCATTTCATGAGTGAATTAAGCTCAAAATAAAGTAAGTATTATAGCCGAAGTACTAAAATTTGTTATTAGATGAATATTCTTTGTCATAAATAATGTGAAATTTGCATAATAAAAATAGCACGAGTATATTAAAACTGAAATTCGGACAATGTGATTATAGTCCGATTTGGTCCACCCGGCAACTACATTACCTGTGCTTTTTGCAACAAATCCTTTCAAAGGGATATAAAGATTCAGACCTGAGTTCAATACCTGCAATGCAATTTAATTTGGGCTCACAATGATTGTCCTCCAAGATGGCAAGCAATTTGTATATGTGGCTCATATTTTGACTTTAATATGTTCTGCTTTTCCCATATTGATTCAGTTTAAATCAAGTTTCCTTTTTTATGAAAGTTCTTTTGAAAGATGTAATGTTATTGTATTATTAGTTCCAACTGTTTTATACTTGTTATACTTTTTATGATGGTATATCACATTATCCGAACGCTATATATCACATTACCCGCCAATTTAATTTATAGGTGTCACTTGGCTTTTTTCCATCTCGTTGAAATAGCTTCAGATTGGCATACGCTAAAGAGCTCCGAAGTCGTATTATACTGTACAATGCATCAACAAACCATAATACATAAAGAAGTAGAAGCTATGCTAAAAAAGTTACTTGTAATTTAAGATACAAAAATACACATCACAATATCCGAAGTTAAGCCCAATTTCCATCTGATCTTATATTATCAAATATCAGAGTGGACATCACATGCTATTAAGATAGCAAATGTATGCTATTTACTCTCGCATTCTCCAAGCGCATTAGTATCTGTTCGCATGATTTATCTTTCTTACAAAAATTTGATTTGATAACCCTGATATGGGATAAGATTAGATCACATGGAAATTGGGCTTTACTATATAGTATGTACGTCATTGCATGGATACCATCGATGATGATTAGATGATTTTGGTTACATGTATGTGCTAAAATTTTTTTTAATGACTCTGGTTTAATAAGTATCGCCGACTATATTAACTATCATTCTCATACAAAAAAATCACGGCTAATGTAGAATTATTATAGATAATATAGATAATGAACTGGCATTTAGAATTGCTGCTACCGTGATAATTGTACCGTGAGTACAACATAGCCACTAAAAAGTCTATTCTGATCCTTAAGCCCAATTTCCATGTGATCTTATCGTATCTTATTTTATCAAATATCAGGGAGGACATAACATGCTATTAAGATAGCAAATGTATGTTATTCACATGGAAATTGGGCTTAAAGCCATTGCCAGCATCTCTTTTTTTTATTATTACGAAAAAAGCGAATTTTTTTACAAATTAATAATGGAGGGTACACATTATTAATATAATGGAGGAGACACAATATCGCCATTTTTTTTGTGCCGCGTGTCTACAAAATGAGTAAATTTACAAAACAATGAACTTGGCAATGCCGTAGCATTGTTATCTCGAAAGGAATTGCATTTTTTAAAACTGACACTAGATGCATACATGTCTGATATTGCGTGTCCAAAAATAAAAAAAAAAGAATATTGACAAGTTAAAATCATATTGCAGTCCAATAAAACGTCAAATGTTGCATGGACGTGTCGCGTAGAATTTCTTTCTGTAAAAAGTTAATTGCAATTTTTTTTGTGTGCAAAGTGTTTGTTTATTTTGTTAAAAAAAAACCATTAAAATATATAAATAAAAGTGAGTTTGTTCAACTAGCTATAAATTATGAAACTCGAAATCATTGGAATTTACATATATCGATCGCATCCGTGGCACGAAAAAAAATAATTGATTTTTACACGAATTAGTGCATCAGACATTTACGTTATAAGAAGGAATCAATAAATCTTCAGCTCTTTAAAATATGAATTGGTGAAAAAAAAACTTCGTTAAAGCTATTGTATATCATGTAATACCAATTCATTTTACATTACCACTTTTGCAGTTTTTAATTTTGTGTCTCGATAATTTTCCACTGGTTATTTCACCTCGAATACGCAAAAAAAAAAAAACCGTGTTGCCAAGTTACTTAAAAGTGCTCTATTCGCCAATACTAACTACTTAACTTTATCTTATTCGCGAATTCGCTTCATGCATATGTGCAAATAAAACGACAAAATTACTAAGCCTCCTATACATCTTTTTTATTTTATTTTCCAATTTATGCCATTTAATAAGTTGTTTTTCTGCGAAATATGGCTTAAGTTTACTTTAGCTGACATTCTCCAAATCAATTTATTATTTTAGGGGTAATAGAGGGTGAAAAATAAAAAATATAAAAATATCAAAAAAAGTCGCTCGGATCTAGTTTCGGAGATATAGACATCGGAAGTTGCGGATATAGCTTTTGGAAAAACGATTATAAGTTGAGAACCCCTGAATGGAAAATGGAAAATATGGGCGTCATAAGAAGGATAATTTAATGGCCGACAATAATGGTAAGTAAAGTTTTGAATTTTGAACCATATTTTTGGAGATATTACGATTTTTGTGAAATTTCGACCAATTTTTTTTGAAAAAACCTTATTTTTCCCAAAAAATGTGTAAATGACCTATAATTACTTTAGCATATTAAGATAGCTTAATTTATTCCCTTTAAAATGGTATATAGCTTGTTCTAAATTTTTGCGTATTTACCCCCTTATTTGCCGGTAAATAAATAAAATATTCAATAAATTCTTATGAAAATTCTCTATTTATGGACAAAAACAATAAAAAATGTACAACAACAACAACAACAATTATTATAAGACCATTTTCATTGTAAAACTTTTCGCCTGCGGCGCTCTTTTCTTTCAACATAACCTCACATTTTAAAAAATTTTTAATTTATATGATAACCATATTATTTTATTATGAGAATCGTTTAAATAATAATAGTTGTAGGTGTACTAATAGTTGTTGTTGTTGTTTTCCACTGTTTTTGTCCACAAAAACATAGTTTTCATAAGAATTCATTGAATAATTTTTTTTTTGTTTTTCTTTAAAAACTCGCAAAAATTTGCAGCAAACTATATACCATTTTAAAGGGAATAAAGTAAGCTTTCTTATCATGCTAAAAAAGGTTTAGTCCTTTAAAACACTTTTTTTGGAAAAAAAAAATTTTTTAAAAAAAAAATTGGTCAAAATTTCAGAAAATATGTAATATCTCCAAAATTATGGGTCAAATTTCAAAACTTTACTTACCATTATTGTAGGCTGTTAAATTATCCTTCTACCCATATTTTTTATTTTCCCTTCAGGGGTTCCCAACTTATAACCATTTTTATAAAAGCTATATCCGGAACTTCCGATGTCTATATCTCCGATACTAGATCCGAGCGACTTTTTTTGATAATTTTATATTTTTTTGTTTTTAACCCCCTTTTACAAAAAAAAAAGTAAATAAAATTGGACAATGTCAGCTAAAGTAAACCTGTTCCCATTTTGAAAATTTCATATGTATATCGGGTATTTTTTTTGAGTGTCCTATGACACTATTTAAAATAAATTAAAAAAAAATGGTCGAAAGGAATGAGTTTTGTTTGGTTGATGATTTTATGCCACTTAGCATTTGAATATGATTTCAGGCATATGAGCGCTGCAACAGGCCCGAATATAGTTTGGAGCTTAAATTTTCGGTCTGGGGCATTGTCGGCAGTAATACGACAAACGTGGGCTTCTAAATGTTCTAACATCGTTGGCACTTCACAACCTATATTAGTAAAAAATGCAATTCTCATATGGGTGGTATGGTAGGTTATTTTAGTATCTTCAAAATAATTACATTTAAAAATCTGTGCAAATTTTAATTTTTTAAATGAACTCGTTTTTATTTTTCTGTTTTTGATATTATACTTAGAAGCTGTAGTGCTTGACACTGGTGTGGAGATCCACGCCCGAAAATTGTTTAAATATACCATCAGCTTCTATATACACAGTTCAACATTTTGAAAATATCTTGCAACAAACTACGATACATTTCATGGAAAGTTAAATTTTTAAGCGAAAATTCACACGCAGAAAAACCTATAGCTCCTAAACTGTTGTTCATTTCATTTTGAAATTTGGTAGACATTTTTTATATATTTGAAGCTATTTTTTTAGGATTTTAAAAAAATTATCTCTTAACCTCTTCAATTTCTTATAACCGCTTTGAAATTCAAATGTATGTATATAAAAAACCAGGACGTGCTTGATTATAACTTTGTTCAGCAAAATTGATCAGGACAACGTCCTCATCAATCTGTTGCAAAAGCAATGTTTTATTGTGATATTAAAAAATAGTTATAAATAATTTAATATCAATATCATCATTCATGTGCTTAATTTTAATTTATATACATATGTATGTTGATGTAGAAGGTAAAAATTTCGAGGTTGGTTAATAGGCGGAGAGCCGGCTGTAGAAAAGTCGAGTGTATAAGATTACACCATGGGACCTATGCCAAGTGATAGAGCTCGATGAGCCTAAATAGAAAAAAACCCGTTTTTTTGGGCCAATTTTTCTTAATAAAAAGTTTATAAGATTACAGCATGAAATTGGTGTCAAATGATAGAGCTCGATGAGCCTAAACAATATATAGGGTTGCCTTGCCAAAGCGTGCCGTAAGCTAGGGTTGCCTCGCGTTTTTTGCGCCAATTTTTCTTAATAAAAAGTGTATACGATTATAGCATGAAATTAGTGTCAAATGATAGAGCCTAAAAAGAATATCTAAGGTTGCCTTGCCAAAGCGTGTCCCGATAGCCGAAAATGCCCGAATTTTACCCAATTTTGTTGTTCTAATAAAAACTGTAGTACATAACAGCTCCAAATGTATGCCAAATGATAGAACTTGAAAAGGCCTAAACATAATACCTGGGATTGCATTCTTGAATCCTGTCGCAAACATGGGTTTTCACCGGTTTTTGGGTCAATTTTTATTAATGAAGATAACAGCTTGAAATTTATGCGTGTCCTAAACTAGGGTTGCCTCGCGTTTTTTGCACCAATTTTTCTTAATAAAATGTGTATAAGATTACAGCATGAAATTGGTGTCAAATGATAGAGCTCGATGAGCCTAAACAGAATATATAGGGTTGCCTTGTCAAAGCGTGTCCTAAACTAGGGTTGCCTCACGTTTTTTCGGCCATCGGGACACGCTTTGGCAAGGCAACCCTAGATATTCTATTTAGGCTCATCGAGCTCTATCACTTGGCATAGGTCCCATGGTGTAATCTTATACACTCGAGTTTTCTACAGCCGGCTCTTGGGCTATAAGATTTCCATTTGCAGTTGGTGTGTCGGGAGACATACTTTCAATTCAACTTAATAGTACAATTGTATGTATACCAAATTATATAAATTTATCTGTAGTAACTACTATAATTAATATTGTAATTCTAATATCGGGCAAATATTTAAATGTGTTGAGTGAGCTAATGGAAAGAGCTCTATCAACCATAAGCCTGTGGGCATCAAAAAAAGGTCTATGCATTAATCCACGTAAAACAGAACTGGTTCTGTTCTCAAGAAAATACAAAATTCCGAAATTTAGGGAAATAACACTCAAAAACACCATTATCTCAGTCTCAAACGAAGCAAAATTTCTAGGGATAATTTTGGATAAAAAATTATCTTGGAAATCAAACATAGAAGAACGAATTAAAAATGCACATAATGCATACTACGCTTGTAAAAAAATGTTCGGAGTCAAATGGGGATTAGCTCCCAAGGTGACATACTGGATATACACCGCCATAGTAAGACCAATTTTACTTTATGGAGTCGTGATTTGGTGGAAGGCTCTAGAAAGTAAGACTATACTCTTAAAGTTAGAAAGGTTACAACGACTAATGTGCATTGGCATTACTGGAGCCCTGAAAACAATATCAACAGCGTCACTAAATACCATACTTAACTTGCTTCCTATAGATCTTTTTGCAAGAAGTGCAGTTTATAAGACAGCGCTCAGACTAAAAGAGTCTAGCTGTTTCAAAATTAAGCACTATGGACATAGTAACATAGACAACATATCAAATATCTCCACGGATTACCTTAAGCCTATAACTGTTTTTGATCAAAAATTTTTCATTAAATTTCCATCAAGAAACTACTGGTCCAGCAGGGCAGGTGATCCTCCAGATTGCATCAACATTTATACAGATGGTTCCAAACAAAACGAAGGGGTAGGTGCGGGTATTTTCAATGCCAACACCAACTTTAAAGAACACTACAGGCTCCCAAACCCATGTAACATTTTTCAAGCCGAAATAATCGCAATTCAAAAAGCAGCAGAGAGCATTTTAAGGGGCAACAGTAACTGTCGTATAAACATATATGTGGATAGTCAGGCCGCTTTAAAAGCTCTCCAAGGTAACATAATAAAATCAAAAACAGTTCTCAAATGTTACAAATCTCTACAAGATCTCGGCATCAACAACAACGTTTATTTGTACTGGGTACCCGGACATCAAGGCATCATCGGAAACGAGATGGCGGACGAACAAGCGAAACAAGGAGCTTTTATGGATGCATTGCCTCTAAATATCGCAGCACCAATACAATACTTTAACTCTAAACCAGACATCTACTTGTCAACAATAGCTACCTCACGTTGGGTACAGCTGGAAACTAGCTTAATAACAAAAATATTTTGGCCTACTGTGCATAGAGCAAAAACAGAATTCTTATTATCTTTATCCATGAATGACTGTCGTCTCATGACAGGTGTTACAACTGGACACTGTCTCATAGGCTACCATGCACTTAAAATGAGAATAACTGAAAATGGTTTATGCAGGAACTGCATGGAACCAAATACAGAAGAAACGCTTGAGCACTTGCTCTGCAACTGCCCTGCACTCGCTCGGACAAGGCTTAAATCACTTGGTCATGCTGTCTTATTCTCATTGCACGATGTTGCTAAATTAAAACTCCATAGAATAAATGATTTCGCCAGGCGGACCAATACTTTTAACATTAACCAAACAACTAATTTTACTGATTAAATCTTGAGAGATGTGGTATCACTATGGACCAAAGTGTCTATGTGGGGCTTCCAATCCACCACCATAACCTAACCTAACCTAACTACTATAATACTTGATATCGGCAGGTCCCATTCATGTCATAAAAACGCGAACTATGAAGTATTAAATATTTGTGTATTCTGTCGGGCGCGTCTAGGGCTAACTAATTGTTAGATTATTAGCAGAAACTATAGCAAAAATTGGTATAGCAAAGACCTTAAATGAACTACCTGACCACTTTATGGTATACGAAATTATAGTCTTATTTGTTTTGTGAGAGGTTTCATAAGTTGGGAATAGAGTAACTGATGTATTCACACTAATCATAGAGGTAGCGTCTATACTTTTCGCATTCTTCATTTTATCAAAAATTTTACATAAAATTTTTATCTTCAGCAGAGTATAGTTCTTTGAACTTAATAACTGCATTCGCTTTTGAATATTTTTGCTTAACAGCAAAATAATACCTAGAACCGGACCCGTAAGTACTTACATATGTTAGTATTTCAGGTATTAAGTTCAAGTAAGAGTGTATAGATAGTGCTTATTGAAAAATTTGATAGTTATTCCATTTAGTAGCAGTACCTGAAGTATCAGCGTCGTTTGCTGTCCCTATTGGTCTACTTTTATAGCGTCCCTATTGAAAAACCCTTTATTTTGTTCCTTCAAAAATTACGATAGGCAAAAATTGTGAAAAACTCCAGCTGGAACGTTAGATTTTGGCTGACCATATTTTTCCACATAATAGTGGATAAATTTTGAATAATTTTTTTTATTTTTCGGTCAAAAAAGAGGTAAATTTTAAAGGAAATAAATTAAGCTTTCTTACTATGCTAAAAAAGTTAAATTTTTTGGAAAATCCGTGCTATTCATATAAAAACGATAGAAGAAAAATAAATTGGTGAAAGTGAAAACAATGCAATATGTTACATTAGCAGTTTAGCCTCAGATGAACTAGGGTAATTATTTACTTACCTCACTCCAGATTTTCTTGAAATTTTAGTATGCTATAGTAATTGGGCGGCTTTCGGCCGCGTCTTTGGGCTTACATCCTCTAATATGTCCAATTAATAATTATTAGCTGCGTTTTATTCGTCATCCACTGCTAGCTATCTGTAGCTAGCAACGTTAGTTGTATGGGAGAACAAAAAAAAAAACTTAGCGAGTAAAACTATCACTTCTATGTATACATACTAAGTTGCTTAAGTTCATGTGATACCCAGAAGATTTATATTTTGTCTATTGTGCACTTTGAAAATAATAGAAGCATGTCTACAAACTTTGCGGAAAAACAATTGTTTAAAATGATAGGCGACAAAAAGAAGCAATTTGAAATACAAAAAAAAAGTATAAAAAATAACGCAGCTTGGTTGTTTTATTTGCACATAAAGGCAGTTCACATTATACCTCATGCTGTCCAGCATGGCTTGACAACATGTGTGACTGTCTATATTGCTTTGCGTTCACATTATAGATACGGTGACCATAAATTTAAATTGAAAAAACAGAACGAAAATTTTGTTTGTAGAAACGTATTTTTTATATTGAAAGTAACAAAAATTCATAAAAAAACATAAATCACATTTCATTGGCTTTGATTTTATGCAAATCATTGGTAATTTTCTGAGTTATAAGTTTTTTAATCATGTTTTCCTGACTTTGTTATTATTCCTTAAACTCTAAGCAGTTAAGATCATAGTTGCATCTTGTTATCTATATATTAATACGTGAACATCGATACTTGTGGTACACTTTTATAGTTTTTACTATAAGAAGAGGGGAATAAGATTTATATCATTGGAAAGGTACTGTTCCATAGATGTGCAGAAAAGAAAAATAATGTGAATATGTTGGCGTTAAGGCAGGTAAAATAAAGTTAATATAGACCTATGATTTCCCCATACAAAATGCTATAACGACTAATGAGCAAAAACGCTGTCACGGCTGAGTCGCCTCACCGATTATAATGAAATTTGATATAGAGATAGGTTGAATCTTAAGAAAATATATTTGTTCAGAGTGGGCGGTGCCACGCCCCTAACACGAAAAAACGTATTTACGACTAAACTAATGGACCGATTTTAATGAAATTTAGTTTGGATACAGACTGATCCCTAAACAAGATTGCTAAAAACTCTAAGTTCTTTTGGTGGGCGTGGCAATTCTCCTGAAAGGAAAATCGTTTTCACTTCTAATCTAATTGACCTATTTTTATGGAATTTGAAACAGAAATAGATTGAATCTTCAGGAAAGGTATTCACCTTAAAGTGGACGGTGCGACGCTCCCAACAGGAAAATATGTTTTCACAGCTAAGCTAATGGATTGATTTTAGTGAAATTCAATGTAGAGATAGACTGCACCACAAGCAAGAGAAAGAAGTAGAGATAAACAACATGATACCCTGATTTTAATTTTTCGGAGCGATAACAAAAAATAGCTCTTTCCAGTTTAGTTTTTTAATACTGAAAAGTATAGCTCTTTCCAGTTTAGTTTTTTATACTGAAAATAATTTTTTGTTACTTTTATGCGCGCTTCATTCGAAAATATTTTTATAATTTGAGCTAGCTGATCTTTAATAAATGATATACTAAATAATAAATGAATAACTAAATACTTTTGTAAAACGGTGAGGGGTCATTAATATCATAAGGTTTGTTTTGAAAATTCGGGCCACCTCTCTCCCCTTAGTAAAATTTGGTGAGTTCTGACGAGATCCCCCTTTCTTAAGGGACCCCATCTCCCTTTCGTGAGACTTGCCTTATAATTTTTAAATGTAATCTGCTATGACAATGCATACTCTCTGCATTAAAAAGTTGACATTAGATTTTCATTTCCTCTACTTTGGTTGAATTTGGTGAGATTTTTCTGGACCCCTTTATTTTGACTCACGGTAAAGAGATAAGAAGGGACAATTTTTGAGACAAAATCAAATAGACCACGTAAAAGAAATCATGTAGCACTAATAGAAATTGTTAATTCTGTGTTGTTTTGCATTCAAATGTGAATTAAATGTAATTCCAAAAGAGAGGTGAGGTAAGGTAAGATGAGGTGATTAGTGAACTTGATTAGATCGTAGTCAATGAACAAAAACGTTTTGTTATTAATAGGCCGGCAAAATTCTTCCAAGATTAAAATTTAGTGCTAACGGTCAAATTTCGACCTCAGGCGATACTAGTTAAAATAAATTTAACAGTCTCAATTTTCATATGGCACTTTTCGTCAGTCTATAGATTACTTAAAATAGAAAATACACTTTCGGTGGAGGCATTTAAACCCGGTAAACACAAATTAAATTCTACTACAGTAAGTCCATTGACCTTTTTGTTGAGGTACTAAAGCGGGTTAGGCACTTAAGCGGGTCTCGCTTAAGTTCTTCAAAGCTCTTGCCATATAAGTATTAAACTTCTGGTATAATTGGAAATATTGAAGAAAAAGTTTCAATCTTAAATAATTTTATTTATTTAGTACTTATACGTTGGACGTAGCTATATGCATTTATGTACCTACATATCAATACCCTAACTAACATTTTTTTAAAAATCAACTTTTATGTAGATTTTGGTAGGTTACCCACTAATACACCATTGAAAAAAATGCTATGATTGAAAATAAAGCAATTACAAGCAAATAAAAAACCCATAACTCACTTTAATACGTTTTTTAATAATTTTTATTAAGTTATTTCGTTCTCCTGTAAAGTAACAAAAATTGTAGATAGGTTCATTCTATATCAAAGTAACGATATGTACATATATCTATACGATCATTCGAAAAAAGTCATATATAGAAGTACATATGTATGTATTATATAAAAAAGTCAGTGTTTTTTTTTTTTTGCACGTTTTGAAAATTGTTTCCCTCTTTTTAATTAAAAGAAGGAAAACTTGGGTAAAATCATAATTGAGACACAAAAAGTTGGGGTACTTAAGCGAGTGAGGTATTTAAACGGGAGTTACTTAAAAAGAGAAATTTGTATGAGATGAGAATTGGTGTGAAAACATAGAGTCCCAAAAAGGTGTGTACTTAGGCGGGATGTGCACTTTAGCGGAGAGGCACTTAAGCGGGATCCATTGATATTTAAAATATTTTGAAAAGGTATGAAATTTTTTTAAAATGTTGAAATATTTAAACCCATTTATTCTCGACTAGCTTTCCACCATCTGTCCATTCCTTTAGTTTTTCACAAGTCACATAATTTTTAACACACGTAAGCTCATCAAATAGTTTGCTGTAATTAATTTTAATTCGGCTCCTCTTTCCCATAATATATGTCTTATCCCAATATGGCATTGTACGTACTGGTCAACACGAATTTTGTACTTGGGCTCTAGTAGTCATATTTTCATTTCTTTCACATAACTAATAAAAGAAAAAAATAAAAAATTTTGCGCTGTAATTTTTTGTGTTTTTTTCGCACTAACAGTACTGAACAGAAGGCTCAGTAAAAAATAATTTAAAAATTATGATCTGTTCTATAAACACAAACAAAAAAAGAAAAAATAGTTTTATTAGCTGAAATTTGCTTTTGTAGGAACCAGAACGACCTAAAAATGCGAAAATCATGGTTTTTTGACATATTTGAGGCAAAGTTACATCGAAAGGTAACAATTTCTTACAAATCCATTAATGAGGTCCAGAACAACTACTCTTTCTTTTTTAACCCATTTCAGACTGCTACCAGAAGGGCCCGTACAATTTTGATAAAATTTGGTGTGGGAGGTCAGGGCATCAATAGAAGTTGCTGATGAAAAAATTAATTTTTTCCCCATCGGCACACCGGAGATATGGCATGGGTAAATTCTTACCCAATAGCCCTATATGAGACAAAAAAAAAAAAAATTGACCGTCCAACTTTTCATTCAATCAAATCTGATTTATTATAGCATCCCACATAGAATCTTTGAATTTTTTTCTTTAAGTCTTCAAATTTGCCTGAATCGATTTTCCACCAAATTTTTGGAAATTTTATGTTACCTAAATTCTACCTCATAAAAATACAGGTTAATCAAAGAAGTTCAGAAAAATAAAAATATTCATTTCAGACCAATCCTTCTTCTAACCAAAAAAGCTTTCAAAACCACAGCACCTCTTACCTGTCGCTTGGTAGGATTTTTTAAAATTCACTCTTCTTTTGGGTATTTAAATACCCAATAGTCTGGAATGAGTTAAGGCACATTTTGAGTTATATCGATATTTATTTTTTTTTGTCCGAAATATCGTCAATTGAAATTTATTGTGCATTTCTCCATACAAATCTTTATAACTTTTAGTGGGGCAAATTTGTAATAAACTTCAATTTACGATATTTCAGAGAAATAAAAATGATATCAATAAAATTTAAAAATGATTTTGTAGAGAAATCTAACAAAACAAATTGCCTTTCAATGTAACATAGTCTCAAATATCTCGATAAATTGTGATTTTTGCACTTATAGGTCAGAATATCTTGAAAACCAGAATGATCAGAGTAGTTCTGATATTGGATTCGAACTCAGCGCATCAAAAACATTCGGAAAAGTATATTGAGGTTTCAGAGCTAGAGACTTGACCAAATTTTGTCGAATTGTATAATCAATGCAATTATTATAAAAACTTTCGATACAATCTTTCATTTCACTTAGGTTTAGGTTTCCTGTTTTTTTCAAATTCCAAAATTATTTCCTTGATCATGAAAGGTAAAAAAATTTCATCTCCGCGTTCAGCGAAAATTTGGGTTCAAATCCAAACCGACAAACGTCACGGTAATTACATTGCACAGTCAGCTTTCAAATAGGGATTGCTAATTGAACAACTTACATATCGACCAGCAAAGGGTTGCCGTTAGTAGAAATAGATTTATAATGTAGATTAGTAAATAATAGTAAAGCAGAACAAAAAATAGAACATTTGCGAAAAACAGAACATTTTTGTAATTTTCCATTAAAAAAATACGCAGATCAAGCGCCTCAAAAACAGAACTGTTCTACTAAAAACAGAACGGATGGTCACCGTAATTATAGAGCATGCCATCAAATATCAATTGCAGAACAATTTATAAGCGTCCACATCGAA
Organism: Tricholauxania praeusta; assembly: GCA_949775025.1. Lineage (NCBI taxonomy): Eukaryota > Metazoa > Arthropoda > Insecta > Diptera > Lauxaniidae > Tricholauxania > Tricholauxania praeusta. The sequence continues at coordinate 39,444,761 of OX459030.1, read as the reverse complement.
GTTAACTGCATGAAATCATATTTGAAATGAAAATTTGCAGTAGACTTGACAGCCAGTTCACACAAGTTGTACGGTTGGCCAAGCCAGAAGAAAAATCAAAAAAATTTGAAATCCGTAGATTATGTGTGTCAAGCGGTCAAGCCTGTGTGATAACATCTTCAGATGTTATGATGATGTTTGTTTTGCTGATCGAGCAAAACAAAAAGCGATTAAATTGATTCATAATACACAATTTTTTTTTTGTCTTGATTGCGATTTTGACAGCTGCGGAAATTGTTGCCTGCTCTCGCAGAGTTGAGTTTGACAACTTGTATTTACCCGTGGTTCAATTGCAATGGTTAATGCGATGCCAAAACGCTTCTTTTTTCTCATAAAAGTATCAGATCTCAAAGCTACTGTTAAAGTAATCCAAATAAAATAGGCCGATAAATTTTCACAAAAAAATTTCACTTCTGTCAAATTTTCGTTACAGCAACGAATGGAACGTCGAATTCATGGCTCGCTAATGGCGAAAAAACTAGTAATTTTATTTGGACAATATTTGGTGTCTTCACTTGACATTTTGATGACATGCCATCAACATTGCCATGAATTATGGCCTATCAAGACTCTATCTAATATGAAAATCAATTAATGAGCCAAAAATAAAAATCTCAATGTATCTCCGAAATGCGTCCCCCAGCTTCTTATTCCAAATTCGTTGTCAGTAATAAAAACCTCATAAGAAAATCCTTCTTAATTCTCGTTATTTCAAAGTTTCCACTTATTACTACAAAATCGGCTCGGGCACATCTATTATATCAGAGCCGTACCGGTAATTTTTGAATTTTCTTTTGTGTTTTTTTTTTTGTATAGAGTTTAAAGGACATAATTCGTAGCTTTATTCTTTAATTTTTGTGATAATAAACAACGAGTAGGAAACTTAGCAACTTGATCGTATTATTCGCTCATATGCAGCAACATGGCGAATTTTAATTTTTTTACTTATTTAGTGGTAATGAAGAATTTTTCCACTATCACTAAATTTAGTAAAAAATTGTATTATATCTATTTTCCCGTTCGACTATGAAAAACTTAGTAACGGCAACACTTTTCTTTGCAAATTCTTGACAGCTTGCTAGCTCAGCTGTCAGAGGTTTTTCAGTAAATTTTCAGTGGTGAGTGTGTAAATACAAAAATTAGCAAGAAAAAAAAGTTTTAAATCAAGAGTTTGCACATAAATAATTCAAATCCAAAATCAATTTTAATATAGTATAACTAATTTTAATGTAGTAACAATCCTGCATCACACAGTAAAAAGCCATTGCGCCATCAATTGAGACGCAGCAAAAGGCAAACAGCAGTTGATGCTCCGTGCTTGCTCCAACAAAAATTCAACACAGAGCCAACCAGTTTGAGTCACTTAAAGATTAAAAAAAGAAAAATCATTGAAATTCTTACAGCAAAATGAAGAAAATATTTTCTAAATTTGATAAGAATGAAAAACTGGATAGTTCGCACAATCATTCCACTTCCAAGGAGACGAACACCTTTGTGGGCAAAGTTTTTGTGGTGGGACGTGTCTCAGTTACCATAGAGGACGTGCTGGCAGAGGGTGAGTTCAACTTTTATATTTACTATTGTAGAAACCTTAAACTTTTGTATATTCTTTGGACTGATAAGAGTTTTGTATCTTAGCGACAGGTGTGTCGCAAAATTTATTTTCATTATTATCAAAACGTTACGTTGGCACTGTATTGTATAAAAATACGAGAAATGTTTTTGTTTTTTTCATTGCACTGCGTTTCATATCGATAATTGAACTTTCTTCCATGACACAAATTATTTTGAATGCTTTGAATATAAGCTGTAACAGTAACTCTGTTTTGATTGATAAGATAAGTAGGTGAGATATGATTAGATGTTGATTCTTTTAATACTTAGTCTTTAAAAATTTGATAATAGTTTACTTTAAGGGACACCTATCCGATTTTCTTTAAATTTTAGTGTGTTGTAGAGTTCAGCATGATGATCAAGAATATATAGGACATTGCCTGGAACTTTGTATATGGGCATTTCCGCCGAAAAGGCCAACCGGTTAAAACCAGTTCAAAACGGTTAAACCACTTTTTCACAGCCATAGCACAACATATTCGCATAATAATTCGAAATGTTGTAAAGAGAAGGAGGGACATGTATAGTTTTTTTTCAATAGTAGGCGGTGCCACGCTCCTAACGAGAAAAAACGTTTCCACGACTAAACTAATGGACCGATTTTGATGAAATTTTGTTTAAAGATAGATTGAATCCTAAGAAAGATTATTAGAAGGGGCGTGGCATCGCTCCAAATGGGAAAAATCGGCATCACGGCTGTGCTACCACACCGATTTTGATGAAATTCGGTATGTATGTATGTATATAGATTGAATTTTGAGTAAAAATATATTTTTTTAGTAGGCGATGCCACGCCTCTTACAGGAAAAACAAGACAAATTTTATATTCTTTTAAGAAAAATGTCTACTCCCTCCTCTTTTCTTTGTTAAAATTAATCTCACTAATTGATTTGATAAATATAAACATTAAATTTGTTTTTTAATTACTGTATACTTCTTAAATATTATTATTTATATAAATATTAAAGTCGTTTTGAAAAATTGCCCAAGTGAACCAAAATGGAAAAATATGTCCCGTTCGAATGGATTATTATGCCTTGTAAGAAAAAAAGTGAATAAGATTTTTTAATCAAACGAAATCTATTAAAAAGTAAAAATAAAAGTGTTTTACTTTGATTTTTGTTCCACTTTAAAAGTGTACTTCCGTCCCGTTCAACCTGAGGGAAATGCCCATATGTTACAGGCCAAACTAGTTTTTAGGATAAAACAGTTTTACCGAGGCGTGCTATGGTGAGCCAGTTTAGCTTAAGACGATATTAGTGAGTTAGGGTAAGTGGACGGACTTCGCCCGCGACTTAGGGGGCTTACATCCTCCGATATGTCTAACACCGGAAGCCTTCGGCCGCAGCTCACTTAAGTATATCCAACACCTGTGTGTTAGCGAAGCCCGTGTTGGACATAACAAATGGTCAAAAAAATTGAAAATAAATTTTGTAGGGAAATGGAATTCGGAAAAAAAGTAAATTTTTAACATTTTATCTTAGAATTTGTTAGGTTTCAACTCTTTTATTAGAGGTTTTAAATATTAAAATCGCAATTTGATATTAATTTTTTTACAAACTTTAAATTTTCTATTTATAAATGATTTTTGTCCGATAATCGAACAAAAATCGATGTAGTCGCTAGAGGGCTCTGAAGGTGAAAAATCACTCAAATAATACAAATTTTCTATCTTCATGTACATAGAAATACGCAATACGCACCCGTATTGATTTAGGGTACACAGTAAGTAACTCAATAACAAAACTTCGCAGACCCGTGTAATCAATATTTGATGACGAGTCAACTGTCGATACTTACGACATTTTCAACTTTAATCTGTTAACGTTGCCACAGCTAATTTTAAAATGATTGTTTTTAATTGAAAATTGCGTATTTCTATTTTTGAGATACTTACAGTGGCTCACAGCTTATTTCAACCAGCACCTTTTTAAAACTTTAAATAATTATAACTTCTAAGCAAAAGCAATATCAACAAAATTTATATGCAGTTTTGTAGATTTGTATTTTAACTTAAAAAAAACAACTTAGATTATGTTCACAGATATGTTTTATAATAACTGAAGATCTAACTAAAAAAAAAAAGAGTAAAACAGAATGAAAAAGAAAGAAAAAGATTTTATCAACATAATTTTACAATTTCAATACTAAGTATGGCCTCCTTTTGTGTCAGCAACAACCTTCAGTCTTTTTGGCATCGACTCAACCAACTTCCGAGTGGTTTGCGGGGTGATTTTTGCCCTTTCTGCAATTAAAGCTTTTTTCAGGTCATCTTTGGATGAAATTTTGTGATTGCGGATGTTTTGGTCCAAAATCGACCATAATTTTTCTATAACATTGAGGTCAGGTGACTGGGCCGGCGGATTCATAAGGTGTGGGCAATTCCAAATGAGCCACGACTGAACAATATCCGACTTGTGTTTCGGGTCATTATCTTGATAATAACGAAAATGGGGCCGTATGCCAAGTTTGTTGGCACTTTGGAGTACATTTTTTTTGAGTATGTTAAGATACATTGTTTTGTCCATTATAATACCTTCTATAAATTCCAAATTCCCTGTGCCGGCAGCTGACATACAACCCCAAACCATGACGCTGCCACCACCATGTTTGACTGTTGGCTTGAGGTTTTTATTTTGCAGCTCAGTATTCGACTTGCGCCAGACATACGACTGCCCATCCGAGCCGAAAATATTGAATTTTGACTCGTCCGCTAATATGACGTTCTCCCAAAAACTGAAGTCCCTTGAACCATGCTCTCTAGCGAAAGCGAAACGGCTACGCTGATTTTTTGACTTATAAAGGGCTTCTTGCGAGCTACTCTGCCGTTAAAGTCATGCTCCCGAAGAACTCGACGGATGGTTTCTGCACTGCAAGACTTACCCAACTCATGGTAAACCTCAGTAGCCAATTTTGGGAATGAACTAATTATAAAATGCGCTGTCATTGAGAGCCACTGAGGAGTCTTGGAAGGTTAAATTATTTTGTAACGTCACAATTGAAATTAAAAACCAAATAATTTTCTTATCAGTACCGTTTGCTTTTAACTCAAAACTTGTTTTAAATTAGATACTTATACTAATTCTTTATAACACCATCATCACTTTTGATTTTCTCATTGCTGTTATTAAAAACCGTATAGCTTGTCATCATTTTCATTATAACAACTGACTAATTATTAAAATTTGTGGGGCGTTTTTTTGTTTTTCAATAAATTCACTCAGTGGTATTTATCGCAATAAAAAGATGAAAAACTATAATATGTACCTATGATTTTCATAGACAATTCCATATGATATTTTTAACATTCAAAAATAAATCGTTATTTTTAACAATGTATTTACTCATTCGATTTTATTAAAATGTTTTTATAAGAAACTTTTATTTATTTACCAAATTTTTGTATATAGACTGATAATGTTGAAACGATGGGATCTATTTCTTTCAAATCTTCAGTGTTCTTACCTGTGTTGCAAAATATCCAGATACGCCGTTTTCAATAACAAAAGCATAATTTGCCTATATTTTATTTAGTAACTATTATTTAAATTTACTTTAAAAATTATCCTCACAAAAGATTTTTCATTAGTTACTCGTATTTGAAATATTTTTCAAATGCACCGACATTTTGTGGAGAAAAATTTTATCAAAATCCAATTCTTACAAACATTGCAAATAAAAAAAAAAATGTGTTTCGTTTATTATAAAAAGTTCCAATGGGGAGTATGGTGACATTTTTTGAATCATAGAGCCTTTATTGTAAGAATTGTAACATACCGTTCTCGGTACGGTTGGGTTGTCGTGAAGAAAAACTATTGCTCTTTTTCTAAAAAAATGCATTATCTACAACTTCATTATGGTCTTTATTTTGAAAATTTTGTAGATTTTGTTTATTATTGTTTGCCTATGTTTAAGCATTGGGCTTAAAAATAACTCTCACAAAATTTAAGTTTCCTATCTCAAAGCCGTAAACTGCGCGAGTAGAATTGCTAAAACGTATAATATTCGAACAATATACAGCAGCGGTCAAAATAATAGCAGTGCGGTGTCATTTTTGAATTGAATGAAAATATTTCAAACAAATGAGGTTTTATGTATTTCTTCTAATCTTTTAAAATATAGTTACTTGATAAGTTCACAAAATAAGCACATAAGATTTTGTTCCAAAAAAGTAACGGTACTTTCTAAGTTTGCTATTGTATTGAGTAATTTGACCAACTCCATCTCAAACCATTCACGCGGATTATTTTATGTTACGGAATTGGTTGCCGATTATATATGTTGTTTTTCAAAGGATATAAGGGGACCCATATTTCCCCGATTTGATTAAAAAAAAAATTTTACGAGGATATGGCCATTTTAAGTTATGCCCATTTCAGGCTGAAAATTGTTTCAAAAATGCGGCATTTCCATTCAAATCAAAATAATTAACTTTTGTCTTTTGATTCTTATAGAACTTCTTATTTTCTGTTAGATCTTTAAAAATGGTTGAAAATTGGCAGAGTTATAGCGCTTTTTATGAGAAAAAACAAAGCTGATTTTCTGAAAAACCCCACCTTTTTTTCGCTCAAAATTTTATTTTGGACTTGTACTAATATAAGAAAGAGATGATATGAGTTTAATGCGTGCTTAGAAACATTTGAGGTGAGGAGAATTTTTTTTCCAAAAAAAAATTAAAATTTTTGTTTCAACCTTGCCAGCCATCTCTGATATGATAACCTTTAGCTTATTTTTAATAATAACATAATTTAGTACCGTTCTTTCTCTTTAAAATGATCTTTCAAGTGGTAATCTGCGATGTTTCCTCGCAAAGTTGCAGCCATTTGAAAAAGACATGAATTTCAAAATGTGGACGGTGCTTAACTTACATCGCTATATGATGCCACCTGTGGCAGATACAGCTGTGAAATTTTACACATTAATGTAAGCAGTTTGTACTAAGCACCTTGTAAGCTATTGGCGAGATTGAACAAAGGGGCGTGGTATCTCTAATACAACAAAAAACTTCAAAACGCTATATCTTAGCACTTAAAGCAGGCGTGGCACCTCCCCCACCACGAAACATTTAAAACGCATAATGTAGGAACCTATCAATAATGTATCGAATTTCCAAGTAATTTATACACATGCTTGCTCGGACATATTTATGCTGTCATATTTTACCTTAATACACAATCGGTATGTTACAATTCCTCGACTCAACCTGCAGTGCATTTTTCGTGCACATTAAAAACTTGACAGTGAATATCAAAGTTCATACACATAGTTTAACAAAAGAAAATGAATATACTTATTTTAAATAAAAGAAAGCATTCGCTTGGTTGGCACTCATGACAACAACCATCTATTTATCCATCCATTCACCTATCCGGCTATCCCTCCATTACCCACAATTTAATAATAAACTAACGCAAACTTAAAAGCTTTGTAAATAGAAAAGACGAAATAACGTAAAAGTAGAAACAATTTACGCCTTCTAAAGTACTTAACGTTTTATTAAATTTTATTTGCATTTCGTTTCAACAATTCTACGTTTTGAAAAAGTACTTCGGAAATTCTTTTTGTTTTTGGATTTGCAAGAGCATTTAAGTATTAAATTAAAATAAGGAATTTTGTAGTAATTGTACAGATGAACTCATTTAAGTATTTAAAAGCTATCTCCAAAATGGAGAAAATTGAACAATTCTTGCAATGACACCCTTAGTCTATAAACCAGTGTAACTTTAAAATTCGATCGCATTCACTGATTTTGGTCTCTGTGCGGTGAAATTGATTCAGCCACAAGTCGAGATTTTATTTGTGTGCATTTCATGAGTGAAGTAAGCCCAAAATAAAGTAAGTATTATAGCCAAAGTACTAAAATTTGTTAGCAGATGAATATACTTTGTCATAAATAATGTGAATTCTTTATTTGCTTAAATGTGTTTTAATAAAAATAACCCGAGTATATTAAAACTGAAATTCGGGTAATGTGATATAGTCCAATTTGGTCCACCCAGCAAGGAAATTACATGTCCTTTTTGCAACAAATCCTTACAAAGGGATATAAAGATTCAGACCTGAGTTCAATGCCTGCAATGTGATTTAATTTGGGCTCACAATGATTGTCTTCCAAGACGAAAAGTAATTTTTGTACGTGAGTCATCTACATATTAAAGTCAGACTTTAAGATGTTCTGCTTTTCGCTTATTGATTCAGTTTAAATCTAGTTTTCTTTTTTATGGAAATTCTATTGAAAGATGTAATGTTATTGTATTATTAATTCCTACTATTTTATACTTGTTATACTTTTCATGATGGTATATCACATTATCCGAACACTATATATCACATTACCCGCCAATTTAATTTAGAGGTGTCACTTGGCTTTTTTCCATCTCGTTGCTTCAGATTGGAATACGCTATAGAGCTCCGAAGTTGTAATATACTGCACAATGCATCAACAAACCATAATACATAAGGAAGTAGAAGCTATGCTATAAAAGTTAATTAGTTAATTTAAGATATAAAAATACCCATATCACAATACCCAAAATTACTATATATCGAAAACGGCGTGAAAAAAAAAAAACAAAAAAATAATTTGATTTTCGGAATCAGCAGCCGATTTTACATATGAAATGAATAATCGTGTTCAAAGTTCATTTTGTCTGTAAACTAGTGTTATTAACGTAATTTTTAATTTATTGTTAACAATCAACGCTGCATTTTGTCATGAGTGACAACCGTAAAAGATTCAGCAGGAATCTGAAGAAAAATTAAGAAGTCTTAACAAAAACTCCTAGGTTAACTACATTCTTCATTCACCAGCTGACTTACAGATTGGCGTCTTATCAAAATTGTTATATAATTATTTTAATTGTAATTTTTGCAACTGCCTAGGGGCGGCAAATTTCTAAATAATGGGCCATCATGAATTTCCATATCTAAATCCACTGCAGATTCTTCGAGTAAATCCCTATTTTGCTCCCCAGCTGAAATCCAATATTGTATTTTTTTTAAAAGGTAACCAATTTATCTTTTGTTTGCAATATGTTGACATGTTTTCCTTGCAGAGCCAAACAATTTTCCAAATATATCAGCAAGGTAATCAAGTGTAGATAGCCAAGTCATATTATTTAATCTGTCTGATAATTCTAATTTATCACCATTGAGATACGCCAACAGTCCCTTTCGAAATTCAAATATTTCACACAAGAATTTTACCACGCGATACCCATCTAACTTCCGTACGAAGAAGTAAAGTGGTGTGAAGACTACCCACTAGACCCGGCATAATTTGAACTATTTTTCAACCATTTTCAAAATTTCAAATTATGACAGTTCTGTAAATGTAGAAAAATGCAGATCTCTCGGGTTTGAAATAAGAAAATGAAATGGGCTTTACGGCATTCTTTTAAGCAAATACATTAAAAATGATGCTACACGAAATCGGCGGCAAAATAATATGAGGTGATTTTGCAACTTTAAAGTACAAAATCGGACCATTCATCGGATCATTTTTTTTTGTCAATTTCCAATTTTTTTTATAAGAAAAAAAGAAGAAGAAGAAAAACTAATCACGGATTCGAATTCCTCGATCAATAATTACTGTTTGAAACAAAAAAAAAAATTTGAATCACCTTAATATGTAAATTTGTCGACTCCGACTCGAAAAAATCAGGTCTGTTAATTTAGAAAAATGTAGATATCTTGGTCTTGAAATAAGATAATGATATACGATTTCGTCATTCTTTTTAGTAAATAACAGTAAATTAAAAATTATGTACCACGGGATCGGCGATGAAAGAATATTTGAGATGCTGCAACTAGAAAGTGGAAAATCGGTACTTTTTTACTTTTGTCTGGTCAATTTTCAATTTTTTTATTGAAATTGAATTGAAATTGAATTCCCCGATTAATAGTTGCCCGAAAACCATACCCACTTTGTTGGAAAATTTGATAACCTCTGTAACTTGCACCATCTTTTAAATCGATAGTTTTGAAAATGGGTTGTTTACCTAAAACAGAGGACGCTAATCTTGTTTTCAATATTAACCTTAATCCTAGTGATGGGCTTTATCTAGACATATAAGGCTATTGTAATCCGCTGACACATCATGAAAAAATCAAAAAGTTTTAATTTTGAACCGCTCTAATGTACATAAGTATGGAAACGTTAAATAAAAAAACCGATTCATGTTGGTGACCTTTTTGACTTTGTGAGAGCACATCGAAAGCACCTTTTCAATTGCTTTAAAATATTGTGTAGTCGATGTGTACTATAAATAAATATCAAAGCTAAGACCGAATCAACCAAACTTTGGCTACAAACTAGTTCTTCGCGATTATCTAAAAATATAAATCATACAAAAAAATCATTCAAATAAAAGTTAAAAGCTGTTAAAATTTTACATATTCTTGCGTTTTTTATATTTTTGTGCGCTAAGAATTTGCCGAGCAATGAAATTTTGAAAATTTGACTTTTTAACAAAAATTATCGTCTTACAAACTTAAATGATAATATCTTCTAATTGGTGCAATTATTATTAACAGCAGTTGAGAAAGGAGCTATCTATTCTATACGTAAATTTCGTTTATCATTATAAAAGGGGCTCGAATTTGTAAATTTACAAAAGCTTTAATTTTTAAAAATAGCTTCGTCAGGTCAAATCGAAAATATGTAATGAAAACAAATGTTGAAAAATTGTTTTTTTTTTTTTAAAAAACGTTTCGTTTTTCGTTTCGTTTTAGTATTTTCTATTTTTCATCATACATACATATCTCTTTAAATATATAACGCTTTTTACTCGTTTAAGCATATCTGAGAATCATGATGTGATGGGAAAGAAATCTTTATATAAGGTCATATAGGGTATACAAATCTTTCGAACCTAGTTATTTTGATTTCTGGGATCAAAGTTTGTGTGCCTGCATTTTCGTATCGTATATCGGTTACATTTTTGCTTTATCCAGCATATTATGGTATAATACTTTCACTTTGTTGATTAGACCGTACATTTCAAAAATATCCAATAGGCTAGTTAAACTGTTATCCTTTTTTTATTGTTAATAACAAAATAATCAAAATAAACTCTTGAAATTGCAGCTGTGAGTTCATTGGCTTTTTGAAAATATTGACGATACAATGACTTCCTTTTTTTTTTTTGCTTCAAAGTGATGTTTACTCATTCCTATAATGAAAAAAAAAAAAAAAAAAACAAAACAGTTTACTGACAAGCTGTAGCCTTATTGTTTATTGTGCAAATTTATAAATTTTAATGCAATTAAATATGATAAATAAATTTTCAGCTAATTAAACAATTTGAGTTAACGTTTAAGCGATGGAATGACTTGGTTTTTATCACAGCGCACGAACGCCAGTCATTTAAAGCGTTTAACTGTAACATGTATGCAATGCAAACTCGCTTCTATAAATATTCTCGTTTACTAGAGGCACAATATTAACTACATACAGTGGGCTTGTTCTTAATAATAGTGACTAAATTTGACGAACTTAATGTCGTCATATGTTGCTCTTAAATACTCACTCATCTTTCTATCCAAGAAGATGCAAAAGAAAAATATGGAGATGGAGTCAATTGTCGCTTTGACTCGGACATGCAGACGCTGGTAAAGGTTTTCCAGAAGCAGAAGTATTTCAAAACAGCGGCTTCAAGCTCATTCGACAAAGTATTAAGTGAACGATATATCGGTTGGTATACTGCTTTTGTTTTTGACTCAAGCACGTTGTTTCAAAACTTAAATACTTGGCTCAGATTTCCGCTGGCCGCTCTTTAAATCTGAAATACGTATTTTTGTAATTGGTATATAAAACAATAGTTTCACTGTACGCGTTGCGAGTGCTAAACGTACGAGCACATGTGCAGATGGACTTCTACAGACATTTAGCAAATTGCTGATATGCAAACAAGTGAATAACATATATTTTTTATTTAAAATTTATTTACATAAATATTTTTACTTAACTGAAGGTCAACATGTATCTGAATGGGGCGTGCTATTGTTTGTTTGTGAGCTTGATTGAACTGAAAGTTTGTTCTAAAGCGAGCTAGAAATATTTCTCCAACTAAGTCGATTAATTCGCTTGTCGCCCATTAAATTTCATTTCTATCACTGCTGAAGGTTTAAAATGGAAAAAAACTACCTAACTATAACAAGTACACACTAATTGTGTATTTAATAAAGTTTTTCCCCAACAATCGCTCTATGATACCCTCTTTTTTCACTAAAGTTATTTACAGTTTAAAGCAAAAAAAAATGGTTTTTGTTTATAGCGAAAAATTAAAAGTGGTAAACATAAAATCCACTGAATGAATAAAAAAATTAATATTTTTTAACTCTATTAAATAATTAATGACAAAAATCTTATAAAAGAATCTTTTATATCATTTAAACGTATACTTTATAATTGCCATTTAGTCATTTGTGAGAAACATTTCCAGTCCAAATTCGGTTGCATATAGAAAGAAAATTGTGCGAAATCTCTGCTCGATTGATTGAGATTAAAATATGAAATCGTATTTTAAAAATACATATGTTTTTTAATTAACTAACAGTAAGTAAAAATTTCGTGTCAAAAATGTTTTCAGTTTTAGTCAAACTAAAAGATAGCATTCTTTGTTTATGTGATTTTGTTTTCAATCGTGTTGCAGAAGATGACCAGCAGGCTGGTCGAAATGCATACATATTGTTTTTAACTTATAAATAAAAAATTAAAGTTTTTTTTTAAAACAAATTTTGCAAAATCAATTTAAGGTGTTTTTCTGATTCCTTACAATAAAAGATAACATTTAAAAAAAAATATTTTCAAAATGGCGGATACTTTAAAAGCTCAACAAATCTTACTCAAAAGTTTTTTGGTAGTCACTAATGAAGATTCCGATGTCAGAACTTAAATTTCAAAAAACACGCATCCAGTATGGCTTACTCAAAATTTGAATTTTCCAATAATCTAAAGAAAACGATCTTAAGAATCGTTTTCCTAAAATGAACCATTGGCATCCGCTGTTCTGATAGTTAATTTTTTCAAGTGCTTTCTTGTGGTATGAAGAGATTTTCTATCTGAACAATTTTTAGTCAAGTATTATAAATTTAAAAAAAAATAATTTTTCGATGTAACTATTTAAGATATATTGAAAATATACCACACGCCACCGATGAGCTTGACCTTGAAGTATGTTAGCCTTGGGGTTATTCTGAGTAAATTTATATATACAGGGTTTCACATTATAGTGGACAACCTTCTAACAGCGAATGGGTAACTCCAAAACGGGTCAGGAAAAGTAATATCATGTTTAGTAAAAGTCGCACCGTTTGTGAGAAAATCGGCCTTTTTCATATTTTCTACTATTTACTAGTAGACACATAAAATCTCTATACATACATAAATCCCTTTGTTTCGGCTGATTGAAAATCCCAAAGTAAAATGCATACGTATGTTAAGCGAGCAAGCTATGTAAACCTTAAACTGAAAGCAGGAGGAGTTGGTCAAAAAATCAGTAAATCACTTTGCTTTATATTTGATCAATCGCTTACACTAATTTTTGTTCGAGCAGTGAATTTCAAGATAATTTTAAAACAACAAAAATGTGCATATTGGGACCTTTTTTTACCCAATTTCGGAAATTTTCCGCCAAGATTAATTTAGGTTACAATCAACAGTTAATTTCTTTCATGACATAGTTTTAGTTTAATCCGGTAACCAAGAAGATCTTGCCACATTTTTTATTTTTTGTATGGGAATTCAAACATTCGCTGCTGCAGTACAAGTCTTAATGGTAATGTACATTTCTTTTCGTTAATTACCATTGAATTTCAAAATAATACGCTACCTCGGTGTCTGTGAGAGTTTCTGGATTCAATATTCCGTTTTAGTTACTTTACTCTATCAGAGTAATTAGTTGTTTTCTTCTGCATACGATATTAAGCATTATTCTGTGTAGGTATTTCTGCTATTGTTTATGCTACTGTTGATTTCAGGTCTCAAACTGTTGACATGATTCAGTTTCAAGTTCATTAAATTTCATGTGCCTGTGTTAATGACTAAAACCACATGTAAAGCCAACCACATGTAAAGCCGCATTGATGGTTTTATGTTGTTGTCTATACGAAGTCTATTACTAATGTGCACTGCTACTGAATCACTACAAACGGTTTCTCATTGAAGGCATTTTAATACATGCACATAAAATTTATAAAAAAAGAATATTTTTACTCTTTTCCATTTTTAATTATGCAATATTTACTTAAGAAATCATTAGTATAATGATTTCAAATTGTGCTTGTAAATCAAGTAATTAATTTTATAGGGATGAAACGCCCATTTGTAGAAATTCGCCTATTTTTTGTCCAGGGCTTTTTCGAACCATTTCTGTAGCTTGTGTGAAATTCGTTTCCATTCGTAATTCGTGACAGTATCGCGAATTAATTCAAAAATGAAAACTTAAGGTACATATGTATGTGTTTTTGATACCGGGCTAAAAAATATAAAATTCTCCATCACCGGGTGAAAGAATTGTTGCAAAAAACCTTACCGTATTCTCGCAATACACACTGAAAGTTTGCATTTCTTTTCATTTTGTGTGCGCACAGCGATAAGCGTGATTTTTTCATTACTTTAAAATGTTTTTCTTTGTGAATTGGCAAATAAACTTTAAAATGGTAATGGAGTCTTCTTGCTCAGGTATTTTAGTAATATAGTGTGTAATTTGTTTTGTTAAAAAATGTTTAAAAATATTTTATTTTGCATTTTTTCCGAAAGCCTAAAAATGGTCATATTTTGGCCTTTTTCATGGACATATAGTTGTGAGACCTCGGAGGTAGGGCAAAACTGTTTTCATTAACGTAATATATAGATATTCTAGTAACATTCTATGAAAAAAAAGTTACGCGAATGTTGCGCACTTTCCCAGCATTTTGATTTTAACAATGATTGCCGGGAAAGTATTCATTAACTGACACGAAATCAACATAAAAATGCTTATTGTGTGGGGCCACTTCTAAAGATTTCAATAAAATTGATGATTTGGTTAATAGAGTTGTAAACACCAAAAATCTACAATTTTGAATTTTTTGTGTGCTTGCTGCACTTGGCATACAAACTGCCAACAAAGAAGTGGCAGACTCATTTAGAACGTGAGAAATTTTTAATAGCTCAAACTAAGTCTCGCATACAAAAAGGATTCATAGATAAGATTGGGCTCGGTAGCTCGAATGATGGCAACACTGCAAGGTGTTTCTTCCAAAATGCCAATGTGTCAGCGACCACCACCAAAATAGACATCAATTTTATAAAAAATATGCACAATATTTTAATTGTTGTTTCTAGTGGCAATCGAATCGACACGGAAAAGTTTCGCAATTTTGCTTCAAATTGTGCAAAATGTTTTGTCAAGCATTATCCTTGGTATAATATGCCAACAACACTGCATAAATATTTCATTCATGGTCCAGACGTCATTGCCCATGCATTATTGCCAACCGGTCGATTATCTAAAGAATCTCAGGAAGCCAGAAATAAAGATTTTAAGGCTTTCAGGGAACATTTTTCCCGAAAATGTAGCAGAGAAATAACAAACGAAGACATTTTGAATGGGCTTATTATCAGTTCTGATCCTATAATATCCAGTAAAACTAAATTGCCGCAGAAAAGTCAAGCACATGCCAACAGAAGCATTGGAGTTGTTAATAATAGCGAAAGAAGAAGATGATGATTTAAATGATTATAATGTTGGCAATGATAATGATGTAAACGAAAGTGAAGGTGAAGTTGAACATGATGATGATGATATTTGATTCAAATTTTTGTTTGAAATTTTTTGTTTTTAGTTCTTTTTTGAGCTTTCCTTAGAAGAACGTTAAGTTTTCTTTAATTAAATCTTAAAATGCAGTGAATTGACAGCAAACATTTTAGTTGAGTCACATTGCTCTGCTGAAGATTCGAGACTGACTTCAAACTTGAAAAAAATCAAGAACTCTATTCAATGCATTGGTAAGTTGCTGAATTGATCTCATTGCAAAATTTAGCCTCATGCTAAAATTTTTTTTCCGCATCAAAGGAACTTTTTAGCTAAGCGCCCAGGTATGTTAGCCTTTAGTAAACGTCGTCGAATTGTTTGAGCACTAACCAAACTTCAAATTTCTGCTTAAATTGTCTTTGAAGACCTTAATCGGCCCAATTCTAAATAGAAATTACTGAGGAATTTTTTCTCTTTTCCCTTTCCTCTCATTCTGAATAAAAAAATTCGGGGAACTTTCTCTCTTTTCACTTTTCTCCTATTCTAAACGAACTTCGAAAATTTAAAAAAAGTTTTGCGTAAAAAATAGGTATTCTGAATTTTAAAAAAAGGGAGAATTTAATTTTATTTATTGAGAATTTTTCCGACAGTAAGTTGTGAGGGAAAGCTGTATAAAAATGTAAGTATTTAAGTTTCGCAACGTAAATCGCTGGTATTCCAAATAAAAAAATCATGGCAAACACCGGGATGGGATGCATCAACGTAACGAATCTTAAACTCATGATCACACATCTGCAAATATATAAGTTTACGATATAACAAAACGAAATCTCTTTGCAATTACATACAAGCATAATATTTAAACTGTATTTTCGTTTTCTATTGAATTATAAATGCTTATTTTTAGAGGCAGCTATGATTCGAACGTGCGTTCCATAAACGCACCCCACAACACCGGGTATAACATGCTTGACGTACAGTGCTAATATTAATCCACCTTGGATACAGTTGCGCTTCAAAATGTCTAGCACTTCTGATACAACTTTGCTGAAGCTTAATTGGGCCAAAGAACGTCGTTATTCGTTCCTATTCCCGTTTGGTACACACCTTCAGCAAAGATGCGCTCAGTTTCACAAGCGGAGAAACTACGAATTGCTTCGACTGAGTGTGAGTTGTGAGGATTCCCAATAAATATTTAAAAGTGGCCTTTTTTAATTTATGAATAATATTTCTTAAATCTGTAAAAAAGAAAATCCAATTACTACGAATCGATAACTGGACTATCAGCAAGCATGCTGAAAAATTAGGTATTCAACCCTATTTGCCGCAAGAATCAATTGTTACTGTCCGGCCCTTGACAGAACCAGACTCAGATATCTACAACAAAGACAAGCTGTCTTCAACAACTTCAGCGAATTGGTCGAAAATAAAATCGGATTGCTGCTTAAGTATTCATTTCATTTCATTTCATTTATTAAAATAGGCTTTAACAATATGCTACAAGATAATACATCTTTTTAATAAGCAATAGAAAATTCAACAATTATAAATATACACGGTGAAATGCGAAAATAATTAAATTAACAAAAACAAATTAGCTTAATTTAAGAAAAATTTTAAAATTTTTAAAAATTGTAAATAAACTTAATTACTAGAGAAATTCAAATAGTTTCTTTCGAAATTGTGTAGGTGACCTAATTATCTGCAATTCATGTGGAAGATTATTCCAATGTCGAATTGCAGTGACAAAGAATGAGCGTTCCAAAATCAAACTTCTGTACCGTGGCAAAATTAACTTAAGCCCTCTTCGTGATTGTGCAAAGCGAAGCTCTTCATAAAGATAACCAGGACAATTTTCATGAATTATGTTATGCATTTTTAGTAAAATCCGCAGCTTATAAAATTGATCAAGATCCAAGCCTAGTATTGTTTTTTTAAGGTGGGACACTCTATTATGCCTAGGTAAACTAAAAATAAAGCGAATGCAATCATTAAAGGCAACTTTTAATTTATGTTTGCAAGTAAAATCAAGACAGGGGTAAACAGAGCAGTTATAAGTAAAAAACGGTAATAGTAAACTTTTTTCCAACTGCATTTTCATATTACTATGCAAAGAGCTTGCTGAAATTCGAAGGCTTCTAAGACCTCCATATATATGTTTGATGGTTGCCATTGTAGCATCACAACAGCTTAAAGACGAATTAATACTATAACCAAGATATTTTATGTTTTTCGAGTATGGTATCGTTATGTTGTTTAAAACTAGAGGAGAAAAATCATGTTCATTAATCGTATGCTTAGAACAGATCATACCAACACACTTTGAAGGGTTAAGTTTTAGTTTGTTACAAATCGACCAAGCCTGAATGTTATCTAAATCCTCATTTAATCTAGCAATACAGTTTTCAGATAAACCTATGGGACTAGAAAAATATATGAGAACATCATCAGCATAGAGATGAGTGTGGCAATTTTCGACAACTTCGGGCAAGTCGTTAATAAAAAGCGAAAATAGCAGAGGGCCTAACACTGAACCCTGCGGCACGCCGCAATTAGTCACCAGTGGATTAGACGACCCTTGTTCGGTAACAATAGTAACCATCCTATTGCATAAGTAATTACTTATCAATTTCAACGACGTACAAGAAAACTTGAACTCGTGCTTGAGCTTCCTTAAAAGGATTGAATGATTAACACAGTCAAACGCTTTTGAGAAGTCCAACATAACCATTACAAAAATATTTTCTCTATCTAAAGCTGACCGTGCATCTGAGATTACTTTCACTACAGTCGACTCACAACTATGCTTGCTGCGAAAGCCAGACTGCCACTTGCTAAGCATTTGTTTTCTTATAATAAAACTTTGGATTTGATTTGCAAGAATTTTTTCAATAACTTTAGACAAAAAAGGAAGAATACTAATCGGCCTGTAATCAGACGGACTAGTCGGATTGCCTTTTTTTTGTATTGGTATAACTGTGGCGGATTTCCATAAAACGGCAAATTGACTACTAAATATACACGAATTAAAAATATGTGTTATATAAGGAAGAACTAGAGGAAGAATGAGTTTTAAGAACTTTGGACAGATTTCATCTGAGCCTACAGCATTAGATTTCACTGATCTGACTGATTCCAGGACCTCCAAAAAACTTACGCATACAAAAGAAAAACATTCATCAGGCTCTGCATCAAAAAAAAACGGTTTCAGGTAGGGTTTGTTGGGTGTTCAAAGGCGCAATGGTTGCACACATTTCTTCAGGGCTGAAGGGACAGCCGGTAAAAGATTTGCTTTTTGCAATACCTAACTCCCTGATGTTTTTCCACAATTCCTTAGAGTCCAAGCCAGTATTAAGTTTGTTCCATACAAAATTTCTTTTTGCAGCTCTAATTAAAGTATTAACTCTATTTCTGGATATTGTATATTGAGCCTTATTATACTCAGAAGGATTTCTTTTGAATCTCTTAAAAAAACGTTCTCTTTCGCATATTTGAATCTTTATTGCATTAGTGAACCATGGACAATGTTTAGGTTTCAAACGCTTAGTTACAATGGGAACAAATCTATTATATAATTCATTAACATAGGTGTTGAACAAAAGTAGTTTGTCATCGACTTCGAGTGTATAGTAAATTTCGTTCCAATTTAAATTTGCACAACTTTGATAGAGGCTAGGATAGCAAACATTGCGTAAAGATCTAAAGGTAATAGTTCTCTCATAACTATAATCAATGGGGACTGAACAGAATAAAAAATCATGGTTAAAATCCGAAGTAGGTGTTATTTGCTCGAACCCAGACAAAGCCTTATTTGAACTATAAAGAAAAACGTCAATTAATGAAGGATTATTACTTGATTGAAAACAAGTCGGCATCACTGTGTTAACTATTGAAAGACAAGTTTTATTACAAAGGTAGTTAAGCAATTTAGATGAACTGTTATTGTTAAGAATATTCACATTAAAATCGCCGCCAATAAGTATTTTATCATATTTTTTATTTAATATCATTAAAGTTTCTTCTAATTCAACAATGTGTTCGTAACGAAAATTATTTGGAGGACAGTAAACTACAATAAGAAGGCATTTTGTATTCTTAAGGTCAACTTCTACCCCTAAAAACTCTAGATTTGGGTCTTTAGAAGCGCAAATTACTTTTGTTTTTATAAATTGATTAACAAAAATACAAACACCACCCCCTATTCTATCAACACGATCATTTCTTAACAGTTTAAAACCTGAGATATTTACTAACTGAGACAGAATTTTATGATTCAACCAGGATTCAGAAATCATTATAGCGTCTACTTCAGACGTACTGAACATTTGATACAAAAGAGTATATTTAGCTTTAACACTGCAAGCGTTCAAATGGCACACATTAAAACCCTTAAAGAAGCGGCACAGAATGTTTAGAACGCATCTCACAGTGTCAGGATTTGAATTCATTTTGAGCAGCACTAAAATTTTGAGGTACCGACACAATTTCAAAGAAACCTATTTTTTTAAAGAAAAAAATTAAAAAATAACCAAAATTATAACTAAGTAAAAGGAAAGAAAAAAATAAACAATGTTTTGCAAAAGTAATCATGAGTTTGATCATTATTAAAAGAAATAATGTACTTTATAAAAAGTAAGAGCAACGCAATAAAAGAAAAATACCAAACAGAAAAATTGCTAATAAAAACAAAACTTAATATTGAGATTGAGAGCAAAAATAATAATAGAAATAAGTTTGAAGCCCTCAACATATGTACATATGTACGTAAGTAGACAACATACATAACTACACGACAGCTTCAGCGGCGTTCTCATTGACTGTATTATTTCCAGCAATAACAAGAGGAGAGCAAACTCTATTGACATGTTCCAAGCTATCCACATATGTTGGTTCTGATGAAGACGAAACTTTAACAAACACTTTTCCACTTCGTGTAAAAACGGAATGCACTCTTTTGTTACGTCGCAACATGTTCAAAGCTTTGAATATTGCATGGTCGTGTTTGGTTAAACTTTCATAAACTCGAACAAATCTGCTACTCTCAAAACCAATGTCGCTCAGTTTTACAAACTTGTGATTGTTTCTATAATAAGCAGCAATTGTTCTAAGCAGGTTATTTTTATAATGAGAGTTCGGAAATTTTACAATAACAATACCGACAGATTTGTTGTTCGTTGGCTTTGCGCGAAAAATGTGGAAAGACGTAGTAGTACTGATATCTAAAGCAGAACAAAACCGCTTAAATATATCTATTAAGTTTTCGTCTGCTTTAAATGGTATTCCGTGTAGTACAACATCCCCATCAATAGTTTTTCTCGACATATAATTTATTTGCTCATTCAGTTTTGCGATACTTGACTGATTTTCTTGGCTAAGATAAGCTTTTTCTTCCAATGATTTGATTTTATTATCAAAATCATTTTCTATTTCAGCCAAGCGCTTAGTAAAATTTTCCTGCACAGCCTTTAATTCTTGTGAGATATGCGATGCTACCGAGTCAGTAATTTTTTTCTCAAGTGTATTTATTCTCGCTTCGAACTTCTCCCACAGTTTAGACAGTGTCATTGTTTGCACTGGAGTTGCATTACCAGCAGAGCGTAGCTTACGAACTTGTTCTTCATTTAAGTTTGACATGATTAACACAAAGTCTTAAGATGGACACAATCCACAAATGTATATGTAAAAGTTTATTAAGGTTTTTATTTATTTTATTCTTTTATGTAAAAAAAAACTTCAGTGACTATATCAAAAACAGCAACAGTTAATAAAGTGAATGTTTATGTAATTTTTAACCAAAAATGTTTATTCAAATAGTCACTTATACTAGTTAAAACAATTTTTATTGCGGTGCAAATACGCGGCACTACCTTCTCATTTCACGATATCGAGGATAAAATGAATATAGCTTTTGTCGATTTTAAGGCTTAATCAATTCTTTTGACAAACTTTTCCCAGTTTTGCGGGTCGCGTATGTGGTATTAAAACGGCAAAGCTAGTGCTACTCAAGGCTTACAGCATGCTTGCGAAGCCGTCACTATAACCTAACCTAACAAACCGATAAAAAGTTTATTAACAATACATCGTGCAACTCCACCGAGTACTTTGAGTCTCGCAAATCCCGCCTCATAAGCCTCGGTTGCTCTTTATGCAGCTGCTCTTCAACAACGGCCCCCTCCACCACTATTCTAAATGCTATGCTATTTATTTTTCCTTTACATTGCTATATAATATTGGGCCGATTGTAAATTCAAATAAATATTTAAATTTAACAACAAATATTTTTTAAAAACAAACTTCACTCAAGTGTCAAAACGCAGCAAAACACTTTTCGAAAATTCGAAATCCTCATTCCCTTTTTTTGAGGGAAAAAGTTTTTCTCGAGAGATTCAGAATAGGAGTATTTATTTCTCGAGAAAAATAAAATTCGTCAGACATGAATTTCTCGAGAATATTTAGAATCGGGCTGAGTGTGTCTATTTTTTTCGAAAGTTACAATATGATCAACTCTTGGAGCGGTTTTTGGTGGTCTACCACGACATTTTTTTACTGTTTACTTTTAAATACATTTGTTATGAAATTGTGAGATCTTTTCAGCAACTAACCAATGTATTGAATAGAGTTTCTCGATTTTTTTCAAGTTTAAAGTCAGTCTCGAATCCACAGCAGAGCAATGTGACTTACGACCCATCTCAACTAAAATGTCTGCTGTCGATTCACTGCATTTTAAGGTTTAATTAAAGAAAATTTAACGTTCTTCTAAGGAAAGCTCAAAAAAGAATTAAAAACAAAAAATTTCAAACAAAAATTTGAATCAAAGTGCAGGTGTACCTATTATTCTTACTATGTACAGTAAGTAGAAATGCTTGAAATTTAAGAGAATCACATGATTTGTTTTATTGAACATAGTGCTTCCAAATTATATACTTCACGATTCCACTAGGATTTTTCCTCTAAATTGCCCAAATATTTTTGTAATAGAGCCTAAACTAAAAACTCAAAGGTGTACCTATTAGTTTGAGCAGGTGTGTATATACATTTTTGTTTGCTCACATACTCCAAGCCTCACGTTAAAAAAATAAATTTAGTGATAGTGAACATTTCTTTCACTAACTACAACTAAGCAGATAAGTAATTTTGGAAAACTATTTTAATATCACAATGTTGAGTGAAAACAGGTATGTAGTGCACTACCTCATGTCTGGAAAATTGTATACACTAAATGAACGCAACAGGCAGCATTGCGAACTTCCTTACACTTGATGAAATATTTTAGTACTTTATGGCACAATTCCTGTGGTGTCCATGAATAACACAACGAATCCCGTTTCTTAACTCTGGAATCGTTTTAGGGTCATTGGCTCCACAGAACTGAATTTTTAATTTTTCGATTAATTTTTTAACCATATCACGAAATGGACGATTAGGGTTTCCTAAATAGTTTCGCAATTCGCGAGCTGTGTTTGTTGAACTTGCTCTATTTTGGAGAATTAAAATGCGATAAATATGGCTCTACAATTAAAAATGTCAATACTTAATAAAACAGAGTTAAATATTAGGTGTTTATTATTGACAGAAAAAAGTATTGCCTTATTTAGATCGTAACCTCCAATTAAATCACCCTTTATAAACATGTAAAACTCAATTTATTAAATGCAAAATTTCACAACACCGTATAAAATTTGATTGTACTATTATTGTGATATTTTTAATTTTCATATCCTTTTATTTTGTTTTTGTATTACAGGTGGATTCGCGATGGTCTTTTTGGCCAAAGCCAACACAGGCAACGCCAAATATGCACTTAAGCGAATGTATGTGAATAGCGAACATGATTTGAATGTAGCTAAACGGGAGATACAAATAGCGGTAAGTGGAAGTAGCTAGTTGGATGTTTGGATTCTTTTGAGGATTTGTTTCATTTTGTATAAAATAGATCAATTTGAAAACAATTTTAATTTTGCTTATGAAGTTTCAAACTTTTAAGCATACTCTTAAAAAGATGTAAATAAAAAGAGATGATATCTGAAATGATTGCAAAGACATGGCGTTGCGTTTGAATCCATAGTCCTAAAAAAATTCCCTGGAAATGGTAAAAAGTTCAATAAATTAACAATGACGTCAATAATCATCATAGCGTGCCAAAGAAATTATGCGGGAAATTCAATTTCCACGAATATAACAATTTTTCAAAGTTTCCGCCAATATTTGCCGCCATAGGCACGTGCCTACTCCGCCAGTATGGTAAATCCAGGCGTGAGTATAGGGAATCTGCTATTTATGGTTAGATTCATTATAATTTAAAAAAAAACAAAATTTTTAAATCAGAGTCAGTGACTTCAAAAAAATTATAACTAAATAGCTGGAACCATCAGGGAACATCTTCCACATAACATTTTTCTAACTCTTAATATGTTATTCCTAAATCAATCCTAAGAATGTATCTGCTTTCAGATCGAAATTCCCTGAATAACATTATAGTACATTAATGATAATCACTCATACGACCTTTGGTAATTATTACACAAGAACAAAAAATAATCTTATGTGAATATGGTGCGTGCTTTCAATAAAAAGTTTACATTTTCCAAAGTTATGTCGCGAATTTTAATTTGAAAGAAGATACATCCTTAGGAATGACGGAAGAATAACATAAAAAAATCAAGAGAAAAAAATATTATGTCGAATATATTTTAAGAAACATTTTTATAAATAAAAAAATAATGTTTTTTTTATAGAGCTTACTGTTCAATATAATGTGTTTCTACACCAACAAAGATAAATCTATTATATAAAATTAATTTTTTGTCTGTCTGTCTGTCCTTTATGAACGCGGAAACTATCCAGACGATCATGATGAAATTTTTACAGTATGTTACTATTTTTCAGGCGGGTGTCATAGGCTATAAAACTTTTATTTAGGGTGCATATTTAGGGTGGCCCTCATACAAAAATATTTAAAAAATAGCATTTTCTCAGAGACAGGTATATCGATTCTTATCTAACTTACACAACATGGGTTTTATATCAAGAGGCACAGATAAAAAAAAAATAAAATTTTATTAAGGGTGCATACTTAGGGTGGTCCTCATACAAATATATTTTTAAATATCATTTTCACAAAGACCGGTTAGTCGATTTACACCGAATTTACACCACGTATCTCTTATGGTAAGAAGCATGGCTTAGGCTACAAACATTTTATTTAGAGTGGCCCTCACACAAAAATATTTTTTAAATATTTTCTCGAAGACCGCTTAATCGATTCTCATGAAATTTACACTTTATGGCTTTTATGTGAAGAGACACAGATTAGATTATAAAAATTTTATTTAGGGTGGATACTTAGGGTGGCCCTCACACAAAAATATTTTTAAATATCATTTTCACAAAGAAAGGTTAGTCGATTTACACCGAATTTACACGACGTAGCTCTTATGTTAAGAGGCATAGCTAAGGATACAAAACTTTTATTTAGGGTGGCCCTCACTCAAAAATATTTTTTAAATATCGTTTTCTCGAAGCCCGCTAAATCGATTCTCATGAAGTTTACACCATATAGCTTTTATGTGAAGAGACACAGATTAGATCGTAAAAATTTTATTTAGGGTGCATATTTAGGGTGACCCACATACAAAAATATTTTTAAATATCATTTCCACGAAGACAGGTTAGTCGATTCACTCCGAATTTACAATATGTAGCTCTTATGTTAAGAGGCATAGCTTAGGCTACAAAACTTTTATTTAGGGTGGCCTTCACACAAATAATTTTTAAATATCATTTTCTCGAAGACCGCTTAATCGATTGGTTGTTATATTAATTATATTATTTTTATGTTGTAAAAATTTTATTTTGGATACATACTAAGGGTGGTCCTCATACAAAAGTATTTTTAAATAGAATTTTCACGCAAACCGCACATCGAATCTACATCACGGTTGAGGTGAGGCGATGCGCACAGGGTATTGCTAGTTTAATATAAAAATGGACCTTATTTTTCGCGATTTTTATAATTTGAACTTCATAAAAGTTTCCACAAAGCTCCATTTGAGAGAAAATCTTTTTCGATTGAATTATTTCAATAAAACAAACGTCAAACATAGTCTAGTTTACTTTATTAATCGGAGAAATTTCTAATATTAACTTTCATAGGTGATTTGCACGATTATTGCCGATTCCACGACATAAGTTATCGATATTTGTGATTAGTTGGCGATTAAGACCAAATCGCAGTTTAAATTTCAAACCACATACCTTGTTCGTCAATAAAAAAAAAAATTGAACATTAATTTCAAGGTATTGGGGAATCGGAATCCACAATTTAAATGATATTGAACTCGGCATACGGAAAACCTCTTGGCGCCAGGTGCTTGTCAAACAAAAATAGGTTGAATTTTTATTTTTAAATTCAATATTATATTCAAAATAATGAAGTTATTAACGAATGCATTCGTTGTTAAACCTATATACATGCAAAGGAACAGACAAATTATCAATAAAGTTCAATAAATAAACTGCATTTAATTTTTTAACTCAAAATGTGTCTGTTAAACCAATGTTGTTTCTTTAAATTTTTTGACAGAGCAATCTCAGCGGACACAAAAACATAATTGGATATGTGGACTCAAGTATTACACATACAGGAAATGGTGTTTGCGAAGTATTGCTCTTGATGCCTTATTGCAAGCATCACATGCTGGCCATGATGAATGCACGGTAAGTTGAACATTGCATATCGTTACCTTAATATAGAAAGGCCCTAACATTTTTTTCAAAACCGAGTTTTTTGTAGATTTCGGTAGGTCACCCACTAATACACCATTGATAAAAAATTGTGTGTACTACGATTGAAAATAAAGCAATTACAAGCAAATCATAACTCATTTTAATACTACAAGACTTTAATTTCCATCAGGTTTTTTTGTTCTCCTGTAAAGTAAAAAAAAGGGTAGGGCCTTTCTATATTAAGGTAACGATATATTGCATTTAAGTTGATATTAATTAATAATTTTTGTCTTTATCTCTCACTCTACTTTAGCCTTCAAGTTGGCTTCACCGAACTAGAAGTTCTCACAATTTTCTGTGATATTTCTGAAGCAGTTTCACGCCTCCACTATTGTCAGACGCCCATTATACATCGTGATCTTAAGGTGGAGAATATTCTTCAAAATGATGCGGGAAATTTTGTGTTGTGTGATTTTGGTTCAGCAACTGCAAAAATTTTAAATCCTCAACAACATGGCGTTACTGCTGTTGAAGAAGAAATTCAAAAGTATACAACACTATCGTATCGTGCCCCAGAGATGGTAGATCTATATAGTGGCAAAAGCATTACTACAAAGGCAGATATTTGGGCGATGGGTTGTTTACTTTACAAGTTGTGTTTTTTTAATTTACCATTTGGTGAAAGCACACTAGCAATACAGAATGGTACATTTTCCATACCAGATAATTCTAAGTATTCAAAAGGCATGCATCAGTTAATAAAATTCATGCTGGAACCAGATATGGAAAAGCGTCCGAATATTTTTCAAGTTTGTGAAATAGCTTTTCGTTTGGTTGGCAAGGAAAATCCAGTTCTCAATTTGCACGTAAGTAAAATTTCCTACTATTATAACATAAACTGTTACTTATTAGCCCGGAACCAAAATGCTTTAAACTATTGGCTATTGATCGACGAAATTATGTTGCACTTCTAATCAGTTTTATATTTTTCAGAAATCACCCATTCCAGATATTGAGCAATTGACAGTGCCTCCTTTCGAATCTGAATCGAAACGTATTTTGGCAGCTGCCGCTGCTAAAGCAAAACCTCTAGGTGTATCTATGGTTGAATCGGGCACCAGTGTTGCGCCACGTCAACGTCCAAAAGGTTCAACTGCTCTTCCACATAATCCGCATACGCTTGCTATTGGGTTGCCACCAAGTCCATCACCAAGAAATATTATAACTTCACCACAACCACAGCAACAACCGGTTGTAGAACAGTTTCAAGCCAATTTTCCAACAATCACATCTTTGGTTCAGCCACCACTATTATCTGCGGCACATGTAACATCCACGTCAAATTCTACGGCCACAGTAATAACTGCTACTACAGCTGTTACATCTGCACCATTAGCAACAGCTGTTTCAGCTCCACCAGCAGAAGTTTTGAATAGTCTTTTCGAGTCTTCAGTTTATCCAGACCCATTTAGTGAGTCTACTGAAGCTACTGAAGCAGGAGATGCTTCTATTATTGCAGTTACTCCTGAAACCATAGTTACACAACAGGAACAAGCGCCTGAGGCCACTCCAACAAAAACGTTATTATCGCCACTAAAAGGATTGAGTGCTTCTGCTAACACCGGTCACAGACGAAATGTTAGCGATACATCTGCTTTTAACAAGTAAGTGTTGGATTATGCTATTTTATGTCAAAGCAAAAAATTTTCGTGTCGTTTTGTGTCTGTGTCTCTTTTTCTCTCTACTTTTGTTTCTGATTTTATTTTTTGTTATTTTCCTTGGTGTCGCTTTTTTAGGGCAGCTAAAGAAGCTGTTGATCATGATGAACCGCAAAGCGATTAAAAGCACAACTTGTCAATAAAAAATAACACAAATAATTGCATTATTTCAACTTAAGATTTTGATTCATCTAATTGAAATTAATAAATTTATTTAAATTCACTTAATCGGTTTTGTTTATTAAATAAAATTTAATTTAATTTATGAACTTAATTTTATTTGTAATACACTCATTTGATTATATTTTATCACATATATTTCTATCTTTCTCTCTCTTTTTTATGATTTTTATTTGATCACCATCTATCGTCACATACGTCGTCGTTTTCATATTTTTTTTTCCTTAGAGCATTTGCAAATGAAACATCCCAATTCCTAGCTCCTTACGATCAATCCGTAAGAAGTCGCAACATCAGTGGTGATGCCAGTGTTGCAACAAACGCAGCAGCAACTCTTAGTGGTTCAAATCCTTCGCTTTTTTTACCGCTGCTAACATCTCAGCAGCCTATTACGGCTTCAATTTCAAACAGCGAACTATCTTCTGCCCCGAGAAGGAATATTAACGTTAGTGGCACCTTGGAAGGACGTGTAGATGCTTGGAATCCTTTTGAAGAAGAGCAACCATTTGGCCAAATGACAGAAGATCATATATTTGAAGTAGAATTTGATAAGATACGTCAACGTGGCAGTCAAGGAAGTAAGAATTTATTTTACACATTTAACAAATATATATTTATATTTACATACATATACAGCTGTGAACATGAAAATATCAGTACCTTCATATAAATTTTATAAAGTCCCATATTTTTTTTCAAACAAGCCCTAAATAAAAATTTGAAGGTGTTCTGGGCGTATGGAGGAGCTTAAATCTCATAATAAAAAAGCTCAACTCCGTAGATAACAGGTTTTAAAGTATGTTACCACATTTTTTCACGTAACATTAAAATAGCAGTGCGACTATCCTTTTTGAGTTTTATTGAGAGAAGTGTAATATTTTTCCAAAAATTTTAATGAAAATATGTTGAATATTCTTTATTTGTTATCTTTTTATAAATTACACTGAAAATGCATTCATATTTTTTAACTTTTTTGGCCACAGTAATCACCGAAAATTAATTTTAAAGTTGAGAATAGAAAGGAAATATAAAAATATTCGAGATATTATATCGTGCTCAACGCCATTCAAATATGTAGAAATCAGGAGAGAAGAGCTGGAAAATGAAAAATTTCACCACAAGTCGATGGCGAAATTGTGGTGCCGTCCAAAAAAGATTCAATGAAATTGGCTAAGCAGACAAATTATGATTTAAATTTAATTATGTCTAATATGACTCTACGGAGAAGGCTCTTGGAATCAGGATTATCAGCTCACAGTCCGATTTAAAAAATTAAAAAAAAACACACAAGGAAAAACATCTGCAGTTTGCAAGGAAACATGTTGACTAAAATCGTTTTGTACGGTGTCACTGGCTCACAACAGTATGCTCTACGTCCACCCGGTATCGAGTATGAGCCAGAATACACTGTAAAAAACTGTTAAACACTGAGGCTCAAAAAAAATTGTCTGGGGCTATTTTACTTAATATGGCTTTGGTCCTATTTATAAGATTTATGGCATAATGGATCAGAGTATTCACGTCGAAATAATTCCAAACGTAATGTTACGCTACCCTAGGGAAGATTTAAGTCCTAATATATCTGTCTAGCCGATTTCATTGGATCTTTTTTAGACGGCACCGCAATTTCGCCATCGACTTTTGGCAAATTTTTTCGTTTTCCAGCTCTTCTCTCCTGATTTCTACATATTTGATGGTGGTAATTGTGCATAAGATTTCCTTTTTTCCTCAACTTTAAAATTAAATTATTACTATTTAAATGTTTTTAATTATTAATTTAAATGTTTGGCGCGCCCCACTATGGTCAAAAAAGTCAAAATAAATGCATTAATTTTCAGTGTAATTTATAAAAAGATTACAAACGAAGAATATTCAACTTAATTTCATTCAAATTTTTGGAAAAAACTTCACTTCTTTCAATAAAACTCAAAAAAGATAATCACACTGCTATTTTAATGTTACGCGAAAAAGCGTGGTAACATATTTTACTTTATCTATTGATTTCAGACTTTTTATTATGAGATTTAAGCTCCTCCATAAGCCCAGAACTCCTAGTAATAAATTAGTGTTCAAATTGTTATTTAGGGATTGTTTGAAAAAAAAAAAAAAAATATGGGACTTTGCAAAATTTAGTTGAAGGTACTGCTATTTTCATGTTCACAGCTGTATATGCTGTACATATGTCATGTTCACTATTTAGTGTGAGCTGTGTACATTCAGTTTATTAAGCATTATCTACACCGAACTTATACCCACGATAATAAAATACATTGTGCTCAAGAGTCTCATGTAAGTGAAAGTGTAAGATTGTTGTAGGTAGTTGTTGTTTTTGTTTTGAATATTATAAAAGCTATGTATATCATCTATAATAAAATTGGGATCATTTGCAAAAAAATTATTTTGATAGCTAGCAAATTTTCGGTAATGGCAAAAGTGGAAAATTTGAAAAAAGTGCGTTCTCTCTTCGACTTTTACTGCTACTTATGCTTAAACTGAAATTACACTTTTACACAAAAGAGTGAACACCGTTTATGTATTATGTATATCGTTGATTTTATTGAATGGTATTGAATTTATAACTGCTTAACTTTTTATTCAGAAAAAGAGTTTAGGATGTGGCATAGGAAGGGTAAAGTAAGGAAAATATTTTTCATAAAAACTACTTCAAGACTGGCATAGTTAAAAAAACGTGATTTTTGAGTTAATGATGCATAATTATTCGCCATTTCATGTTTTATTTTGTGTGAAAAAATCAGAAAAGTATCTCATAAACTTGCCTTTTGAGAAGAGTTTACGTAGACATACTTTTCATCATTTTCATATAAAAAGCAACCTTTTGAAAACTTTAAATGCGTTTTTCTCCCACTTTATGTTTTTTGAGATATGCCAGTCTTGAGGTAAGTGAGCGATATGTATATCTAATAAACCAAATGTGTTTAGTCGTAAAGATAAGTTTTGCAGGCGGTGGTTTGTTGTTGTTGAGAGGAAGTGGGCATCTGTCGCATATTAATTTTAACGTGCCGTGTTGAAGGTATTCAAACAAAATTATAGAATTTAATTTAGGAATAAAAATGAGGATAGAGAAATAAAATATGAAAAAAATTGATTTATGGACTCGAAAGACTTATAAAACAATTGAATGTGTCGCTCATCTATCGACAAAGCACCTGCAAGAAAAGTGCAACATCGAAGAGTTAAAAAAACATGCAAGAGAACACTTTTGGTAGTGCTTTGTTGTATTCTTG
Source organism: Tricholauxania praeusta (assembly GCA_949775025.1). Taxonomy (NCBI): domain Eukaryota; kingdom Metazoa; phylum Arthropoda; class Insecta; order Diptera; family Lauxaniidae; genus Tricholauxania; species Tricholauxania praeusta. The sequence goes on along the minus strand of OX459030.1, from coordinate 39,413,501 downwards.
ATTTGATTCTTAAAATCCCATACAAGAGAGAAATTAAAGCACTGTATGGTCTGAATTCCAATGCTTTTTTTTTGTAGTTTCGACCTTGTAACATTTTTGGTCTTTTATACATACTGTACTGCATGGCGGATAAATATTTGAAAGTGCTGAATTTTAGTAGCTACGCATCCAGATACTTATACAAATAAGAAATAGCAGAATTGCAAATAAAGTTTTATTTTATCTGAACATCTAGAAAATATCAACATATTGGGTCATATAGTAAATTTTACAATAAAATCAAAACTCAAAATTCGATTTGACCATTATAAAAACACACTAAAGAACATTGTACTGAAAAGATTTAATATTAATTCTAAATGGCAAATCATGTGCTTTATTATCATATAGACAGAAATACTCTAAAAGTATTGGTGTTTTTTGTATAATCCCAGTGTACCAAACGGATCCGTTTCGAATTCGAAACGGACTCGCTTCTTCGTATATTTTATCCGAAATGGATCCCGTTTTCATATGAAATTCCGCTCGAAAAACGGTAGGATCGTTCGCTTTGTCGGATCCGTTTCGATCGGAACGGACTTCATATACGCATCTATTTTGTAAATAAAACGGATCCGTTCCGAATTCGGAACAACTAAAATTCAAAGGGAGACAGTTAAATTTGCATTTAAGGTACAAAAAAAAAACATAAAGTTACATAAAAAAACTGATCCTTGAATTTTAATTGTTCTACCTTGAATATTAATTCAATATTCAAGAAAAACCATAGTTGAAGAGTGTTCTCAAAAAAAAAAAAACAAAAAAGGATATTTTTGGTGTAAATGCACATACATGGAGCATTCCACGCCAAATCACCGAGGATTTGGCCCGACCCTCTTCGATTTCGCTCAAGCACTAAGCACACCAATTTCCAGTCTTGTATTCGAAACCTTTATTGAGTAATCGGTTTTTTAAATTTTAAGGCAAAAAATTTTCAGTTAACAATATCGATAATAAATATCGATATCAATAAAAAGTGGGGTATAATTTTTTCGTATTTGAATTTAGTTTCTGAAAAAAAATAAATAAAATTATTCGAAGTAATTGTCAGTTAGTTATGAGTCATTCCAGATGAAAACGTCTAAAAAATAGAAATTTCGTTGCTGCACTACTTTGAATTTTGCTCAGACTTTGTGAGAATCTTCGTTAGGGTTCCAAAAAATAAATCCAAGGGCTTTTCATTTTCGGATGCTTCAGTCCCCGCCAGGCCGAATTGAAGCATATGAAAAACGTCATTTTTAGGCTTCAATATTTTTAGCTGTAAAAATTTTTCTGTTTAAGATATAGACACACTTGAGATGGCATCTTAAAGCTCAGAGTTGGTAGTATTTGTGCAATGAATATAAATTCGCACAATTAGTATACGCGAAAATTACACGGTGCTGAAAATACATGTAACATATTTTGTTGATTTTTCGTGATTTTTAACTGGCTCCAGTGTCGAGACTGTTGGATACAAATCATTAATATTTCTTATAAATCAAGTACACATATCGGGTAAGAAATAAAATCTACAATTAACTCCTTCGGCCTACTTTTTATAAGAAAAATCTGTGCTTGAAATTTCGAACTTTTGAAAAAATGCATTTTTTAGGCCATTATTTCGGCGTGAAGAAAGGTTTAAAAGTTATTCAAAAATCGTTAGAACCACGGCACACGTATATAGTATATAGTTAATTGAAAATTGTTTGGCTTAAAATTTAAAAAACCGATTTCTCCATAACGGTTTCGATTACAAGACTGGAAATTAGTGTGCTTGTTGCTTTTAATACGCACTAAAACATAACAAAAAATGAGCGAAATCGAAGAGGGTGAAATTTTTTTACATTTAAAGGAATTGTACGAAATATGAGCTTTAATTTATTGCTATATTTAAGCACCAAATAAAATATGTTTATCATATATATTTTAAAATTCTGTTTCCTAGGTATTACCGCGAAATCAGCTTCTACTACATCCACACTAACGCCAACCGAAAGCAATTCTATTATATCAGCTTCTGCTCCAATTGTGACACTTCCAATTGCCGTTGCAAATATTTCAGCACATATTCCTGAGGATCCATTTGGTTCGGCTCCATTTAGCCTACCACCTGGGCTACGTGAAAAAGCAACATCAATGCGGAAAACTGGAGGTAAAGCATAATCTTATTTTACTTAATATGTAATATATGTACGTACTACTTCTAATAGCATAAAATGCTTAACCATAAAACACTCGTGTAGTGGCTCAGAAATATGTAGCTCAAACTATTAGTTTTCAATAAAAACACGAGAGCTCGTATTAGATTAGTTAAAACAGTAAAATCTATTGTAAATGTATACTGTTGAAATTAGCATAGAATTTCTTATTATTGTAATTTATAGCAATCAAAGCTCTGTTATCCAAAGTAAATTTTAGTTGTATTTAAACTTGTTCTGAGCTTTATTATAAATCACATTGATTATTTGTGTGTTCTAGAATAAGTTATATGCATACACCATTTGGTATAGGTTACACCTAATAATAACATGTGGTTGTGAAAAACACTAATATTTTTTTATGTTTTACTTGCAAAGAACTTTTCCGTATTGTAAATTTTTTGTTGTTGTAGTTAACTTGCTTTTTGAAAATGTAACGAAATTTCTTTGAGAGTAAGCATAACACAAACACTGACTAACATTTATTTTCCTGTTGTCAATTTATCATTTCTTTTTTAAGAAGCATAAATTTTAATAATACTTTGCATATCATAATAACTATAATTTTTCACTTATAACATAAATTGTAAATATTATACACTTAAATTTATTTAGAACTACCCAAAAAAGATTCATTGATAAATTCCATTAACCAAGTTCATTTCCTTCTTAATTTTACATATAAGCAGTGCCAAGATCTATCAAATTATATTGTAATTGGCACTATAAACTGTTTTATTTATTTTTCAAGATCTTAGTTTGCAATAAAATATCCGAAAAAAGTTGCAAGAAAGTTGTTACCGAATAAACACAAGTACGCTCCCAATTCCTAATAATTTAAAAATGAAAGGTATGGGTAAAATTGTTGTGAATTAGATCGATTTTTGGAAAATTTGTATTTTATCGTCTAGTTTTTGTGAATAATTACAGTAATTTTATAACCTCATAATCAATCTGATTGAAATTTTGAAGAAGACATTAATTTTTAATGAGCCTACCTGTTTTAAATGAGCATACAAAGTTAAAGTACTATAAATTTACATGTCATCATAATAAAACTTTTGCTCAAACTTTTAACATTCAGTCGATGTTAACTTCTATCTTTAAAATCTATAAAATTTATAAATGGGCATTTCCATGGGTCCCGTTCGACCGTCGAACACATTTAAAGTAAAAAAAAATGTCAAAATAAAACGAAGTTTCATTTTGACAATAAGTTTAACTTATAGCTTTATAATTGGTGCTAAGGTTGAATTTGGGCAATTTTTCGTTTTCAAGATAATTGCAAAAAACCAAGGTGTCGCACGAGACAAAAACTTCCGTTTTTGTGGAAATGCCCAAATATTTCATAAAGAATGGGCGATTTCTCTTAAATTGCACAATGCATCAAAACTAAGAAGAACGTTTGGCTCTTTATTCTAAGGAATTGTTCAAGGATGGTTTTGTCCGTCTAAATTCGAGATTAATATTCGAAAATCTATAATAATTTCTTAATTAACTCTGGACAAAAACCGAATATTTGACCGGTTTCATTTGTTGATATGAGGAACATAACATGTTTTTCAAATATTTTTGACATAATCGTCAGTCTCCAAGCTTTCTATTTCAGAAATTGAATTAATTTTCGGGCTAAGAGGACTAAAAGTACCCCAACATAAGTCCTTATAGGCATGAAAAAACCTTTTTAGCTATAGCTATGGTAACACCGATAAAGTGCGTGGGGACTGACATTAGTTCGCTTAGTGAACTTTGACAACGGATTATGAAAAAGTGTAACGCAAAATTTTTACTGCCATGACTACTGTGGTATACAGCTTCCGAACTTTATTTAGCCAGCCGCATCCTTGAGACAATCGAATCTAATCGATATTTTGAAGAAACTTATGTGGATAATTTTTTAAAAAAAATTCTTTATTATGCTAACTTACGAAATTTAGTTTGTAAAAAAAGGACGAAGCAAAGCAATATCATGGATTCTTATTACCAGATTTAGTATTTTAAAAAAAATTCTTAACTGGGTCAGAATACGTTTAATTTCCAAAAATAAAATGATCATATCGATTTTTATCGGAATGTTGGAAAAACAATTCTACCTATGTATGTGACCAAAAAAACTTTCGGCATGTTTTCTTTTTTAACAAAGTTATTGCAAAATTGAACTTTAGAACTTTTTAAATCGATATGTCAAAGTTTCATTTAAATCGGTTGACTTGTTAAAACTCTTGTTTATAAAGTTACTGAAAACTTAACTTAACACGCTGCACAGTGGTGCAAGTTCATACAAATTGAGGGAAAATGTAGAAGAAAACGCAGTGGAACAACGAATTCCGACACAGACCGTTCTAAGGTCAAAAAGGTCTAAACATATCAATAAAGTAACGAATTTTAGCACAGACTTTCCTAATATCAAGTGTTAAAAAATTTGTAAAAACGGGCCTGAAGTATTAACTGCCACGCCTACTTCCCTTAAAGAATAATAACAAAAAGTTTTTAAAAATGATTTAATGCAACGAAAAAAAGTTTGTAAAAATTACAATGGAGCATCGATATTGGTACACACCACTCTTAGGCGAAGAAAAAAAAATTTACAAAGATTGAAATGGCAGTTATCCTGCCACGCCCACCTTTGATGAGGGCGAAATATTAAAAAGTTTGAAGAAAATAAAGAGTACCAAATTTTTACACAAACTTTCTTAAGTCAAGAAAAACTAAATGTATAAAGATGGGCATAACAGATCAACTAAAATATAACGTGGAGCAATAAATTTTGACGCAAGCCTTTTAATTTGCGGTTTTCATTAAAATGTTTTTTTACATACATGAATATTTATTCACACAAATTTTTTACATCATGCACTGATAAATATCTTTTCTTTGGCTCTATCCGAAACTACATAATTATATAAGGATCTGAAGACACAAAGAGTTGGTGCATGACATACTTGTTTGCTGCAGTCCTGTTAAACTTTAAGGAATGACTGAGATGATGGTACTGATAACGTTTGTTTCTCGCTTATTGTCCTTCTTCGGACACCATGCTTATTGGCAAAACAGCGGCAGATATTTTACTACCAAGCAACAAGACTTTGTGTACGGCTATTGGCATATTATACCAGCAATATACCATGTACATATCCTTTAAATATTTCGAAATCTTGGAAGTTATTATTTTCCTAGAGGCAGTTTATTTTAAAAATTATAAAATTGCTTTTTTCGCTTTGCAGCGTGATGAATCTGCAGTTGTTTCTACATAATTGTTGTCAGTTGCTCGTATTTTTCCGCTTTTTAGACGACAATCAAAAAGGAATTATTGATTTCGTGAGAACTGAAAGCAACGTCAAAATGTATAGACGTCATGAACATAATGAATGTGACACTCGTTCTTTCAAACAGGCCCAACGAAAACAGTAGGGAGTGGGATCGTTTCTATTACCTTCCATTCAATGTACTAAAAATTTTCAATGATTGTAAAAATTAAGGATAGTTTAAAAACGATGTAAACTAAAGGTATGAAATTATACATATAATTGCTTTTGCTGTTAACTTTTATAACCAATAAGTAAACTTTTGTCAGTTTCCTCGCGTAGCTGTTAATTAATTTTTAAATACCGTGAGTATACATTATAAATGATGCATACATCAAATTAAAGGGAAATCGCTTAGGCTCAATATTAATTTGCCTTCAGTACACATATATAGGTAAATTAAAACATTTTCTTGATTTGGATTCTTAAAAGTAATTTACTTAAAAAGGTCATATCATTTTTTTAGCTCATGAAAACATATTTAGTCTGAAAAAATATATTGCCATACACGCTTTGTAATTGATTGGTATTTATAAAAGTGTATAAGCTTTTATATGAACTTAGTAAATAAAATAGAACTCAATTTTGCAATTATTATATCAACATAATCGCGGCTAGATGTAACGCTGGAGAAAACCTTAAAGCAATGATTGTACCTTCAGTAAATTTAAATAAACTAAAAAAATATATTTTGGTTATTTTATTTAATGCAACCCATAAATCTTCTGTTAGTCTTTTTAAAAATATCTTCGGTGCGAATGTTTCAACAAATAAAAAAGGGAAATAGATATATCAAAAAGCATTAAAGGATTAATTTAAAGAGATGTTCACTACTTATTATTAATGCTGACTAACAAATTGAATTGTAACACATCTGCATAAGCGTCTTAATATATTTTTTCAATTTGACGTAAAACTATTAAGTAAATATAAAATAAAATGTTCTGCAAGGAATTCGAATATTTAAAAGTCGCTCGCTGCATGCAAAATTTCCGCATATAAAATGCATTGGAACGTTTTTTTTTAATGACAACACATCCGCATTTGCATATAGTAGAAGATCAATGAACACCGTCACTAGGGAACGGCCTATATTTAATAGCACAGGCCGACAAAAATTATACCCAGAAACCGGACTATATATTTCCGTAGGTTTTCGATGCGCTGATTCCGAATCTGGTCGCAGAATTGCTCCATCACGTCAGGTTTTCGAGATATCCTAACCTAAAAGTGCAAAAAACATTGTTTTTGCCCATTTTTGAGGTTATGTAGCACCGTGAATTTTCTTTTTTTCAAAAAACTATATGTGTGATCTTAAAGAGCTGTTCTTCTTCTTTCCAATGTCGTTGAGTTTTCTGAAATATCTTTCTTTTTTGCCGATCTATCGCATTTTGAAATTTTCATATTTGTGATTTTGCCTGTACCTGCAAGCTCATTAGGAACATTTGTGTGTCAAAAAATTTGAAAATTTCAAAATGCGATAACTGGACGATAAAGAAAGATATTTCAGAAAACTCAAGGACATTGGAAAGAAGAAGAACAGCTCTTTAAGATCACACATATAGTTTTTTGAAAAAAAGAAAATTCACGGTGCTACATAACCTCAAAAATGGGCAAAAACAATGTTTTTTGCACTTTTAGGTTAGGATATCTCGAAAACCTGACGTGATGGAGCAATTCTGCGACCAGATTCGGAATCAGCGCATCAAAAACCTTCGGAAATATATAGTCTGGTTTCTGGGTCTGAATGTTGGTTAAATTTTGTCGGCCTGTGTAGTTCATCAAAGCAGAGTTCACACATTCATATGATTTAAAGTTCAACGAATTCTTCGTTGCCGGTATTTAAAGTAGACCCACTATCTACTTAAATACTTTGCCCTGTAAAACGGTTGAACTGTTAAAGACCACTCTTCGGTGCGCGACCGCGCTAATGACTTTTTGATATAGATACAAGGTTACATATGGCGGAATTCGTTAGATAATTCATTGCTTTTTAAAAGTGTAATTAATTAAATTAAGCAATTTTAAAATTAGGTTTGTTTTTGCTAATTGTGAATCATGGTGTCTACCCGTCATAAAACTTAGGAAAGTCTTGGACAGTAACAACAAACTACAAGAAGAAAAACGTTGTACGGATCACAATAACGGTAGCAACCGCAAGCAGCAATAATCAAAGTTTAAGAAATTGTAAAAAATGTTGTACTTTTGAGAAAAAAATTTCTTTTTAATAAAAAATAGAAGTGAAAATCCTTGTGCTCTTTTTTTATAGCTAAAATGCAATCCTAATATTATACTGCTTGTGATCGCATAAAACAGAACCTGGTCTTAATTCATTGTTTTAAAACAACTAAAATCATTAGTTGTATTTGTTTACTTGCCTAAAGTTAACTTTTGCCACAATGGTGTAACTTTTTTTTATGCCAAAACTTACCAAACGGTAAAGTAAAAATGAGAGAAATAAACTGTTAACACAAAAATTTGACAAAAGTTGCCTAAAGAATTCCTTTAGCTATAAATTGTTAAGAATCAAATCGTAAGCGACTGATAAAAACTAAGCAGACCTTAGAAAGAACTTGCCAAGTTTCTAAAAAAATTAATAAATAAAAAAGTAAAATTAAATTTGTAAAAATTCAATATAAAAAAATCAAGCCCCAATGTAAAACAAACAGCTCAAGTTTTTTGACACCTGACTAATTAACCAAATTTGTTACTAATTGCTGTTTGTAATTGTTCTCGCTGGGGACAAAATTCTTTTCTTACTCTAATTCTTTAACTAACGACAGACTAAGTAACTAAACAATCAGGGTTCCCAGTGTGCCAAACGAATTCGAAACTTAAAAAAAAACTTATAAAATTTTTAACTCAAATTTTTTTGGAAAAACTTGAAAATTTTGGAAAAAAAAATATTAGTTTTTTTTCGACTTTTTAAACATTTCTAATTCGATTAAGAATACAATTTTTTTTTTTAAATTTTTCCGGGACTTCCAAAAAAATTTGATTTGTTTTATGAACAAAAAACGAATTCGAAACGAATTTTTATTTGAAGTCCTCGGGTTGCAGATATCTCGGGTTTGGAATAAGGAAATTATATGCGGTTTACGGCATTCTTTTAAGCAAATAACAGTACATTAATAATTATGTCACACGTGATCGGCAGCAAAATAATATGGGGTGATTTTGCAACTTTAAAGTACAATATCGGAATTTTTTCATTTTTTTCCGGTCGATTTTAAATTTTTTTGTAAGAAAAAAAGAAGAAGAAGAAAAACTAATCACGGATTCGAATTCCCCGATTGATGGTTACTGTTTGAAATAAAAAAAAAATTGAATTACCTTAATATGCAAATTTGTCGACTCCGATTCGAAAAAAATCAGGTCTGTTAATTTAGAAAAATGCAGATATCTTGGTTTTGAAATAAGATAATGATATGCGGTTTCGGAATTCATCTAAGCGAATATCAGTACATTAAAAATGATGTACCATGGGATCGGCGGTAACATAATATTTGAGGTGTTGAAGCTAGAAACTGGAAAATTGGTACTTTTTTACTTTTGTCCGGTCAATTGTCAATTTTTTTGTAAGAAAGGAAGAAGAAGAAGAAAAACAAATCACGGATTTGAATTCCCCGATTGATAGTTTCCCGAAAACCATACCCACTTTGTTGGAAAATTTTATAACCTCTACAACTTGCACAATTTTTCAAATCAAGATTTTTGAAAATGGATTGTTTACTTAAAATAGAGGGCGCTAATCCAGTTTTCAATATAAACCTTAATCTTAGTAATGGAGCTTGTCCAGACATATAAAGCTATTGTAATCCGCTGACACATCGTGAAAAAATCAAAAAGTCTTTTTTTTGAACCGTTATAATGTATATATTTGTGTCTGGGTTCTTTTTTAAAAAAGTTTGTTCTTAAAAAACTCTTAAATTATTATTTGAATTGGCCTGTGTCTACTTAAAACAATAACTTTTTTACCAGTCTATTTTATTTTTAAGCTTCTTAACATAACTTTGACTCTTGTCATTTGAATATGAACGACTATTTTTTCAAATACAAATTACTTGTTGCCAAAAAAAGTCTTGGCATTTCAATACAAATTACGCAAAACATTAAGAAGATTGAACAGTACTAAATATTAAAATACTGGTTGTTAAAAATTAGCCCAAGTCAGCTATATTAACAAATTTCTGAGATTCGCTAAATTTTTCAAAATCGTTGAAAATAATCTGAAATGCTTTGAAAACTTCCTTTCGCGAAGTTGTCATATCAATCAAATATCACGTCAAAACCACAACTAAGTACATTATACCAAAGTATGACTCATATTATAGATATAAAAAATAAAAAAACGGTACCGTTTTCTGAAAAAATTAATCAATAGTTCAAGGCATAAGTTGTGTAGTGTATATAGACTCATGTCACTCACTTATTTTGTGTTTTTTCGAATAAATTTTGAAATTTATATTGAAGCAAATTTTTTTTTTGCTCATTATCATTAAAAAAAAGAGTTTCAAACAAAACTGCATCATTAATTTTTTCCATTATGTTTTCAGATTCTCGTATTAGCAGAAATAGGGGGTGTATATAGACTTTTGTCGGTGACTGTAAATTGACTTCGGTCCTGTATAACATTCACCGGTCTTGACAACTATTGCTCTGACACGTTAAACTCTGTGTTTCTTAAAAAAGTAACTAAATAATTAATTTTCTAGGCCTGTAAACTTGAAAAAGATCGTGTGATCATTACTTGAACTATAAAAAAATATTGCATGTTATGGGCGATAACTTAAAATGTAGTGAGCGACTTATAAATAGTCATAACAATCCTTATTGCAAAATAAGTGGAATATTTTTAATACATGATTGAATATTCGAACTTTGCATTTTTTATATATCGGTCATTCTTTAAAGAATATCTCAAATAACTATAAGAAATAGAATAATAAAACTCTAATATATTTTTTTTAAATGCTTTAATTTATATAAAGAAAAATAATTTACTTTAAATAAATTTGCTTAAACAATTTTATTATTTTTAAAAATTATTTATTTTATTTGGTTTTAATTTTTATATGTGTTATTTAATCAATCTTGAGAAAGTATCTGCTTTCAAATCAAAATTCCCGACATAATATTGGAAAATATTTCCAATTGCCGGAATCATGATAAATAGTATGAATCAAGAGACTGGTGCGTGGTTTTAATTAAAAATACATATTTTCCAAAGTTATGTCAGAAATTTCGATTTAAGGGCAGATGCATTCTTAAGATTGACTAAGGAATAAAATAAAAATATCGAAGATATTTTGAGAAACATTTTTATAAATAAAAAAATTAATACTTAAACAAATTTATTTAAAATAAATTATTTTATTTTATAAAATTAAAGTATTTTTAAACAAAAATTATATCTTTTTATTCTACTCTCAATAATTTTTGTGACATCCCGTTTCAAAAAATTTGCATTTATAAAAAAAATAAAAAGTGTGCAGTTATTTAAAGGATAACCTATGAAAATTGTATACAGTTAAACATTTGCATGTTAAATCAAGAGAAAAATATGTTACAAAAAAACCCAAATACACGTACACTGAGAAAAAGGTTTGTTTGAATTCTACAAATAATATTTGATATATCGCAATTAAATATTTGATTAAGTCAAACATAAAATACTTCAACCAACATTTACCATTATTTGATTCGAATACAATAGGTTTGACTCATATAAATATTTGATGGCACTATATCAAATATGCATTTATTATATTCAAATATATCGTTTTCTCATGTATACATGTTACCTTATATTTTGCAACATATGGAATTCATATACATATGACTTATTTCTTTAAGTCTAGCAAGTATCTATTTAAATCTAAAATAATTTTGAGTTTCACAAAAAATTACGTCAATCTATCTATATGTACATATATATTTATTAGTAACGATACACGGATAAATAAATATAAGCAAGTGTTTCCCATTATTATAGAAAATTAACTTATAACGCAGATATGCAAATTTGAGTATTGTAAAGGGTGACTTGGCTTTTTAATATCTCTGTACACATAATCGTAAAGTAAGATCTCTTTTATTGAAAATATGTTTTTAGTTTTGCCTATACTCGGATATTATATTCAATATGTAATAATTAAAAATATTGAGTATAAGTTTCTGCTGTTAAATAGGATTTTTTTTCTTATTATATTAGACTTCCATCGTAAGCATGGAGTTAACTTAGAGGCAGTTCTTCTGAAAATTTTAGCATGGTGGGACAATTTGTTGCCGGATTTAAACTTTTAGATCATAGTATTAATGTAATGGAAATCTTTTTTTTTAGTGAAATTCAGACTAAATGGATATTTTCAACTCTTACTATTCACCAAGGAAAAGTATAAAAATTCCAAATCAGTAAAATTCAATTGAAACAAAAAATTGTAGAAATATTTATTCAATATCACAAAATTATGAAACCCGGAAGTGTGGTAAAAATGCTACACTTCGTTGCACCACCTGCTGAAATTAATGGTAGTAAATAGTAATTTTAAATGCAATTAAAGGGTCCATAAAAGCAGACGAAACTAATTCAAATGGCCACCCTAGCATCCACAATAATAGCAACAAATTTCATGCTTGAAATGATAAATTTTTGCTTTGGTCTGTGGTTTTGACTTTTAGTGGTGTAAAAATGTACGAAGAAGAAGAAACATTTGGTTTCGCATCAGCCTACATAATTGAATCGTGGAATCGCTTATGATTTGAACATTGACGGCTTAATGTATGAGAATTCAAATTGTATGGTAATGGGAAATATTTTTTTGAAAGATTAGAAAATAAAATGGAAAATTGTGATATAAAAATAATTTAAGTATTCAATGCAAATAATGTATTGCAAAAATCAAAATATTCATTCAAGTAAGTTACATTTTTTACTGTGTCTCAGATTCAAATTTCCAGTTTCTCAGTTCCTTACCATACAAAAATCATTTCAAAATTGCAAATTCGGTATTTTTTGCTCAATACAAAAATATTTATATCAAAGTATCAAAGTTCTTTTGAGACTTAACCAACACACAATTCTTAATTACCATTAATTACTGTACTTGTACATTGGGCGTTATTATGGTTGTCGATTAATTCGACTTGACATGACAAGTAATTTGAGATATTTGTTTGATTTGATTTTATTGACTATCTCCAGTGTACATATCGTTACCTTAATATAGTAAGGCCCTAACTAACATTTTTTTCAAAATCGAGATTTTTAAAGATTTCGGTAGGTCACCCACTAATACACCATTGACAAAAAAATGTGTGAGCTACGATTGAAAATAAATCAAACACAAGCAAATAAAAAAAAGCCATTACTCACAAAAACTTTAATTTTTATTAAGTTTTTTCGTTCTCCTGTAAAATAATAAAAATATTAGATAGGGCCTATCTATATAAAGGTAACGATATGAATATCGTATGGTGACTTTCTATTTGTCCAACCAAATAAAGTTCCTTTAAATAAAAATAAACATTTTCAGAAAGAAAGGTTTTTACTCGTATAATGAAATATTTTCCTTCGAAAATTATTTGAGACATAGTAGGTTATTTTCTTAAATATTTGAAAGTATACAATACTTATATATGGAGTATTCCACGCCAAATCGAACATTTTTCTTTTGCTTCTCAGATACTTTTTTCTTTTGGTACCGATTAAAAGTATTCTTCATATTATTTTTATTTATCAAGCTGTTTCAGACATACATTTTTGAAAATTGACGTTTTTTAAGTTTTTTAATTTTTTTTAAATGCTCATAATTCCGCACATAATCAGAAAATTTTTTTAAAACGATATACATACTATGAGGTTTTCAAGTTTTAAAAATTTAAACCATGAAACATTAAAAATTCGGAAAAAATAGATCCTATTGTTTGCACATTATCATACTAGACTTAAAGTTTGGTAAATACGAGTAAATAACAGCTTTCTACAAAAAACTTTGAAGAAAATCGACACTTTATTAAAAATTACGATTTATTTTTAAAACTTGACAATCTCATAGTTACATACATATATACTTAGTTTTAAAATATTTTCGATATTTTTTATAAAAAGTACGTTTAAAAACAAAAATAATTTTATTTGGCTGATAATTCGCGGAGTTAAGCACTTCAAAACCAAAAAACCCTAAAGTGTCAGCTTTCAAAAATGTATAGCTCTTAAATAGCTTGATAAAAAAAAACTTAACTATAGAGAATACTTTCAAGAAGTACTAACAGAAAAAAAAAATCAAATAAAGCAAATTATTGTCCAATTTGGCATGGAATCCCCCATGTAAATACAAGTATGTATAGTAGACTTGTCCAGAAATGTATAGAATTTTTAAAATATGACTTCCAATGCGTTGAAGTAGGGTTTGTAAAAAAAAAAATATTGAAAAAATTTTCTGTAGATGCAAATACCGCTACTCGTCGCAAGATCGAATTTAAAGTGAGTCAGAATTTTAGAAGATCTCAAAAGACATAAATATTTTTTTTTATATGAAGAAGATTGCAAAATAAAAATAATGTAGTTTTCTTTTGTTTAGTTCAACTAACTAGTTCCTGAAGTTAGAAACTTTTAATTTCAGACTTCAGCAACTATGTACTTAGCTGCACTTAACAGAGGAGAACTGCTTTATTTTTATTTGTAATCTTTCAAAAAAAATAGTTAATTATGTATTTCTGAGAGGAACGGGTAAAAGTCTGACTCCTTTACATTCGACCTTGCGGCGAGTAGCGGAATATCTAAGGAACAACTTTTTCAGCTCATCAAAAAAACATTTTTATGAAACATAATTTCATGTCAGGTAAAATAAAAATACCAAATTGTAAATAGTTTTACTATTTTGCTATGATTACAATTTAATTAAATCTTAAAAACAAAATTTAATAAATAAGTAGTTATTGTAAATGTATTTTATTGTATATTAATCCGGTCAATAGAAATTTTTGTCTGATAAAGTTAAGAAATAGACTTGTTTTGCTTATGTTGTTAAGGTCGGAATCCTTATGATAATCCAATTTTATTTATGCTGTCGGAATCAGAGTTTTTGCCTTCGTCCGCGAACTGAACTGACATCGGACTATCATCAAATGTGACTGGCCGTGGTAGCTTCAAGTCATATTTGTCCTGACTCGAAGTTTTCCGCAACTAGTTTAGTCGAGTTTTTTAGAATTCGGACAAATTGATGGAACTCCATTGACGTACAAAATCAAATCAAATCTATTTGAATGCATGGTGTTGAAAAACTACTTTTAGCGAAAACCACATTGAGTAGAGTTGTTAGAACTATTCCAAATATTCAGGAAAATAGTTTCTTTTATTGTAAAAATTTTTTTTATCATGAAGTTATAGAAAAAAAATTGTTACAATAAAAGAAACTATTTTCCTGAATATTTGGAATAATTCTAAAAACTCTACTCAATGTGGTTTTCGCTAAAAATTGATAACTTAGATGAAATGAAACCAATGTACAGAACGTTATTATCTAGCGATAATTTTTATAAATAGAGATTGCTATCGAAAGTAATCTCCTGAAATCATAACTTATGAAAAGACTAAACTGAACCTTATTTTTTTTACCTACTTTGAAAATTTTGGATAATTCAACCCACCAGAAGGGGACTGTCAGAACCGACTTTTATTTTTCAGCAGGTATATAAGATTTAGTATGTGACTTTTCATGTCTTTTAAAATGACAATTCAAAATATCTTGCTGGCTCTCCGTCTATTGCTGCGTGAAACCTGCACAATTTGCGAATATTATTAATACATAAAAATATGAAAACTAAGATGTTAATGCAGTGTGGAATTTCATCCAGTATCTCGATCTCAAATCAAGTATGGTACTAGATATTCTAGTAAAGTGGGTGGCATATGTAAGTTCAATATGTGACGAAATACGGTAAAGATGGAATAAAATTTTGTTAACAATATCAAAAAATGTCTTCTTTAAGCTTTAAGGAATTACGCGTATATTAAATACATAATAGTGGCATTCATCTAAACGCGCAAGTTTCCTATTTGTGCAAATAGGTAACTTTGCGCGATGTGTTTCATGAACGCCTCTTCGAATATTTTGTGCAATTTGTGGCAGTTGATGAGCATGTTGTATTGTAATTGTCAAAATATAAAAACTAAAATGCCGAGATGCAAAAAAAAAATAAGTAAAATTGTTTGAAGGAATCGCTATAACCGGTTTATCAATGTTGGAATTCTTCAAAAAAAATAAAATGGTAAGAGCTTTATTGAGTTGCACAATTAGCAGCGCAAGTTTGCGCGATCAAATTGTCGCGCGAACTTTTTTAGTTTGTTCAAAAAACATTCCATACGATTTTTGATAGATCGTTTGCGAGAGTGCAAAAATGCACAGTTTGCGAGCGTTTTGCGCATTTAGATGAATACCCATAGTGCAATTTTGAACAATTTCGACATTAAGGTTCCATCCTTGCTCATATTGCGTCTACTGACTGGACTATATTCATCACAAACATATCTATCTGTATGCACATAAATATACGAGCAAACTTAAAATGTTGAAACTATCCATTTGTATAAAATAAATTTCAATCTTAAACTTTGATCTAAAATGTAACAACGCAATAATTAAATATATTAGAAGTTAAAACAGATTGGTGATTATAATTGTCGTATACTAACATTACGCACATTACATAAATACACTATGCACCACAATCTTTGTGTTCGAGATGCTACTAACTTTTCTTATAAATTTTGTTCGTGTTGTAAAAGTGTAGTCTCCAATGCTCAAAATTAAACTGAGTATTGTTTTTACGTTTATGATTTCTTTTTTTTTTTTTGTGGCTTTAATGAACTTAAAAAAATTGCTTTTTCTTTCTTTCGATTGCGTTGAAACTATCAAAACGATTCACAATTGGTACAATACAATTTAGTAATCATTAGTTTGATATCTTATTAGATCATATTGGCCTATTTTGAAGTAAATAGAAAAATGTCAAAAACTCATTCTCGAAAACAATTGAGGTTCAGTTCCAAAACCGGTTAAGTCTGCAAAGAAAAACGTTTATCTTCAACTATGTTCATTGAAAAATAAAACGTATGTCCCACATAATAGCTTATAAAATTTCTTACTCAAAGAAAACAAATTTGTACTAGACTTGGCCGGTTTTGACATAGTTATCAACAAATTTTGAAAAAATGTAAACATGGCCGGTTTGTACTGTACTGTAGGTACTGGACTTGGCCAGTTTTGATTTCAAGACGTTGGGCCGGTATTTAAATCAAGTTCATGGACTTGGCCGGTTTTGAAATCTATGCATCAAAAATAAATTTGTGAAATGTAATATTTCTGTCAAAAAAAATTTTTTTTTATCTAAAAACATAGTTGAATGATAAAGCATGGTCTAGATTTTGACATATGAAAATATCTCAAAATTTGATCTTTTTGGACTTGGCCGGTTTCGCGCATAATATTATAAGAGCGACACAATCACAAGAGTAAATCAACGCATTGCAATTTCGATTCTCCAAAAAATGTTACACTTTTAAATGTATTAATATATAACACACACACACACATGTACGGATAATTTTTTCATAGGATAATGCTGTAAAAATAAAAATCGATGAAAAGCGCCAAAATGATCAAAACAAAAGACACCTTAACAAAATTTTCCTTGGTCAAATTTTATCACACAGAAATTTTTGAACAAAATCGAACCGATGTGTTTGTGCTACTCTATAATCTTGAATTTTCTAAAATTTTCATTTAAAGCTAATTTCAAATACTTAAATGATCAATGTCTGAAAAAGTTAAAACTTTCGGCTTCTTTAAACGACTATCATTAGGAACTGTTATCAAATATAGACCTAGTATGCACTTTAATAAATACTCTGTCGCAAAAAATGTTATCATTTTGGCAAGCAGCGCCAATATGCATACCTACATTCAAGCTCCGTTTGTTACCTAAAGTTGACTAAATGCTGTTTCTTTACCCAAAAACGCAGTCAAATAAGAGAACAAAAATTAAAGAAATAAAAAGTTCCTTCAAAAAAGGTTTGGTACTCGTAGATTCCTATTAAATAATGTTAAGTGTCAAAAAGTAACAGCTCTCAAGAAGAAGGAGCTGAGATTGGAAAGAAATAAAGTACAATTTATACAATAAATTTAATTTAATAAGCTTAATTATGTTAATGTATAAAGGTTTTAAATCGGGTTATGTATTAAAAAAATGTTGAAAAAAAGTTTCAATACCCAAAACTTCAGCACTAACTAAAGTTTTGATTAATTCGTACTTTTTTAAGCCAACTTTCTGGCTAAGAACAATTTTAATCTTTCTCAAATTATCGAGATAATAAGCAAAAAACCGTGATAGTCACAGCTGTGACCATTTTAAAATCAGCTTTCTAGCAGATAAATCCATGAACATATTTTCTATTTCCCATTAGAACTAAATCCATACTAAAAAATATGAAAAATGTTATTTTTGGGGAAAAAAAAGAAATTATAAAAAATTTTAATACGGCATAACTCAGTCAGATCCTATAATTATCGATTTAAGCATATTTTGCGAGTGAATAAGCAAAAACCCTTTTTGACCTCTTCAAGTGGTCATCAATGGGCTGACCCAGATACAGTGGAGGCAGCATTGTTTCTATATTTCCGTCTTCAATTTTTTTGATATTCAGCATTCAATCTAAAAAAAACTTTTTTTGTATTGTTGCCTTGTCTTATGAAAAGTTTGTATTAAATGAATATGATAATTCGATAGTTATTCCAAAATTCAATATGTGTAGCTGTCAAGGGGTACAAGTGGCATTTTTGGTACAACGGAGCTAATGCACGTTAGAGGTCTGCATGAGTGCACTCGAAACGATCATCATATAAACTTCACCTGCTGGGTGTTTCGATTTGATTTGTGGTTTTTATGCACAAAAGCTCGATGGATTCGCAACGTGGCGAGTGGCTTGATTTTCGTTTCGAGTGCTCTATGCAGATCTCTAATGGATGTCAAACGTATAACTGACAGTTGCTGTGTTCTGGTGAGTGAAATTCATTTCATTTTTAGAATATGCTTTGAATTAACTACATTACTTTAACTTGTACTTAGTTCGTTTTTCTCAAAAGTACTTGTGCTTCTTGGCACCTAACCTCCACATATCTTGGTGCTGGAATTTCTCAACTTTAATTTTGTTTTTGTTTAATTTTAAAATTTGGCTTAGCTAATTAAATGTTTTTAGTAAAAAATGCTTAGTAGGCTCTTGTCATATAATATATTTACTTATTGTTTCTAATAACCTAACACTACATTATTATTCCTGTTCCCATTTATTAATCCTGCTACACCTTACAAGTACTAATACACACACACTTTAATTGTCCTTATCCTAGAACACCATTTAAAGAACAATAACCAAAAATGAAATTTGTCGGCTATACTTAAAAAGTATTGTTTTTTGAAAAAACTCATTTTTAGCATTGTTCATGTTACGCCCCAGTGAGAAAAAAAGCAAGCAGCAAAGATGTTTTTGAGTTAGCTAAAGCGGTCGCAATTTTCAATTTAGTTTTCGATTTAAATTAGCCAAGGATATAAACGATTGAAAATAAGTTTTGTGAATTCAAAAATCATTATGCGTTGGCTCATAAGCGGTGCTGCCCAGAGAACGAGCGCCTGCTCAAAAAGCGTAAAAATGAGAACGAGAAGACGCTTAAAAAGCGTAAAAAAGCGACAAAAAGCGTAAGAAAGCATGCACGTATACAGAATTGGTACACAAATCCTCAACACATGCTTATCGTGAGCGCATTTGCTTGTGGTAGTGGGCACCAATGCTCATACGTATTGTTTAATAGCAAGTGAAATTTGAGCAATTGGACCAATTGTAAATATTGGCTTGGTTCAGTATAATGACATTTTTGTAACGTTTGATTTTTCATAATTTTGCTATGTTAAATATTCAACCTCGTTCTAGGCTTGATAAATAAAATTGCTTGGCTTATTTTGAGCAATTAAACGAAACATTAGAAAAGTATTGTTTTTCTCGTAAATAGTCGAAAATTGTACTCAGGAATATTATTAAAATGTCTGCCGCTTTTTCATTGGGTGCTAAGAAACATGATTTTTACTTCCTAAATAACTAACCTATTCCGTTTACAAACGTATTCAAACCTGCTAAAAAATTCATTTTTTATACTGCATAAAAGTCCTTAATCTCATTCACAGCTAAATTCTCAGGACACACGACCTCTACACCATCAACGACAACAATGACCACCAATGCTTCTACCGCCATTTGTGGTACAACTTCTTCGACCTCTTCAAAGTGGTTACTTTCGCCTACTTTAGAGGTCTCTAGCGAGGAGAAAACTTCACTCATAAATAATCTGAAAACCGATTCGGAAGGTGCCGATGGTGGCGCGGCAGTTCCGGTGGATTCACTTTCCACACTGACTGGCACTGCAATGCCTCTACCGGTTGGTGGTTTTGTTAAACTACCCCTGGACGACCGCAACAAGTACGAAAAACTCCGTAGCAATGACAACCCAACCTCTGATGATTCGGATTCTGAGTTCTTCAATGAGAATAATGATGGCGGCTCAAATAGCGGCATTAGTAGCAAAAAAGCTATATTTAAGCATATTGTTACTAATAATATACCAGATACCATACATAAAATTCAGCAAGCTGCCTACCATAAGGTTGATAAAACACAACTTAAGGTGCCTATTGTGAAGAAGTTACGTTCGTCTACTACCAAGAAACCAACTACTGCGGCACAACAGGCCGCTCAACAAGTGAATGCTGCGCTAGAGCAACAACAACAACAGCAAGAGCAAGTAGCTGCTATTGTCGCGGCTGCCGCTGCAGCAGCTGGAGCCAGTGGAGACGGAGGAAATGTAAGTAGTGGCGGTACTGTTAAGCCACGGCCAGATGCCGAAGACAGTGATGCCGATTCAATTGGTTCGGCTAGCGACTTACGGGCTGAAGACGACGACTTCTTTGATGAAAACAACATAAATTCGGTTAATGCCAAGTTTAAACGACCAGTAATGGATATAGATGGCATCAGTGAAAGTGTGAAAACCTGTAACTCATCAGCCTATCATGCCGAATGTGAGAGTGTTACAACACATGAAGACGACGTTAGTCGCGTGGTGGTAAAAGTGCGTATGCGTAAAAAAGATCGCATTGCTGCTGCAGCTGCTGCTGCTGCTGAAACTGTGGGCGCTACGCTAAACGATGATGAAAGTGAGTTGAGTCCAACATCAAATGATTTTCTACATAAGTTTGGTGATAAGCCACTGCTGCTAGATGATGAGCTAGACTATGGTTCGCCGGATACTGATTCTAAAGGGAAAAGTAGCAATGAAACTGAAGAATCCCCAGATGTTGTTGGACCAGCGCTACCGACAGTCTCATCTCAAACAAAAACCGTTGCCTCTGATGAACTTGATGTTTTTGCAATGGCACCGTTTAAAATGCCCGTCGGACTGCCGGTAAAAAAGAAAGTTAAGAATAGTCGTAGCAATTCCGGTACGAAAGTACCGTTAAACGAAAGAGATAGGGAGAGTCGTCAACCAGCTAATGAAATCTGGACTTCAACACCAATTAAAAATGGCGAAGCATTCTCAGCTGGAACAACAACAAAACCAGCACATTTCGCATCCTTTCCCACATCAACTCCACAAAAAACACAAGCTCAATCATCACCTCAATTGGATGAGTTTAACGAGCCAATATTTAATCCTTTCATTTACACGACCTCCGCAATATCTCAAACACATGTACCGGTAATGGCACCTTCGGTTACAACAAAACAGCAAATTCAAAGCTCATCTAACTTTGGCTTAGTAACCGTAATATCAACAGCTGACATGTCAGCGACACCCGTTGTTTCGCCGCAACGTGATTTATTTGGATCAGAACCCTTTCCGCAGGTAATTCGTAAATGTGTCGTTGTAACCCCCGAAAACAATAACAATAATAACATCAATAAGATAAACAACAACAACTATAGTATATCAAATAAGCCCCAAATGTTTCCAACAGAAATTGTAACGCAACATTCCAAGCCCAGCATTATTGCTTCCCAGCATCCCACACCACCTCAACCACAAATTGTTACAGTCAACCATTCGATTATAATAAATAAAAGTCCTGATCCCACTCTGTCACAGTACACAGCTTCCAGGACAAATACGAGCCTTAACTACATTGGCTCTGCACCAGCACAGATTACCGGTACATACGTCAACGTGCCAGCAGCCTTAAATCCTGTCACCTCCTCTAATATGCATGTTAATGTAATGCAACAACAGCCCGCACTGGCAGTTACAGCATCTGCATCTATGTTCCCCATTGTTTCAAATGTAACCTCCAAAAATTCTCTGCGTCATGCTTCTCATCCATCTTCGTCAAATCTTTCAATGCACGGTGTTGTGCTCTCCATCCCAATTTCTTCAAACTCCCCTTCGATGTCCCTTACGAACTCTAATTCGTTGGTAAGTTCAATGCTGCCAATGAAAAAATCCGATCATCAAACCATGTTTCCTATTGCCGATAATGAATTCGTACAAATCTCTCAAGATCATTGCTCGGACTTTACGCCAGACGATGAGGAAGAGCCAGTGGTTTTGCATGCGAATGCGTGCTCCGGCCTGGAGTCACCTACAGCAACAGCAGCAGCAACTGGTGCAACAAATGCATCAACAACGATCGGCAACAGCACCATCATCACCGGAAAGTGCAAAAAAGAAAAATCCCATTTGGGTGTAAGAACTTTACCAGCGAAAATATCTCAAAAAGTCAAAGGACACAATAGTTATAAAAAGGTCACTCTCACAGGTTTAGGATCTTCAGGTGGCTCGAATTCATCATTATCCACCTCCACTAAACATAAACATCAACGTTTGCAATATAATGCAAAAGACGATTACGATGAGGACGATGATGATGATGATAATAATTTAGTAAGTTCTGCAAAAGGCGCTTGCGTTAATGCCGCATCAACATCTACTTCAAGACATTCCAAATCCTCGTCACATGTTCCAAGCTCCTCCGCAATAAACGCAAAGTCTGCTGCAAAATCTAACAATGCATCTTTCTCCTCTTCTGCCGCCTCTGCCCACTCATTCCAATCAAACACAATACAGAACTCTGCAAAAACAGGCTTCAGTAATATGAGCTTCGAGGATTTTCCTTCTGATCAAGAAATTGATCGCATGTCGAAAACCATACCATTCGAGGTGGTACGTAACGAAAAAATGCTGCTCGAGGCTGAAAAGAAATTCGGGTCGTTGAAACGACGCAATAATCTCTTTTCCTAGAAGCGAATTTTTGAGACGAAAAAATCGCTCAAAAAAGAATTTAAGCAAGTCCTTCAAAAAGTATTGCTACAGAAAAAAAAGGAAAAAGAGTAAAGCACTTTAGTGCACCTATCGAAGTTATCGAAAGAGCAAAAGAGAAGCATGAGAAGTATTAAATATTAAAGTATTAAAAATATGTAGTTTAAAAGTTACTTGGCTAAATGTTTACTGCTTCCTCTTAACTCTTTCAAAACAAGAAGTCAATTAAACTCACAAAAGGGATGATCAAAGATTGTCTGGAAACAATTTTATTTTAAGTTAATTAAAAACTAACAGCCTTATTCGTTACTACTGAAAAAGAAATAAATTACTATGAATAAGGCTGTGAACAGTTTTATTTGTACAGACACGTTAAAATTAGTCACAAAAGTGCGTATCTACAATAGCTTACGTTGAGTTAGGTTTTTTATTAGAAGCCTTTTGAAAAGTCCAAATTTGAAAGACTAAAAGTAAACTGTCACTTAAATTAAGCATTGACATATTTAGACAATAACATAAAATATATGAAATATCAAATTTATCATAATTCGAATCCTAAAAGAAAAACTGTACGTATCTTGCTTGGTTTCAAAAGTACTCATAGTACGTATGACATTATTTAAATACTGGATCTTTAGAATCTCAATTTACTCAAAAGTAAAGATTTGTTCAAATCCTCTTTAGTTTTAAAGATATTCAAAGTTCAAATTATGTATTCTTGTATGTACATAAAATATAAATATTTAGTTGTTTATGTCTTGGCAGTTTTTTATTAAATATAATTAAATGATAAATGAACTTACAGTCAGTTAAGAGCGATCAATTTTACATGAATATCAAGTATCGAAACATTATTGAACGTTACTTACTGGCTGTAAGTTAATTTATAATTTAATAATGAAAATTAAAATAATTGCTGAATTTCTATCACATTATGATCAGACTATCGAAACCTGTACAATCCAATGGCCAAATATTAGTGTATTTTTTATTGAAAGCCCAAAATTAAGAGAAACAATAATTTTTTTGCAAGCGCAAAATTCTATGGGTTATAAAACACAAACTGTAGCTCTGGTAAAATTTTTCCAATTTAAACGCAAAATGTGGAAATTTGCAATTATGGACAAGTTAGAGAGCTTATCTAGGCATTAGCATAGTTAGTTTTGCCTTACTTCAGTAAAAAATTACTTAAAAATTAGAAAAATCAATGAAATGCTTAATGTCACACATTGTGATTCGAAGCTCCTGTATTTTGGGAAAATGTATTTTTCATGTCGAGTCATTTCTAAAAATTAAATGGTTCTAATTTGGATTAGTTGGTTGTTAAATACAGTTTAAAAGATCCACAGCCAAAAACGATAATTTTACCAATGTCTTCATTTCAACCGACCAGTCTGCTTTCATTTCAATAGGACTTAGACTAAATGACGATTTCACGACGAAATTCGGAGCCAAATGAACTGTCGGTCAAATTTTCAGTTCTTATGCTTAAAAAAAAAATTAATTTAATGGCAAGAATATAGCTGAAGCTTAACTTTAAATTAAGCTTTGTTAAAGTGTAGAATTCTCGTTCTGTAACTTTAATCACACGGGCAAAGCTTCGTTCGTGAACTGGGTTGCGTTATTACAAAGGTTGGTATTTTCAAACAAACATTTATGGAAACGTTGTCCTATTCGAGAGTAGTAAATTCGTGTGTTAAAAACAAACAAAAATATGTAAACTAACCTAGAAAGCTTAGAATTATAAATAGTAGTTTTTGGAATAATTGCTCTTGATAGCTAAATATGAAAAATATATTTTCATTACCAAAACGCAATATTTGTTGCTGAAAAAACTATTTCTATGAACAAATTCAAAATTGAATTCAAAATAGCGATTATTAGTTTTTGCTTGCTTGGAAAGTACCATGCTCTATTGTCAAAATATGCCGAATTTTTTGTCTCTTGCTATTTTGTACTATTACGAATATTTTTTTCCGTTACCTTTATATCTCTCTCAATAAAGCGTTTCGAAGTTTTTGCTTCATAGGAACTGCCATGCTCTCTTTTAAAAATTCATTTAATTTTTGTACAGATCTCGTCTGAATCGTAGTATTGTGTGAAAAATAACTCTTTTAGTATAGTGTTTAAATGTTTTATTTTTGTGGCTGGTAGGCGTGTCCGCGTGCCTATTTCGCCCATTTTGAACCCCACGAGCTATGTTCGCAAATGTAGCTTTTTTTCGCAAATGTAGCTTTTTTTCAAATTTCAGCAAATTATCTCTCTTACTTTTCCCGTGACTGTGTTTTCCACACGTTCCCTCCTATGCATTACAAAAGGAATGACAGAATTAATAAGTATATCCTGAACACAATATTTTGTTTTTTTCTTTTTTTTTTTCGTCAGTAAAAACGAATCAGAGGAGGAATCGAGGTGTACTTTTCCTAGTTACAGCGTGAGAAAATGAGTAAGCGACTGATCTTTAACGACTAATTGATTTTAATCAATGGATTAAATTGAATAAAAAGATATGACCGCTTAAGAAGGTCGAAAAACGGTTTTTGCTTATTAGCTCAGAAAGTAAGCCCTAAATAAAAACATACAACTCTTGAGGAGAAAATGATATGACCTTCGTACATTTGACTGAACGACGTCATTTTAAAATTTCGGAAAAAATATGTGTTATACAATTTTTCTGTATCTACGGCATATTACTCTGAAATAGGACTAGTTTCCATAAATTTTAGTTTGAAATTCCAACATTGGAAAACTTACAACTCAATTGAGGAAGCCTTACCAATAGATAATATTAAAAAGCTCAAAATGCAAAATATGAAAAAAAAATGATTATTTTTATCATCATTTTTGTCATAAGCATAAATCAGATTTTTTTTTTCTTTCAAAAATACATTAAGTATACGAGAATGTCGTAATGAGACTTCAGATGCCTCAGAGGCTTGATGACTATCTCACAGTTTTTCCAAACTAGTTGATTAGCATGCCTGAAAGTATGCATTTTTTAATACAAAAGCACTTGGTCTTCACTAGCCACAGTGCTTTTTCAATGAGATTTAATTGCATACCTTTAGGCTTAAGAGCAACTAGTTTGGCCTAAAGCTAGTTTGGCCAGTAACATTTACAACAAAAGCGCGTTTTTGCAGTTCCAAGCAAATAAACATAAATATATCGAAATTCTGACGTGATAAATGCAAACATAAGCGATTTCGTTGAATTATTACAGGAGTTTGTAAATATAATCTCCTGGATGTCTTAAGTTCGTAGCCCATTTCTGGTCCCAATTTAGTTTAGCATTTCAACATACATAGATAGTAAAAACCTGCTGCTATTCACAAACTTAGTCTCATGCACTTGTTTCTGGACTTTTGTGACAGTTTTATTGTGACTTTAAACACAACAAAAAATATATAAGAAGAGAATTGATATTAATATGTAATCCAAAACATGGATCAAAAATTATTAAATTGCCGTCGTTAGTTTTCGTACTCTAGAATTGTGTTGAAAGACTGAACGTATGTTATTATTGAAGAACGTTTTGAAGTAACATTGAAATTACAAACTAAAATATTTGCACCTGTAATTAAATGATAATAAAAATTCATAAAAAGATAGAGCTAAACGAAAAAGTTCGTGAAATATTTTTGCACTCTTATACTGGCAAAATATATCCGTAACTAAACCAAAAAATCTACAACCATTTTGAATATCATAGTTCGCTATATACCCATATAAAGCTACTTAAGCATTGTATTAAATTAAAGCAATGTTTGCATAACAAACAAAAAAAAATACAACATGAACATAAAACATTTATGTAAAAAGAAAGTAGATTTCTGCTTTAATTTAAAAACTATGTATATTTTATTGCAGAACTTGTTTTAATTGATGAGAAACTCACAGATAAGAATTCAACTGCAAATTAGTCATATTTTTGACCATACTACACAAATCACATACACACGCTACACATACAGTACATACAAAGCTATGTAAAGATTTTAATATTCCATGCAGTTGATTTGTTAAACAAAAATGAAAAAGAAATTAAAAAATGCTAAGAATTCAATATTTTTCGATAACATTTTCCACTGCTGCTTTAAATAACATTTACGAGTATCTACAAGTTTAACTAGAAATAAAATATACAGGCAATAAAATTATAAAACATAAACATAATTAACTATAAAAACTTAAGTTGAAAATTTTAAATATGTATTTATTGTTTTGAATATAAAAAAAAAATGTTAAATTGTGTTTACTATAGTTTGTTAATATTGCAAGAAAATAAACTAAATAATAATAATATAAAAATTAAAAACTATGAATTGAATATATAAAGATAAATGAAATATAATGTAAATGAAATTACTAAATATGTACAATATTTTTCAAAAGTACATACTGCTTATGTTTGGCAAAAAGATTAAAAAAATAAATGAAAAAAACATTAAATAAATTTTACAATCATGTATGTAGCAAAAATGAATTTATTAATTGTTTGTATTACAAAATTTTTATTAATTTTATTATTTATTATTATCTTACAAACATACATTTATTCCTCTTACAATGATATTTCTTTGAATTTAATTAAAAAGCTGTAGATTTAATAAAATAGGCTAACATATTGCTTTATTTTCATTATTTACTTAGCACATTGCAATTGAACCACATTGGCATTAACTATTAAATAACACTGTTTTAATCAAGTACTATAATGCATTAGCCATTTCATTGTCATCAACCGATTTTAAATTTTATGTTAATTGAAATTCTTGTTAACGTTCTTAATACTTGATTACAATTGTAATTAATTTATTATGCTTTTAATTCATAGCATTTTAAGATGCTGTTGTTTGAAATTTTATTATTGATGCTAGTTTAAGTCTATTATCATTGAAATCATTTCGTATAACGTAGATAGAACAAAAATTAAAGCATATACATTCACTTTAAACATCGAACAACAAATTAAACATTAAAATTCAAAATTATGTAATTTAAATTTTTTTATTTTTTATCAATAAAAACACTTACCAAAGTGAAGAATACATTATAGTCAAAATTGTAGAGGTGTGAAAAACATGTTATGAGTTGGCATGTCTTAACGACTTTGTAGTTAGTATAAAGACACGTAGATTTTTAAAATAAAGGCTTGACGCGTTAGGATAAAGCGCGCCCTGCATTGCCGTGTTATGAAAAAACATAATTTCCTTCAAAAAACTTTATGCTACTTTGTATAGAGATAAACCAATTTCAAAGCATCACAACTCAATCAAATCTTAACAAAAAATGTTTGCCAAAAATCTATTCGTTATATCACAGTCTCCACTTTAAATTCAGCTCTACTGCGCCAAGAACCATATTGTAAATAAAATATTTTCATTACAATGTCTTGGTCCTTACTAGCTATAATTTTCAGTGGGGCTTTGTAATCGAACAAAACAGTGAAAGAGCTTATGCTCTTATTCTATTCTTATTTAACATTAGATAGGCATTAATTTTGAATATAAAAATATTTTTTTTTTATTGCAAATTACACATTTTAGTTTGTGAGATGGTTATAGCAAATTATAATAAGCATGCAATTAAACAGCAAGCACTATATCTATTTGCTTGCTTTTTTCCTTCTTAAGCTCTACAATATATATAAAGAAATTGAATTGACCGAAAAATAACAAGTGTAAGCATTCTTCTAAACATTATGGGCCCCATGGAATAACAGCTATAGTCGATCTGTGATCCCAAGGCAGAACAACATAAGTTATGTGTATATGCATGTGACTTAGACTGTTTCGACTTGTCATCAAATATCGAGTTTAGCTGTTATTCCTTGTGGCCGCAGAAAATATAAGGTGATTGTTTGGGTTCATCTTAAAATAGGTATGAGTGTGTGCTATGTGTTAAGTAAATATAGTACATGTACTTTTTATGTGATGCCTATGATTTTACTTTTAAAACATAACTTTAATTTGTTAATCTACAATACAAAATATTCATGAGAATGTAGAGTTTTTGACAAAATTATAACAAGAAATTTATAAAAGTCAAAGCAAGTAAAAGTGCATACAGGTGTAAGCAAAAGGTTGGTGGTCTGTGAATAAAATCGTTAATTTAGTAGCAAATGCGCTGACACTTCTTGGAATCATTCGTCAATTATTGAACTATTAAATGACGTGTGCCAGACTAAACTGCAGAAACTTTGAGAAAAATCCTTCTCCAAACTTAAATCATTTGGAGAGTGACTGCGA
This sequence comes from Tricholauxania praeusta, assembly GCA_949775025.1. Lineage (NCBI taxonomy): Eukaryota > Metazoa > Arthropoda > Insecta > Diptera > Lauxaniidae > Tricholauxania > Tricholauxania praeusta. The sequence continues at coordinate 39,384,369 of OX459030.1, read as the reverse complement.
AATATTTTTCAAATATCTACTTTCAAACTTTTGCTTCATTTTAGCTATGATAATTATCAGCAAAGCTTGAAATTTAAAAAAAGCCTATCATGTACTTTCAAGATGCTCCTATTGATTTTTACAATTAATTTTTGAAGAAATTGTTAATATATCGTGAAACTCTAAACAAAATATTTATACGCATACATAAATTGTTTTTATTTTAAGAATATATTTTAAACGTTGATATTACATAATTTATTGTATTTTTTAGCATATTTTATTACACATATATTATTACAAAGTAAAAATATCAAATTGTATTATTCTATTAATAAAAATTGTATTTTAAAAACATGATTAACAAAACAATATTGTTTTATTTTAACAAAAATACTTTATATAATTTTTTTTAGTTTACTCATATAGAAATCAGTAAGAGGCACCCTTTTTTCTTCCGAAAACTATATACGCAGTATATACATACATATAAATTCTATTACAAAAATGTTTTGACAATTTAGAGGAAAACTCCGGATAACACAATATAACAAATGTGATTTCCTTAAGTTTTGAGCGTTTCTACTTACTGTAAATAGTTTGAATATTTGACTGCTTAAAATAAGAGTTACACTTGCAAGTTGGGTCAAATTTTCGTTTGTTAACTTTTTTTAAAATCTTTTTTGAGCTTTCCTATGAAGAACGGAAAGTTTTCTTAAATTAAACCTTTAAATGCAGTGAATTGACAGCAAACATTTTAGTTGAGATGGGTCGTAAGTCACAATGCTCTGCTGAGGAATCCAGACTGGCTTTAAACTTGAAAAAATATGTAAGTCTCTTCGATGTATTTGCAGATTGGCAGATTGCTGAATAGACCTCACCATTTTATGAGAAATGTAAACAGCATAAAAGAAAAGTCTTGGTAGACTACCGCACTAAACCGCTCTGAGAGTTGATCGTCATAAGATTGTTGATTTTTTAAATCTTGTTCTTCAATCAATCCTAAGAATGTATCTATGTTCATATCGAAATTTCCGCCAAATCTTTGAAAAATATGAATTTTTCATGAAGGTGTTTTATTGTAAGAATTGTATATTTTCCAAAGTTATGGCGGGAGTTTTAATATGAAAGCAGATATATTTTAGCATTGATTGAAAAATAACATAAGAAAATCGAAAAAAAAATGTATCGAAGATATTTTGAGAAACATTTTCAAAATATAATTAAACATTATGAACTTACAGTCATTTTTAGCAAAGACCAATATTGTAAATTTTTACTTATTGATCAATGCTATTTTTTATTCAACAAACATGACAAAGATAACAAATGGAACAATTTAACCTGGTAATTGGTGACATATGTTTCGGCTATTACCACATAGCCTCATCAGACCAGTTTTTGGTTAATGTTGTACATGGAGTCGATTCCCTGACCGTACATGCATTACAATTGCATATCTGTCGACGGCCGCTCTAACAACTGAGCTACTGGGGAACTGACCTTGAACTGTACAAATGGCGTATATCCATTTATTATCTCTTATCACTTTCTCGCTTGTTGTCATAGCTGCTAAGCCATTGGCTTAGAGACTTGCTATGATTTTTTTATTTTTCGAAAATTGTGGTGTTGCCAGCCACAATTACAAGTAATCAAATTTTGTAATTGAAAAAAGACATAAAAGTAATTAATATTGAAGTTTTTATCAATTACATTAATTTCAACTACATGTAATTTAAAATTACAATTACATGCAATTCTAATTACTTTTGTAATTGGATTAGTAATCCATGAAAATTTAATCTTTTAGAGAGTTGTAAGCCATTACTTTTGGCAAGTAATTTGAATAGAAAATGTAATTAGTTACACATTTTTCTGCAATTACATTTATTAAAGTTTGAAAAAATTTTCTTTCAAGCGATAAAATTTTGCAAAATTCACAAAAAATATTTATGTTATTGCATATGATTTATATGGGAATGTAAAAAAGAACTTTTGCGTGACTGACTCATTGAGTCAATGACGTCGACCTCAGATTTCTCAAGCTATTGTAAAGAAGATTTGGTTTGTGGGCTTATCTTAGAACGTAGAGTAACGGATCGTAACATATGTATTTATGTATGTATATGTATTTATATGCATGCATTTATGTATGTATTTGTATTAAGTATTAATTATGTCTTGTAATTGATAACTTGAAAAATTAGAAATTACAAGTAAAAGTAATCCATTACAAATTTCGTTCAATTGCTTTGCTTTTCAATTACATATATTGGATATCCAGAAGTAATCAGCCTTCATATTTGCATTACAGTAACCCTGGTATTCCTCTTCCATAGTGCGACTGTCCTGATGGAAGCATTCACCTTGATCTTCACTTAGGTTAGAGTGATGGCTTAGCAAAGCCCTACGTAGCACTATTGTGCCGTTTTCATAACACATATGTGACCCTACAAAATTGGTAAAGAAGGTTGTCAAAAGAATTTAAAAGAAAAGACTAAATCCAGTTAGTCCTGTTGAAATAGTGAAGCATTTATCCGGCTTCATTTTCGGCCAATTCGCTGAAGTTTATGAAGAAAGCATGTCCTAGATATCTGAGCTTGGACTTGGGCCGAAAAATTGCAGAGAAAGTGCTCGAGTGCTTGGCATCATCGGCTACGTCTGTGTCGTCATCGATATTAGGTCGGAAAATTTTGATTTTGGCACCTGACGCCGAAGCAAAGCCTCTTATGTAATTTTTTAAGGGTTTCCAAGCACTCGTTGTTGATGAGCAACGAAGCGGAAGTACCCTGCGGTGTTTTTGTACTTATGACTGACCAGTCATTCATTGGCACACCAGGTTTCGAAAGACGAAGGCATTGCAACGGCTGTGCATAATCAAGCGTCATATGAGGTAACTAGATGCGAGCCCAAGACCTCCTCGATTGCTGAGATAAGTGCGATCTTCAGTCATCTGAGCTGTCAAAACAGGGTAACGGTCCACCTTGCATGCATGATCAATCAAAAAAATATCAAAATATTTTAATATTGCTCACGCGCAAGACCAATCAGTCAATCAGCCACCTACACGGTCAGTATGCTTGAGCAATCACTTGATTCATCATGCAAGCATGAACGTCTATTTGGCCCTTAAGGTAAGAGCCCTATAGCCCGTGAACTTTTTGAGTTGCAAGAATCGTACGACAAGGAGACATTTGCAGATCTGATGTTTTGCCATACACGTTTAAACAGCAGCATGTGACTTTAGTTCAACTCATGGTGTAATTATAAGGGTGAAGTAATTAGGGAGAGCCATTCGCACCGAAATTGTAATCATTTTGAGAGTAACGCTTGACAAAAAAGCCATAATTATGTCATTAGGTCTAATATTGGTGCTTTAGAGAAGGTTAATTTCTAGTAATGATTACTATTCATCTTTAGGGAGTTATCGCGGCTTAACTTTAATATATGTATTAATCATTGAGCATATGTAAAGTTGACGACACAACTCTTAGCCAACCCCGCACGAATGATGCAACATGTTGGTAGGCCTGTAGAACGCTTAACCATTTATGTTCTCTCTGACAATGTCAAGGTCTTTCGCTCTGTCTGTCGCCACTGATTGTTGACGAAACTAAAAAACAATAACAAAAAATAGAAATAGAACATTTCCACAGACACGTCCATCAGCTGTTTTAGAAAAATGAAACTATAGAAATAAAAATATGAACACGAAATCTGAAGGCAAAACGAATAAAAAATATTAACTGAGAAGTTCCAACATTGCAGAGTTTTTAAAATAAATTTTTAATATACTCTTTATCGCGATAATAACTTAAACGGCGACGATAAGAATAAATTTCAAGAGTCAGCGATAGTTGACTGCGTATTCGGATTTCTATGTAAAAGGTGAGCAAACAAATTACAGCGATTTCATATGCTAACGATACAACGACGCATAAAGTTCTATTTTTACGCATATTTATTCTCAAATCCAAATTTATTTCTTTTCCTTTGTGTGATTGTATGTAATAAGAAGATAAAAATGTCAGTAATAGCATCAAAAACATCAGCAGTAGCATCGACAGAGGATTGTCAGCATGGAATTCTGGTTAAATGTGGCGGATTTTCCACACACTTAGCCACAATTGTTGGAGATAAAATCGATGGCGACCCTCTATGGGGATCACGATACGATGCAAAAAATCCGGCAGCCGTAGTACAAACACACTTGGATTTTTTGAAACGTAAGTCTTATAAAATTCAAATCTGTGACACTTCCCAAAGGAATAACGTGTTAATGACCTAAAGACAAGGATATATTACAGTTTCCATTCCAACGAGTTTATACAAAGGAAGTAAACAGAAATGGGCTTTTAAATCGTACTATAACATGAAATTCGCATTCAAAAGAAATTTAGATCCTCATTCCATAATGTGAATAGAATGACTAATCCTATTGCATTTCTTTGGGGCATGTCTGTGGAATGAATGGACACCTAAAAATAAATTTAATATTGAATTTCGTTGGGGAAGAGTTATCGTAATAATTGATTAGAAAGAGTTATAGATCATGCAATTGTCTACAAAAATTGTTAAAATACTTTTTTTCCTATGAACCACCATTATTGAGATACATATGTATTTTGATTTCAAAAGTTGTATTTTGCAGAATATGCACACATTTTCACACCACCTATGCTTTGATCCTTGACCTCAAATTTTGCGATGAAAATCAGCATCGAGATCAATCTCATTTTCGGCCCATACACCAAAATCACGACGCATTGCATGGTCTCGCGGCTTTAATTCTTGCACAAGCTGGATCTTGTAAGGTCGCAAGCCAAGATCTTTGCGCAAAATCTTCCATAAAGTTGATGTACAAAGCTCCAATTGCTGTGCACGGTGGCGAATCGATTCATTCGGGTCCTCTTCAACATTTTGCTCTACAGCGGCAATTGTTTCTTCGGTGCGCACTGTTCGACGTCTCTGCGGATGCGTATTATCACATAGAGTAAACGTAGTGCGAAAACGACCCATGGTTAACCGAATTAATTGCTCTGATGGACGATTATGTCGACCATAAAATGGACAGAGCTTGCGGTAAGCTTCGCGAACTGAACCATTATTTTCGAAATAAATTTGCACGATTTGCAAGCGTTGTTCTTTTGTCAACCTGTTCATGATGAAATGGCAAACCAAACTGAACATAAATGACATTAGAGTTGCCAGATTTGACCATAAAATGCCAGTTTTATCTCTATTCGAAAAACAAACCTCTAAAAAAAAACACCCTGTATAATGCAATTTAAAAAACATCCGATTTTGCTCAAATTTTGACATGTTAAAGAACCCAAATTTCAGCTCCCTATGTATTCGGGGTCTTGAGTACTGATAGGGCAAATTTCGAAAAAAAACGCAATTTTTGCGAAAATAGCCGAATTTAATGTTTCCTATCTCTGGGCCTGGTCAACCATTTTCAGCGAATATGTAGACAAACAAAATAAGATCTGTCCTTAGTATTACAATTAATCGTGTCGCAAAAATAGGCCTTAAGGTCTAGGAGCTTAAATTTTTTTTAAAACATATAAGATGACATATAAAAAAAATCATATCCACAACTTTAAATTTGGATTTGTCGGCTTTTGCAGCTATAATTTTTAAAACGGGCTAAAAACGGCTATTTTCAAGTCTTTCTCAGGACCCCGACCTTCTAGGGAAATAAAATTTGTGCTGTGGCACTATCTATTAAAGTTTTTTGACCTGTCAAAATTTGAACAAAATCGGATGTTTATTAAATGTCGCACTTACATATGTTATACATCAGTTACATTATTAAAAAACAGTAAATATGAAATTAAAAACAAAAAGCTCTAAGGATTTATTTTGTATTTAACATATATCGACTCTAACTTACGTCCTTAACAATCCCCGATCAAAGTTTTTGTTGTAACTCACACCTTTATTAAAAGTTGGTTAAAGCCCACCGTGGTATTTAATACCAATAGTGTACCAATTTTTAGCTCTATGCGAATTATTACAAACTTACGCTTTTTGTTTTGCTTAATTTAACTGGGCTTTAATGTAAAAGCCCGATGAACCGAAATTTCCATTTCAAATACTTCGAAAAAATGCATTTATTTCCAAAAATTAATTCTTAGCTAAAAACTCTACAGCTCACAAATTTTTTAAAATAAAAATTTAATACGCTTTGAAGTGCTATTTTGTAGTATGGCTAATATTTAAAAAAATTGTAACTTGGATGAGAAATTTTGATTAAGTACTAACACATGAATACTAATCAATCGGGCTCGTATTCTACCCAAGTTTTTTTATTGAAACCAAACTGGGGTGATGTAAGCAAAGTTCGAAAAAAATGTATCCTATGAGCACCCTATTGAATATAAGCTTACGTAAACGCTTAGAAATAAATCGTATTTGTAAACGTTTATTCTTATCTTAAGAAATTACTTTGTTTAGAGACTGATAATTATTAATATTAATTAAACATTGTTACATTGAACTTTTTCAATCATTTTAGCACAGATCAATTATTCTGTAAATTCTTACAAATTGATCACTGCTTGTTTTTCAATATTATTGCGTGCGAAAAGAAATTGAAAAACTCACATTGTACGCCTCAAGATCACATCCCCAATGGCACAAGTGATAGAGCGGCCGTCACAAATCAAAAATATAATGCATAAAATGGTCTGGTGTTCAAATCCTAGTACAAATTAACCAAAAAAACTGGTCTGATGAGGATTTGTATATATGTACATATATAAATATGTATATGTATATGTGGTAATAGCCGAAACATATGCCACCAACTACCAGGTTAAATTGTTCCATTCCAAATTTATTGATCTGTGCTAAAATGACTGAAAGAGTTCAATGTAACATTAGCTGCGTTTTATTCGCTATCCGTTGCTAGTTATCTTTAGCTAGCAACGATAATCGCACAAAGATAGTGACTTGGCGAATAAAACACAGCTGATATCTACTATAGTGGCATTTATTGCTACAACGAAGCCATTGTAAAGCACAATGCCATTTTTTATCTTCTATTTTACAAAGTATATAATTATATAAAATTACGAGTTCTATAAAGAAATAGAGCTGGAATTGATTCAGAACTCTTTTTTAAAGCAGTCTTATTTTTTATCCAAGCAGTTTGTAACTAGCTAAAATAGTCGAATAAAGTTATAAGACTACATTAGAACTATTATGAAACTACTTAATTGTAAACTAAAAGCTTTAACAATGTTAGAGCCAAGACACACAATAATTACACAGCGGCTAATCGAGGTTGAGGACGTTTTTAACAGACCAAAATAAAAAAAAAAAAATGGCACACTCTACAACTTTTTCAAACATCTCTATTTATTTTTTAATACAATTTAGGAAAATAAAATTTTCTCTAGCTAATTAACGCTAATTTGAATGTTAAAGGTATGAAATGCATAGAAAAAGTTAAAACAAAATGCAGAAGCGTATTTTTCTAAAAGATTTTTACACTCCGATTAGCTACGTCACGATACAAAATCGTCGTCAAAACCCAACAAAATGGGTATAGTTGTAATGGAAATACTTTGAAGAAAGTAAATCCAAGTTATTAGCCCAAAAAATAATATTTGGGCCAACATTTTTTTTATTGCCTAAATTAGGTCTCTTTTTATTAATTTCACTTTTCATAAAGAAAACCAGGAAATTTATCAAAAAATACACTCATTCGGAATTATAATACAATTAATTCATCATCTAACGCATAAAATTATAACAAAGTTGTATATTCTTTCGAAAAATACGGTAACTCAGTTAATTTTCTTAGTAACGCAGATGCTTTTCATATAAAATATTTCTGTCCTGGAGTATAAGTCTCATGTTTTAAAGAGCTGTATCTTAAAATTTTTACTTCATGGCGCCTAAGCTGAATATCACAATAAATGTTAAAAGTCTTAAGCCCCAATATATGCCATTTTCCTAAATCGTGTAAATAAATACAATATATTTTACTCTGTGTCCCCAACAATGAATAATATCTTAGCTACACTGAGTTACTATAGAAACTCAACTTTAATATAAAACAATTGATATTCTGTAAATGTAATTTTGATTGTTTTATTGTTACTTACGATCGAAGCGTCACCACCGCGCGGGGGGAAAATACTTACTTACTTACTTAGATGGCCATAACAACCCGTTGTCAGGTTACGGCCGACCTCATTAGCTCTCGCCAGGCGCCTCTGTTTTGCGCGCGCCTTCTCCAATCGTTAATGCCAAGCGCGGTTAGGGCTTCCTCAGCTTGGTCTATCTACCGGAGGCATGGTCTCCCTCTTCGTCGTTGACCGGGGACCTTCCCTTCGAATACCTTTTTCGCTGGAGCTTCTTTATCCATACGATGGACATGACCCAGCCAGCGTAGTCGCTGTATTGTTATACGCTTAACTATGTCAATGTCGGCGTAGAGCTCATACAGCTCGTGGATCATTCGAATGCGATAGTCGTCGCCAACTCGAACAGTCTGTTGTCGAAACCACCCATGCCTCAGCGCCATAAAGAAGCACAGGTAGAATGAGCGTCTTGTAGAGTGTTAGCTTTGTCGATCGAGAGAGAGCTCTGCAACGTAATTGCTTACTGAGACCGTAGTAGCACCTATTAGCAATTGTTATTCTCCGCTTAATCTCCAGACTGACATCATTTTTGCTGGTTACGGCAGTGCCAAGGTAAATGAATTCCTTGACAACTTCTAATTTACAGTTGCCCGCTGTAACATGAGAGTCTAGATCCCGTGCTCTCTTGTTGTTGTTAGTAGACATCATGTATTTTGTCTTGCCCTCGTTTACCGTCAAACCCACTTTGGCTGATTCCTTTTCAATAGCAGTGAAAGCAGCAGTAACATCTCTCTTACTCCGACCGATAATATCAATATCATCAGCGTACGCAAGGAGCTGAACACCTTTGAAGAAAATGGTGCCATTATGATGCACACCGGCTTTTCGTACGATCCCCTTCATAATGAAATTGAAGAGATCGCACGAGAGCGGGTCGCCTTGTCTGAAACCTCGCTCGGTATTAAAAGTTCCGGAGAGGTCATTCCCTACCTTGACGGAGCTAAACGTATTGCTCAACGTCATCCTGCAGAGCCTTATCAACTTTGCAGGTATACCGAACTCAGACATTGTTGCGTATAGGCAATCCCGCACTGGGCTATCGAACGCAGGTTTATAATCGACGAAGAGGTGGTGAGTGTCGATTTGATATTCATGGGTTTTCTCCAGGATTTGGCGTAGTGTAAAAATCTGGTCTATGGTAGACTTACCAGGTCTAAAGCCACACTGATAGGATCCGATCAGCGTTTCTGTATGTGGCTTCAATCTTTCACACAATACGCTCGAGAGGATCTTATATGCGATGGAAATAAGACTGATACCCCTGTCTCCTTTCTTTATTACAGGACAAAGCACGCTGAGATTCCAATCGTCGGGCATGCTTTCCGCTAGCCATATTTTGCTGATGAGTTGATGCATGCACCTTATCAATTCATCGCCACCAGCTTTAAACAACCCAGCTGGCAGTCCGTCAGCACCCGCTGCTTTGTTGTTTTTGAGTCGCTGGATAGCAACTCGAACCTCTTCATGGCTAGGTTATGGTACTTCCACTGCGTTATCATCGATTGGTGGTATCGTACTGCATTCTCTCTGGGCGGAATTGGTGGGATCATCGCCCGTAAGCAAGTTGGAGAAATGCTGCCTCCATAACCTCAGTACACTCTGTGTATCTGTAACCAGATTTCCATTTTCGTCTCTACAAGTGGATGCTCCGGGCTTGAAACCTTGAGTTAGACGCTTAACTTGTTGATAGAATTTTCGTGCATCCTTCTTGCCCTGGTACACCTCAAGTTCCTCACGCTCACGCTTTTCCTGCTCCCTTTTTTTACGTCTAAAAATGCGCCTCTCTTCCTTCCTCTTTTCGCGGTAGTTTTCTCGCACGGCTCGCGTTGCGGCTGACTGCAGCGTCTTCTTGTATGCGGCGTTTTTTTCAGCAGTCGCATCGCGACACTCCTGGTCATACCATTGGTTTCGAGGCTGTGGGCGTCGAAAACCAATGACTTCCTCGGCAGCAGCACGCATGGAGTGGGAGATGTGAGTCCAAAGTCCACCGGCGTCGTCGGTTCCAGAGGTTGGTTGGTTGAGCTTAACCGAGAGTTGAGCGGAGTACGCCTCGGCAGTCCGTTGTGATTGCAGCTTGGCGACGTCTTGCTTTCGTTGCATGCCCGTGCGTACATTCTTCGCATTGCATAGCCGCATGCGGATCTTAGCTGCAACAAGATAGTGGTCGGAGTCAATGTTGACCCCCCGAAATGTACGCACATCCAGAATGCTTGAAGCGTGCCTTCCGTCGATCACAACATGATCAATTTGGTTTTTCGTTTTTTGATCCGGGGATAGCCAGGTGGCCTTGTGAATGTCGAGGTGTTGAAATCTGGTACTACTAACTACCATGTTTCGCGCCGCGGCGAAGTCGATCAGTCTCAGACCGTTGTTTGAAGTGGTCTCGTGGAGACTGAACTGACCGACTGTAGCGCCAAAGATGCCTTCTCTTCCGACCTTCGCGTTAAAATCGCCGAGGACTATTTTTACATCGTGGGTCGGACAACGGTCATACACGTCCTCGCGTAGAAATCATCCTTGGTGGCATCGTCCTTTTCCTCCGTCGGGGCGTGCGCGCAAATTAGGCTTATGTTGAAGAATTTTGCCTTGATACGGATCGTAGCCAGCCTTTCGTTTATTGGCGTGAACCGGGATACTAGGTGGCGTAATTTTCGACTTACAACGAATCCGCAACCAAATTCGCGCCTCTCCGCATGGCCGCTGTAGTAGATATCACAGTTCGTCCGTTTAGAGCAGCCTTGTCCTTTCCATCGCATCTCCTGGATGGCGGTGATGTCAGCCTTTAATTTTACGAGGGCTTCCGCCAGTTGGATAGTTGCACCTTCCCTATGGAGGGTCCGGACATTCCAGGTGCATATCCGTAAATCATTGTCCGTTTTCCGTTTGCAGTGGTCGTCATCGTAGTGGGGGCTATTATCCGAGGCTGATTTGGTTTTCATTGGAAATGATGATAATGTGTGGTGGGACCCAAACCCTACGCACACATTCCAAGTTTTAAGTCTAGGAGAGACTCGCCTTCTCACAACTAGCTCACCCCCGGACGGGTGTCCAAGGGATCTCCAGAGGATACTTGGCCAAAAAAGGCCGGAAGTTTGTGAGCTGCTTGAACTGATTGCAAAAGAATCATCTCTGGCCACTCCCAAGTGAGTGGCGATCAGGACTTTCCCCACTTACGTGGACTTCTACAAGCAGCCCCATGCGGGGGGAAAATAGCTAGCCGAATAATTCACCAGACTAATATCGTGAGAGGTGCGTGTGTTTATTGTGTGTCCGCTGAGTTACCGTTGGAGAAATGTAAGTAATGAGGATATTTGCATTATTATTATTCACAAACACAGATATTTAGGTATATATTTAGAATTGTGATAAGAATTTGCTAAATTCTTTCTCATTTAGTACACGTTAATGAAATTGTTATGTTTTTTCAACTGCGTTACTGCTACACTGCGTTACTATACAGGGTAACGCAGTTGATTTTTTGGTAACGCATATGTGTCTTGAAGTTCACAATAAGCCTAACCTTCTCTCACAAGTTTGTTTATTAATATATGTATTAATTGTTTTTTTTTTTAACTTTTAAGATTTTTGTCCAAGATTTTGGTAATGCAGTGATCTAATTTCTTAAAAATACTTTACTAAACTGATTATTTCTGAAGTTTATTTTAATGAGAGAATAATATTAGCTCTATTGTTCAAAAGTGCCAAACAAGTAAGCTTAATTAAACATTCCTCAAGTTTTAGTTGAGTAACGCAATTTACTTTTTCTTCGACGACTTCCATTATAAATTGTCATAAATCACATAATTATCAACAAAAGTTCGATGTAGATAAGTATGAGTATACTCTAGAATACATTATAATGATTCTGAATTAGTACTAAAAACTAAAAAAAAATTATTTTTAACTAATTTTTTTTTAAACTCATGTCGTTTTAGGCATTAAAAAGAATTTTGACCCATTTGTGGATTCTATGACCACGAAATCTATAAATTTGAAATCATTACATTTTACAATTTATTAATGTTGTAGATTTTTTTGTTTTTGAACGTCTAGGAAAAAATATTTTTGGTAGCACATTTTTGAAAATATCAAAACAATTTTATTTTTGGTTTTATAAAAATTGTCAAAAAAAACACAGTTTTCGTGATTTGAAAGAAAAAAATTAAATTGGATTTTTCACAGGATTTTGAAAATGGTGAAAAATATAGGAAATTTAAAAAAGTTATCCAATTGAAGCAGTCAAAGAAAAAAATTCCCACCGAGTCCCGCATTAATATTTACAAATATCGTAAGAACGTTTTATTGTCTTGCAGTGTCTGTTAAAAAATTCACCGAATTGTACCAATTCTTTGTGAAATCTCCTTTATTAATAGCATCAAATCCTAAGATATCTTCGAGAAGAAAAATTATATATAAAAAGAGGACTCTTATTTAAAAGACTATAATATAATAGTGAAAAGAGTCATAAAAAATATGTTATCAATCAAACTGCCTACTGTTCCATATACAAGGCAGGCAGCCAGCAAGCAAATAAACAAAATATTACGGTAACAATTTCATTTGTGGAACATTCAACACAAAGGGTATAGCTTTTCATACATGAAAAATCAGAGTACTTCATCAATTTGCAGCTTGGTAATAAATATATCTCAGTAAAAAAGAAGAGAATGTGTGAGAGTCCTTTCTTCCAATTTACGTGAAAAAAATTCACCGACTTTTTACCGATCGTTGAACAAACTTATGTGCATGATCATTTTTTCTATTCCATTATTTATTGAATAAGCTTTTAACTTTGTATAAAGCTTCAATGCTAAATAGCTAAGAAGGCTATAATAGCTGCAGTAGCTAAACTCTATTATTATTATTATTAACTTGTCAATTTTCGAAATACAAATTTATGTAAAAAATTAATAAATACTCGTAGTACCCCTAGGGTGTAACCGATTTCAACCATATTCTATATACATCTATTACTCTACTTTTCTAGCATTCTGATCGAGCTTCGTTAAGATCGGTAAATTTTTGTATGTGCCTACCTCCCATAAAAGGCATGTAAAAAATTTATATAGGTCCTATGTACCTACCTCCCACAAAAAACATGTAAAAAATTTATATAGGTCCAAGATATACATACATGTTTGATCAATTTCAACTATTTTTGAAATTTTTCTTAATTAACTTAAATTAAACAAGCATACCAAATTTCATGATCATAGGAGCACTGCTATTTTTGACCAACTTTTGAATAGGCTCAGCCTACATAAATAAATAGGCATAACTTTCAGTCTCATAAAGAAAGCAAATTAAAATAGTTTGTGTACGAGTTGATGTAAAAATGCAATAAAATAAATGATTACATTAAATTTTTACTTTAACAGATGGTGCACAGATTATACTTTCCAATACTTATCAATCAAGCATTGAAGGTTTTATGAGGCATTTAAATTTAACCCGCGACGAAAGCATTCAATTAATGCGTAAAAGTGTACAACATGCAAAGGAAGCTAAGGCCCAGTATATAAAAATACTAGAAGCTGAAAACCAAAACATTGACACGAAATTACCGCTTATTTTGGCATCTATTGGGCCATACGGAGCACACCTACATGATGGCTCTGAATATAATGGCAGCTATGCAGATAAGGTAGCCATTGAAGAGCTTCAGAATTGGCATCGTCCAAGAATTGATGCCTGTTTATCTGAAGGTGTTGATGGTTTAGCAGTGGAAACAATACCATGTCAGGTACCCGTGTATTGCTTACGTCATAAAAAACATATTGTTTGAAATCAATCTGACTTATTTCAGATCGAAGCTGAGGCTGTGGTTAATATGTTGTTGCAGGACTATCCTGGTGTTAAATTTTGGGTGTCATTTCAATGTAAAGATGAAAACAGTTTGGCGCATGGCGATTCATTTGCTGATGCCGTGTACTCAATTTGGCAACGAGTGAAGTCAAAAAACGCTACTGAACGCTGCTTAGGAATTGGAGTAAATTGCTTAAATCCAAGGGTATGTAATTAATGCATCAAATTTACATTTGTAATAATAATAATTTTTCTCGTAAGTTTGTAACACCGCTATTTCAAAGTATCCGCACTTCAGCACTAGCAGGTGAAAACATACCGCTAATTGTTTATAGCAATCGTGGTGAGTTATATGATGCCGAAGCCGGTGAATGGACACACCCTGAAGATTGTATACCATTGGAAACATTTGTACCTGAATGGATTAAGCTGGGAGCCAAAATTATTGGTGGATGCTGCCGCGTTTATCCCGCTGATATTACAAGAATAAGAAAATGTATAGATGATATTGCTAATTCTAACTGTGCATTAAAAAGTTAATTTTTAATTACAAAGAGAAATCTGAAATCTCTGCTTTTTATACGACACCCAAATGATAATATATGTACATTCACTCAAAACAGTTGCATTCTATCATGCTAAACACAGTATTCTGCATTAAAGACTATTCCGACTTTGCAAGCCATAGTGCACCCGCGCTTTGTTACAGATTTCATGTGTTCTCAAATCATTTTTTATAACAAACTCTGGAAATCACATTTCAATACAGTCTGTCACCGGTAGTATTAATTCTACCTTCAAATAATTGATTGCTTTTGAAAAACACACGATCTATTATAAACTTTTAATAGATCGAAACATCGAAGGCCTTGGCATATTTAAGAATTTATTGTAGACAAATTATTACATTTTTCAATATTTTGGTAATCTATTTTCTAGATTCATCAAACGACAAAGTCAATGAATGAAACTTTTCAATATACATACATACTTATATGTGTGTACTTCAAATTGTCAGTTCCCAACGGGAAATTTGGAAGCAGCTTCCAAGGGGAGCACATCAGATGTGCTTCTTCGGATGCATTGAATTTGTAATTCAATTTAATTTAAAAAAAAATTTTTTTTTATCCCGCGTCCACTGGGACTCGAACCTAGGCATTCGTGCTGTTACGTAAAATTTAACGAAATCAGCCAAGCTTGTTGTTATAATTAGGCTTCTAAAAGTATATTATTTGAATTATCAAATGGCAACTATAGAAATCAAAAACTCAACAATTAATTTTGAGGGAAGACTTGTGGAGTTTTAGTCTACTTCACATTAATAATAATGACGTGCTCCCCTTGGAAGCTGCTTCCAATGCGCTTCTCACTGCGTATCTTTTTTAACATATTTGATGCGCTTCCTTGGATGTTGAGTAGAAGCACATCTTTGGAAACATATGAAATACGCTTCCTTGGATGATGAGTAGAAGCATATTAAGCTTAAATTGAAAAAAAAACCCAACTAATTTTTCAATTTATCTCCGATCAGATTCGAACCTAGTCCTCCTGCGGCAAGCTATCCGATCAGATTCGAACACCTAGGCCTATTGCGGCAAACTACTCGTATTTTTCTCAAATGCGCATATCTTACCCAACTGAACTACTCTTATTATTAATGTGAAGGAAACTAAAACAGCAAAAGTCTTCTGTCTAAATGAAATGTTGAGTTTTTGATTTCTATAGTTGCCACTTGATTATTAAAATAATATACTTTTAGAAGCCTAAATATAACAAGAGTCTTGGCTGATGTTGTTAAACTGTACGTAACTGCATGTAACAGCACGGGATGCCTAGGTTCGAACTCCAGTGGATACGGAATAAAAAAGTTTTTTTTAAATTAAATTGAATTGCAAATTCAATGCATCCGAAAAAGCACATCTGACGTGCTCCACTTGAAAGCTGCTTCCAAATTTCACGTTGGGAAGCACATCTGACGTGCTCCTCTTGGAAGCTGCTTCCAAATTTCCCGTTGGGTTAATACTTTGATTTATATAAATGGTTTTGAAGTCAAATTTTTGAACTACAATTTCTTAAATTAAGTAAATTTTTTTGTAAACTAACACCAGTTTTTGAATGTCATTACATAAGATTTTTGTTTTGGACAGTTGTTTACTTCGTTTAAACATTTTGTATCTACAGCGCAAAGAATTCAATTCAATTAATAAGTGATAAGAGTATTATTGTGTACTGTTTGTCAGAGCTGGGTGATAAGGATTTCGATTACCATATGATTATAATTTCGGTAATCCTCAAAAACAAAGAAAAATCGATTAGAATTAAAGTAATCGTTTATCGAACGACCTTAGATTACGATTGCAACAATCGTAATTTTGAAAAAGTCGAAATTACGGTTACTGTAATCGTTATCAAAGTTCGTTCGATGAGCGATTATTTTAATTGTAATCCCGGATAACTGTAATCATTGCCAAGGATTACTTTTATTAAATATCAGTTACATTCACAGGCATTGTATGAGTGAACACATGTATCGGGAATTTTATGGTTATCGAAGATATCGAGGAATAGCGAGATGTGCAGCAATTGATTGCATCAACCACAATTGCATCTGAGGTGAATTGAACAGACGAGGTGCAGCCTCATTAAGTCTGAATACGAAGGTTTCAAATGTAGAGTAATACGTAACGGGAAACTTTCTGATTCTTTTGAATCCGTCTCGGGTGCACTGGATTGTACTAAACAATGGTCTCAGCAGAGCCTTAAGCTCCACATATCGTGATGTTCAGAGAGTATCTGAAAGACGTCGCTTATGACGATTGCATAAGTCTCTTCGTCACTAAGCAGAACGACATGCAAGAAAAGCTTACTGTCGTCAGAACTTCTTCCGAGGAAGTAGATCTGAAAATTAGCATAAATAAAGTAAAAATCATATCCATGCACCCAACCAGTATGTCCCATGGCTTGCAGTATAACTACTCTTTATCCAGTCTTCCATACAGCCTTCAGCTCCTTTAACGAATTTGCGGTATTTATACCCTACGCTAAGAGAAGAAGAGGGCTCGGAAGCTAAAGAAAAGTATATACAGTAAAAAGATATTTAGATGAAATTTGGTAGAAAATGCCAATGACAAATATTATTTTTTGTACCAAAAGTGGGCGAAATTTAAAAAATATTTACATCACTTTTTCACATTCGAAAAATTTGATTTAAGTTTGCTCGAAAACAGCAACTACAATTTTAATAAAACTTATAGAGATTATAACTTTAAAAACCGTCATTATTAAAATGTATACCCGAATACAATTTTAATAAAACTTATAGAGATTATAACTTTAAAAACCGTCATTATTAAAATGTAAACCCGAATACTGGCAAAGCTCGTTGAAAAGCGTGGCACCGATAAACACGTTATAATAGTTGCGTTCCCGTACAATAATGCATTAGTACAATTTGCAGGTTTTTACAGGATTTTACCCAAAAAGCGTTCCCGTACACGAAAAACCTGTAAGTGAGAACGAAAATGAGAGAGTAATTTATGTTCTCTCTTTGTAAGATGTTACAGGTTTTTACCCGAAGAATTTTTGCGTGTAAACTCATTAAAAGTGTCAAACTATCAGCTGTTCTATGTTGTGCAAGCTGAATTGTAAACATTGAGTTTATTTTGACTATTTTTATTTTCCATTTTATTCTTTGCGTTCATAGAATTGCATTTATTTTTCAACTACATTCAATTTAAAATGTTTATTTATTGTCTGGACTTAGAAAATTAACTTTTTGCACTAACTACATTCAAAAATTTTTGACGTTTATTCTTGTGCTAAAAAAAATGGTTTTTTCCGTTCCTGTACTTTTTACATTATTTCTCCTTCACAGAGCGCAATTTTCTTATTCTCTCGTGTTTGACAGTTTTACAGGATTTTACCCAAAAAGTTCTGGAACGAACCTATTAAGAGAACTAATAATCGTTATGAAGTTTAATTTAAAAGAAAACCGACACTTACGACAAAAATATATATCTTCTTTCATCGAAAACAAAAAATACCCTCAAAACTATCTTCAGCAAAACGAAAAAGTAGAATAGATGACATGGACAAGTTCAACTTAATTCAGAAAATCAAATGTAAGGTGGACGAGGGCAACATATGCAGCCTTGTATACGTTGGTACGACAAAATCAAAAAATAAAACAAGAATATCGTCGCATAAATCCAATTGAAATCAAAAAGCGAGAACAAAACTGCGCTTGTAACACATTGCATTCAACAGGGACACTCTTCAGCTTTCAAAGAAATAAAAACTCTGCAACAAATAAACGGCTAACTTCATGACAGACACAAACAGTTGTGCTCACAGTTACAAACACCTTATTAGACATTAGAGTTCTGCGCAAGTGCACTTGCTGTGACGTGAGAAAATAGGACTTACCGACAAGTATAGGTCAAGTTTGACATTCTGCAACTTATCAG
The DNA here is from genome assembly GCA_949775025.1 of Tricholauxania praeusta. Classification (NCBI taxonomy): domain Eukaryota; kingdom Metazoa; phylum Arthropoda; class Insecta; order Diptera; family Lauxaniidae; genus Tricholauxania; species Tricholauxania praeusta. The sequence continues at coordinate 39,365,963 of OX459030.1, read as the reverse complement.
TAACAGTAGCACAAATCAGAACGATACAACGAAATGACTTAGCTTCGTTTGCTTATGACTTGTAGTCATTTTCTTAAGAAAAAAAAAAAAAGAAACGATAGCACAAGCAAACAACAACAAAGCACACATTGGCCCAAGCTTCTTGTATTTCTACATTCTCGGAAATTAAATTTTGAACAAATTTTTTGATTTCCGTAAAAAAAAGGGTAAGTGCTCAAAAATTTAGAAGAACTAAGCTTCTTAGAATTTTTATAAAATATAGGTCATTAAACATTTATTGAAAAAATAACAGTTATTTGAAAAAATATTTGTAAATATTTCAGAAAAATCATCACATCTCCAAAACTATGGATCAAATTTGAAAGATTCTCTAACCAATATTGTAACTCATTAAATTATCTTTCATACGACACCTATAATTTGGATATCAGTTGAGGGGCTTCCAACTTATATTAATTTTTACAAAAGCTATATCCGCATGATGCATGAAAACGTACGACTTGCCCTCATACTTGCGCTTGAACTTGTAGAACATTTTATTTGCGGTTGCAGCGCTCACCCTCTTGCTTTGTTTCACTTTTTGTTTTGATTTGATTTCTGATTTAATTACACACATAAAAACTTGGTAGAGTTGAAGTGTAGCAAGTGACTTGATGGCCGCTTCAAATGGGCTTACGCAAACCTCTATTAGACACAAAATTAGTCGTAGCTCGATATCTGATGAGGAACACTTATAGTCTTTAAAAAGTGCAAATTTGTAATTAGTGTTACATTAGTAGTGTTCATATATTTTCCTTCAGATCCTCATAATCCATTTAATTTGTTTTATTGCTACGGCCATAGCTCAATTTTCATAAAAAATTCTAACCTAAGAAGGCCGATTTCAACAATACATTATGAAAACAACTATAACGAAAACTATGGTACCGGTTGTAAATTTGATTGTTCGCATGAAATCAACAAAAGTCGTTACGCTATTGGATTTGTAGGTTACCGCTCTTGGATATATAGTATATACTTAATTTGCCTAAGCATATTAAACATTTTAAATATGAAATTATTATGTTTTAATAAATTGAAAATTAAAATGAAAAATAACACGTCGGCAAACGTGTCCACTCAGCAAACGCCTGTATTTTTGGGTCATCTCAAAAAAAAAAAATCAAACGACAAATCACTTAGTTTTCTTCAATTTTCCATTGTCATAAAAAAGTAAACAACTACAAACTAAATGTACACTCTATTGTTTCCGTCGGAGCAAAAAAGTAAACAACTCCAAAGTATGGATCGTACTTAATAGTTATAGTAGATAAGTGCAATTGTTTTTCAAAAATGCCATGTGTTGACATCGAAACTTTTTAGAATAATGTTTTTAACGACAACATATTTTTTTTAACATTAAAAACATCTGACACTTTTAATACATAAATATATATGTAGCTATTTAAAGACATTCTTAAGTGCTTACCCCGATAACCTTCCTTGTTCAATTCGCGATTTCGTTCATTTCAGATCAAGTGTTTGAGCATAACAACACAAATAAATTTATAATTTACCAGACAACAGCAAATCTATCTATACTGACTGGTTTATTGACTCTATCTACATTTTGCAAGATTCTAGACTTTGGAATAGAAAAGTATAAAAAACAAAAAACAACAATTTCCTTATTCAAAAATGAATCAGTAATTGTGTCGAGGTTATTGTAATTTGTGGCGGTAAAAAATGTGCTTAGGGTTTGAACAAATTATAATGGAATTCTACGATTTTAGTTTTTCTAATGTTCCCATTTCGTGTATAGTTTTGAATTCTGTAGTCACTAGGATGATGCAATATTCAATTATTTGTAATTTTCGACGAGACACCTTAAAATCTTTTGCCGGATCTGGAAAATATCCTATGCTCCATGTTCCTGCACGATCTATAAACATCTAATCGATAGTTTTTAATAATAAATTTTAATCTATTAACAACATTGGTTTCGTAAATTATTTATTATTTGAAAAATGATATTTTGGTGGGAAATGGAGTAGGATCTCTGGTTAATTAGCGGATTGGGGAAAGCAATTTGAGGAAAACCTAAACAATCTGAATAATAATTTCAGATATATTATAAGCAATTATCTAGATATAACTCCCCAAATTGAAAAAAGCCTAATGAGGCTATTTCACCCAATGTTACTCTCATTTATAACAAAACTATTACCGAGGCTTCTTTGGCTTTTGCTTCCACTCCTTCGATTTCCAATCCACCACAACAAGCTATTCCCTTAAAAAAGAAAAGAAAACACAAACGAAAGTTAGCTAAAAAAAATCTGGGTAGTGTCGGAAGCTCGAGTGTCGTAGCCATTAATCGTGACAAAACTTCTACAAATCCCCCACCTAATATCCATTCATCCAATCCTAACAATTCTGTAAGCAACCTTCCATCCACTTCTTTCACTTCTAATATATCTTCTATTTCAGTAATTCCCAATCCACAAATTATCGGTACGATTGGTGGATCTGAAACTCCAGTTTCCTTACAGACATTGCCTAGACTAAAATCAATCTTTATTTCACGTCTACATTCTAAAACCACTACTGATAACGTGAAAAATTTCATTCGACAAAAACATATTATTCCTGCCAACGCCTTCATTTCAAGCAGGAAAATCGGTAATAAAACAACTCATGCTTTATTTTAAAATTACAGTCGCAACTTCTTATTTTTCCGCCTTTCTAAATTCTAATGCATGGGTAGATAATATCTTTATTTCTGAATTCAAGTCAAAAAAAAATTAGAAAAACTGTTCGACACACTGTCCGTCAAAAAACTGAAACGGCTATCCCTTTACTATCAAAATGTAAGGGGTTTGCGTTCCAAGACGCATGACATCTTTTTATCTACTCAGAATTTCTCTGAGGATATTATCGTTTTTACCGAAACTTGTTTAAATAACAGTTTTCTTAATTTGGAACTTTTCGGTAATAGTTTCAATGTTTTCAGAAGAGACAGACACTTGGAAGATCTTTCTTCTGTTGGTGGAGGCGTCTTAATTGCTATAAAAAATCACTTAACCAGTTCATTAATCGAAATTGCCTGTGCGTCTAATATTGAACTTTTATGTGTTAAAGTTACACATTGTAACTCTAATTTATACATTCGAAACACTTATGTTCCACCAAATAGTTGCGCAGATGTCTACGAATGTCTTTCGATTGCCGTAGAATACATTATAAATGAACTAGACGCTAATGACGACATTTTGTTGTTAGGTGGCCTTAATCTGCCTGACCTAAAATGGACTCCTTCGGGCGATGGTACATATTTTTATGCATCTTGTCCAAAAACTCGACAACAACAAATTTTTGTTGACGAAATACTTTCAAATTTACAACAAGTAAGTTGTATTACTAATTGTCACGGACGACAACTTGACTTAGTCTTGGCTACAATTAGTAGCAATGTTGTTGTAAAAAATGCTATCCATGCTCTGTCTACGGTAGATTCCTATCATCCACCTTTGAGTATTGAGTACCAATCTGACAATGAAAATTTGACTAATGCATGTTCATCCATTAATATATATTTACGAATTCAATTTAAGGAAAGCTGACTTTTTGAAATTGAACGAAATTTTAAGAAATAAATTAGACGACTTACTAAATTTTTTTAATAACAATACATTTGATGATTGCATTAAATTTTTCTATGGTGAACTTTTTCTGCCATAGCATTGTCGGTGCCATATACAAAGAGGTACGTTAATAATTCCTCGTACCCTTGCTATACAAAGGATTTGAAAAAAATTCGCAATGGCCGTAATAGGGCATGGAATAAATACGTTTGTAGCCAAGACCGAAATGACCTTGTTGCTTATCAGCGACTGCTTATTGAATTTAAAGATATGTAAACTTAAGTTTATTCTGAATATTTGAATAAAATTAGGCTGAATATTCTTCATGACCCCAAGAATTTTTGGGGTTTTATTAATTCTAAAAAAAAAATCTGAGTTTAAAACAGTTGATAAGCTCACTAGCGACCCACAAATTATAGCCTGGTTGTTTGCTAATTTGTTTAATGAATCATTTTCTACGGATTTATTTAGCCCTGAAATCAACTATTTTGAATATATGGATAACGACCCTTTAGTTTCGGTTAATGAGATATCTTTCTCATCTGACCTCATAGAGAAATATATTTCATCTGTTGATGATGACTTCAACTCCGGGCCTGATAGTATTCCTGCGACAGTTTTAGTTAACTGCAGCTCTGTGCTGAGTCAGCCCCTCAGTTTTTTATGTAATAAATAGATCAATTCGAGAAAGCTATTTTTCTAAATTTTGGAAAAATGCATACATTAGCCAGATTTTCAAGAAAGGGTGTAAAAATGATGTTTCAAACTACAGGGCCGTGGCTAAGTTATCATCAATACCGAAAATTTTTGAACATATTATATACGATCAGATTAAGGTGTGCTGTAGTGAAGTCATAACAACTCGTCAGCATGGTTTTGTTAATGACAGATCTACAGTTTCTAACCTCCTTGATTTCACTTCTTTTGCATTAAGCTCTTTGGACTCTGGTGGGTATCTACACTGACTTTAGTAAAGCATTTGACAAATTACCACAAAATTTGATTTTTTTTAAGTTAAAGAAGCTTGGATTTCCTTTAAGTTTTGTCAGCTGGATTGAATCTGATCGTACGTATCATATAAAATTTAGGAGAGTGTTTTCCTCCCCATTTAGTGCGACATCAGGTGTTCCACAAGGAAGCCACCTGAGGCCGTTCCTGTTCATTTTAGCAATTAATGACGTTACACATGTTATTAAAAACTCCTATCTGTTAGTATATGCAGATGACATGAAAATTTACAGGAACGTAAAGGGGGTTGGTGATACTTTTCCACTTCAGTCTGACTTGAAATCCTTTGAAGTTTGGTGTTCTAAGAATAACTTACATCTCAATCCTTATAAATGCCAAGCTATAATTTTTACCAGGAAGAAAACTATTGTGGAATTTGATTATAAATTAAAAGATAAAAATATTTGTCTTGTCGATGTAGTCAAAGACCTAGGTATACATTTTGATGTTAAATTAACTTTTAATGAGCATATTAATCAAATTTGTAAAAATCCTCATCTCTGCTTGGGGCAAAAGAATTTAATAGCCCTTTAGTAACGGTGACCTTATATAATACAATAGTGCGCCCTCACTTAGAGTACGCTAACCAAGTATTGTTACCATTTTATAATATTCATGTAAATAGAATTGAAAGAATTCAAAAAAATTTTATTCGTTTTGCTCTCAATGGCTTAAATTGGATTGACCCTTTAAGCCTTCCTCCTTATGAGGATCGTTTGAAGTTACTACATATGCAGTCTCTGAGCTCGCGTAGAAATATTGCGGATATACTTTATCTGCATCAACTTGTAACTGGGTCTCTTGCTGCACCAGAGCTTCTTAACTACATACATTTTAATAGTAATCGGAGAGTACTCGTAACTCTTATCAGTTATTTTACCAACCGGTTAGTAGAACTAATTATATGGCTACAGCTCCTTTTAATCGCATGACAACTCTTATTAATAATTGCGAAGTTTATAACATTGGCTTGTCAAAAGGTCAACTCAAGCTTAGACTGAAAACTAACTGTAGCTAAATTTGTAGCTTAATGGTGGTGTGTATTTTTATGTTTGTGTTGTCCGAGCCCCACAGCATGCTGGGTAAATTGTTTCTAACATTTATCCTTTAGACCAGGGATGCCCAATGATCATAGAATGAATGGCCAAAACTGGACGAAAAAGAAAAATGCTGGCCGCAAAATTAAAACACAATTTTTATTTGAATTTTTTAATCAAGTTGATTGCCTTCATTTAAATTAATTCCTTAAAGTCATATTCAATTTGAGTATTGAAATTCTTAGCTTATTTTTAAAATTGTCGTCAGTTAATCTGCTTCTATAAGTATTTTTAGTATATTTCAATCAAAACAAAAAACATTCACAGCTATACTGCCGTACAAATGAAAAAAAGCACTATCTGCATTAGAATCGAAGTCGAATAAATAAGAAAAACATTTAAAAAGTTATTTTCTCTTATAAAATTGGTATTTTAACATTTTTACAATTTTTTTTTATGGTTGTGGTATTTTTGGGTGGTGTAAAAAAATTTGGAAAATTTAATTTTCTAGGTGAAATTGCAGATAGGCAGTTTTCCTATGCCAATTTATCGGAAATTACAGATGAAAAAACACACTATGTACATAAGTATATTTTATGTGTATAATTAATGAAAATTTATTACTCAAACAGATGAAAAAAGCACTATCTGCAATAAAATGTAGATAAGCTAAATTCTCATGTAATTTTCCATTTTATTCTATTAGTACTTAATACACAGAAAATGAAAATAGGCATTTTAATTTTGAAAAATAAAAGGTTTATCCGTTTTTTTATTCAACAGATTGGTAGAGCTTGAAAAGACGAATCCAACGGTATAAAAAACTCAATTTTTATGAAAATGTAGATAGTGCTTTTCTTCATCTGTACGGCAGTATAGGTTGTACCAAACAATGATACTATTTTTAAAAAAATATTTCTTATGTTTGGATAATCAGTTTTAGTTAATTAAATTTAAAGGCAATGATTTTTATTATCTGCAAAGTGCCTGCTTAGCTAACAAGTTATTTTCCAGTTCCAGTAATTGCAGCTGAATTTTCACATCAACTGAATTTATTTCAATTGAAAAAGGATTAGAAAACAATTCAATATCGTGCTTTAAACTAAACCATTTTGAAAACCGTGCATGATATTCTACAATCAATTTCTTTATATCAGTAGCAAATCTTTTTGTATTTTTGCCATTTATATGAACTGATTTAATTGCTTCGAAATGATCTCATTGGTTTTGATGTAAATGACCTTTGAATAAACTCAGCTTATCTTAAAATGATTTGATGTCAATTAAAATTATTTGTAGGGGATAGCGAGTTAACATTGATTTTCGGAAATCGAATATCGATTTTATTTTTTCAAAATAAAGTGTAAGGTAATACATATAAACATAATTTAATCAATGGCCGCACAAAAAAGTAAAACTGGCCGCATGCGGCCAGATGGCCGCCATTTGGGTACCCGTGATTTGGACCATATGCAGGGCCTGATTTACCCATAGGCTAAAAAGGCTTAAGCCTGGGGCGCAAGGTCCGAGGGGGCGCTGAGAATTAACGTTGATTTTCACTTTGTTTTGGCATTTTTATTCAGTTTTATAACTATTTACATTCTTTTTTTAATGCTTTTGCATTAATTTTAAATTCAAAATAATTCTAAAATAATACTCCTGCGATACCTACCGACCACTTTAAATATAAAAACGATATTTTTTAGCGTTGAATTCAAAATAGAGGCAGGAAGAATAGTAGAAAAATTGCAAAGCCTAGAAATGACACGATAATGTTGTGTTTTTGGATCTCTGAGCTTGTCAAGTTTCAAATCATTAGTGGACCGCTTCCAGCAAATAATGCTGATTTGTCAAACGTTGTTACTCTATATATGTATGTAAGTTATTACAGGCCCGTGAGCTCGTGCGGAATTTTCGCACATAGGCTTTTATTGAAATTTGAACGAATAATCAAAAAGACACAACAATTTTTTTTTTTTTTAAATGAAAAAACTAAAATGCCAATAAATCGTCGAAGCCCGAGTTTTTCATTTTCAACAAGATTTGTGCTCTCTAGTTATTTTTGAACCAAAAAAACACGATTTGGGACCACTGCGCGTCGCTAAAGCTAAGTAACACGAGCGTTTTTTTAATGCGCGCTTAAGCATACTCTGGCATCAAAAAATCAGCTTCATTGAAAATTCATGCACAAATCTATTCGCGTCATATATTTCAATTTTGCATAATGGTTCACGTGACATGTGGATAAATGAAGTTCAACTTTGGCGTCAACGCATTGCCGAGCAAGACATCAAAAATTCTCTCGAAGCACTGGATATTTGCAATGAAGACGCGTTTACAAATGTCCATCAAATGCTTCGTGTTATGGCAACTTTTCCTGTGACAACAGTAACAACGCTCCTTTTCAGCGCTACGTCGTCTAAAGACATGCTTCAGATTAACTTTGTCCGAAGATCGGCTGAATGACTAAGCCTCGCTAAATATAAATCGCGATATCGAAATCAATGTGGAAAGAGTTTTGAACGGGTGTTTTCAAGTACCTCGCAGAATTAGCTACTTACGTAATGATAACTGAATATTGAATCATAACATAAACACTAGACTTGTTCAAATAAATGGCATGTACTAGAATACTTCAAAAACACTCGATTTTTGAAAATTTATTCAAATTCGAAATTTTAATTTTTCGGAATTTGGCCAAAAAAATTAGAAAATTTGATTTTTTCTTATTTATAATATTTTTTTTTTTTTTTAATTTTCTTTCGATTTTCCTTATATACACATAAGGAAGTATCGAAAAAAAATTGACCGCTATTTTTAAAGCTATTTTTTATACATAAAGAGAAAAACGGTGGTCTCTCCGCGAGTAGAGCTTTGGTGTTTCTTGTGTAACAGCTCAAATCCTTTGTTGTTTTCACTGAAATCACCTTAATACACTGTATATTGAAATTGTCAATGCAAATACATGAATTTCCATTAAAAAAATAAATGATAAAAAACTATGTGCACTGTGTCATGTGACTAGTTATTGAAGCAAATATTGTAATTACTTGCTATTTGTGTTTTTATTTTGTAATTACTTGCTTACTTTGAAAATTTTCGGACCAAAAATCAAATTTTATTTTTTTTTCTCATTTATTTTTTAATAGAAATTCATGTAGTGGCATTGACAATTTCAAATTATAGTGTATACGTATTAACCCTAGGAGGTTCAACCAGGTTTGTGCAGACCTTTTGCATATAAACGTGTGTATAACTTTTTTTGTTTGGGTGTTAGAGATGAATCCGTCCATAACTTCCCAGAAGCGGCTACGGCGAACACGATGAGCACAAAATCCGACCGTTTATGGTTTTGTGTTCGTTTTTATTCGTGTTTTTAAACGAAATGGTTCATACGGCACAAGTAGGTCTGTGCAGACCTCTCACACCTATGATAACTAAAATATGGTAAATTGTTACCTAGAAAATGTTAAAATATGTTTTTATAGTTCACTTTGTCTTATTCATAGCATTAATCACATTTACACATACTTTTAGGACATCCGCCTATGTTTTCCAATACAAATCCCATATAGGTCTGCGCAGACCTTGTTGTACCAGTTAGCGCCAAAAAATCCCTAAGCTTCCTAGGGTAAAAAAGGCACTTTCAGTGCAGTGTAGGGTATGAGAACTTCGGCCTGGCCGAAGATAACACCTTGACTTGTTATTGTTCACATTATCTTATTCATAGCATTAAACACATTCACAGATACTTTTAGGACACCTGCCCATGTATTCCAATACAAATCCCATATAGGTCTGCGCAGACCTAGTTGTACCATTTAGCGCCAAAAAATCCCTGAACCTCCTAGGGTTAAGGTGAATGCAGTGAAAGCAACAAAGGATTTGAGCTGTTACACAAGAAACACCAAAGCTCTACTCGCGGAGAGACCACAATTTTTTTCCTTATATGTAAATAGGCTTAAAAAATAGCGGTTAGTTTTTTTTCGATTCTTCTTTATGTTTAGATAAGGAAAATCGAAAAAAAATTTTAAAAGAAAATATTAAAAATAAGAAGAAAGTCAAATTTCCTTTATTTTTTGCGCCAAATTCCGAAAAATGAAAATTTTGCTGCTCTGATAGCAACCCTAGGACTATTTTTTTTTTTTTATTTTTTTAAATGGAGATATACTCGAATTTGAATAAATTCTCGAAAATCGAGAGTGCTTGAAGTATTCTAGAACATATTTTTGAACATCTCTAATAAGCACATGTACATGGTATGTATTTAATTATTATTAAATGTCTATATTAAAAGTAGACATTTTTTTGACGTTTTTTATGAACATAATCTAACATGAAATGTTCGAGTTAAAAACCTACCCCCCCCTGGGTGATTCCTGCGCACGGGCTTGAGTTATTATATACAAATCTTAATCAGTGATGGCATTTTCGGTGAAAAATCGTCATCAGTACAATCAACAAGTTTTTAGTACATTCGGTACATTTGACCCTTTTTCAGTACATTGGGCGGATTTTCAGAACATTTGAACTTTTTCTGAAAAATAACAATTTTTTAAGTATTGTTGCTGGTTTGCTGACCTTTTTTTTGTAAAAAATTAAAAATTTTGTACATTTGGCTTTTAAAAGTATATTTGAAGTCTCGATTCAGTACATTTTCACAAAACCCAACTGCCATCACTGATCTTAATACGTTGCGTAACGAAAAAGAGAAGAAAAATTTAAGTCCGAAGCAATTTATAGATGCGAACTCACTGAGTACAAAAAAGATTTAAGAAGAAAAAAGAAACCAAAATTTTATTTTGATGAAGTAAAGCCGAATTTGAAGGAAGACAATATTCCGTTGTAGATAAATAATACGCTGCTACTGATTCCCTCAAAAATCAGTTGAAAAGCCAACAAATAATTTATACCGAAGTGAATTCAAAATTTGGTTTCTTATGGAAATTTCCTGAAATAAATGACAATAGCATTATAAAAACCACAGCTAAAGAGTTGCTACAACTATATGACTTGGATATGGAAGATACGTTTTCTGACGAGTGTTTCCATTTGGAACAGTTTTTAATAGATAAAGAATTTGTTGATCTACAAATATTAAAAATTACAATTATGAAAAAGCCTAAGCATTGGTTCTATTTTTCCGAATGTAGAAATTTTTTAAGAGTTTTTTAATGATTATCATCACAAGATACAGCGGTGAAAGATCTTTCTCTGCATTAAAACGTGTAAGAAATTACTTGCGCCAGCAGAAATGTACAGCACTTCGGTAACGAGAAACCGAGAAGAGAAGAGTTTTATGTAACGTTTTCAATAAACAACACTAGTTTACATACATATATGGTCCTCATTTTGAGATCTGATTTCTCATAGAAATTTTTCTATCTATTTTGTGGCGTGGTTTCCAATATTGTCAACCATATTTTTCTTAAGAATCGTTTTCGAGATATCTCCAAAAACCCCGTTTTCAGCTCTTTTTTAATTTATTTGGCCATATACCCATGACTCATTTCGACCTGAATCAGTTGCACGCTGAAGTGATATTTTTGGCCTTTTTAAAAAGTCATAGAAATCTTCTTTTTTCATATTTTTAAGATTTAGGATGAAAACCTATTATTTTATAAATATTTCAAATACTTGCTCAAATCGGACAAGAATGTTAAAGTTGTTCAAAAATCAATGAAAAAAATTAATTTCCATATTCTCATGCATTCCCGTATACAGGCCATAGACTACGTAATTGATTAAGGAACTAATTCTTTAAAAGTATTTTATAGTCTTATATGTATGTTCAGTTGTACATTGTACCCTAAAAGTGATAAATCCAAAAGTGCTATTAAATTTAGGCTTGGAATTTTGAGGACAGTGCGAATGTGTCCCTTTTTTATTTTTTTAATTATGACTCAAAAACTATACATTTTCGGTATACATATACACATTACGAGATTTTTTGTAGGGAATAAAATTTCCTATCGAAATGGCACTTTATTAAGTCAAAGGCTTTATTTTTTCAACAAAAAGGTGACCAATAAATGTAATTTTTGATGAAAATTGGTTGTGATCAATCGTTCAAAGTTTCCTCGTGTCCGTCAACCGATTTCGCCCATTTTCAATAGCAAGATGCCTGCAAGAAGATATGACCTGTGTGTGACCGTAAACCTGATTTCAACAGACGGACAGACAGACAGACGGACATCGCTAAATCGACTCAGGTGGTGACGCTGATCAAGAATATATATACTTTTCCGTACCTGTCACGCCCCTTCGATGTGTTACAAACGGAGAGACAAAGTGAACATACCCTCGGTGTAGGGTATAATTATAAAAAAATAACAAATTAATGTGCATGATAATTTTTTCTATTCCATTATTTATTGATTTATTTATTCAATGCTAAATAGCTAAAAAGGCTATAATAGCTGTAGTAGCTAAACTCTATTACTTACATAACAGGCAGCGCGAGGCGTGCGCGCATTTTCAACGTTCAAAAACTCGTAAAATTCAATGCTAGCTCATTTTAAGTTTTTAATATTCTGAAAGTTAATAAATCAGGCTTTCATATAAGCCTAATTAAGAAGATATTAAAAAAAATATATATTTTTTCAAAAAAAACAAAAACATTTTAAAAGTGCAATGGCTTTCACCAGTTTTAAGGCCTAAAAGAATTTTTTTTTTAATATTTTAAATTCTTTTCCATGGAAAATGATGAATAAAATTACATATACTCGTATAAACATGTTTTTATATTTTTATCATTGTGGGCCTTGTAGTCAAAAAGACTTTTAAAGCCCACAAAAGATAATTGATAAAATTCTTTTTTTTTTTCACTAGCTTTTGGGCAGTTAAAATACATTTTTTTTATGCATCGGTTTTTTTCCATGAAAAATGGTGAATAAAACAAAAACATTTGCATATTTGCACAAATTAGTGACTTCTTCGTGTTCAGTAACTCAAATTACAGAAAAAAACAATTATCACAGCATATTTTAAAATTTCACTTGATCTTAAAAGCATCAGAAACAGTACACGGTTCGCTTCATAATTTTATTAAAATTATCGGTAAAAGCGTTCCCATTAAAATGACCATAAAACGAGTAAATGACCAGGTTCGATTTTGCGTATTTTGTTTTTGGAATCTCCGGTCAATATATAATAATTGTGTATTGTCAGATTTGGTTGACAATTTAATCGATCTTGATCTTGCTTGAAGCGAACCGTGTTCTTGGGATTGATTAAAAATAACATTACAAAAAAAAAAAAAAAATGGTGCACATCATCAGTAAGAAATTCATGAATTTCGATATGAAAGCACATACCTGCTTAGGATTGATTGAGGAATAACATATCAAAAAATAAAAAAACGGAAGATGTTATTTTGAAAATATTTTGAGAAAAATTTTTTTAATTAAAAAAATTAGTGTTTTAACAAATTTATTTAAATTATTTTATAAAGATATAGTCTTTCTTAATAAATATGATCTATGTATATACTATTGTTTTTGAGATATTTCGATTCAAAAAATATTCAAAAACGTCAAAAAAATACAATGTGTGCAGTTATTAAAAGAATGACCGATATATAAGATACATTTCACAATAAATTACAAAATCACCTACACTGAAAAAACAATTTGTAACGATAATTCTCACTTCAAAAAGTACAGAGAATTTTTTTGATCTACATCTTTTATTTTGACTGTATTGATGTCCAACTTATGTTATCGGTGCATTTGACCAAGGATATTTTATATTTTTAGTGTTCCCGATATCGGCAGAGATTCTTATAAGGTTTGTCGTTTTTTAAGCTTATTGTCTTGGTCGAGTATACGAGTACTTTTGCAACTGCAAAAAAAAAACAACATTAATGGCATAATTATATTTGCGTTGTGTTTTTGCAAAACAAATTTCATCATTATTTTTAAAAATTTCCACAAACAATTTGATGCTCGGCAATGTGAAAGTTTAATTGGTTGTTTACCTAAATATGATTTTTGGCTAGGCCTAAAAGTATGATGATGATAAGAGAGCATATTTTAATATATTTTTAGTAACATCATTAATTTCATTGTATTCATTAGTATCTTATCATAGACATAAAGTTCACAAAAAAACACTGTAATTTTAACCCTTTGAATTCCTAGATTAAGTCTATTCAATATACTTAGACCGAGCAATTGGGGAATAAATCTTGTTATCCGTTTCATTAGGGATGAATTAAGCCAACCCATACTTGCCGATTTATACACCAGCTGGCCAAAATTCAAAGCTGGACTTAATAAAATTTTTTTAGGTCAAACATTTTTTTTTAACAAAAACTAGACAGTAATGTAAAGTTAATGTTCAATTAAACGAACGTACATACATAGATAAGAAGATAGGAGTCGAAGTTTTCTCAATATCAATTTTGATGTTTCTTCTTAAATATTATAAAATCGGTTAGATTCATACATAGGGAGATGTCTAGGTAGTCTTTAATTTGCACAAGCTGAATGCTTACATGTACAATAGAGATATTAACAAAAAACTGATATTTGTTACCATGGTTGCCAAAATGAACAATTTGTATGCAGTCCTCGATATCAACTACTATTAACGGGCATCACACAGTACAATTCAACTTAATCCTGTCAATATGTATTCTTGAATGAGCCCATTTTGGATTACATAGAAGAAATCATCTATACGCGAATATTGTATCAAACAAGATGCATTAATTAGTTTTTCCGAATTATACATATCTATTAAATTGTCCGTGTTATCAAACTTTTATATATATATTAATGTCTTATCGGCACTAAGCTATCAATTATTCACAAATAAAAAAGAAAAATTTTTAAACATTGTTTTAATAACTAAGTCTTACAATTAACATACGCTTACGTCAATTTGTTTGTCTGTAAAATTCAACATCTGTATTGCATACAACAATGCCATAGCCAGAAAAATATTTCAGGGGGATTTGTGAAAACTGTTCAATACTGTTCAAATTAAACTGAAATAATGGACTAAGGCTAGTCATACTAAATAGTTTCGTCCGTTGCTAGGCGGACTCATCAGTGACTTTTTTATTTATTTATTAATTTAATTGTTGAATAATTATCTATCCTGTTGGAGAGTTTCGCAGATATATTTTCAAACAATCCAGTATCGAAAAAGTTAATTAAGAGGTACACGTCCAAAGTTTTTGTATATTAGGTACAGATAATTTTTGCACTTTCCAAGGGTTTCAATTGCATAAATTCGGCGATCTATAGAGTTCCATCCCAATACCTTGCAAAGGGAATTTAAATAGTACACTCAAACAACATATGGGACATTTCAGGCGAAGCGGGCAATGAAAATAAAGTGAGGTCGTGAAATTTGTTTATATTCCGGTAAGTTATACATCTAGTAGACATAAATGTGTACACATAATTTTTTTTTTCATATGAGGCTTAATTGCCGAGTTACGGGCTTCTGAAGAATTGGTGAAGTTTAAGTACCGTAATTTTTGAACGCTGTTATTGGAATCTAGGAATTTAGTTTTGCCAAATTTTGTTATTTCCATTTTTTTCACTTCCGGTTTTCCACAAGATAAAAAAAATCAAATTTCCAATCTGATTTCATAATTGAAAAGAGCAATAAATTTCCTATTGAAACCACAATGTTTCATATTTTACTAAAATTTTGTTAAGTTCGAAAAACCGCTTCCGAAAAATCCATTATTCATATTACGTCAATTTTTGGAAGTACACAACATGAAAACTAAGCCTTATATAAAAAAAAATTTAGTGTTTACACCTTCTAGAAGTAAAATTAATTAAGCCGAATATTTTTTTTTTGCATTGTCCGCTTCGCCTGAAATGCCCCATATGTAAGCTTAAGGGTAGTGGTTTCTCAGTGTAAAATAAAAAAGATAACGGTTCTTCTCAAGAGCCAAAAGCGATTTTGATAAAATTTGCTATATTTTTTTTTTTTTAAAAATATTCTTTCCTTGCCTAGGCAATGATTTAAGAAAAAACGCATCAGATTTAATTGTGTAAATAGTATTTTTAACAGGTCACAAGAGCCAGGCAAAAAAAAGAGCTTTTATAGTTTCTATGTATATTTTTGTATACGAATCCTATTCCATGGGCACGAAAACTTCTAAGAATATGCCAATTTACAACCTTAATCGATTTACTGCCCTTGCGCCGATTCAAGAATGATCCGACAGTTTCTATGCTTTAAAAAATGCTTTATTAGACAGTTAGACGAACGGGACCAAGACCGTAAGGTAAGAGCATAAAATTATTTACAAAAAAAAACCCCAAAAAAAATTTATTTTTTTCTCATTCCTCAAAATAATAAATTACGTGAGGTGTTTTTTTGAAAATTCTAAAGGTGCACTAGGTTTTCTGGAGGTGACCATACTAACCCTCCTGGTCTCTATCCGCCTACGCCCATGGTGCATGTCTTATCACTAGAGTATGCTCGTATATAAATTTTACCCCTACTAGCAATAGTTGATAACGACAGCTGATCAAAATGTATTTACGACATCAACAACTTATAAAAGCTTTGAGTCTGAGTGAGAGTGGTTTAAACGCTCGTCAGTTGTACATTTGTTAAGATCTATTTCTCAATATTGAATAACGCATAATTAATAAAAGTGATTAATTTCAAACAATAAATTTAAGAACCAATAAACAAAATCGCAAAATAAATTGTTTACAAATTAAATATTTGAATATATATATATATACATACATATATATAGATACCGAAGTAAAAGCAAGGTAAGCCTATACCATATATTTGTGATGCAATCTGTGAAAATTAAAATTATCTTGCCAGAAGTGAAAATTGAGATTTTGCCATTTTTATAGAAAACCGTAGTAATAGCAATAAAACAAAGCCTTATTTAGCTAAAAAAAATTTAAGGATTATGAACTTTTGAAAATCGGAGTTAAATACAATCGATTTTAAGATTATTGAGCTTGAAATTTTTAATAAAACGACGTATATTCATAGCCATTTTCAGACATGGGTTATGGAGCAACAGCTTTTTGAACGCAAACTTAACACAACCAAAAGCTGTTGTTAACCTGGGCTTATCCATGACATTCATAGTCATTTTAAAACTTAGGTTAGTCATATACTGGCGCTAACCTGGATATAAAAGTGACTTTCAATGTGTGCTAATATATTTTCAAACATGTTGTGAGAATTGTTCAACCTTGTCGTTTTAAATCGACGCTAGCACAATCTTGATTACAAGTTTTGAATTGAAATCAAGTAAATACAGTGCAGCGAGCTATTCAACGTAAGATTTTGAAAAATCTCAAAATCTTCAGCTATAATATTTTTCGCTCTCCGTTTGTTCTGGCAATATACGGTCCCTTTTCACAGATCGCATCAAAATTTTTTTTTTTTTTGCTTAAGCTGAATTGAATATATTCGCATTCACTAACGATGGAACATTTTTGTAGACAAATAACAATACAATAGATAAGATTGCAACTTTCAGATCAGGGTTGAGACGTTACATGTTTTTGATGTAGCAAATGATTTTCGTTTGACCTTTATTAAGCCCATACTATACTAAACATGTTAAGCTTGCTTGGGAATTTAATATTTTTAACCAAATTTTGAGGAATTATTTTTATATGTGTACATTATACCATATAACTTATACGTGTAACAAAACTTTTTTGACCAAGTGCCTCTAAAAAAAATAATGCTTTGCTTTTTTCTATGGTCAGTCCAGGGTGATTGCATTTTTTTTTTAAGGTGATGTTGCTTAAAAAGTATGTTCATGATATATAGGAAAATTTCACGAAAATTTAGTTTTGTACCTTAATTTTAAAAAGTGGCGCTGAAGCCTGTTAGTTTTACATGTAAATTGTATGAAAAACTTAATTTTTTGACTAAAGATTCTTTTGATAACATTTGGGAAATAATTCCTTTATAGGTATATTACTTGAGAATGATATGCGGTAAGAAAGTCTGCATATGATCGAATTGCCATTCCGTTTGTTACGCTTTGTTCTTGATCAGCGTCCCCTCCTGAATGGATTTAGCTATGTCTGTCTCTCTGTCTGTGGAAATCACTATTACGGGAAAACCAAGGGATACAAATAACTGAAATACAGTACATATGAAGACTTTTGTAAAGCATATCATTCTCAAGCAATATATCTTTAAAAAAATTATTTTCCAATTGTTTTGATGTATCAAAAGAAGCTTTAATTAAAATATGAAATTTGTCCATACAATTTACATGTATAACTAACAGGCTTCGGCGCCAACTTTTAAAATTAAGGTACAAAACTAAATTTTCGTGAAATTTTTCTTCATATCATAAACATACTTTTGAGTTTTAAAAAAAGAGACAAAAGTAAAAAAATTTGAAACCCTAATGAATAAATTAAGTTGGTCAATAGATAGACAAAAATTAAATACATGAAAATATCGATCATTCTATAAACAACTGCACACTTAGTTTTTTTTCGATTTTTGAGCAGTTACGAAATGAAATATCTGAAAAACTATGGAGAATTTAATAAAAACAAATATCTTTTTGTTTAAAAATTTTTCAATTTTATTAAAACAAAAAACTATAATTATATTTGGGTCAGAATACGAGAAACCGACATGTCTGTAATGTTTTTCAAAATTTTTATATAAATCAGTAGCAAACAAATTTGCTTAAGCAATAATTTAATTTTTATTTACAAAAATGTTTCTCAAAATAACTTCTTGATTTGATTTTAAAAACATTTATTGCCTTTTGGAGCTTGTAAAATCAATCGAAATGTTTACTTATAAAATACCTACTGAACACTATTTTTCATGTGCATACATTGAGTTGCTGAGCACTAATTTAGCCAAAAACATATTATTTTCATGGAAAAATCGAAAAAAAATTTTTTCTATGCAGCTTCAAAATTATTGAAAAAAAGTCAGCAAAGTCGGAGAAAATCGATTAAATCTTACTGATAAGACTAACCAGATAATTAATTATAATTATTTATATGTTTAAGAATACGCTTGACAACAAGCACAAAATCTGCATTGAATATCGACTTTTTTTTTTATTTTTGTTTTTTTGATATAAAAAATATTTAACTATACATATGTAGCAAGGATTTATTGACGGGAACATTGTAAATTGTTTTTATAAATATATTATATAAAAAGTGTACAGGGTGTCTGGATAATCGATATTCATATTTAACATAAAAGACTTTTAGGAGACAAAATGATTTCTGTTGAATATTTAACTTTGACTTTGAGTTTTCACATAGCTTTTAAGTTAAGAAAGCTATGACCTACGACTTCTAATTCAAATTTATAATACGCGTATTAAGACTTATTAGCTTATGCAGATATGTACGTAAGTCTCTAACCAGATTGTTTTTTTTTTCTAATTTTATTACAGCAAATGGGTCCTACACGTGTTTTGGTAAAAGATGGAGGTTTTGGTACACAAATGACGGTACATGTTGGCAATGCCGTTGATGGTGATCCATTGTGGAGTGCTCGATTTAATGCCACTAACCCTGCAGCTGTAATCAACACACATTTAGATTTCTTACAAAGTAAGTCCTAACGTTTAGTTAGTAACTTTTATGTATAATTTTTAAAAATATTTTCTCTGCCAATGTACATCTACTATGTACTACTGTCAAGGACTATTTGATTTTCAAAAATCAGTTTCGGAATACCGAATTCGGTATATATAGGCAAATCTCACAAAAACTAACTAAATAGTTACTATCCACTATGCCCACTAAACCCACTATTAATCTCTCCTTTTACAAATATCATCGATCAGAAACTTGTGAAGTAAAAGCTCAGATCTATAAACATGCATTTACTTGCCTAATCAAACTTTTAATGACATCCCAATGTGCACAAATCGGATCCGAACGGAACGAATCCGTTTGATTCACAAAAAACGTATTCGGAACGGACCCGTTTTATTTACAAAAAACGAATCCGGAACGGACCCGTTTTATTTTCAAGAACGAATCCGGAACGGATCTGTATAAGAAGTCCGTACCGAGTTCGAGACGGATTTGACAATACGGATGATCCTTCTGCTTTTTCGAGAGGAAATCATACGAAAACGAGCTCGAGAAGGATCCGAAACAGAGTCCATTTTGGATAAAATATACGAAGAATCGAGTCCGTTTCGAACTCGAAACAATTACAATTCAATTATTTAACATTTTAAGCATGTTGGCTATCATGAAATGAAAATGCGTTGCATTACTCTGCAACTAATTCATTGTTTGCTAAAGCATAATAGAGCTCATTTAATGGCGTCCGGGAATTTTTCGAAAAATAAAAAGACATTTTTTTAAAAATTTTTTTTGAGTTTTATCTTAGACCAAAATTTCCAAATTTATGGTCCAAAAATATTCGTCAATAAGTTAGAAAAGTGCAATGCCGTGAACGAACTCAAAATTTGCGGTGAACAAGATATCTGGAGACTATGTTATATTATATATATTACATTTTTTGTCGGTTAAGCAAATAAGGACTGTCCCAGAAAAAACTTGCACTTTTATTTTTTAAGATTATACTCTACCTGATAATCTTATAGGTCTGAAAAGACAAAATATTTATTCCATATAAAGTGACGTTTGATATGATGTATAACACTTGAAGATAGCACTTCTAACGACAAAGATGTCTAGCAAGCAAGAAAAAGTCCGCGAACTGATTTTGTCCACATACCTGCAAAATCCAGGGTTAAAATATTCAGCTATAGCAAAAATAGTTGGTGCATCAGAAAGAACTGTCAAAACGGTTTTTTCTAATTATAAGAAGGGTATACCTGTTTCACGAAAAAAGGGTTCAGGCAGAAAACCAGAATTTTCTAACCCAAAGGTAGCGGCGAAGGTGAAGCGCCTTTTTAGGCAGAATCCCAACACGTCAGTGCGAGATATGGCGGCTAGAGCAGGTACATCAAAATCTACTGTGCAAAGGATAAAGGAGAAAAGTAAGCTAAAGACATATAGAGTTCAAAAAGTACCAGACCGTTCTGATGAAAAGCAGTTGATGGCTCAGATGCGAGCCCGAAAATTGTATGAAAGGTACCTGACTAAATTTGACTGCTGTGTTATGGACGACGAAACTTACGTTAAAGCAGATTTTAAGCAGCTACCTGGGCACGAATATTATACATCACCAAAGAAGGGGAATGTGCCTAGTAAATTCAAAGAAAAAAAAATTTCGAAATTTCCGAAGCAATATATGGTTTGGCAGGCCATATGCACCTGTGGCCTCAGAAGCAGCTTCTTTGTTACGCAAGGCACAATCAATTCCAAAGTTTATATAGACGAGTGCCTCGAAAAACGTCTTCTACCATTTATTCGTACACATGAAGGTACAGTGATTCTCTGGCCCGATTTAGCAACCTCTCATTACTTTAAAGCTTCGATGGAATGGTATCAAAGTAAAAAGATCAATTTTGTACCAAAAATTGCAAATCCGCCCAACTGCCCAGAGCTTCTCCCAATTCGGAGATATCGGGCTCTAATGAAAAGAAATCTTTGAAGGAGTGGTAAGACTACAAAAAACTTACAAGACTTTAGACTTAAGTGAAAAAGATCGTTCCGTACTGTCGATAAAACACCTGTACAAAATGTAATAAAGGGCCTTAAGAACAACGTTAGAAATTTTTATGAAAAAAAAAAAATTGTTAACTATGTTTTTAGTTATTTATATTCTTAACACTAGCCATTATTAATAAAAAAAGAAAAAAGACCAAAAAGCTTATTGGGTATTTTTTTATAACTAAAAAACAAAGTGCAAGTTTTTTCTGGGACAGTCCTTAGTTAGGGGGCGTTTGATCGTTCGATTTTTTTTTTTTGGATACACATTTTTTTATTTATAGCTTAAAACGACCTCAAGTTTGTGCACAAAAAATTAAAATTTTCTTTGTACGCATGGCGGCACTTTGTCAAAAATTAATATTTTTCAAAAATCAACGTTCAAACGCCCCTTAACAATTTGCTTAGCCGAAAAAAATGTAATTTTCTTTTTTCGGATGAGCCAGTCTCCAGATATCTTGCTCACCGCAAATTTTAAGGTCGTTCACGACATTGCACTTTTATAGCTTGTTGACGAATATTTTTGGACCAAAATTTTAGAGATAAGTCTTGAATAGTTATACTTTAATAATGTCAAAGCAATTTTGGTCTAAGATAAAATGCAGCTTAAAAAAAATTTTTAAAACAATGTCTTTTTATTTTTCGAAAAACTCCCGGATGCCCTTAAAAAAAGTAATTAATTTTGAAAAATAAGTTTGTTTTTTTTTTCTTTTAAACAAAAATATCAAATAATATAACTCTGATTATAAGCAGAGATCGGAAAACTCGCTCGCGAACGTTCTTTTCTTCGGCTTTTCGCGAGCCGAGAGCTGAATTTGGCTAGCACTCGCGAGCCATGAGCTTCAACTCTTTTACGAAAAGCACTAGCTTCGAGGCGGAAAAAAATTTTCCGAAAATGTGTGAAACATTTCTTTCCATGGGCCACTCCAAGTGATGTCCAAAATTTATTTTCAACCTTCACCTATCCATTAGAGCAAAAATTAAAAATTCCGAAAGTGGGCCAAAAACAGTCCCTTTCCGGAGCCAGGGCCATCCCAAGTGATATCCAAAATCCATTCCGTCCTTTTCCCATCGATTGAAGCTAAAAAAAAGTTTCTAGAAATTAGAACAAAAAAAAAATTTTCAAGGAATGGGCCATCCCAAGTGATATCCAAAATCCATTCCGTCCTTTTCCCATCGATTGAAGCTAAAAAAAAGTTTCTAGAAATTAGAACAAAAAAAAAATGTTCAAGGAATGGGTCAGAAACGATCTACTCCATGAGTCCACGGTCACGATTGGTCACGATTTTGAGTTATTCGTCAGTGGAAAAATGCAAACATTTTATTTTTGGAACATATGGTGTAAATGTTTCAAAATCAGAATTTGATAGATTGCAGTGGTAGAGCACAAGGCACTTTTATTATGTGCCTTGGTCGACCTTTAATTGACCTTGAAAATTGGTTTCAAGATCAAAGTCAAGGTCACTGCTATTTGTCCCATTAGAAATCTTATAACTTTTGCCTAAGACATGTTTCATTATCTAACTTAATTCTCGAGATAATGGCCTGGGGAAATTAGCATGGAACACACTTCATACGTTATATGGGTGATTCAGTCAATTTATTCTTAATTCGCTTTTTCGATATTATTTCAAAGAATTTTTTTTTAAACTCACACAAATCAATCATAGCTTACATAATTTCACATGTGATGTCTAAGCGACGTGTTGTATTATTTTTCGTATCATCTATGTATTTACAGATGGCGCAGATATTATCCTAACAAACACTTATCAAACTAGCGTTGAAGGCTACGCTCAATATATGGATTTAGATGAAGAACAGAGCATTGAACTGATAAAGAAGACTGTGCATCTTGCCCACATTGCTAAGGAAAAATATTTAACAGAATGTTTTGAGGCCAACATCAAAGTGACAGATGGTAAGTTGTGTATTGTGAAAATTTTGAAAAAAAATAAGAATTGCAATAGGAAACAAACTGATTGCGCCTTTCGCAGGTTTGATCTAGGAAGCTGAAATTTTAAGAGAATTTTCTTCAAACCCAATTGAATAATATAGGCATATAGAACCGCAAACTTTTTTAAAAGAAAAAACCGCCTTCGGGTGTATTTTGTCCGCATTTTCAGTCACATGAAAAATGTGGGCGTGGTTTGAAAACAGTGGGTGGCACTTCCCATACAACTAAAATACCTAAAACACTATATATTGGCACCTAAGCCGGCCATTTTTTACAATTTAGTAAGTCGGCGTTTTCGTAAAATTTCAACGAAATCGGACACAAACTCTGTCCGCGCCGTTTACAGTTTTGAGCTAGGAAGTAATGCTTTGACTTTATAAGTTTTTTCGGTCAAATTAATTTTCTTCGCAGCTTAACTGCTAGTTATAACTAAGGTTGTAACGGAGGTCATCTATGCGTAGGCGGAGTTCAGAAATTGATCTCCGCGAATGCGGAGATTTAACGGAAGCGGAGGTGGAAAAACAATTTGAAAGTATTTAAAATACAAGATTTTATAAAAATGTTAGTATTAAATAAACATTAGGAGGCACCCTAGATTTCCAGCCGAAGGAGCTATTTTTATGAATTGAAGATTAAAAGATATGATTATAATTCTTTTCAGAATCAATAAATACACTCTTGCCAATGAAACACAAAAACAAAAAAAAATTCAATTCAGCATGACAGTGGCTATCGCCTGAACCGAAATTATTATATTTTGTGTAAAAATGACAAAATGGCGGCTGTTTGAGCAAAAGTGTTCGAAAAATAAGAAGTTTGTTTAAAAAAAAATAGAAAAAAATTAATATTTTGACTTAGTTTTGGTTCATGCGATACCCATACACGTAACGAATATGTGGAAAAAATGTTCTTAAGGATCAGCTCAGTAATTTTGGAGAAAACTGGCACTGTATGAAAAAAGTGAATTCGAGTGAAACGCCTTTAATTTTTTTTGTTGAACCGGAGAGTGCGCTCAAATAAAGTTGCAAAAATATACTTAGAGAGCTTGAATCTTAATGAAATTCACGATATTTTTGAAGTGGTCTATTTTCAAAATCTGTTCAAACGAAATTCATACTAGGTTGTACCCATAACCATTTCTCATGAAACTAACTAAAAATAACTAAGTTTCTAACTATGGTCGAGCTAATCTTATTTTAGCCACTTACCAGAACAAAACAATAAAATGTAAATTAACTTAAACACCGAATTTTGTAGCTCTAAACTTGATTTTATGACTTCCGGCTTACCGCATTAAAATTTGCGGAGGCGGAAGCGGAGGCGGAGGTACGATATCAAGCGGAAGTTCCGCACTTGCAGATGCGGATGCGGAGCTCCGTTACAACCCTAGTTATAACAGAAATCAGAACATAAAACGTGATTAAAAAAACAAAATTAATTAAATAAATCTTACTTATATTACTTCAGGTTTTCCCATGATCCTTGCCTCTATTGGACCTTTTGGTGCTCATTTGCACGATGGCTCTGAATATACCGGTGAATATGCCGATTATGTAAGCACCAAAGAGATTTGCAACTGGCATCGTGTACGAATTGATGCTTGTCTTGAAGCTGGTGTCGATGCATTGGCTATTGAAACAATACCATGTCAGATGGAAGCTGAGGCTTTGGTTGAGATGTTATGTGATGACTATCCCGACGTTAAATTTTGGATTTCATTTCAATGCAAGGTACTAACAAGCGTAGCTCTCTTATACTATGTATACATATTGTACTTATTTTCTCTTTTTTTTACTTAATGTATCCTAGGATGGGTCTACTTTAGCGCATGGTGAAACCTTTAGTGATGCGGCACTTTCGGTGATGGATATCTTAAAAGAACGAAATGCCCAAGATAAATGCTTGGCCATTGGTGTGAACTGTGTGCATCCAAAGGTTGGCTTAAAAAATATTTTTCTAGCTCTAAATGTTTATCAATAATAATCTGTCTTAAAATTTACAGCTTGTCACCCCATTATTTGCTAGTTTAAATGGTAACCGATCGGATAAAGAGAAAATCCCATTAGTTGTTTATCCCAATAGCGGTGAAGTTTATGATGTACAAAATGGTTGGATGGGTCGAGAAGATTGTGTTCCTTTAGCTAGTTATGTACCAGAATGGACGCAGCTTGGAGCTAAAATAATTGGAGGCTGTTGTCGGACTTACGCACGGGATATACGTCACATTGGAGAAGCTATAAGAAATTTAGGAAAACTTAAAAAATAATGCGGATATTATGAGGACAAATATCATGACTGTTAAAATAGCCATTAGTTTTACATATATATAAGTACATAAGTAATAAATTAAAGAATATTTACATGCTTGGCTTATTTATTTAATCATAGCACGAGGAGTGTTGAATATTGTGTTTAGACTCTTCTTACAAACGCTATTCTCTAAAATTTCACAGATAGTTTTTTCCTAATGATTTGACAACAATCTGTAATTAGTTTCCGCTTTACGGAGATATCACACACAAGGCGGGCACTGGTCTAGTTGACACCATGTTCCAAGTTCTGGTTCGCCGTCCTTTTTCAAATTCTTATAAAAATATATAAATCGAACAGTCAGGCTTTTACCTAAATTTGTATCCTGATTAACAGTTACATTGCGTTAACACTTGCTTAGTTGTACCCAGCATGTCACGTATGTACTAGCGATGCCAATCCCGGGATCCCGGCCTTTTTTGAGTCCCGAAAATCCCGGGATTGGTGCCATTGAATCCCGAGATTAATTAAATAAGTACAATTCATTATTGGATCATGAATTCAAAGTTTTAAAAGATGTAGTAAATGTACTTCAACCAATTAAAGTAATTATTGAAGCAATATGTGCTCGTGATATGGATCTATATAGGACATAGCAGTCAATTTCATGCTAGATGAAATCAATCAAAATAAATCTCCTTTTGCAATCTTTGATTTAATCAAATTATAGAGAGAATCAAGCAAAGAAGAACTGTTTTATGTGACATTTCATTTATATTTAATGAATCCTGACAATATTTATAAGCTTAAGTTTGACTTTTCTAAAGCCCCATCACTAACAATTATAAAGAAACAGTTAAATGATTTTTTGTTCAAATTAAAAAACGAGACTAACTCCAAAGTCGATAATTTCGATAACAGTGAAATAAGAAATTTAAATCCACCCGCAAGTTAAAAAGAAAAATTACGTTTTGTTTTAAATAACACAACCCGAAATTCCTTTGATAGGACAAGTTATTCCTTAAGCCCAATTTCCATGTGATCTTATTTTATCTTATTTCGTCCCATGTCAGGGATATCAAATCAAATTTTTGTAAGAAAGAAAAAGCATGCGAACAGAACCTAATGCGCTTGGAGAATGCGAGAGTGAATAGCATACATTTGCTATCTTAATAACATGTGATGTCCTCCCTGATATTTGATAAAATAAGATAAGATAAGATCACATGGAAATTGGGCTTTAGTCGATGCTCTAAATAAAGCAATAGATATATTTTGTAATGATGGGGACAGAGGCTTCTATTTACAAAAAGATTTTAACTTCCTGGCAACAATTGAGCCGACAAGTGTTAAAGCAGGAAAGTGCTTCTCATCCTCCACGTTTAGAGGATGATACACTGAACGCTTTAATATTTTTAGGGTCATATTTTAAAAAAGAAAGGGAAGGTTTTATATCCAGTTTAGTTTTATAAAAATATTTCCTTATAATGAAAAGACTTCATTACTCTAACGTATAATAATATATGTATTTATAAAAATGTGTGATACCTAACAAAAAATTATATTTTGTAATGTTAATTTCTCATTTTTTTAACTGTTATGAAGAAGTTTTTAGTATTTATACTTATTTTTTTAAATAAATAGTATTGCCACGTTATAAATAGTCAAATTATTTTAGCTTTTTCCTACGTATAGGTAAATTTATATTGATGATTTTTAGAATTCTTAAATCCCGGGACTGTCCCGGGATCCCGGGATCGCAGTTTCAAATCTCGAAAATCCCGGGATCAAAAAAATCCCGAAAATTGGCATCCCTAGTATGTACGTACTAGAAAAATATAAACTAGGGTAATCCTTAAGAAATGTTGACTGATAATTTTGTACAGATGGTAGAAAATGAATACCAAACGTTTTCCATTTTAAATGATATCTTTATGTATTCCGAACATAAATCATAGATTTAAAAAAATCGG
Organism: Tricholauxania praeusta; assembly: GCA_949775025.1. Lineage (NCBI taxonomy): Eukaryota > Metazoa > Arthropoda > Insecta > Diptera > Lauxaniidae > Tricholauxania > Tricholauxania praeusta. Next base: position 39,338,534 of record OX459030.1, on the reverse strand, counting down.
TATGGCACTTTTTGTAATAAGATCCAAACGTTTGAAAATGGCAATAGGATATACTTGCTTTCAGATCAAAATTTCCGAAATAACTTTGGCAAATATGAATATACAACAGGTCGTATAAGTCATCATCAATCTACTGTAATTAAACGAGCTAAAATTGTATGCAAATATGGTGCGCACCTTCAATATAAAATTCAAGTTTTTAAGTTATGTCGGAAAATTCGATCCAAAGGCAGATACATTATTAGAATTCATTGAAGATTAACACTTAAGAAAAAAGATGTTGTCAAAGATATTTTGAGAAAAATTTTTATAAATTAAAAGATCACGTGTGTAGTTCACACATGGTGAAAGTGAAACCTTTCCAAAACTAAACTGCGATAGAATGAAACGTAAATGTTTTATTAAATTACTTCGGCTTAAATTTACTTTAGTACAAATCCTTCAATTTTTTTGAGGTTTTAAGAAAAAGTAGTGCTATAAAAATAAAAAATAAGTATGCAAAAAAAGAGGGTCGGACGAATATAGTTTCGGAGATATAGCTATCGGAATTTGTGGACATAGCTTTTATAAAAATTAGTATAAGTTGGAAAACCCTGCAAAAATATCCTAAACATTGGTATCATATGAAAGGTAATTGAATAAGGCATAAAATTGGCATATAAATATTTAAAATTTGTTGTACAGTTTTTGAGATATATCGATTTTTGTAAAATGTTGACCCTTTTTTTCTAAAAAAAGTTAATTTTCCAAAAAAATTTATGATTAGCATATAAGTTTTTTAGCACCATAGAAAAGCTTAATTTATTAGCTTTAAAATGGTGCATCGATGTACCAAACTTTTTTATATTAACCCATTTTGTACCGTAATGTAAAAAAAATTAATTAATAAAATTTTTTTAAATACAATAGAATCTCGAATATCCGAATCAATTAAAACCAGGGGTAGTTCGTATAATCGAAAATCCGAATAATCGATTACAAAGTCAAATCAAACAATTAAATAACGTTATTTTTATTATGTAAAGGATTTTATATACGTCATTTAGTCAATACGATATAACAAAATTACATAATACCTATGTAATTTAAGATTTTGGCTAAAAATAAATAGTTATTATTTTTTGACGCAAATATTGCGGCCAAGTCCCTGATGCGCTTCAGTTGTAACAACTGTATGGGATCCGATTCATCCTGTCTTTCAAACCATTTAAATGCAACATCTAGAGCTAAGAGCTTCTGTGTGAGATAGTACTTGACATACATCACCAGTTTCAGTTACTTCTTCATCTTCATTTTCATTACTGTTTAAATCGTCATCAGTTAAAATTTGGAATCCAGGATCTTCACTATCGCAGTTCAGCCACTCCTTGATATTCTCTTCTAAGAATTTTCATTGCTTCTGTTATTCCTTTGAAATCGTCGTGCGGTTTAATTGAAGAGTTGGATGGAGTCCCCACTCGGCATGAAACGTTTCCGAAAGTTTCATAAATACTTCTTAACGTTTCGTAACGTTGCAGAAACGCTTCATTTGAAACGTTGCAAATGAAACGTTACAGAAATCTTTCTGATACATTTCAAATGTAATGTTTCAGTTGCAATCATTCTGAAGCGTTTCTGAAAGGTTTCAGATGCAATGTTCTCTGAACTTTTTCAACTTTGATTTTCATCATTTCATTAAATTTTTTAATGAATATTAACCGTGATATATTTATAAATTTGGTGTTTTAACATTATTATGCGAACTCAAATTAAAAAAAAAAAATTTCGAAGAACTATTCATGCCCTGGAGTTGAATCTGGTCATTCCGTGTCGCCAGATGCGCTGTTTAACGCAATCAGCCAAACTCATTCTTGACTCACTAAAAGCAAATCGTTATATGTATAAATAGGCAATCTCTAAACGGTTGCACCACTTTTTCTCAGCCATAGCACAACGTAATCGCTCAATTTTTTTTTTTGTTGGAAAGGTTGTGAGGAGAAGGGGGGACATGTATACTTTGTTTTTCAATAGTAGGCGGTGCCACGCCCCTAAAAAAGAAAAACGTTTCCTTGGCTAAACTAATGGACCGATTTTGATGAAATTTTGTTTGAAGATAGATTGAATCCTAAGAAAGATTATTAGGAACTCTGATTTCTAAAACGGGGCGTGGCATCGCCTCAAATGTGAAAAAACGCTATCACGGCTGTGCCACTTCACCGATTTTGATGAAATTTGGTATGTAGATAGATTGGATCTTAAGAAAAAATAAATTTTTTTTAATGGGCGGTGCCACGCCTCTTACAGGAAAATACGTTGTTACTACTAAACTAATGGACCGATTTTGATGAAATTTTGTTTGAAGATAAATTGAATCCTAAGAAAGATTATTAGAAACTCTGATTTCTAAAAAGGGGCGTGGCATCGCCTCAAATGTGAAAAAACGCTATCACGGCTGTACCACTGCACCGATTTTGATGAAATTTGGTATGCAGATAGATAGGATCTTTAGTAAAAATATGTTTTTTTTGGTGAGCGGTGCCACGCCTCTTACAGGAAAATACGTCGTTACTACTAAACTAACGGACCGATTTTGATGAAATTTTATTAGGATATAGACTGAACACTAAAAAAGATTTTAAAAACACAAATTTTTCTAGGAGGCATGGCATCGCGCCCAATGGGGAAAAACTGTATCACGGCTGTGCCACTACACCGATTTTGATTAAGTTTGGTATGTTGAATCTTGAGTAAAAAAACATTTTTTTTTAGTGGGCGGTGCCACGCCTCTTACAGGAAAATACGTCATTACTACTAAGCTAGCAGACCGATTTTGATAAAATTTTGTTAGAATATAGACTGAACCCTAAAAAAGATTTCTAAAAACTCAAATTTTTTTAGGAGAAGTGGCAGCACCTCTAACAGGAAAAAGAGTTTTCTCTACTAAGCTAATGTGCCCATTTTGATGGAATTTGGTACAGGGATAGTTTGAACCCTGAGGCAAGCTATTTGCTATTTAAAGTGTACGGTACCAACCCCCAGTAGGAAAATATGTTTTCACAGCTAAGCTAATGAACCGATTTTGATGAATTTGGTATGGAGATAGATTGCGCCCTAAGTAAGAGATAGAGATAGTGGTAGGGATGTAGCAACATGATACTATGATCTAAATTTTTAGAGTGATGACAAAAAATTACTCTTTCCAGTTCAGTTTTTTAATACTATAAGGGGAAGTCCATAAATTATGTGAGTCAAAAAAGGGGGGTAGAGGGTCCGGAAAAATCTCAACAAGTCTCACAAAGGGGGAGGGGTTCAATAAAAATCTCACGTTAACTTTTTGATGCAGAGACTAAGCATTATTATAGCAGATTACATTTAAAAATTATAAGGCAAGTCTCATGGGTGTAGGGCTACCAGATGGCATACTAAAGTAGCAAAAGTGCTACTTTTGCAAGGCTGTGCTACTTTGCTACTTTTCACTTGAAATGTGCTACTTTTGGTTGAAATGCGCTACTTTTCACTACTTTCGTAGTTACGACCTTTTTTTTTTTTGTTTTTGATGTTTGCATTGGAAAATAAAATGTAAATATTTCTTTAATGGGTTTTGTCGTACAAAGTGAGGACCTTTTTTTTTTTTTTTTTTGGTCACGAAAAATATTTCTATGGAATTAAAAAAAATAATATTTTTGGTTTTCATTACTAAATTTAAATTTTTTGATATGTGCTACTTTTGTAAGCAGGCCAGGGGGGGTCCCGTCAGATTTCACCAAATCTCATCAAGGGGAGGAGAGGAGGGTCCGAATTTTCAAAAATACACCTCATGTAATTAATGGACGGCCCCTAATCGAATCTTAGAGTTGAGACATGCAACAGCTTCTTACTCTTTGTTTGTGAGAGAGTGAGGATTATCTATACATCCATCCTTTTTTAACTGCCATAACACAACATAATCGCTTAGTTTTTTTTTTTTGTTGTAATAGTTATGAAGAGGATCAGTGCAGAATGTGAATTTTTTTTAATAGTAGGCGGAGCCACGCCTTCATCAGGAAAATACGTTTCCACGGTTAAACGAGTGGACTGATGTTGGTGAAATTTGATTTGGAGATAGATTGGAACCTTAAAAAAGGTATTAAAATCTTCAAGTTTATTAAGGAGACGTGGCATCGCCACTAATGGGAAAGAGCGGTATAACGGCAGTGCCACTACAACGATTTTGATGAAATTTGGTATGAAGATAGATTGAATCTTGAGTAAAGATATTTGTTTTGAGTGAACTGTACCACGTCCCTAACAGGTAAAATTGTTTTACTACTAAGCTAATGGACCGATTTTGATGAGATTCAGAAATAGATTGAACCCTGAGGAAACGCATTTGTTTTAAAATGAAGGGTGCCTCCCTTTCAATAGGAAATTATGTTTTAGCAACTTAACTAATGGACCGATTTTGATGAAATTCAGTATGGAGATAGATTAAAGACTTTTTTTTTGTGGGTGGTGCCACGCTCTTAACAGGAAAATATGTTTCCTTAGGTATGTATATTGAACTCTAAGAAGATATAGATATAGGGATAGGGCAACATTTGAGAATGATTTTTATTTTTAAAAGCGATGACAAAAAAAGCTCTTTCTTATATCAATATCTACAATAATGGTACGCAAAGTTTTGAAATTGGACCAATAATTTTGGAGAAATTTTGACTTTCTGAAATTTTGACAAATTTTTTTTTGAAAAAATCTTATTTTTTCCAAAAAATTTATTAATAACCTAAAGCTTTTTTAGCATGTTAAGAAAGCTTAACTGATTCCATTTAAAATGATATATAGTTTGCTGTAATTTTTTTTATACATATTTACACCCTTTTTAAAGAAAAACAAAAAAATTTATTCAATGAGTTCTTATGAAAACTATGTTTTTGTGGACAAAAACAATGGAAAATTTTTAAATTTTACAATGAGAATGGTCTTATTATAATTGTTGTTGTTGTTGGTTTTTTTATTGTTTTTGTCCATAAATACAGACTTTTCATAAGAATTTATTAAATATTTTTTTTTATTTTCCGGCGAAAAAAGGGAATAAATTAAGCTTTTTTAATATGCTAAAAGAATTATAGGCCGCTAACACATTTTTTGGAAAAAATAAGGCTTAAAAAAATTTATCAAATTTCAAAACAGGTGTTCCCAACTTATAATCATTTTTCCAAAAGCTATATCTGCAACTTCCGATGTCTATATCTCCGATGCTAAATCCGACCGACTTTTTTTTTTAATTTTATGTATTTTTAATTTTTAACCCTCTATTATCCCTAGCAAAGTAATTTTATTTGGAGAATGTCAGCTAAAGTAAACTTAAGCCATCTATTATTTCACTTATGTTAAAAAGAGCTAACACATCAATCCTATCCATTGCGTGTTGTTGATGAAGAAAAGTTGTATGTTGCAAAGGGTCAGATCTGTTTATTGGGAAAGCAGCCGCCCTGCGGCAAACACACAAAACAAAAAACGAGGCTCGAAACGGCAGAATGACAATTCATACTGGCAAACGTCAAACGACAAAAAGTTTGTGCGAAAAAAATTTATTTGACAAATTGTAATTTTATTTGTGGAAAGCGGCATCAGGCTCCGCATTTCGCAAAATAGATTAATAAATTTTCGAATATTGAAGAAACTTTTTAAATAACGATCGAAAGTAGTTTACTAATTTTAGAAAATCCAAATAATTTAATATGTTGATCAAAGTCAAAGTAAGTCTTGCAGTCTTTTGCTCTAATTGGAATTGATTACAAATTCCTAGACATCGTGACGCATTGTCTTCGAATGGTGCAAAAATTAAAGTTGTGCTAAGAGATATTTTTCTTTATTTTTAAGACACTCACCGGCAAGGAAATTGAAATCGATATCGAACCAACTGATAAGGTCGATCGAATTAAGGAGCGTGTTGAAGAGAAGGAAGGCATTCCACCACAGCAGCAACGATTGATATTCTCTGGCAAACAAATGTAAGTATGAAAAAATTAATTCTCAGGCTCAAATGGTAGAAGTTGTGGAAAATTTTGACATTTCACATACCAAAAAATGTAATTTTATGATACGGTTTCACTTCTGAACGTTTCAAATGAGATGATTTTTGTTAGTATGCAAGATTTCCAAGTATCCCTTAACAATTTTAAGGATTCACAAATCGTTAGGTATGATGCAGCACTGCCGCAAGAATATCGATATTATCATCCAATTGCAAAATTTATGTTTCCCAGCTGTAAATAACATAAAGAGATTTTGCAGGGCGATAAGTTTTGATCTTTCCCTTTTTATAAGCATTATCAATTCAGAGATAAAGTCCCTTTGGTATATGTACATATCGTTACCTTAATATAGAAAAGCCCTATCTACCATTTTTTTTACTTTATAGGAGAACAAAAAAACTTAATGAAAATTTTGTAGTATTAAAATGAGTTATGACATTTTTTATTTGCTTGTAATTGCTTTATTTTCAGTCGTAGTACTTACAATCTTTTGTCAATGGTGCATTAGTGGGTGACCTACCGAAAACTACAAAAAACTCGATTTTGAAAAAAATGATTGTTAGGGCCTTTCTATATTAAGTTAACGATATATGTATTGTTACGTTCCGAAATGAGGAAGAACGATTTAAATATCACTGAACCACGAAACATTCTGTCCGGGCTTTGGGACCAATATACCAGTTATGGAAAATTGTGGAATTGTCTGGGAATTTATTCTGGTAATGGAAATGTGGAAATTTTTTTCGAGTTAAGCCAAACACAATTTCATTAAAAAATATTAACATATTCATTAAATTTTGTTTTGGCTTTCAAAAAATTAAATGTGCTCTTTCTAACATGAGCTCGCTAAGACGCATGCAGATTTTACGCTTATTAAATGGAAGTATCTGATATGGAGCGACAAAACGAAGATCAACCGCCTTGGCTTAGATGCTGGAAGATATGTAAAACGTCCAAAAGGGGCATACTTCCATTTACTGAGCTGCGAACCGACAAGTGTTTTAGCGCATTTTATGCGGCTTTTCTTCTGCTGAACTGTAACCAATGGTCTCTTGCGTGAAATTTGTCCATGGAGTCAAGCCTCAACCAATTGACAAGCGACAGTTCGTTTGGATATTTGTGCGTCGTATTGATCATTTATTTCGCGTTGGATGTTGCAGCAGTCTTACGAGGATCCAATTTTGCCTTTCGCACAACCTGGAAATCCTTCTACCCAGAAGTCTTACGAAGTCTGTTTTTGCGAGGAACATTTTTTGTTGTCATATTTATCAAAATGACCAAGTGCACTGAATACAATCTTTTGGAGCAATTTAGCTGTATTGCCATCACCTGATATCTCATGGCCGTCTTTCGAATCTCAACAATTGACTTACGCAAGGCCGGTGTACAACTTTTGGCCACTACCCATGATTAAGGATATTCTTATAAGCGAATTCGGTCAAAAAGTGTTTCTTCAAGCACTGACAATATCACAATATTGTTTCTAGAATCTTTTCTCAAGTTTTTCTTATATTTTTTGTTTCCAATTAGTTGACTCAGTCAAATCTGAGGTTTGAGCAGAAAATCTCTCATAAAACTTTTATGCTATGAATTTGATTTCAATTATGTTCTTTTTTTTAAGGTTATGTGTCGCACATTTATATTATGTATAAATTTTCTGGTACACATAGAAAAATAAATTAGAAAAACTACCAATAACTCAACGAATGATTTCGTTTCCACCTAGTTGTCAACAGCTGTATGCATATAGGGAAGTTTTACATGAAGAGCTTTTCGAATAATAAACTATCACTTATTTATTGAATATACAAAAAATCTTATCTTCCTTTTCTTTTTCCTGGCAACAAACAATTGCACACAAATTACTTTTTCCGATATCATTTTTATCACGTATCATACATTTTTTTTCGGCTTTCAATGACTATTTGGTTAGGGTCAAGAGTTGCCCGACTATTAAGTCTCATATATGCGCATGTCCTGATTCGTACTACATATTGGCGAGCCAATATCTGGGGAACGAATTCTCCTTCGTTGTAAATTATTGAAATTTCTTTTTATATTTTTCCAGGAACGATGACAAAACCGCAGCAGATTACAAAGTACAAGGTGGTTCTGTACTTCATTTGGTTCTAGCTCTACGTGGTGGTCACCAATAACTTGCACTTTATCAATAAATAAGAAATCCTAATGATTATAAAAATAATGTTTAATAATATGTAAAAGTTTCCCTTAAAATTCGTCTTTTTTTTATACCAACTAAATTCAACTTTACATTACAAATTAAAAAGTAAAAAACATTATTCTATACATTTTAATAGAAATGAAAGTTAAATGAAAAACTGCAAAAGAACAGTGCTTTATGTTTCGTTAACAATCGAACCAACTAGGAGACGATTTTTTGGCGTGCAATTTTCTGGTTTAAGCCGCGTTAGCACTACTTCATATCCCGCTTCTTCAGCAAGTAATTTCCTATCAGTGTCAATAATATCCATACATAATTGGCCTTGCCTTGTCGTTTCCGGTCTACAATTTTTGGTACCCAATGCATGCGCCTGATCAGCTGTATGTGCAATATGTAACAGATCCTTTTCTTGTAAAACTGAACGAAATCGTTCACTTCGAGGATATGAAATATGTGGCATTGGTTGCAAAGAACCATAACAACAGGGGCAGCAAACAAACTTGGCACGACTACGCATACATTGTTGTAGTACGATATCTGTGGCAGTACCACAGGCATGCAGAGATGTGCCAATGTTGAATTGTCCTTCAAAATAATCAATGTTGCATTGATAGAACTGACAATTTTGCAGGTTTAATTCTAATGCACGTTTTTTTGCGCGTTCCAAAGAAACAGGTTTATTTTCCAGAAAAATAACTGTACACTGTGGCAACTGCAACGCTAATAAAATACCTAAGTGACCGGTGCCACTACAAAAGTCAACAATGCGATCACCACTGCGCGCCTGCAAACCAACAACATTCGCTAAGTTTTCCAATTGGCGACGCTTGCGTTCTAGTCGCTCCATAGGTAAAGCGCTATTTCGTTCATGTTCAGGTTCAATTTCGTTCCAATCGATTGTCATTTTATTATAAGCTATATCAGAATCACTGTTGAATTTAAGTTGTAAGCTTTGAAGTTTTGCTAATGAAGCATCTACCTCAGACTGCTCAGTAAAAATACGATTTCGTGGCTTATATCGCTTTGGGTCGCTTTTGTAAAGACTGCTTCGTTCAACATCGGGAATATTGAATAGATATGATTTTCGCATTGTTGCTGGAAATGTGTACAATTGTTGGTATGTCCGCTGACAAAATGGATCAAAAGCGTCAATCTACAAAAATTAAAAAATATTGTTAGTTAGAATTTAACAAAAACATGTAAACAATGTTTTTGACCAAATATACGTTATTTGATAAAAAAAAATAATATGCTTAAAAGAAAATTGCATAAAAACTAATTAAAAGAAAGTATGTAATAAAATCTCAGTATGTAATCGAGAAATTTGTTTTCATAAATCACTTTCAAGCCTACGTAACACCTTATTACGCTACATTTTCCGGAATATTTAAGGTCAAAAGATTAAAAAAAACTACTTTTAATGATGTAAACCACTTTGAATTATAGCAGATGAAATTTATGGACTGAAAAACTTATACAATTGTTCACTAAGGACCAGCCATTCGTTGTCATGAGATCCAAAGTCAAAGGTAAATATTTTATTTTTTGATTGATTCTCACTTCGAATTAAACGGATAAGAATAATTTAATTGGACACGAATTAAAAATAATTTATTCTTGTTTTTATTTTTTAAAGTGATTGTTCTTAACCTTGTATATGGGCATTTCCATTCTGGCGTTACGTTACGTTCGTACGAAAAAATATTTAAAAAAAAATACAAAATGGCACATTTTTAAAATTTTTTTTTTATATTTGCATAGTAATTAAGTAGCAGTATATTATGTAAGAAAATTGACAACAATCGACCATATGGATTTCAAGATATAAGCAAAAATGTGCACTGGCGTTACGTTACAAAAAACAGAAGTGGGTTTTTGACTTGGATTACAAAATTGCAAAACTCTGCAAATTGGGTAAAGCTTTTAGTATAAAACCTTTTTTAGTAGGACTTGATATAATATAGGTTTATTTTCCAAGTTGTCGAATTTAAAAACTTTTCTCGGCTTATTAGTTATTAGCCTTAGTATCTGACGTTACGTTACTTGGCGTTACGTTACTTAAATTTCCATTGGCAAATTTTTAGCAAAAATTGTTTTAAAAAAATTATTTAGCGCAAATAAAACACCACTTTTAGCTATTATATATTACTACCAAGAGATCGGTATTTCGTTTGGATGCTGAAAAAGTCGAAAAAATATGAAATATGTTGAAATCAGTTGAATAGTATGAATTAATTATTATTATGGTTAAATATATAGAAAAAATATGGAAAACACTTATTTCGAATTTTATTAAGAAATAATGTATGGGAACTCTGAGCTACGTCGCTCTCAGGCCAAAAGTGAGAATGGACTTTAGTAAGAGAGGGGAAAAGATATCCACGGCGGTGATTTGGCCTCGTTTCAAGAAAAAAATGTTTGGCACCAATCGTTGCAAAAAGGCCAAAAATGGATTTTGAAGTACGAAAGGTACTTTCTTATATCAGTTTAGGCCTCATTTGATGAACAAAAAAAAATTATTGCACCAATTGATGCGAAGAGGTAGAATCTAAATTTTGGAAGAAATTTGCTTGGCCCTCTCAAAAGAAATTTTGTTTTCATTTTCGACAATATTGTTACGAAATTTCTGTCTCTTTGACGATAATTTCGATCTCTCACACTTTTCTGAGTTCGATCACTGGATTGTGTAACAATTAAAAACACACAAACTTATTTAGTTATAAAATGGTTTATTTTATTAACGTTCAAATTCTAATATTAATTTAACACTGTATAGAAAACTGTTTTGTTCTACTACAGATCACACTGTATTCACTTTATTGCTTATTGCTTCGCTGTTCTAACTCAACTGTTCTGCTTCGCTGGTTTAATTCTACTGTGTCCTCAGCTCAGATGACAACCCTTTTTATACTGCAGTCATCACTCTCTCGAATAATCCAGTACCTTCTAAGTGGCGTATATTCTACCATTATCTACAACCCACCAGTGCTACTTTGTAGCGTGCATTCTACTACTATCTACAATTCACCACAATTCACCAGCATGGCGCACTGACGTTGAGCTAGCTATTATGCTAGATGTTAGATGGCGTTGTACGTTGTACGACGGCGATAATTTCTCTCGGTTGTTGACTTTTTATTGTTTACTGCAGCGTCTGTTCGGTTTATTATTTTTAGCATTTTGCGCTAGATGGTGCTAATATCGTTTAGTTTCTTTCGTTGGTATTTATTTCAAGATTCTTCTAGCATAAACCAAATTTCGCTACAATATCTATCAATCTTTTTTTCATCCTTCCAAAACTTAATTTTGACCTTTTCGCATCGATTGGTGCAATATACATATGCACACGAATGAAGGTTCGAAAGCCAGAAAAGAAGAACGTAATCTAGCAAGCTTTCCTGAATAATTTTTCTTAATCCTATTTTAAGTATTCGTTGAAACCAAAGCCTGCTGTATTTGTTTTTGAGTGCTCTTGCGAATATAATTTTTTGCCTATAGCAACATCTATGAAAAAATTTTTGAAATATAAGTACCCTCATTTTAGTCCTCTTAGTAAAACAAAAAGATAAAATCTTCGTTTGTCAATATCGGCTTAGTATTTTAGGAGCTGTGACTTATGACTTATTCAATTATGTGAGTTATATAATTACACATATAATTATAATTATTATATTTTATTTTTTTGCATACAGCGCCCTCTTTGAACAGATTTTTGAAGTATTAATAGATTTATTAGACTCTTCTTGATAATATGAAAACAAAAGATACTTTGTTTGTCAAAATCGGCTCAGTAGTTTAAAAGTTTTGGTCTAAAATATAACACTAGCATGACCGTGCAGTGAACGTTAGCACTACGCGTGACGTAACGGTTCAGCTAAAACACTTTAGAATAGATTTTTCTACATACCAGTTTTCCTATGCCCCCCATCAAACATGTTAGCAAATAAAAGAAGAAAACTTTTCGTGTATTTTGAATCAAACGTAATATACCTTTTACGTGGAGTTTCAGAATGCAAGTGTCCTAACTCATACAAATCCGAATAATAATAATTAAATGATAACACTAGTTTACAAAATGATTTTTTTTTTGTTCCTTTGATCTGACGTTACTTTTCTTATGTACTTTTTCCTGCTGAATTCGAAAATGAAAATTAAAATTTTTTGAATGGTACAGTTTTCGAGATATTGTGGGTTTTTTCATTTTTTCCACCTGTTTTCACTTTAAAATTAATATCTTGAGCTATAAAAGTCCAATTTCCTCAATCATAGTGTCAAAGTAAAGATAATAAAATCACAAACAATCGTGTGTAATTATATTTTTTATTAAAAAAGTTGTTCAAAAGATATCGATGAAAACAGGCCAGATTTTAAGAAAAATCAAATTTTACATTTGATTCTGTGGCCCCGAAAAAATAGAAATAAAATAAAAAAAATAATTTTGCTCCTTACACGTAAAGTTGTTACTTTTACGCAAAAATTAAAACCTACCAGAAGAAAATCGACCGTAAAACGACAACGTTAGAAGCGATTGAATGAATGAATCCAAATCTCACATTTTCTGAATATATTAATTTTTCTGACAATTTGTTGAGTCTAATCGTTATAAAACAAATTTTTGTTATGTTCCTGAATTCGGAAATGAAAGTTAATTTTTTTTTTATAGTACAGTTTTTGAGATATTGTGTTCTTTTCATTTTTTCGACCTCTTTTTCACTTTAAAATTCATATCTCGAGTTAGAAATGCCCAATTTAGTCATTCTTAGTATCAAATTAAAGATACTAAAATGGCAAACAAACATATATGATTAAATCTTTTATTTAATAAGCGGTTCAAAAGATATCGATGAAAGCTGGCCAGATTTTTATAAAAATCAAATTTTGCAGTGTATTCTGTCTCCACGAAAAAAATAGAAATCGGTAAAATACTGACACTTTTATGCAAGAAACCAGCTGTCCCGGCAGACGTTGTTCTGCCCTTTCCGGTAGGTGGCGCGAAGCTGTATGAACTCATGCTATGGAATGTTAAAGCGAATCAGCCTATTTTTAAAGTGAAATCAACTTCTGTCCCTACTTTTTTACATATAGTATAGTGTAGCAGACTTGGCAGACGTTGTTCTGGCCTTACTGCTAGACGGTGCGATGAGTTTAATTTATTATAGCTTTTGTGTTTTACATAATTACCAAGTCTAATATATGGCTGCCAAGCAAAAACTAAATGACATATCGCGCCAAAAATTTACATGAAACCTATTAAAAGATTACACGCGGGGAAAAAATTACCATATGATGCCCAGCGTGCCATCTGTTGAAAACCGCATCATTATCAATCCGCCCTCGTATAATGAAATATTAGCCCAATTCACGATCCATTGCAAAATTTTTCAGCGAATTGTGAGCGATTGTTTCATAGCAAAATGTTGGTGAGAGAAGAGAATTGTATAGAAAAAAAGAGAGTGACAAAAGCCAAAATTTTTAAACAATAAATTTTTGCTGAGAAATCGTATGGGAAAAGAGAGTGACAAAAACATAATTTGTAAACATTCGCATAGGATTTGACTAGCATTTTTGCAACACCATAGCATTTGCAAATGTGTTTATTTTGTTATTGCCATTGCAAACTTTGCCATAATATTTTGCATATACTCTTTTGCAAGACCATATATACCGGATCGTGAATTGGGCTATTGATTAAAAAAGCTTTTTATGAAATGGAAACAACTTTGAAAATGAAATATCTTATAAGTACTCGTAGGATGGTGATGGTTAATTTAGTATTCAGCATGCTAAAACAAATTGACTTGCAAATAAAAGAAACTTTCATAAAATTAAGATAGATCAATTAATGTTATTGGTCTTGACAACACAGAAATCAATATTTTTTTTAGACACGGAAATCAATTAAGTTATTTTTTAACAATTTATTTAAAACTTATATAGTTATATTAATGGACTCACTAAATGCATAATTAGCTAGGTGATATTTAATAAAAAAATAGTCTGAAGTGCGGAATGTACATGAAGGAACAAATATTAAAGACTATCAGTTCAAGGCGATCAGTATAATCAATATGCCTTTTAGTTAGTTACATCATAAATAAACATTTCATATTTTTTAGCGAATCATGATTAATAAGTATACAGCGAGCTTTGTATGAAAAGTGGCCCAGTAAGAGGAATCATACGCAAAGCAAATATGACAAGTTTCTGGATAGCCTACTGTCAAATAATCTATGTATGCATACATACATGGGCATAATATTGATTCCAAATGAGAGCTGTGTATTTCCAAATTGGATCTTGAAAAATAGGTATAAAGCTGTTCTAAGACGAAAGGATCTAGCAAACCTTATATTTATCATTTTTAAGAAATTTTTTTTTACTAAGAAATATGCATTTTATGTGGCAAATATTTACATCTTGGTACACAACAATATTAAAAATTAATTATTTTATTGAGCTTCCTCTTCATTACTGTGTGTGTCGAAAATCAACTTGCTACTTTCTTTTGAATTGTCAAGAAATCTTGGCGTTTTATTTATTTTTGTAAAACTAAAGCATTTCTAAGCAAAAGCGGTCTGATGTTCTTATCTTATTTCGCATAGTTTTTGAGACATTTTGTTTCAAAAAAGAATGACCGATATGTATATAAATTAATTATTAAAAAAAGGATTCATTTATGTTTTTGACTCAAAAAATATTGTGAAGGGACATAAGTTCATTGTTTAGAAGAAATTTAGTGAATTAGGAAAACTGAAAGCAGTCGCACAAGAGCAATGATAGCCACAGACAGCGAGGACAACAGAAATTTAGCGAACGGTGCAGAATTTTTTTCCTTCCGGTATTTTATGTTTAAAATGTTTCATTCTTTTTTGTGTTATAGTGTTGTTTACCTATAAAGATATAATGGCTCTAGAAGTAAAAGGGCGCTTTAAAAGGCTCTTATTTTGCAGTAAGAACCACTTACGTTCTGTAAGAAGCTTTATTTCAGTTAACCTAACCGAATTTGGATGTTATGATACGTCGCCCAACAATGCAATGCCAACGCTTCTACAATTATACATCAAATATTTCTTGTACACCGTGTGATCAGATCTGCAAAAGTATGGACTCTAAGACATCAGATATTTTTGGTTTTGATCACTAATTAAAGCCATTTTTAGTAAAAATATGTCGTTTCCGTTACTATAGAATGGCCGTCATTCGGTGCGACTAGTCAATTCAAAAAATGTTAGCCAATAAAGACGTATTTTCAGTTTTATATGAAAGAAGATAAGACTATCAAATTGTATATACATATATTTTTAAACTTTTATAATAGACTTATATTCCGGTAATATGTTCCTATCACAAAAAAATATATTTCATATCTTTGAATATAAAACTGCTCCAAAGCGAAACAAATTTACTCACCTCACACAGCCAGGTGTTCACCAAAGGAAATTGTTCCAAAACACCCTGACAACGTTCGAAAATCATACGAAAGCATGGATACAAAATTAAGTCAGCTATGGTGAAAGCTATACCCTCTGCAAAACGGTGCTCAATTGGCAAATGCTCTTTAGGAGTCTTACTATCTATAATGATTTTGCTTTTCTTATTCCCGATAATATCACTGTTCTGCGTAAGAGCATTGGCATTATCACGTGCTAATTTGTAAATATTGTGCATTCGCACCGGCTCATTCATATGACCCTCAAACCGAGGTACTTCCTGTGGAAGGTCATCGAAAACATCAGTCGTTAAGATTCTATTTAACGACTCCACTATGTTCACTTCACAGAAACGCGTCCAAATTGAAGTTTCTGCAGGCGCCAGCAAGCAGCTCCCTTTAAAGCCCAGCAATTTTTTTTGAGTAACATTGCTCTGGCGAACAACTATTTCTCTGCAAACTGCACACATACCCGATATGTAGGTGTTGTCTTCCTTTGCAAACACTGGCATCTTAAGATCGCGTATAGCTTCCGTCCTACTGTTGCTTTTGCAAATGATTTTCTGTTCGGTTAGCTCTCGTCTTAATTTCTCAGAGTTAAGTTTTAGCTTGGCCTGAATGCTGGGTAAAGTCGTGCACACAAAATTCAATTTAATATTGTCAGGTGAACGCAGATACTTATAAATATACAATGCTATGAAGGAGTTAATTGATGTATAAATTTCAGTCTCATCAGCAGCGTTTTGGATTTCGATTTCAATAAATAATTGGTTCATTTTTTTTTATTTCCAATTTACATAGAATATTGAGCAAAAAAAAAGATGTGAAATTATAATAGTTAAAAAATCAAAACAAATCTAACTTAGGTTCTACTTTATTTATGGTACTTTTTGGTTATGTTTTCGCACAGCTGTTTCATTGACATGTGAAGCCTAGGCCCGTTCGAGTACAGATATTAGCTGCGTTCCCGTACAAAAATGCATTTACAGGTTTTTACAGAACCCCATGATTGAATAATATATTATATTGTCTAAGCACAACTGGGAAGAGAGCGATGGTGTTAAGCTCAATTTCCATGTGATTTTTCTTGAACTTATCTTATTAAATTTTTGTAAGAAAGAAAAAGCATGCGAGCACAACCTAATGCGCTTAGAGAATGCGAGAGTGAATAGGCACACATTTGCTATTTTTTATAGCATGTAATATTCTCCGTGATTTCGGCGATCAGAAAGTTCAAAAAGTTGAACTTTTTTATTAAAGTTGATTACATGCTATAAATTTGGCAGTCATTTTTATAGTTGCGCTATAATTTTATGTAGTGTCAAGTTTGACAGTTTTCAAAATAAAAACAAAAGTCAATGAAAAAAGGTTATAAGGTGCTGAGTTTCTCAAAATTTAGTTTAAATTGTTGAAAATACAACTTTAAAAAATAAGATAAACAAGTTAAGTAAGTAAAAAGTATGACGATTGTTGTTTTAACAAAAATTAACATATTTCTTTTGTCAAAGTCTTGCAGCATCAACACCAAAATCAGCACCATCATGAACGACAATCAATTGTTAGTGGAAAATGGTAGTACTATTCAATTTCCTTTCACGATTATTATTATTATTCCATATTTATTTTTTTATGAAACATAGAGCAGCTTATTGAAGCAGTGCGGTCACGGCCTGCACTTTGGAATATGTCAACAATGAGCTACAGGAATATTCAAAAGCGACAACTCTTGTGGATGGAAGTGTTGGCAGAAGTTGGTAAGATAACATTTAAGGCCAAAACATTGCCCATTTCATTGTTTCACTTGTAAGAGTTTAATATAAGTTTGACTATATGTCCTATCTTGCTCTAACGTATAGGAAAAATTATGTTGTCTCATAATATTTTTTGACACCATCACAATCGTCCCAATTCTGTTCACATATTAAGCCCAATTTCAATGTGATCTTATCTTATCCCATATCAGGGATATCAAGTCAAATTTTTCTAAGAAAGAAAAAGCATGCGAACAGAACCTAATGCGCTTGGAGAATGCGAGAGTGAATAGCATACATTTGCTATCTTAAAGCATGTGATGTCCTCCCTGATATTTGATAAGATAAGATCACATGGAAATTGGGCTTTAAGCCCAATTTCCATGTGATCTTATCTTTTGTTATTTTATCCCATATCAGGGATATCAAATCAAATTTTTGTTAGAAAGAAAAAGCATGCGAACAGAACCTAATGCGCTTGGAGAATGCGAGAGTGAATAGCATACATTTGCTATCTTAATAGCATGTGATGTCCTCCCTGATATTTGATAAAATAAGATAAGATAAGATCACATGGAAATTGGGCTTTAGGTCCGAAGCATTTTTGATGGTAAACTCATTAGCCCAATTCATGATCCGATGCAAATGACATTGTAAAACTATGCAATTGCAAATCTTTGTAGCGAATTGTGAGCAATTTTTCATGTTTACTTTGAATGCTTGTTGCAAAACAAACATGGTGAGAGAATTGTATAGGAAAAAGAGAGTGACAAAAACCAAAATTTGTAAACAATAAATTTTTTCTATTTTGGTGAGAGAATTGCATAGGAAAAAGAGAGTGACAAAAACATTTGCTATTTGCAATTGCATTTGCTACAAATGCTATAGGGTTTGACTGTAGCATTTTTGCAACATCGTAGCATATGCAAATGTGCATATTTTGTTGTTGCCATTGCAAACTGCAATAATATTTTGCATATGCTCTTTTGCAAGACCATATGCACCGGATCGTGAATTGCGCTATTAAGTGTTAAACTGTCAAATGTTCTGTGCAAGCTGAATTGTAAGCATTAAATTTATTTTGACTATTTTTATATTCCATTTCATTCTTCGTGTTTATAAAATTCAGTTCTTTGATTAAATACATTAGGTTAGGTTAGGTTAGGTAGGAGTGGCAGTCAGTTGCGAACTGACTCACTTAGACCAAAAATGATCCATTGTGATACCACAGGGTGTCTCACTATACCCTCTCGTTGAACCAACCAGATCTCTTAATAAAACTTGATAGCTGACCTATACCAACATGCTTCAGGTCATCCAGGTCATCAAATAGAAACGAACCGAGTGTTTTGTGGCGTTTCCTAGCATATGCGGAGCAGGAGCAGAGAAAATGTTTTATGTTTTCTTCCTCCTCCACATCTCCGCAACTTCTGCAAAAGTCAAAAGGCCTAACACCTAATCTCTCCGTATGTTTGCCAATGAGGCAATGTCTAGTTATGACTGCAACAACTGTCGAGATACTATGTCTAGTGCGAGAAATCAGTTCTGACGAACGCTTAGCATCCCATTTCGGCCAAATCTGCCTAGTTTATATTACAAGTTGACCCTTGAGTCCACCTTTTGTTAGCATTTTTTACCATTTCTTCTTTAAGCAATAACTTGCAGGTAGCAAGTAGCATGCCAACACCTTCCTTATCTTGAGGAATTTGTGCAGTAGTCCCTTGCCTAGCAAGTTCATCAGCTTTGCAGTTGCCATCAATGTTCCTATTCCCTGGCACCCAGATGAGGTGAATATTAAAATGCTGGGCCATCTCATTTAGAGATGAGCGACATTGTTGGGCCACTAGTGAATTAAGGAAGACTGATTCTAGAGATTTTATAGCAGCCTGACTATCTGAATAAATGGTTATATTCTTTCTGGATACGACATTCATCCTCAGCCAGGATGCTACTTCTTCTATCGCTATAACCTCTGCCTGAAAAACGCCACAGTGGTCTGGTAACCTCGCAGCGATACTAATCTTCGGTTCCTTAGAGTAAATACCATAACCCACCTGGTTATTTAGCTTGGAACCATCTGTGTAGAAATTAATATGGCCCCTTCTCCCCGGGAATCCTCCCTTCCAGTCATCCTTAGATGGAATGTGAGTTACGTAATCCTTATTGAATGAGATTACTGGAACAATATAGTCCAAATTAGAGGGTGCAGACCGCAAGCTATTGATAGTTGAGTGGCCTGTTCTACCCTCGGACCAGCAGATAGTTTCCCTGAGTCTGATGGCAGCACAGGCTGCCAGGTTGAATAGGTTATACGTAGATTTTGAGAAATTTTTATAAAAACGGTCACCCTGTGTAAACTGACATAAATAACTGACAATCGAATAAATAAATTGAATTCAAAATGTGATTTTTTTCTGCTACTAGCTGCTTAGTAGCTGGCAATCACAAAAATAAATTGAGTTCAAATTGTGAAATCAAATTGATAGTTTAATTCAATCTTTGCTGTTTGTTAAGTTTTTCTTCGCCAACCCTTTATACATCACAAGAGAAAAATTATCTGATAATGAAGCAGCAGAAAGTAAGTAAAATAAATAAAATAAATCATGGCACCGTACTAGTCATGTACGGAAAATGAGGCTTTAAAACGGTAACGTTTCCGAGTGAGGCAATGGCCTCTGAGCAATCTGAATACTCATATATCTTATCTATATCTATACTATTATAGAAAGAGGTAAGGTTTGTTTGTTTGTTTGTTTGTATGTTCAGGGTAATCTCTGGAACTACAGAACCGATTCCAAAAATTTTTCTACTAATAGAAAGCTACACTATTCCTGAGTAACATGGGCTATATTTTATTTTGATAAAAGCAAAGGGCGTGGCACTTTACATGCAATTAAAACCATTAACTCGCTATATCTTGGTTCATATGATAGCAAAAGTCTTGAAATTCGTTGTCAGGATGCACATAGCCTATGTTAAGCACTTCACAAAATATGAACGGGATAAGACACCAGGGCCTGGTGGCTATAAAACTTTAATTTAGGGTGGCCCTCATACGCAAATATTTTTAAAATAGCATTTTTACAAAGACCACTTAATCGATTCACATGGAATTTACACCGCATGTCTCTTATATTAAGACGCATAGCTAAGACGATGAAACTTTTATTTAGGGTGGCCCTTATACACAAATATTTTAAAAATAGCGATTTCTCAAAGGCAGGTAAATCGATTCTCATGAAACTTACACAGTATGGTTTTTATATTAAGAGGCACAAATTAGATTGTAAAAATTTTATTTAGAGTGCATACTTAGGGTGACCGTCATACAAATATATTTTTAAACATCGTTTTCACGAAGACAGGTTAATCGATTCACGCTGAATTTACACCACGTATTTCTTTTGCTAAGAAGCATAGCTTAGGCTACAAAACTTTTATTTAGGGTGGTCCTCACACAAAAAAATATTTTAAATATCATTTTCTCGAAGACCGCTAAATCGATTCTTATGGAATTTACACCACATGACTTTTATATTAAAAAGATGAGATAGTAAAAATTTTATTTACGGTTCATACTTAGGGTGGTCCTAATTCAAAAATATTTATTAATATCATTTTCTCGAAAACCGCTTAATCGATTCTCATGGAATTTACTCCACATGGCTTTTTTATTTAGAGGCACAGATAAGGTTGTAAAACTTATTTAGGGAGCATACTTAGGGTGACTCTCATACAAAAATATTTTTAAAAATAATTTTCACGAAGACAGGTTAGACGATTCACACCGAATTTACGCCACGTATCTCTTATGTTAAGAAGCATAGCTTAGGCTACAAAACTGTAATTTAGGGTGGCCCTCAAACAAAAATATTTTTTTAAATATCATTTTCTCAAAGACCTTTCAATCGATTCTCATGGTCTTAGCACCACATGGCTTTTATATGAAGGGGCACAGATTAGATTGTACAAATTTTACTTAGGGTACACACATATATAAAGGGTAGAGAAAGAAGTTAGAGTCAATGCAAAAATGGGCGGTACCACGCTTCCATATGAGAAAAAATCAACTTTCTTATGTATCAACAACTATTTGACGCAGCTGGATAAGATTTGGTACACATGTTTCTTATTGTTTGTAAAAATTTCTTAACATAGTTTGGTTTGGAAAAAATGAGCCATAAAGAAAGAAAGTAAGATTCAATAAAAAAATGGGTAATGCCATGCCTCCTAAATAAGAAAAGACTATGACAATGAGACTCAGTACATACATAGAAGACAAGGAATTTTACCAAATTAAACTCATTAAAAGGTGCTGATTCTAGGCATTCCATTGATTCCCTCCAAATCAATTGTTCATTTATGAGCCAAATAGAAAAACATACAACGTTGTTTATCCACTCGCAATAAGATAAATATCAACAAAAATAATTTTTACTTATTTAATCCAACTAAAATAAAAACACTTTATATTTTATTTGTTGAGGCGTAGCAACGCCCGCCGGGTTTCACTAGTAAATATATATGTACCACCTATTTCTGCTTTTAAATTTAAAACTTGCCCTTAGAGCAAAAGGTGATAGGTTTTTTGATTGTAGTTTTTGAAAACGTCACCTACATAGCTATCACATAAAAGCAAACTATACCCCCCTTTCATGGTTGGCTACCGAGTAAGAATTGGCTTTATAAACATACAGCCAATATAGTAGCCAACCATGAAAGGGTTGATAATCAAGTTGACAATCATCTTACAGAGAGCAAAAGTTGAGTTGATAATCAGAACAAGTTATCCTTAGCCGATACCACTCCAGGATTTAAGTCGACTATAACCGACTTAACATAGTGCTCTTTTAAAATGCACTATGAGTTGTTGAAATATGCTTTTAATTTGTTTACAACTACGGGTTATAAATTTTATTAAAAAAAAACTCAAAATTTATTAATAAAAAATGGAAATAAATTTAATTGAAGCTGTTTGTTTAAATTTAGTTTGACTTTACGTTCCTGACGTATTCATTGGATCGCCTCTCCCGTCACTTCCGTCGCTGTCAGTTTTATACTTTGACTCGTCGGACTCTATGTGACTCATTGATACTTCTGTTTATGTGTTACTAAAAAGATTAGAGTGAGGAGGATATTATAATAAAAATTTTTAGTAATTTGGAAAATGCCTTTGAACTTGAAATAACTTATTTCTGGAATTATTCTCAGCAAGTGTATGTACATATATACATATGTATATAAAAGGCGCTCGAACCCTCCTTCATATTTTTTTAGCTTAAAAATAGCACACATTCTATAGTAGTACCAGGAGACCGACCATCGTTCGGTTTTTCGTTTTGAGGTTGAAAAAGTCAAAAAAATGTAATGCAATTGAATGAGAAGTCGGACATATTTAAAAAATATTGAATAGGGTTGAAAACCCGTAAACAGGTTAAAACAAATTTGAAAGCAGTTGATTATATATGAAAAATGTTGAAAAACATTGAGAGAGGTTGAAGCAGGTGAACAAATTTGATAAACTCGATAGTATATTACAGTGTTGAAAAAGTTGAAGGAGATTGAAAAGCTCGAAAAAAGTTGAAAGTTTCGGAAAAAGTTGAATGAGGTTGAAAAATATTGAAAAAGTTGAAAGAGTTTGAGTAACTCGAAAAAAGTTGAATAAGGTAGGAAAATTCGAAAAAATATGAAAAGTGTTGAAAAAGGTTGAAAATTTTTCAAAAAATGAAAGAGTTTGAATAATTCGGAAAAAGTTGAATAAGGTTGAAAAATTCGAAAAAATGTGGAAAATGTTGAAAAAAGTTGAAAGAGGTTGGAAAATGTTGAAAGAGGTTGAATAACTCGAAAAAAGTTGAATAAGGTTGAAAAAGTCGAAAAAATTTTTCAAATGTTGAGAAAAGTTGAAAGAGGTAGAAAAATGTTGAAACAGTTGAAAGAGGTTGAATTACTCGAAAAAAGTTGACTAAGGTTGAAAAATTCGAAAAAATATGAAAAATGTTGAGAAAAGTTGAAAGAGGTTGAAAAATGTTGAAACAGTTGAAAGAGATTGAAAAACTCGAACTAAGTTGAATAAGACTGAATATATCGAAACCAAATTTTATTAGGATCACTCCTATAGTACGCTAAATATGGCATTTTACGTTATAAGTTTGTATGGGAGGTACCACGCCCACTAATGAAATCCCATCAAAATTCATATAATTTCAAAGCCTATAGTAACCGACACCTCTACACCAAATTTAAAGAATATTACTCCAATAGCACACTAAATATAACATTTAAAGTTTTTTGCTTATATGGGAGGTGCCACACCCACTGATGCAATCTCTCTCGATTTTCGTTTAATTTCAAAGCTTATGCTAACCGACACCTTTACACCAAGTTTTAATGAAATTACTCCCACAGCACACTAAATATAACTATTAACGTTTTTGCATGCATGGGAGGTGCCACGCCCACTGATGTAATCCCATCAATATTCATTTAATTCAAAAGGTTATAGTAACCGACATCTCTACCAAATTTTATTGGGATCACCCCTATAGTACGCTAAATATAGCATTTAGCGTTTTAAGTTTGTATGGGAGGAGCCACGCCCATTAATGAAATCTCGACAAAATTCATATAATTTCAAAGCTTATAGTAACCGACACCTCTACACCAAATTTAAAAAATTTGACTCCAAGAGCACACTTAATATAGCCTTAAACATTTTTTGCTTGTATGCGAGGCGCCACGCCCACTGATGCAATCCCGTCGAAATCCATTTGGTTTCAAAGCACATGCTAACCGACATCTATAAACCAAATTTTAAAAAAATTACTCCCATAGCACAATAAATATAACACTTAACATTTTTGCATGTAGGAATGGTGCCACGTCCACTGATGCAATCCCATCGAAATCCATTTAGATTCAAACC
Source organism: Tricholauxania praeusta (assembly GCA_949775025.1). Lineage (NCBI taxonomy): Eukaryota > Metazoa > Arthropoda > Insecta > Diptera > Lauxaniidae > Tricholauxania > Tricholauxania praeusta. Next base: position 39,314,254 of record OX459030.1, on the reverse strand, counting down.
TTATAGTAACCGACATCTCTATACCAAATTTAAAAAATATTACTCTCATAGAACAATAAATGTAGCATTTAACTGATTTCGCTTGTATGGAAGGTGCCACGCCCACAGGTGTCATTGCGCCCACTTTTGGTTACAAGATACCCAATAGCCAGTATATTTAACATGTTTAATTTCATAACGATTGCGTTGTTAGTTCTCTTAATATAACGTTTATAAATATTGTGGGCTGTGCCACGCCTTTCAACGAGTTTTGCCAGTATAGTGGCATAACTTGTTATAATGACTGCATTCAGCGGCATTAAGTTTAAAATTTTTATGAAAATCGCCGGTGCCATTTTCGAGTAATATAGAATCAAAGTTTTCAATAATTGAAATATGCCACGCCCATTATTCCGATTCCGCCCACTTTTTATAGCATTTAAGATATTTATGATCTGCATCCGTTTACCAAATTTCGTTGCAATACCTTAAATGGATTGTGAGTTATCACGCTATAAATATTAAAGTTTAGGGCTGTGCCACGCCCCTGTTAGAAACTTGAAAAACTTAAAACCTAGTCCAATCTTAATTTTGTTCACATATGCACGAAATCCCGAAGTTTTATCAAAATCGCTGCAGCTGTTTTCGAAATAAAGTTTAGCCATATAAATATATAAATATATAAATATACTAGCTATCCCGGCAGACGTTGTTCTGCCTTTACCGGTAGTTGGCGCGAAGCTGTATGAACTCATGCTATGGAATGTAAAAGCGAATCAGCCCATTTTTAAAGCGAAATCAACTTCTGTCCCTACTCTTTTACATAAAGTACCTTGCAGTAGGTGGTGCGATGAGTTTAATATATTATAGTTTTTGCGTTTTATATTATTACCAAGTCTCAATCATCTGCATCAAATAATTGCTGATATATACAAAATGTTGTTTTATTCACATTTTCTCATTGAAACTTCTTTTTTCCCGTACTTTTAATATATGTAACTAGTCTCATTCATCAGCATGACAAATTTTGGTATTTTCTTATATGGAAAGCGTGGTACTGCGCGGTCTTAGCTGTGTCTCTTAATATAAAAGATACTTGTTGTAACTTCCATGTGAATCGATGCAGTGGTCTTTGTGAAAATGCTATTTCAAAAATATTTTTATATGAGGGCCAATATTTTATGAGCCAAACAGTGTCTCTTAATATAAAAGACACGTGGTGTAAATTCCATGTGAATCGATGCAGTGGTTTTTGTGAAAATGCTATTTTAAAAATATTTTTGCATGAAGGCCACCCTAAATATGCACCTTAAATAAAAGTTTTATGGGCTTTACTATGTTTCTTAATATAAAAGGCACGTGGTTTAAACTCTATGTTAAACGATGTACTGGTCATTGTGAAAATGCTATTTTAAAAATATTTTGTGTAAGGGCCACCCTAAATAAAAGTTTTATGTGCTTAACTATGTCTTTTGATACAAAAGACACGTGGTTTAAATTCCAAGTGAATTAACGGAGTGGTCTCTGGAAAAATGCTATTTTAAAAATATTTTGTATAAGAGCCACTCCACATATGCACCCTAAATAAACAATTTTATTCAAACTATGTCTGTTAATATAAAAGACACGTGGTGTAAGTGCGGTGTGAATCGATGCAGTGGTCTTTGTGAAAATGCTATTTCAAAAATATTTTTGTATGAAGGCCACCCTAAATAAAAGTTTTGTAGGCTTAACTATGCCCCTTTACATAAAAGCTACTTGGCGTAAGTTCAGTGTGAATCGATTATCCGGTCTTAGTGAAAATGATTTTTCTAAAAATATTTTTGTATGAGGGCCACCCTAAGTAAAAATTTTATGGGCCAAACAGTGTCTTAATATAAAAGACACGTAGTGTAAATTCCATGTGAATCGATGAAGTGGTTTATTTTAAAAATATTTTTGCATGAGGGCCACCCTAAATATGCACCTTAAAAAAAAGTTTTATGAGCTTTACTTTCTCTCTTAATATAAAAGGCACGTGGTGTAAACTTTATGTTAAACGAAGGACTGGTCATTGTGAAAATGCTATTTTAAAAATATTTTAGGCAAGGGCCACCCTAAATATGCCTTCTAAATAAAAGTTTTGTAGGCTTAACTATGCCTCTTAATATAAAAAGCTACGTGGTGTAAATTCGGTGTGAATCGATTCATCGGTCTTCTTGAAAATGCTATTTTAAAAATATTTTTGTTTGAGGGCCACTCTAAATATGCGCCCTATATAGAAGTTTTATAGACTAAACCATGCCTCTTAATATAAAAGCTACGTGGTGTAAATTCTATGTGAATCGATGCAGTGGTCTTTGGGAAAATGATAATTTTAATTTTAAAAATATTTTTGTATGAGGGCCACCCTAAATATGCAGCCTAAATAAATGTCTCATAGACTAAACCATGTCCCTTCATATAAAAGCTACGTGGTGTAAATTCCATGTGAAACGATGGGAGTGGTGTTTGTGAAAATGCTATTATAAAAAAAAAATTGTATGAGGGCCACCCTACATAGAAGTTTTATAAACTAAACCATGCCTCTTAATATATAACTACGTGGTGTAAATTTCATGTGAAACGATGGAGTGGTGTTTGTGAAAATGCTATTATAAAAAAAAAAAATTGTAGGTGGGCCACCCTAAATAGAAGTTTTATAGACTAAACTATGCCTCTTAATATAAAAGCTACGTGGTATAAATTCCATGTGAATCGATGCAGTGGTCTTTCGGAAAATGCTATTTTAAAAATATTTTTGTATGAGGGCCACCCTAAATATGCAGCCTAAAATAAATGTTTCATAGACTTAACCATGTCCCTTAATATAAAAGCTACGTGGTGTAAATTCAATGTGAATCGATGCAGTGGTCTTTGGAAAAAATGCTATTTTAAAAATATTTTTGTATGAGGGCCACCCTAAATATGCAGCCTAAATAAAAGTCTCATAAACTTAACCATGTCCCTTAATATAAAAGCTACGTGGTGTAAATTCCATGTGAATCGATGCAGTGTTCTTTGGGAAAAAGCTATTATAAAAAAAAGTTTGTATGAGGGCCACCCTAAATATGCATCCTAAATAGAGGTTTTTAGTTTTTCCCCCTATTCTCAGACCTACCAAATATACATAAAAAATTTCATAAGAATCGGTCAAGCCGTTTGGGAGGAGTACGGTAACAAACACTGTGACACAAGAATTTTATATATAAGATAAATATATAAATATATAAAAAATATAAATATATAAATATATAAATATATAAATATATAAATATATAAATATATAAATATATAAATATATAAATATATAAATATATAAATATATAAATATATAAATATATAAATATATAAATATATAAATATATAAATATATAAATATATAAATATATAAATATATAAATATATAAATATATAAATATATAAATATATAAATATATAAATATATAAATATATAAATATATAAATATATAAATATATAAATATATAAATATATAAATATATAAATATATAAATATATAAATATATAAATATATAAATATATAAATATATAAATATATAAATATATAAATATATAAATATATAAATATATAAATATATAAATATATAAATATATAAATATATAAATATATAAATATATAAATATATAAATATATAAATATATAAATATATAAATATATAAATATATAAATATATAAATATATAAATATATAAATATATAAATATATAAATATATAAATATATAAATATATAAATATATAAATATATAAATATATAAATATATAAATATATAAATATATAAATATATAAATATATAAATATATAAATATATAAATATATAAATATACAAATATATAAATATATAAATATATAAATATATAAATATATAAACATACAATTTTGGCTCGTTTAATAACCCAGCAGGCAAATGAGCAAGGCCTTACTCGGAGAGGCCTGCTAGCACTGCTGCGATTATATAAGGACTTCTCAAAACTAGATTTTCATGCAAATAAAAATACAATCACAGAAGGCATAATATTGCCACAACAGACGTGCTATCAGGCCTGATATTAGAAGGCAAAGAAGAAGGACTCCATTTACTTTAGCGCTTTTCTGTTTCTTTTTTAATTCATGTATTGCAATGTTTTATGATTCGGCATAACTTTTTTGTCATATGCATTGTACATATACGACATGAAAAGTATACACATGGTTGTGTGGTAATAATGCATCTTGTTGTCAGTTTTGCAATAGCCCATCGTCCATAGACCATATCCTCAACACTTGTTCATATTTAACTTCTATCCGAAAAAATATCTTTCACAACACTTTACCAACCGATTTACTAAAAAATGTAACTAGTGATAATATAATTTTGATTTCCAAATTCTTTAAAGCATGTAATCTCTATAATAAAATTTAATTTGTAATATCTGAGCCGAAAGCCCTGGTAGCTAGTGCTCAACTTCTCTTAGTTATAAGATTTTATATTTTGTAATTAATTATAATAAATAAATAAATAAAATACACATGGTTAGAAATTAAGAGAGGTATGCAGGCTAGTCTTCTGTTGTTTCATGTTATGTTAAGGAGGTAGAGTTTTGTGTATTCTTTGTCAAATTATAAAGTCATTAAAAAAATATCAACGCAAGTGAGATGGCGCGGATAAAAAAAACAATTAATATTTAGAGTCTTTAAATTTATTAAAATTAAATTTTTGTCAAGTACTTCTGAGAGTCCTTCTACGGTAAGCGGTGTTAGAAAGCCTGCTTAGAAAGGCCTGTTTCTGCGGCCATTTCATATAAAAAAGAAAGTAAGTTTGAAAGGAGGGTGGAAGGCCTTATACTTACCAAGGAAGGCCTTCTAGAAGCACTGTTAGCTCCTGCCCTTGCCTACTGGGAATAGAAGATATCCAACACTGACTTCGCTAGCCACAGTAATTCTAATAGGCTATTGACTATGTATTTGAATAAGGAACTAATTCGTTAAAGGTATTTTATTTTCTTATACTTATGTTCAATTGAAAAATGATATAGCCAAAAGTGTGATTAAATTTAGGCTTGGACTTTTGAGATCGGTGAAAATTTGCCCACTTTTTATATTTTTAATCATAACTCAAAAACTGTATATTTTAAGCATTTAAACATTATCGGACTTGCTGTAGAGAATAAACATCGACATGAAACTTTATAAGGTCAAAGAACTTATTTTTTCATCAAAATAAGTTAAAAAACTATTTAAAAAAAACCGAAAAATTTCAATATTTTGAATTTTTTTCATTTTTGGGTATAATTTTTTTCAGAGAAGATTTAGGAGTATTTTTGGTGCGCATAAAAAAAAGTGGCCCATAAAAGCATTTTTAATGAAGATTGGCTGAGATACGGTCGTTCAAAGTTGCCTACTTTTGTATGATTTCACCAACTTTTACTTGGCTCATTTTGTAGTATATGAAGATACTGCTATTTTCATGTTCACAGCTGTATGTGTCGTATATGGAGTAAAATTTGCCAAGCGTACCAGGTTAAATTTTTGTATTCTCCGATCTTGTTTAAATTTTGGTTATTTGTAGCTCAAATAGAGATCGATTAAATTACCGAAGAAATTTGCTCCAACGTTATTAGTTTCCAAATTACAGAGGTGTTAAATTTGTAATTTTCAGAATCGTTAGTTTTATTTTGGCTCTAGGTCTTTTTTATAATAAAATTTATAAAATTTTTATTTTAATTTTTATAAATTTTATTATAAAAAAGACCTTTTATAAATTTTATTATAAAAAAGACCTAGAGCCAAAAATAAAACTAACGATTCTGAAAATTACAAATTTAACACCTCTGTAATTTGGAAACTAATAACGTTGGAGCAAATTTCTTCGGTAATTTAATCGATCTCTATTTGAGCTACAAATAACGATTCTACAAATAAAAGGTCGAATAATTTTTCAATTAATTTATTGGTAATTTTCCTAACTTTTTCTACGAACATCTGTTCTGAAAATTCAATACTTGGATTTCATTTGAATATTAGGAATCATAATAAGTGATTCCAATATATTTTTTCATGATCTTTACCAAAAAAATACTTTGTTGCTTGAAAGTTTTTTTTTAGAAAACTTTTTCATTGGCATACATGCACAATGTACATGTTTTGCGAGTTTTTGAATGTTGAGTTTTAAGTTCTAAGTATTCTGAAAGCTGAGTGATTAAACATCACAACTTTTTGAATTGAATTTAATCAAAAACCGTTAGTCTTACAAAAGAAAAGAACGGAATGTTTTTTATAGGCAATTTTATAAGCTACAAATTTGATTTGTATTATTTTTCAATATAAGTGATAGTTAACGAGAGTTTCATGAAAAACTGTTTTTGGAGACCACTGACCCCGAGTAATATCTTAAGCGGTGCACGTATCGATGGGGATTTTTGGGATTTTGTTAAGAACCACAAAAGAAAAGTTAATACGAAAATCCAGCTTTCCTCTAATTTTTTCGAAGTTTGGCTACTTTTTGGTCTTTATTCCCTGGACTATTAACGCTACTTCATTCTGATCTTCAGCGACTGAAAATGCTCGCTTTGGTCTAATGCTTTACTATTAGTGATGTGTCAACTCGAAAATATTCCAAACCGAGTTGAGCGAGTTATAAATTCAACGAACCTGAACCGAGTTCACCAAACCGACTTTATAGGTAAAATATGAGTGTTATGTTATGTTATATCTATAAAAATGTTATAAATGCTAAATAAAAGAGGATTTACATAAAAATAACAATTTAATAGGCAAGAAATAATAAATATATTAAATGTTAACAGATTAGAGACAGTTAATGTTTTTAGGTTTTAAATTACTTTTCAAATAATACCCATCGTATTAAAATCACCTTAGGGATTTTGAAAAAATATATCCAGAACTTTCATTGGATATAGTATTTATGCGAAGACATGCTTTCCGCGTCCAACATACATATGTGCATTCGGTTGATCAGCATAAACTTTCTTAATATATGTTTTAGTGATGTGTCAGCTCGGAAATATTTCAAACCGAGTTGAGCGAGTTCAAAATTCACCCAAACCGAGCTCCACCTAGTTGACCGAGTTGGAAATTTAGCGAAACCGAGTTGACATCAACTCGAGTTGAATCGAGTTAACAAACCGAGTTCGCCATCCTCATTTACTATACCTCATATTTCTACTTGAGAGTCTTCATATCAAATTATGAGCGCGAAATCTGGCCAGAGAAACAAACAATGTATAGACTTTCCAATTACCTCTTTTGTTGAAACATCATTTGCCGGAAGGATTAGCTTCGTCAAATAAATAGTTGGGGATTAATGTTTCAGTGGGGTTGTTTATAATTTTCTTTAATGTATGTATCTCCGATCAGATCACAAGTTGGACGAATTAATTTTCAGGTCATTTTGTTTTTACATTCCCGTTTGAAGTTTCCGTTTGACATGGAAAGGTATTACCAGAGCCGTCGAGATCAAGTCCGGGCCCGGGCGAACCATGCACGGCCCCTCCTCCCTTTCCCCATAACAAAGGTAAAATTAAAAATGATTGAAAAAATAGGAAATTTTTCCACTCTTATATTTCAGCTTTTGGTAAGCCGATCTCAAAGCTGATAGTTTTACCACACTCTGCTCGATGAGTACTTTAATTTAATATATGTATAATTTATTGCTGTAGCTATTCTAGATCCTGATTAAAAATATGGAGTCAACGTTTCATTATAAACAACTAATTTTTTAAATCACCCCTCACTAAAGAAGTTTCACTTCAAAAATAGCATAATGGTATTTAATTAATATAACTATTTTGAAAATTGGTTTAATTTGTCAACTTGACAGTATGACAGTACGGGATATTCCATCTTAATCACTCGTCACTAAAGAAGTTTCACTTCAAAAATAGCATAATGGTATTTAATTAATATAACTATTTTGAAAATTGATTTAATTTGTCAACTTGACAGTATGACAGTACGGGATATTCTTTCTTAATTCGAAGACAAGAAAAACTTTTCACCCACTTATGGCGAAAATTAGGTAGAAAAAAGTCGTAAGGACTGAGCCAATGTTTGCATTATGCAAACGACAAGAGTTAAAAATGCAGTCATATGCACAATGAAAGTGCTTATCTGTAGTACCTGCACTCAAAAAAAGGATTGTTTAGAAAGCGTTTGTAGCAAATTACCGAATGCTTAATATAAGCACTTATTATTTCAAGCAAACACTTAACTTTTGTCTTAAACTATAAGTATTTGTAGACAATATAAGAAAAACCAATGTATTTGACACAAGTAAATGTTATGTTGTGGCAAGTGATTCAATTAATTCTAACAAAACATTTCATAAAATGTTGCTTCTAAATGATATAATTATATACGACAAATATTTCAGTCAAACAATTCAATTTATGGAAGTGTTTCGACAAACACTTGTCTTTTGTCCCAAACACTTATTCATTTCAACAAACGATTTATCACTTATAAACTTTTCATGTTCATATTTTGTAGTGCTTTGATTCGAAATAACTTTTTTGTTACTTGCATTGTATGTACATATACGATATCAAATGTTTATAAGTGTTTGGGAGCAAAGAACGATGACGATGTTGCCAGGCTGTGTTCTATGTTATGTTAAGTTTTAAAGAGTAGTTTTGTATAATAATTTTCAACTATTAATTTGTAAATAAAATCAAAAGTTATTATGACAAAAAAAAATTTTATTATTTTGTAAGTAAAATCAAAAGTTTTTGTGACAAACATTTTATTATTTCACGCAAACACTTGAAGTAGTTCCATCTATATCATTTGTGGCAAACACTTTTTTTTTTGAGTGTGTTTGTTTGCAGATTACATTTTACGAAAAACACGCAAATGCCCTGAAAATTTCGACCGTGATAATTTATTTTCAAGAATGAGTTTTTTTAAATAGCAAATTTAAGAATTTATGGGCCCCTTCCCAGAACTGCGGGCCCGGGGGAATCCTCCCGTTACTCCTCCCCCCCCCCCCTGTCGTCGGCCCTGGGTACTACTGCAACTTTTTTTCTTAATCTGACCTTTTGAATAAATACCGTTTTCTTTACTCTACCCCTTCCTATTGATATACAGCATACGTCCAATATAACGTATAACGATATAACGTACTTCCGTTTTAATTAACGGTTCTTCAAATTGCACTTTTTCCATTTGTGCCTCTGAATTACGAACGCAAGTAATTTTCACTATTCTAAATAACGAACACTGTTCAATTCATCTAGTGTTTTTATTTTTTTTTCTAGAATAAAGAGCTAAACAGAACTGGGACGAACGATTTTTCTTCTGTTTTTCCTATACGTTTGTAATGAGTACAAAATTGACACTGGAAAATTTATCACAGAGAAATGGAAAAAATTCTATTTTTTGGTGCGATTTGACACTAATGGTAAATTGAACGTCCCAGTTCTGTTTAGCTCTTAACTATTTTCTTTTTTTTTTTGGCGTCATTTTCGTTTACTTTATCAGTATTATAAATTTGTTCGTCGTGTTGAAATCATGCTACACAACGCAAGGTCTAATTTCAATTTTAGATTTTTTTTACAGAAAACCAAAATATATTTAAATTTTTTTATTTAAATTACATTATACATACGGGTATTTCCATGTAAATGTGGACACGGTATAGGATCATTTTTTTATTGTTTTTCAATCATCAACTATATCCAAATTAATGTTCAATAATAGTAGTTTTGCCACCAAGTGTCAAATTTAAGATTTGACCATAAAATTCGTCATTATTTTCTGTTCTAGTTACTGTATGTACGCGTGCTTTCAGTTTTGAAAAAAAAAATCATTTTTTAAATCTCTGTGTTTTGAGTTACTTGTTTTAGTTGGTAAGTAAGTTTCATGTACCTAATATTACATATATTCATGTTATCAACAATGCGTCGCAACACTCGTTTTGAGAAATCTGAGTGCTTAAAAATGAAGAAAAAAGATACCCTTGTTTTTTGTAACGCGAGTTACCAATAAGTACATTTTTTTCTAGTATTGTAGGTGTTTGTTGTCTAATTCAAACAAATACTTAGATTCTCTTTTTGTGTTTCAATTTGTACCGAATAACTGTAAAAACATCCTCTGTTTGATCTTACTAGTCTAAATTAAATGTAAGTACTTTTTGTAACGCGAGTTACCGGTAACTCGTATCTTCATCATTTAACAAGAGTTTCTGATAATTTTTATCTATCTTCTTTAGAATGAAATTTGGTTTTTGGTTTAGGACCAAATGCCGCTCTCGGCTACCTAAAAAATGAAAAGTCGAGGGAAAATACGATGATTTCAAAAAGATATATAGGGAAGCTTTCCGAAAGAGTAGAGCAAAGAAGAGAGCAAAAATTGATAGTTTGTCAGAAGCAAAAAAGAAAGAAATAATACGTAATGAACGTCGGAATATCCAAAACCCATTTGATTTACTGGCAAAATGAGAAACTGCAAATGGCCCAAACATCAAAAGAAGTAAACATGGATATCTTACCAAAACATTTATATTATGAAGATGTGTATGGATGTAGTAGTGGTACTTATAGTTCTGAGGATAATATACAATTATCTGTACTTAAATCATAATTCACTGCATTCCCGAGCTATGCGTTCTAGAGTAATTTGATTTTTTGTTTAATTTAAATTTTTGTTTAATTTTTGCACATTAAATACTGAAAAAGTTCGTTATTATTATTAAACTTTGATTTTATTTTTATTCTTGTGTATTACAGCTTGAAAAAACTCCTTATATTGGTATAAAAGTATTTGGTAACACGAGTTACCAATCTTTTGTAATGCGAGTTACCACATAATTCTTGAATTAATTTAAAAATTTCGATCCATTATCGCTGTTTCTAATAATGGTAAGCTTATTGATATATTGCTCATTAATTTATGCCAAATATAAAGCAGTCTACTCACAAATCTCGGAGAAACTTTCAAATGAAATTTAATCTCTGAACATGTTGTCCAAAACTGGTAACACGAGTTACCAACACAATTTATTATTTTACTGGATAAATACTATTTTAACACTGAATTTTTAGACTAATGTAGAACATGAGAAATGTTATATGTTCACAAAGAATCCAATTTTATTAGTTAACCTAAATAATTAAAATTTATGGCATCATTAAACTCAAAAATACTTTCTGGATGTAACGCGAGTTACCATGGAATTACCCATACCATTATCAATTTTTTCCATTCTTATTTTAAAAAAAAAAAAAAACAAATTTAAATTACTTCACAATAGTTGAAAAAGGAGTAAAACTCACCACTTGTTTGCGTTATCACAGTAGAATGCAAATGCATCAACTTTGACACATCGCTAAAAAACGGTAAATTATTTTTTTCAAAAACAAAATGCAGTTTTGTTTGTTTTGAAGTATTCTCCGTTACACTACAACAACAAAACTTAAATAGCAACACTTGTGTAAATTAAGTTTTGGCCAGACAAGTGTGCTGTTTGACCTATAGTTAGGGCTACCAGATGGCCTGCTTACAAAAGTAGCACATATCAAAAAATTTCAATTTAAGGACTGTCCCAGAAAAAACTTGCACTTTGTTTTTTAGTTATAAAAAAATACCCAGCAATTTTTTTGGTCTTTTTATTAATAATGGCTTGTGTTAAGAATATAAATAACTAAAAACATAATTAAAAATTTTTTTTTTTTCATAAAAATTTTTAACGTTGTTCTTAAGGCCCTTTATTACATTTTGTACAGGTGTTTTATCGACAGTACGGAACGATCTTTTTCACTTAAGTCTAAAGTCTTGCAAGTTTTTTGTAGTCTTACCACTCCTTCGAAGATTTCTTTTCATTAGAGCCCGATATCTCCGAATTGGGAGAAGCTCTGGACAGTTGGGCGGATTTGCAATTTTTGGTACAAATTGATCTTTTTACTTTGATACCATTCCGTCGAAGCTTTAGAGTAATGAGAGGTTGCTAAATCGGGCCAGAGAAACACTGTACCTTCATGCGCACGAATAAATGGTAGAACACGTTTTTCGAGGCACTCGTCTATATAAACTTTTGAATTGATTGTGCCTTGCGTAACAAAGAAGCTTCTTCTGAGGCCACAGGTACATATGACCTGCTTCGAAAATTTCGAAATTTTTTTTTCTTTAAATTTACTAGGCATATGCCTCTTCTTCGGTGATGTATAATATTTGTGCCCAGATAGCGGCTTAAAATCTGCTTTGACGTAACTTCCGTCGTTCGTAACGCAGTAATCAAATTTAGTCAGTTACCTTTCATACAATTTTCGGGCTCGTATCTGAGCCATCAACTGCTTTTCATCAGAACGGTCTGGTACTTTTTGAACTCTATATGTCTTCAGCTTACTTTTTTCCTTTATCCTTTGCACAGTAGATTTTGATGTACCTGCTCTATCCGCCATATCTCGCACTGAGGTGTTGGGATTCTGCTTAAAAAGGCACTTCACCTTCGCCGCTACCTTTGGGTTAGAAAATTCTGGTTTTCTGCCTGAACCCTTTTTTCGTGAAACAGGTAGACCCTTCTTATAATTAGAAATAACCGTTTTGACAGTTCTTTCTGATGCACCAACTATTTTTGATATAGCTAAATATTTTAACCCTGGATTTTGCAGGTATGTGGACAAAATCAGTTCGCGGACTTTTTCTTGCTTGCTAGACATCTTTGTCGTTAGAAGTGCTATCTTCAAGTGTTATACATCATATCAAACGTCACTTTATATGGAATAAATATTTTGTCTTTTTAGACCTATAAGATTATCAGGTAGAGTATAATCTTAAAAAATAAAAGTGCAAGTTTTTTCTGGGACAGTCCTTAGTAATGAAAACCAAAAATATTATTGGAGTGTTGTAATGAATTCCAATAAATAAATATTTAAAATAAATTTTATTTTCCAATGCAAACATCAAAAGCAAAAAAAAAAAAATAAAAAAAGTAACTTCGAAAGTAGTCAAAAGTAGCGCATTTCAAGCAAAAGTAGCACATTTCAAGTGAAAAGTATCAAAGTAGCACAGCCTTGCAAAAGTAGCACTTTTGCTACTTTAGTAGGCCATCTGGTAGCCCTACCTATAGTGCACTGATTAACTACAAAATTCATAGTAATTTGCTAGTGCTTTTGATATTTTAATAATAACAACGTATACTTGAATAACAATAACAATTACAAAGAGAGAGAGTAGTAAATTTGTTTCCCCTCGCTAAGACAAGGCTTTGGCAGTTAATCAATGCATTGTTTGAAAAATTTAAAAAATAGGAAATCTTTTCACGCTTATATCTCAGCTGTTGGTTAACCGATCTCGAAGCTGATAGTTTTTGGGCACTTTGTTCGATGAGTACTTTAATTTAATAATTTATTTATTGTTGTAGCTATTCTTGATCCCACCAACTTTTATGATTTTAATAATGCATTTTTGTCTCATTCTATCGCAGTTCAGTTTTCTAAAGGTTTCACTTCTCCCTCGTGTATCTAAACCGCATACATGATTTTTTTTTAACCACTCCACACTACATACTGCCTGGTTTGACTATAGAATTCGGTCTTTTGATTCCGTAGAAGTTAAAATGATGCTAGTAGGAGAAAAATATTATATGTACGTTTTGTTTTTGTTTGATGTTATTATAGGTCAGTTCCTTAGATTCATTACGAAACCTGGTTATTTCTACGAGAGAGCTTAGTTAAATATCCCGTAGTATCGCAAATAAAGGCTAGACCTTTATATTAATATTCAAATATTGTTTCTTATAAAAAACTAATTCCAGTGAATTGAAATAAAGAGTGAAAATAAGTTCTGCATATTTTTTCTTCATTTAAATTGAAATGTCATCTCGTTTGTCCATATAGGCAAACGAGGTGACCACCGGTAAAGTTCGGGGGTGGCATTTGGGAGGACACGAAGCCAGCAGTAGGGTATTTATTGATTTCCTACTACGGATCTTATCTGAATCAAATTTTAGGAAACTAAATGATGTTTTTCAAATGATCGATTAAATTTTTCTTACTGATGAGCAACAAAAAAAAAACTTTTTGAGCTCGAAAGCTCGGCAGTCCTTAAGACTGCCGCTATTAGCCTAAGCCCTTTTGGCTGTAGTTTAAATCTGGACCATAAACCAAGTTTCTGAATTTTCGCAACTATCCTCTCATTGACAAGTAAAAGTTTATCAAATCTACTTCACAAACATTTTTAGTGTAGTTGCGCTGGAAATAACTAATAACTTCAGAAGTATCTGTACGTTTATTATTTGTTTTCACATAAAGGTAATTCAGAATTTGAGTTATTAACCCCGATATTTTTTATAGGAAAAAGCTAACGCAAAGTTCCATCCAGTTCTGCTATAATAAAAGCTTAGTTGCTTTTGTTTTGTATTTATAATCAAGATTTTGTCAGATCAACAACTGCAGCAGAGTTCAATTTGCTTTCGGCGAACAAACACATTATTCTGTTTCTACAATAAACAGAGAATTAGTGACCGCTTCTAAAACAGACAATACTCGTAAATAAAATTAAAATCTGTGATTATAAAGTGGCATGTGAAAAATCAATACATTAGTAAAATTATTTAACTAATTGTCAGTGCTATTGTTGTGCTTGGAAAGAATCTCAATAAATTGCGCTTTTTTATTCATCAATCGTACCTACATACGCGTATATGGTGAGCAAAAAGTATGTAGCCTTAAGCAAAGCGTTTTTTTTTATTAAAAATCTGTTCATCAGCTGTGACGAGTTTTTTGTAGTCGTTTTTTAATTCGGTGTTCTGTGCACGTTTTGAGGTCTCGGCCAGTCTTTGTATTTGTAATGAATTTCATTTTATACCTACAGACTTATTTAGTTTTTTGTTCATAAGCACCTTGCAATAATTGTCAACATTTTAATTTTTCTCCAAATTTCAGATTTGTTTAGAAGGAAATCCACCTCCAAGGAAATTTCCAAATTCGAATATTTAGAGATCGCTCAAGGTTGAAATTTTCCACATTCAAATATATGGGAGCATCAGTTTACTCAATATGAAAACAGCAAAGTCGAATTTTTAGATGTGCAACTAAATTTGCTGTCATATTTTAGATAATTTATTGCTTTTTAAGTGTCACTACACAAATTAATCTAACTCAAATATTATCAATGCTATAGAGTCTATAATATAGACCTTTATATTCAATTGTGATTCCGTTTCGGATTTGCTTCGGAAATGGAATCGAAATTCGAAGTTTATTGAACTAATGCAAAAAGGAAAATCCGTCAAATTATCGAAGTTCAAAAAAAAAAAATCCATACAAAACACCAATCATTAGACTTAAAAGAGCTATTGAGATTCAATTTCGGACTTCAATTCTTCTTCCGAATGAAATCGGAATAAGATAAGGCTTGATTATGTTTATGCAAAGCGACACTTAGTTTAAGCCTCTATATCTCGAGTACCATAGATCTGACACTTAATCTAAGGGCTTAATTTATTTTGAACAGGTCATTGAAGTTCTCGTTACCGATTAAATCGGTTATGACTAAAAATCAACTTGAAAGCAAAGGACACTTTCAAAGAGCAATAAATTATCTAAAAAATAATATTAAACGTATTCTCAAATCACATATTTCCTTATTTTAAGCAAAACTATTGATGCTCCTATCTGCTATTTATCTAATATATAAAATTCTTGTGTCACAGTGTTTGCTTGACCGATGCTTATGAAATTTTTTGTGTATATTTTGTAGATCTGAGAATAGGGGGTAAACTAAAAAAATTCTATTTAAGGTGCATATTTAGGGTGGTTCTCATACAAATTTTTTTTTATAATAGCATTTTCCCAAAGACCACTGCATCGATTCACATGGAATTTACACCACGTAGCTTTTATATTAAGGAACATGGTTAAGTCTATGAGACTTTTATTTAGGCTGCATATTTAGGGTGGCCCTCATACAAAAATATTTTTAAAATAGCATTTTCCCAAAGACCACTGCATCGATTCACATGGAATTTACACCACGTAGCTTTTATATTAAGAGGCATGGCTTAGTCTATAAAACTTCTATTTAGGGTGGCCCTCATACAATTTTTTTTTATAATAGCATTTTCACAAACACCACTCCATCGTTTCACATGAAATTTACACCACGTAGCTTTTATGTAAAGAGGCATGGTTTAGTCTATAAAACTTCTATTTAGGGTGGCCCTCATACATTTTTTTTATAATAGCATTTTCACAAACACCCCTCCATCGTTTCACATGAAATTTACACCACGTGTCTTTTATATTAAGAGACATAGTTTAGTCTATGAAACTTTTATTTAGGCTGCATATTTAGGGTGGCCCTCACACAAAAATATTTTTAAAATATCATTTTCCCAAAGACCACTGCATCGATTCACATTGAATTTACACCACGTAGATTTTATATTAAGAGGCATGGTTTAGTCTATAAAACTTCTATTTAGGGCGCTTATTTAGGGTGGCCCTCATACAAAAATATTTTTAAAATAGCAGAAGACCGATGAATCGATTCACACCGAATTTACACCACGTAGCTTTTATATTATGAGGCATAGCTAAGCCTACAAAACTTTTATTTAGAAGGCATATTTAGGGTGGCCCTTACCCAAAATATTTTTAAAACAGCATTTTCACAATGACCAGTCCATCGTTTAACATAAAGTTTACACCACGTGCCTTTTATATTAAGAGACATAGTAAAGCTCATAAAACTTTTATTTAAGGTGCATATTTAGGGTGGCCCTCATGCAAAAATATTTTTAAAATAAGCCACTTCATCGATTCACATGGAATTTACACCACGTGTCTTTTATATTAAGAGACACTGTTTGGCCCATAACATTTTTACTTAGGGTGGCCCTCATACAAAAATATTTTTAAAAAAATCATTTTCAATAAGACCGGATAATCGATTCACACCGAATTTACGCCAAGTAGCTTTTATGTAAAGAGGCATAGCTAAGCCTACAAAACTTTTATTTAGGGTGGCCCTCACACAAAAGTATTTTTAAAATAGCATTTCGATTCACACCGAACTTACACCACGTGTCTTTTATATTAACAGACATAGTTTGAATAAAATTGTTTATTTAGGGTGCATATGTAGGGTGGCTCTCATACAAAAATATTGTGAAAATAGCATTTTCCCAGAGATCACTCCATTGATTCCCATGGAATTTAAACCACGTGTCTTTTATATTAAAAGACATAGTTAAGTCCTTTTATTTAGGGTGGCCCTTACACAAAATATTTTTAAAATAGCATTTTCACAATGACCAGTCCATCGTTTAACATAGAGTTTAGACCACGTGCCTTTTATATTAAGAAACATAGTAAAGCCCATAAAATTTTTATTTAAGGTGCATATTTAGGGTGGCCCTCATGCAAAAATATTTTTAAAATAGCATTTTCACAAAAAACACTACATCGATTCACATGGAATTTACACCACGTGTCTTTTATATTAAGAGACACTGTTTGGCCCATAACATTTTTGTTTAGGATGGCCCTCATAGAAATATATTTTTAAAAAAATCATTTTCACTAAGACCGGTTAATCGATTCATACCGAATTTACACCACGTAACTTTTATGTTAAGATGCATAGCTAAGCTTACAAAACTTTTATTTAGAGTGGCCCTCATACAAAAATATTTTTAAAATAGCACTTTCACAAAGACCACTGCAAAATTTAATTATTTTATTTTTATAATTATTAAAATTCATTAAATTTAAAAAAAAAAAAACTTTTGTTCAAACATAGAATACTCTAGGTATATCTAAGAATTATTTCTATATAATTCACCTATAATGAAAAGAATATATCATTGAAAAGACAGAAACTATTTAAGAACTATTTAGTTCATTAGAGTGAAAAGTACGATTTGGTTAAAAAATTCCAAAGTTTGAATTGATTTTTCTACTTCAGTAATGAAGTTTTCTATTTGCACTAACTGTGAAACATTTAGCTGATTAAGAAAGTTGATTTTTGCGACTGATTATTTTTATTATAATTAAACATTATGAACTTACAGTCATTTTAGCAAAGACCAATATTGTAAATTTTACTTATTGATCAATGCTATTTTTTTATTCAACAAACATGACAAAGATAACAAATGGAACAATTTAACCTGGTAATTGGTGACATATGTTTCGGCTATTACCACATAGCCTCATCAGACCAGTTTTTTGGTTAATGTTGTACATGGAGTCGATCCCCTGACCGTACATGCATTTCAATTGCATATCTGTCGACGGCCGCTCTAACAACTGAGCTACTGAGGAACTGACCTTGAACTGTACAAATTGCGTATATCCATTTATTATCTCTTGTCACTTTCTCGCTTGTTGTCACAGCAGCTAAGCCATTGGCTTAGAGACTTGCTATGATTTTATTTTTTCGAAAATTGTGGTGTTGCCAGCCACATATTTTTTGAAATTGGCGTGTTCTTCCGTATGGTTTAAGAAAGTTGATTTTTGCGACTGATTATTTTTATTATAATTAAACATTATGAACTTACAGTCATTTTAGCAAAGACCAATATTGTAAATTTTACTTATTGATCAATGCTATTTTTTTATTCAACAAACATGACAAAGATAACAAATGGAACAATTTAACCTGGTAATTGGTGACATATGTTTCGGCTATTACCACATAGCCTCATCAGACCAGTTTTTTGGTTAATGTTGTACATGGAGTCGATCCCCTGACCGTACATGCATTTCAATTGCATATCTGTCGACGGCCGCTCTAACAACTGAGCTACTGAGGAACTGACCTTGAACTGTACAAATTGCGTATATCCATTTATTATCTCTTGTCACTTTCTCGCTTGTTGTCACAGCAGCTAAGCCATTGGCTTAGAGACTTGCTATGATTTTATTTTTTCGAAAATTGTGGTGTTGCCAGCCACATATTTTTTGAAATTGGCGTGTTCTTCCGTATGGTTTAAGAAAGTTGATTTTTGCGACTGATTATTTTTATTATAATTAAACATTATGAACTTACAGTCATTTTAGCAAAGACCAATATTGTAAATTTTACTTATTGATCAATGCTATTTTTTTATTCAACAAACATGACAAAGATAACAAATGGAACAATTTAACCTGGTAATTGGTGACATATGTTTCGGCTATTACCACATAGCCTCATCAGACCAGTTTTTTGGTTAATGTTGTACATGGAGTCGATCCCCTGACCGTACATGCATTTCAATTGCATATCTGTCGACGGCCGCTCTAACAACTGAGCTACTGAGGAACTGACCTTGAACTGTACAAATTGCGTATATCCATTTATTATCTCTTGTCACTTTCTCGCTTGTTGTCACAGCAGCTAAGCCATTGGCTTAGAGACTTGCTATGATTTTATTTTTTCGAAAATTGTGGTGTTGCCAGCCACATATTTTTTGAAATTGGCGTGTTCTTCCGTATGGTTTAAGAAAGTTGATTTTTGCGACTGATTATTTTTATTATAATTAAACATTATGAACTTACAGTCATTTTAGCAAAGACCAATATTGTAAATTTTACTTATTGATCAATGCTATTTTTTTATTCAACAAACATGACAAAGATAACAAATGGAACAATTTAACCTGGTAATTGGTGACATATGTTTCGGCTATTACCACATAGCCTCATCAGACCATGTCATGTTTGTTGAATAAAAAAATAGCATTGATCAATAAGTAAAATTTACAATATTGGTCTTTGCTAAAATGACTGTAAGTTCATAATGTTTAATTATAATAAAAATAATCAGTCGCAAAAATCAACTTTCTTAAACCATACGGAAGAACACGCCAATTTCAAAAAATATGTGGCTGGCAACACCACAATTTTCGAAAAAATAAAATCATAGCAAGTCTCTAAGCCAATGGCTTAGCTGCTGTGACAACAAGCGAGAAAGTGACAAGAGATAATAAATGGATATACGCAATTTGTACAGTTCAAGGTCAGTTCCTCAGTAGCTCAGTTGTTAGAGCGGCCGTCGACAGATATGCAATTGAAATGCATGTACGGTCAGGGGATCGACTCCATGTACAACATTAACCAAAAAACTGGTCTGATGAGGCTATGTGGTAATAGCCGAAACATATGTCACCAATTACCAGGTTAAATTGTTCCATTTGTTATCTTTGTCATGTTTGTTGAATAAAAAAATAGCATTGATCAATAAGTAAAATTTACAATATTGGTCTTTGCTAAAATGACTGTAAGTTCATAATGTTTAATTATAATAAAAATAATCAGTCGCAAAAATCAACTTTCTTAAACCATACGGAAGAACACGCCAATTTCAAAAAATATGTGGCTGGCAACACCACAATTTTCGAAAAAATAAAATCATAGCAAGTCTCTAAGCCAATGGCTTAGCTGCTGTGACAACAAGCGAGAAAGTGACAAGAGATAATAAATGGATATACGCAATTTGTACAGTTCAAGGTCAGTTCCTCAGTAGCTCAGTTGTTAGAGCGGCCGTCGACAGATATGCAATTGAAATGCATGTACGGTCAGGGGATCGACTCCATGTACAACATTAACCAAAAAACTGGTCTGATGAGGCTATGTGGTAATAGCCGAAACATATGTCACCAATTACCAGGTTAAATTGTTCCATTTGTTATCTTTGTCATGTTTGTTGAATAAAAAAATAGCATTGATCAATAAGTAAAATTTACAATATTGGTCTTTGCTAAAATGACTGTAAGTTCATAATGTTTAATTATAATAAAAATAATCAGTCGCAAAAATCAACTTTCTTAAACCATACGGAAGAACACGCCAATTTCAAAAAATATGTGGCTGGCAACACCACAATTTTCGAAAAAATAAAATCATAGCAAGTCTCTAAGCCAATGGCTTAGCTGCTGTGACAACAAGCGAGAAAGTGACAAGAGATAATAAATGGATATACGCAATTTGTACAGTTCAAGGTCAGTTCCTCAGTAGCTCAGTTGTTAGAGCGGCCGTCGACAGATATGCAATTGAAATGCATGTACGGTCAGGGGATCGACTCCATGTACAACATTAACCAAAAAACTGGTCTGATGAGGCTATGTAGTAATAGCCGAAACATATGTCACCAATTACCAGGTTAAATTGTTCCATTTGTTATCTTTGTCATGTTTGTTGAATAAAAAAATAGCATTGATCAATAAGTAAAATTTACAATATTGGTCTTTGCTAAAATGACTGTAAGTTCATAATGTTTAATTATAATAAAAATAATCAGTCGCAAAAATCAACTTTCTTAAACCATACGGAAGAACACGCCAATTTCAAAAAATATGTGGCTGGCAACACCACAATTTTCGAAAAAATAAAATCATAGCAAGTCTCTAAGCCAATGGCTTAGCTGCTGTGACAACAAGCGAGAAAGTGACAAGAGATAATAAATGGATATACGCAATTTGTACAGTTCAAGGTCAGTTCCTCAGTAGCTCAGTTGTTAGAGCGGCCGTCGACAGATATGCAATTGAAATGCATGTACGGTCAGGGGATCGACTCCATGTACAACATTAACCAAAAAACTGGTCTGATGAGGCTATGTGGTAATAGCCGAAACATATGTCACCAATTACCAGGTTAAATTGTTCCATTTGTTATCTTTGTCATGTTTGTTGAATAAAAAAATAGCATTGATCAATAAGTAAAATTTACAATATTGGTCTTTGCTAAAATGACTGTAAGTTCATAATGTTTAATTATAATAAAAATAATCAGTCGCAAAAATCAACTTTCTTAAACCATACGGAAGAACACGCCAATTTCAAAAAATATGTGGCTGGCAACACCACAATTTTCGAAAAAATAAAATCATAGCAAGTCTCTAAGCCAATGGCTTAGCTGCTGTGACAACAAGCGAGAAAGTGACAAGAGATAATAAATGGATATACGCAATTTGTACAGTTCAAGGTCAGTTCCTCAGTAGCTCAGTTGTTAGAGCGGCCGTCGACAGATATGCAATTGAAATGCATGTACGGTCAGGGGATCGACTCCATGTACAACATTAACCAAAAAACTGGTCTGATGAGGCTATGTGGTAATAGCCGAAACATATGTCACCAATTACCAGGTTAAATTGTTCCATTTGTTATCTTTGTCATGTTTGTTGAATAAAAAAATAGCATTGATCAATAAGTAAAATTTACAATATTGGTCTTTGCTAAAATGACTGTAAGTTCATAATGTTTAATTATAATAAAAATAATCAGTCGCAAAAATCAACTTTCTTAAACCATACGGAAGAACACGCCAATTTCAAAAAATATGTGGCTGGCAACACCACAATTTTCGAAAAAATAAAATCATAGCAAGTCTCTAAGCCAATGGCTTAGCTGCTGTGACAACAAGCGAGAAAGTGACAAGAGATAATAAATGGATATACGCAATTTGTACAGTTCAAGGTCAGTTCCTCAGTAGCTCAGTTGTTAGAGCGGCCGTCGACAGATATGCAATTGAAATGCATGTACGGTCAGGGGATCGACTCCATGTACAACATTAACCAAAAAACTGGTCTGATGAGGCTATGTGGTAATAGCCGAAACATATGTCACCAATTACCAGGTTAAATTGTTCCATTTGTTATCTTTGTCATGTTTGTTGAATAAAAAAATAGCATTGATCAATAAGTAAAATTTACAATATTGGTCTTTGCTAAAATGACTGTAAGTTCATAATGTTTAATTATAATAAAAATAATCAGTCGCAAAAATCAACTTTCTTAAACCATACGGAAGAACACGCCAATTTCAAAAAATATGTGGCTGGCAACACCACAATTTTCGAAAAAATAAAATCATAGCAAGTCTCTAAGCCAATGGCTTAGCTGCTGTGACAACAAGCGAGAAAGTGACAAGAGATAATAAATGGATATACGCAATTTGTACAGTTCAAGGTCAGTTCCTCAGTAGCTCAGTTGTTAGAGCGGCCGTCGACAGATATGCAATTGAAATGCATGTACGGTCAGGGGATCGACTCCATGTACAACATTAACCAAAAAACTGGTCTGATGAGGCTATGTGGTAATAGCCGAAACATATGTCACCAATTACCAGGTTAAATTGTTCCATTTGTTATCTTTGTCATGTTTGTTGAATAAAAAAATAGCATTGATCAATAAGTAAAATTTACAATATTGGTCTTTGCTAAAATGACTGTAAGTTCATAATGTTTAATTATAATAAAAATAATCAGTCGCAAAAATCAACTTTCTTAAACCATACGGAAGAACACGCCAATTTCAAAAAATATGTGGCTGGCAACACCACAATTTTCGAAAAAATAAAATCATAGCAAGTCTCTAAGCCAATGGCTTAGCTGCTGTGACAACAAGCGAGAAAGTGACAAGAGATAATAAATGGATATACGCAATTTGTACAGTTCAAGGTCAGTTCCTCAGTAGCTCAGTTGTTAGAGCGGCCGTCGACAGATATGCAATTGAAATGCATGTACGGTCAGGGGATCGACTCCATGTACAACATTAACCAAAAAACTGGTCTGATGAGGCTATGTGGTAATAGCCGAAACATATGTCACCAATTACCAGGTTAAATTGTTCCATTTGTTATCTTTGTCATGTTTGTTGAATAAAAAAATAGCATTGATCAATAAGTAAAATTTACAATATTGGTCTTTGCTAAAATGACTGTAAGTTCATAATGTTTAATTATAATAAAAATAATCAGTCGCAAAAATCAACTTTCTTAAACCATACGGAAGAACACGCCAATTTCAAAAAATATGTGGCTGGCAACACCACAATTTTCGAAAAAATAAAATCATAGCAAGTCTCTAAGCCAATGGCTTAGCTGCTGTGACAACAAGCGAGAAAGTGACAAGAGATAATAAATGGATATACGCAATTTGTACAGTTCAAGGTCAGTTCCTCAGTAGCTCAGTTGTTAGAGCGGCCGTCGACAGATATGCAATTGAAATGCATGTACGGTCAGGGGATCGACTCCATGTACAACATTAACCAAAAAACTGGTCTGATGAGGCTATGTGGTAATAGCCGAAACATATGTCACCAATTACCAGGTTAAATTGTTCCATTTGTTATCTTTGTCATGTTTGTTGAATAAAAAAATAGCATTGATCAATAAGTAAAATTTACAATATTGGTCTTTGCTAAAATGACTGTAAGTTCATAATGTTTAATTATAATAAAAATAATCAGTCGCAAAAATCAACTTTCTTAAACCATACGGAAGAACACGCCAATTTCAAAAAATATGTGGCTGGCAACACCACAATTTTCGAAAAAATAAAATCATAGCAAGTCTCTAAGCCAATGGCTTAGCTGCTGTGACAACAAGCGAGAAAGTGACAAGAGATAATAAATGGATATACGCAATTTGTACAGTTCAAGGTCAGTTCCTCAGTAGCTCAGTTGTTAGAGCGGCCGTCGACAGATATGCAATTGAAATGCATGTACGGTCAGGGGATCGACTCCATGTACAACATTAACCAAAAAACTGGTCTGATGAGGCTATGTGGTAATAGCCGAAACATATGTCACCAATTACCAGGTTAAATTGTTCCATTTGTTATCTTTGTCATGTTTGTTGAATAAAAAAAATAGCATTGATCAATAAGTAAAATTTACAATATTGGTCTTTGCTAAAATGACTGTAAGTTCATAATGTTTAATTATAATAAAAATAATCAGTCGCAAAAATCAACTTTCTTAAACCATACGGAAGAACACGCCAATTTCAAAAAATATGTGGCTGGCAACACCACAATTTTCGAAAAAATAAAATCATAGCAAGTCTCTAAGCCAATGGCTTAGCTGCTGTGACAACAAGCGAGAAAGTGACAAGAGATAATAAATGGATATACGCAATTTGTACAGTTCAAGGTCAGTTCCTCAGTAGCTCAGTTGTTAGAGCGGCCGTCGACAGATATGCAATTGAAATGCATGTACGGTCAGGGGATCGACTCCATGTACAACATTAACCAAAAAACTGGTCTGATGAGGCTATGTGGTAATAGCCGAAACATATGTCACCAATTACCAGGTTAAATTGTTCCATTTGTTATCTTTGTCATGTTTGTTGAATAAAAAAATAGCATTGATCAATAAGTAAAATTTACAATATTGGTCTTTGCTAAAATGACTGTAAGTTCATAATGTTTAATTATAATAAAAATAATCAGTCGCAAAAATCAACTTTCTTAAACCATACGGAAGAACACGCCAATTTCAAAAAATATGTGGCTGGCAACACCACAATTTTCGAAAAAATAAAATCATAGCAAGTCTCTAAGCCAATGGCTTAGCTGCTGTGACAACAAGCGAGAAAGTGACAAGAGATAATAAATGGATATACGCAATTTGTACAGTTCAAGGTCAGTTCCTCAGTAGCTCAGTTGTTAGAGCGGCCGTCGACAGATATGCAATTGAAATGCATGTACGGTCAGGGGATCGACTCCATGTACAACATTAACCAAAAAACTGGTCTGATGAGGCTATGTGGTAATAGCCGAAACATATGTCACCAATTACCAGGTTAAATTGTTCCATTTGTTATCTTTGTCATGTTTGTTGAATAAAAAAATAGCATTGATCAATAAGTAAAATTTACAATATTGGTCTTTGCTAAAATGACTGTAAGTTCATAATGTTTAGCTGATTAAGCTAAAATATTTTGTTGTAAAATCAGATAATTTGAATTTGAAAATCTAACAAATAAGGTGTTTTGATTTTGCAAATTTTTTCTTTAATTTAAAGAAATGAATAATTGAATTATAGAAATTTTATTCATAGAATTGCAATTATTTGATTTTACCAATTCTGTTTTTTCTGTGTAGCAGTAAGGAACTTTATGTAAAAGAGTAGGGACAGAAGTTGATTTCGCTTTAAAAATGGGCTGATTCGCTTTTACATTCCATAGCATGAGTTCATACAGCTTCGCGCCACCTACCGGTAAGGGCAGAGCAAGGTCTGCCGGGATAGCTAGTAATATCTATAAACGTTATAATAAAAGACCTAATAACGTAATTATTATGAAATTCATTTGGTGAACCCACAATCAGCCCTTGAGAAAAATACATACTTTAGCCGACCAAGAAATTTCCTATACCGCGACGGAGTCGAAATCACTAATGAATTGGCTACCTGTCAATGAAAGAATAATTTGAAAATACAGTTGAACTTCGATTATCCGTGACATCCGGATAATCGAAAATCCCGGATATTAGAATCACTATTTTATGTTATTCCTTTTTAATTTTCAAAGTCGTAAATACATAATATGTATGCGCAAATATGTATGCATATTATTTTGTTTACAGAACCGTTTTACAAAAGTATTTAGTTATAGTATTCATTTAATGTTGGTTGTCTACTACGTATAGTTTTTGTTCTTTCTTTTAGAAGATGGTCGTTGATCAAATCAATATCTTCTTTAATTGTAAGGACTTTTCTTTATTTTGACGGCATTGTATAGAAAATATCTGCCTATTAACTGGGCAACAACAAAAGGGGATTCCCCGTATTATACAATCGTTCTTTTTTTCCATTTTACTGTGCGTGTTGTATGAAAAACGAACAAAAACACAGAGAATGAAGCAGTTGGACTTTTCTCATCACAGATAATAGAGTCAATCACGGCTAATAGAAGCATAATGAGCAACGTTAAATTTTTTAAAGCTTCCCGGATAGTAGTTGTTCCCGGATAATAGAATTACGGATAATCGAACTTCAACTCTACAGGAGATTAACCTAATCACCGAACAGAAAACCGGATACATATTTCTGTATTGATATGAAATAACATGCAAGAAGATAAGGTGTGAATAGAGCTACCAGATGGCATACTAAAATAGCAAAAGTGCTACTTTTGCAAGGCTTTGCTACTTTGCTACTTTTCACTTGAAATGTACTACTTTTGGTTGAAATGCGCTACTTTTCACTACTTTCGAAGTTACGACCTTTTTTTTTTTTGGCGATAAACAAAATTTTACAAAAAATGTTTTATGGAAACAATGTAAATAAATAAAAAAACACGCAATAATCATGTTTTTTATTAGTGCTATGGGAAAGTAGAAATGGGGACCTTTTTTTTTTTTTTGTAAAAATTACGAAATTTGTTTGTGTTTTTTGAAAATTCTTAAATTTTACAAATGCGCTACTTTTGCAAGCAGGTCATCTGGTAGCCCTAGGTGTGAAGATACCGAAGTTTCCCGTGTGCTCACCAGCTCACTGAGCTTCTATACCCTGTCCTTATCCAAATTCGGAAAGAAAAACGTATACATACTTGAATACCGGCTCATAGGAACCTTGGTAAAATTTAAAAAAAAGGACATTATCGCTATGTTAAAACTACAAGGCATCACAATACTGTTAATTCCATCCAAGACGTAAATTTTTACCAGGATCAGCAAAAAAAAAATAGAACTACTGATCCGGAAGCAAGTGGCAGGTTCTTGTCCAAACAGATTGTGTGTTGTTCATATTATCGTTTGGAGGTGGGAGGCTTCGTTATATATAACCTTCATCGACTACAGTACCGTATGTGATAGCATTGAGCTCAATTGCATCAAACGAACGAGGAACAGCACCCAAGATCATTAACCTCACCAAGGCTCAATACAAGGGTTGCAGTCACCAATCTTATTCCTGGTGGCACAGAACGAAGTTTTTATCAGAGCTCCAAACTCAAAAAATCATGGTATTCTAAGTGAACTTTTAGTGTCCTATCAATAAAAAGCTAGATGTTAGAGTCCCTTTTGCATATATACCTTTTCTACAAATTTTGCCTAATATTCATGTCTGTCCGATCTATAGAAAGCAATATCTACAAAAAACTATTTTTGGATTAGGGATAAATTAACTCAGCCAGCAAAAACCACACAGCTGTGTTTTGGAAATCCAGAGAGATAAAAATATAAAAGGTTTTACCTTAAATTTGGTGGAAGTTTCATTCTTTAACCCTTTCGCGTCCAGAGTTGGTTATAAGCAACTTCAATACTAAACATTGCTTAAGTGACACAATTACAATAAATTTTGAAAATTACACACCTTATTGATTGATTACAATTCTCATAATAAAAAAACTTCAAAAAAGCAACCGTTATGTTGTGATCAAGAGAACTACGACGCATTTATTAAAATGAAGTCAAGTGAGTCACATGAGCAGTAATTATAGTGCAAAATATAAAAATTAAATAAAAATACTTACAATATATTTTCCAAAAGTCAAATTACGCAGCTTCACGTAAAAAACGTTGAATTAAATATACAATTTAAAACGTTTAAAAATTATTGCGTTGCTACGCTTCTATAGTTTTTTGTTGCTTATAAGCAACTGCTAATTATTTAGTGACCGGATTAGTCTAGAAATCTAAAAACTTCCAAAATGCCGAATGAAGTATATTTCAAGTGACTTATATGGTTATACTATTAAGACATGCGGTTTCTTTATAATAATTTTATATCTTGTTCTGGCAAGATATTATAAAACCAAATTTTGCTTCAAAGGCGAAGTATCTTATTAATTTTGATACACAGCTATTTTAAAGACAACACTGTTTGGAAAGCATGATCTTTGTCTTCATAGCTTCCCCTGATGCTACTAGGGAGAAGTAACAGCAAAATTATTAGTTACTTTCGTTGGCTTAAGTAAAGATTTTCAATACAGTACAAAAAATAAAAAGATGATGGAACACTCTCTTAAGAATAAACGCACTTGAACGTCTAAGGGATAGTGAACCTAGTCTGATTACGTGGAGTGTATATAATATGAGAGACAACCATTGGCGTAACTAGAGATTTCTTCTGAAGAGGGCTTAGCCTCTAAGATATAAGTTTGCCAACATATATACATATACCGGCCAGTAGAGCTAATAGTGTGGCTTCTGCTTCTTCTTCACAATTGCGAAGCTTAGAACGTTATCTTTCCAAAAGATCAAGTCAAGCTTAGGTTGAAAACTTAATGTAGATAAATTCGTAGCTTTATGGTTGTTTAGACCGGGTCGATTTGTATGAAGCAAAATTAAAGTCAGTCCTTAAAAATGATATCTGCAGTCCTTTTTGGCTAAGAAAACGTGTTTTTTGTCTGTAACTTTTGTTCCTTTTCAGAACGGATACCCGATTTTGCTCGAAAAATAAAGATTGCGTTCTGTCAAAAAATTTGACGTTAAAAAATTTTTATTTTTTTTTTTTCTATTATAGATAGAATATGCAGATATCGTTTTCAAGGGTCCTTCTAACTTTTGAATCGGAGTCGGGATGAATCTACAATTCAAACCGGCCTATTGTATTTTTATCTTTATTTTGTCTGAGCCATCAGCATACAGAGTAAATTATTTCTAACTTTTATACCTTGGACCACGTGAGTTTATGCATATAATTATTTTAATGTAGGTATGTAAATATGTGTACACATGGCCTGAGTGAGTATGTTAATAAAGGTACAAAAAAGCATAAAAAAAAGTTATTAAAAATTTAACAACAAGCACAATTTTTCATCTTCACCATTTACTTTTTAATAAGCTTTTATGATTGAAAGCTTTATGCTAAAAAGGCTAAAAGCTGCAGTAGCTAAACTCTGTCTATCTAATGTAAATATGCCTTTTTGACAGCTATGCATTGTTCTCATCTCTTGTCAGTAACTTAAATTGAACTTTGAATAACCATTTACCCATACCCATACCTATTTCGTCAATTTGTACGTTTCAGGTGCAGAAGTGAATAAAACTTCGGACCAAAAATTTGATATGAATTATTTTCTCGCAACTCTATACGAAACTCCCATACAAAACACTATATCGGTGGATTTGAACGTGGACTCATTTTTATACATACATATGGCACATTAATTTCCAGCCTTTTATTCGATAATTGAGTAATCGGTTTTTTAAATTTTAAGGCAAAAAAATTTCAATTAAATATCGATATCAATGAAAATAAGGGTAGCATTTTTTCGTCTTTGAATGTAGTTTTAGAAAAAAAAAATAAAAAATTATTCGAAGTAACTATCACTTAGTTATAAACGTGTAAAAATTAAAATCGACATTTCAAAAAGTTAAAAATTTTCCCACAATTCTACTCTATATTACACAACTTTTAAGCTGCAGTTCAAGATGTGATCACAATTTTTTCTATTCTTTTTTTTTCGAATTTTGAAAATTTTATATTTGTTTATTATGGCTGAATTATCTACATCACTAGTTTAAACAAAAAAAGATCTGATTTCTTTCATACTTTTTTATGTATTTTGGGTCGTAGAATTAAATTAAGTTTCAATTAATAAGCAAAAGTAATAAGGGGGAATGCGAAAGAAAACCAAAAAAAAATTCGGTTTCGTTTTTTGAGAAAACTTTGTGGTTAACCTGATTACCAGGTTAGCTAGACTCAACAACAAGAGCCACCAGGTTAGAAAATTCTTAACTGAAATTTGGTAGAAATTTGGTAAATTTACCAAATTTTTTTTCTGAGTGTATTAAGGTGTTTATTTTGAAAATTTTGAAGATGTATTTTATTTTATTTTTGCCTATATCTAAGCTTGAGGATTAAAAATAATTGTCCTAACATTTGAGCTCCCTCGGTTAATGTCCGATTTCGTTGAAATTTTACAAAAAAAAACGTCTTATTAAAACGTAAAAAAAAGTATGCCTTAGGTGCCAAAAAATAGCGTTTTAGGTATTAAAGTTGTATGTGACAGGCCCGTGCGCAAGAATCATCCATGGGGGGGGGTTTAACTCGGACATTTCATGTTAGATTATGTTCATAAAAACGTCAAAAAAGATTTACTTTTAATATAGACATTAGACCGGGTCGATTTGTATGAAGCAAAATAAAGTTAGCTTAACACCGACTCAAAAGTTAGAAAGACTTTTAAAAACGATATTTACGTCATTTTGTTTTCGTTCCGAGAAAATCCAATGGATGACTTTTGATTTGAAGGTCCTTTTTGGCTAAAAAACGTAAGTATTTTTTGCTTATAACTTTTATTTCTTCACAGAATGGAATTTGCTTGAAAAATAAAAATTGTGTTATTGCAAAAAATTTGACGTTAAAAAATTTTAAATTTTTCTTCTGTTATAAATAATATTTAGTCCCAAAATCCGATTTTTCCATATAAAAAATGTGAAAAAGTCCCGAAATTCGATTTTTCCATATGAAAACGGCTGCAGCAATTTTGATGAAACTTGGGGATTTCATGCATATGTTAACAAAATTACGATTGGGGGTTTAAGTTTTTCAAGACTCTAACAGGGGCGTGGCACAGCCCTAAACGTTAATTTTTATAACGTGATATCTCGCAAACTATTTAAGATATTTTGATGAAATTTGGTAGACTGATGCAAATCATAAATATCTTCAACGGTACCAAAAGTGGGCGGAATTGGAGAAGAGGGCGTGGCATCCTTCAACAATTGAAAATTTTAATTCAATATTACTCAAAAACGGCGCCTACGATTTTCATAAAAATTTTGAAGACAATACCGCTGAAAGCAGTCATCATAACAAGTTATGCCACTATACTGGTAAAACTCGTTGAAGGGCGTGGCACAGCAGACAATATTTATAAACGTCATAATACGAAAACTAACTACGCTATCGTTATGAAATTTAACATATAAGATACACTAGCTATTGGGTATCTTGTAACCAAAAGTAGGCGCAACGAGACTTGTGGGCGTGGCACCTTCCATACATGTAAAAAAAGTAAAATGCTATATTTAGTGTGCTATGAGAGTTATCTTTTTGAAATTTGGTGCAAAGATGTCAGTTACTATAAGCTATGAAACTAAATGGATTTCGATGGGATTGTATCAGTGGGCGTGGCACCTCCCGAACATGCAAAAAATGTTAAGTGTTATATTTAGTGTGCTATGGGAGTAATCTTTTTTGAAATTTGGTATAGTGGTGTCGGTTACCATGAGCTTTGAAATAAAATTAAGTTCGACGGGATTGCAATAGTGGGCGTGGCACCTCCCATACAAGCTAAGAACGTTTAAGTCTATATTTAGTGCACTGTATGAGTGATCCTATTAAAATTTGGCATATAGATGTCTGTTACTATAACCTTTTAAGTTAAATGAATTTTGATGGGATTAGATTAGTAGGCGTGGCACGTTAATAGTTATATTTAGTGTGCTGTAAGAGTAATTTAATTAAAATTTGGTGTCAAGGTGTCCGTTACTATAAGCTTTGAAATTAAATGAAAATCGACGAGATTGCATTAGTGGGTGTGGCACCTCCCATATAAACAAAAAACGTTAAATGCCATATTTAGTGTGCTATTTGAATAATATTTTTTAAATTTGGTGTAGAGGTGTCGGTCACTATAAGATCTAAAATTATATGAATTTTGACGGGATTTCATTAGTGGGCGTGGCAGTTCCCATACAAGCTTAAAACATTTTATGTTATATTTAGTATACTATATTAGTGATCCTAATAAAATTTGGTTTCAGTATATTCAGCCTCATTCAACTCAGTTCGAGTTTTTCAACCTTTTTCAACTGCTTCACTATTTTTTAACCTCTTTCAACTTTTCTCAACATTTTCCATATTTTTTCGACAATTTCAACCTCATTCAACTTTTTTCGACTTTTTTAACCTCATTGAACTTTTTTCGAGTTTGTCAACCTCCTTCGAGTTATTCAACCTCTTTCAACTGTTTCAACAGTTTTCAACATTTTCCATATTCTTTCGAATATTTCAACCTTATTCACCTTTTTCCGAATTATTCAAACTCTTTCAACTGTTTCAACAGTTTTCAACCTCTTTCTGTTTCAACATTTTTCAACCTCTTTAAAATTTTCCTCAACATTTTCCATATTTTTTCGACTTTTTTAAGCTTCAAACTTTTTTGAGATTTTCAACCTTTATCAAAATTTTCAATTTTTTTGAGTTTTTCAATCTCTTAAATTTTTCAACACTTTTCATAGACTTTATCAGTCTGTTCCAATTCTCTCAATTTTTTTCAACATTTTCGATATTTTATCGACTTTTTCAACCTCTTTCAATTTATTTCGACGTTTTCAACCTCATTCAACTTTATTCGAGTTTTTCAACATTTTCCATGTTTTTTGACTCTTTCAGCCTCCAATGTCTTCCATATTTTCCAAATTTTCGAACATTTTTCAGCTTTCTTAACCTCTTTTGCCGTTTTACCACATTTTCCATATTTTATCAAGGTCTTTCACCTTTTTTAATATTTTCCATATTTTTCGACATATGTATGTAATTTAACCTCATTTCACTTTTTCAAAATATTGCATATTTTTTCGACTTTCTAAACCTCAAAACGAAAAACCGAACTAGGGTCGGTCTCCTGGTACTATAATATAATCTATAATAGAAAACTAATTTAAAAGTTTTTAACGTCAAATTTTTTGCAAAAACGCAATCTTTATTTTTCGACTAAATTCGGGTATCCATTCTGTGAAGGAATAAAAGTTACGAGCAAAAAACACGTTTTTTTAGCCAAAAAGTATCTTCAAATGACGCAGATATCGTGTTTAAGGGTCCTTCTAACTTTTGAGTCGGTGTCTGGATGAATCTAAATTTCGACCCGGTCTGAAAGACATTTAATTATAACAAAATACATACGTATGTACATAAATGTGTTTGTGTTATGATTCGATATTTAGTTATCATTACGTAAGTGGCTAATTCTGCGAGGTACTTGGAAAAACTCGTCCAAAACTCTATCCACATTGATTTTGATATCGCGATGTATATTTAGCGAGGCTAAGCTGTTCAGTCGATCTTCGGACATAGTTGATCTGAGGTATGTCTTTAGGCGACGTAGCACTGAAAAGAGCGGTTCATTTGTTGCTGTTGTCACAGGCAAAGTTGCCATAACATTTTTGATGTCTTGCCCGGCGATGCGTTCACGCCAAATTTGAACTTCATTTATCCATATCGTGAACTATCATGCAAAATTGAAACATGTGGCGCGAATAGATTTGTGCATGAATTTTCATTGAAGCTGATTTTATTGATGCTGGAGCTATGCTTAAACGCGCATTGAAAAAACGCTCGTGCTACTTAGACTTAGCGACGCGTAGTAGTCCTAAATCGTGTTTTTTGGTTCAAAAATAGCTAGAGAGCGCAAATCTTATCAAAAATGAAAAACTCGAGCTCCGACGATTTATTGGCATTTTAGTTCTCTCATTTAAAAAAAAAAATTTGTTGTCTTTTTGATTTTTCATTCAAATGCCAGTAATAATAACCTATGTGCGAAAATTCCCAATGGGGGGGTTTGAACCCCCAATTTCCCCCTTGCGCACGGGCCTCGTATGGGAGGTGCAACCCACTGTTGTAAAACCACGCCCACATTTTTCGTGTGGCAGATAATGTTGACAAAATACATCCGAAAAGGATTTTTTTTTAGTTCGCGGTCCATATTATAAAATCGGGCTTAAAGAAAATTCTCTCAAGATTTCAGCTTCCTAGATCAAACCTGCGAACGGCGCCATCAGTTTGTTTCTTATTACAATTTATATGAGAAAATGAAAAAGCAGAAAAACGAAAGACAGTTTGTTTTTTGGATTTAAGTAAAAAAACTGAAATTATGAGTTTTGAACATGGCATCAAAGTCAATAAAGTTTATTGCATTGAATTGTGGAAGCACCATGATTTTTATTTCTGTTATAAGGCGAAAATTTTGAACAGTTTTTGCCTTTAAGTGTTGAAAATAAACTTCCGGTTTTTATTAAATCTTTTAATTGTTTTTACAACTCATAAATATGTTATGCGTATAAAGTATTGTAAACTTACACTTCTGGGGAGCGCTACAGACCTCCTGGGGGGCTTAGCTCCAAATTCCCCCTAGCTACGCCAATGCAGAAGTAAAATTTTGCATCTTCATTTTATCTGTACTGGTTAATTTTGTTTTCATTTCTTATCAACAGAATTGTCAATTACGAAACATTTTATGGAAGCTCTGAATGTGAGAAATAAAAAGCCAGCAGCAACCAAAAAGAGCGATATAATAAAGTGCGCAATCCTATCAAGAGAGAAGCTGCTCATAGGTAAATATCAGACAGTAAAATTTTGAAGCCAGCAAACGAAAAATAAACAAGATTTATTAAAATTCGTCGTAGAATATAGAGTAATATCCAATCCAATAGCAAGCGATCATTTGAGCTAGAAGCAGGCACTGCAATCAGCGGAAGCGCAAACATTATCTGAAGAAAATAAAATAACAGACACGTATTGAGAAAACAGTTTAAGTTGAATAAACATAAAAAGTGAAATCACCTAAAACAACATGGAGCAGTGGAATAATGTCGAACTAGCGGATTTATCCAAAAAATCCTATACTCTGAATCACCAATATGATGGTTTTAAACTAACCGGCAACAACAGTAGCAGCAATGATAACAACCAAAACGAATCTGCTGCCAACAGTGATAATGAAAACAAAAATGAAAGTGAAATTCTTCGACCAGGATCGAATATAAAGCCTAAGGTTGAGCTTGAGAATGTCGAGGCATTAGTGCGTCGCCTTTATGGCATTACAACCAGTGAAATCATTGAGCTGATCTCTTATGATGATCGCAACTACTTAATCAAAGAAGATCCGTAAGTATGACAGAAATATTATCATGTAAATATAAAACGTTTTTAAGCTTTGCATTGAAGTTCGTATAACTATTCAAATTGATAGCATGTGACTAGAAGCAGTGCAATAGACACACGCAGATACATATACATACATATGTACATACTATTATAGGTAATAATAGATACCATAGTATGAACACATACATAATCCCGAGTATAATCAATTGACGGACCTATGACCAGAGTGGTACAAGTGCATAATTCTATTATTTCTTAAGAACTGATTAAATTGAATATTGAAAAAGTTATTAATGACACTAGACCAATTGAATGTACTATTACTGCTACATCGGTAAAACTACTACTACTGGAAAAAACTTTAATGTTACTATACTCAGAAGTAGTTTTGATGCACTTGTACCCCTCTGGTTCGTCAATTTAAAACTAAAGTAAATTTGTTTATCTAAGCCGACCTTGACAATAACTTCACATGTGATTACATTATTACATTTAAATGAAAATAGTAATGCAGAATTTATATTTTTTAAAAACTGAAAAAGAGTTATGAAATCTTTATTTGAAGAATATGTACAAATGCTTTCAATTGCGTAGTTCTCGCACCACTATTCAGGATTGTTGAAATATGAAAGTCATAAAAAATTTGCTAAAATTTGAATTGCTTGCTTTAAATATTTTTTTCGTAATCGCTTTTTTCCTTATTGTTTTTGATATCATTAGCTTAATTTCTTGCTGATAAATTAAAATACAAGACTTACCCAACGGGAAAATGAATACCCCTAATGTCGTTCTATTTGTGATCCACTTGCATATAAATTTTTACATTGTATTGTATTTGCTTATAGGCGGAGAGCCGGCTGTAGAAAACTCGAGTGTATAAGATTACAGGATAGGATCAGGAAAGACAATAATGTACTTTGGTGAAACTAACCTACCAAGATTGCCTTGCCAAAGCCTGTCCCGATAGCCGAAAAAAACGATTTTGGACCGATTTTTTTTTTTAATAAAGAGTGTAAGATTACAGATTGAAATGTATGCCAAATGACAGAGCTCGCTGAGCCTAAATATAATATATAGGGTTACCTTGCTAAATTCTGTCCTAAACAAGGGTTGCCACCCGTTTTTTGGGCCAACATTTTTAGAAAAAAGTTTATGGTGTAAGATTCCAGCTTAAAATGTAAGTCAAAAGATAAAACTCGATGAGCCTAAATATAATATATAGGGTTGCCTTGCCAAAACCTGTCCTAAGCAAAGGGTTGCCACCCGTTTTTGGGCTAATTTTTTTAATAAAAATTATAGGATTCCAGCTTGAAATGTGTGTGAGATGATAGAGCTCGATGAGCTTAAATAGAATACATAGGGTTGCCTTGTTGAATCCTGTCCTAAACAAGGGTTGCCACCCGTTTTTTGGGCCAATATTTTTTAGAAAAAAGTTTAGGGTTTAAGACTCCAGCTCGAAATGTATGTCAAATGATAGAGCTTGGTGAGCCTAAATCTAATATATAAAATTCTCGTGTCACAGTGTTTGTTACCGAACTCCTCCCAAACGGCTTGACCGATTAATATGAAATTTTTTGTATATATTTGGTAGGTCTGAGAATAGGTGGTAGGCTATAAGACTTTTATTTAGGATGCATATATAGGGTGGTCCTCATACAAATTTTTTGAAATTTACACCACGTGTCTTTTATATTAAGAGACATAGTTAAGTCCATAACACTTTTATTTAGGCTGCATATTTAGGGTGGCCTTCATAAAAGAATATTTTTAAAATAGCATTTTCCCAAAGACCACTGCATCGATTCACATGGAATTTACACCAGGTAGCTTTTATATTAAGAGGCATAGTTAATAGGGCTACCAGATGGCATACTTTAGTAGCAAATGTGCTATTTTTGGAAGGCTTTGCTACTTTTCACTTTAAATGTACTACTTTTGGATGGTTTTGCTACTTTCGATGTTTGCATTGTAAAATTTAAAATATTGTTTTTATTTTGCTGAGGTTTTTCGTAAGAAACGAGGACCTTTTTTTTTTTGCTCATCAAAAATATTTTTATGGGACTAAAAAAATTTTTGGTTTTCATTAGAAAATTCAAATTTTTTGTCATACACTACTTTTGTAGGCAGGTCATCTGGTAGCCCTAATAGTTAAGCATACAAAACATTTATTTACGGTGGCTCTTCCACAAAATATTTTTATAATATCATTTTCACAAACACCACTCTATCGTTTCACATGAAATCTACACCACGTGCCTTTTATATTAAGAGACATAGTAAAGCCTAAAAAACTTTTATTTAAGGTGCATATTTAGGGTGGCCCTCATGCAAAAATATTTTTAAAATAGCATTTTCACAAAGACCACAGCATCGATTCACATGAAATTTACACCACGTGTCTTTTATATTAAGAGACACTGTTTGGCTCATAAAATTATTATTTAGAGTGGCCCCCACAAAAATCATTTTCACTAAGACCGGTTAATCAATTTACACCGAATTTACACCAAGTATCTTTTATATTAAGAGGCATAGTTAAGCCTACAAAACTTTTATTTAGGGTGGCCCTTATACAAAAATATTTTTAAAATAGCATTTTCCCAGAGACCAACCACTCCATGATTCATATAGAATTTAAGCCACGTGTCTTTTATATTAAAAGACATAGACATAGTCTTATATTAAGAGACATTTTTTGGTCTATAAAACTTTTATTTAGGGTGGTCCTCATACAAACCTTTTTTTTTAATTAATTTTCACGGAGACCGGTTAATCGATTCACACCACGTAGCTTTTATATTAAGAGGCATAGTTAAGCCTACAAAACTTTTATTTAGAGTGGCCCTCATACAAAAATATTTTTGAAATAGCATTTTCACAAAGACCACTGCATCGATTCACATGGAATTTACACCACGTATCTTTTATATTAAGAGGCACGGCTAAGACCGTGCAGTACCACGCTTTCCATATAAGAAAATGCCAAAATTTGTGATGCAGATGAATGAGACTAGATAAATACATATATTAAAAGTACGGGAAAAAAGAAGTTTCAATGAGAAAATGGGTGGTGCCACACCTTCCATATGCGAATAAAACAACATTTTTATATATCAGCAATTATTTGATGCAGATGATTGAGACTTGATAATTATGTAAAACACAAAAGCTATAATAAATAAAACTCATCGCACCACCTAGCAGTAAGGCCAGAACAATGTCTGCCAAGTCTGCTATACTATACTTTATGTAAAAGAGTAGGGACAGAAATTGATTTCGCTTTAAAAATGGGCTGATTCGCTTTTACATTCCATAGCATGAATTCTTACAGCTTCGCGCCACCTACCAGAAAGGGCAGAACGTCTGCCAGGATAGCTAGTAGAATATATATGGTTGCCGTGTTGAATTCCGCCCCAACCTTGAGTTGCCATGGTCATTTCTTAGTAAAAATTGTGTATAGTACAGTATATAAGGTTTAAGTTTCTTAAAACATTAGGTTTTCAAAAGCTTTAATTACACAAAGGGTTGCCTCATAACTTATTGTCGGAAGCAAGGGATGCCACATATAAAAAGATATTATTTCATGTCGTAAAAGATGTTTAATTAAACTAAATTTTATAATCTACACAAAATTATAGATTTTTTCGGCTTAGACTAAACATAAATTGTTGGCTTATTAAATAAATCATGCCGAAAAATTTTTAATTTTTTTTTTAATGAGTCTAATAGGTATATTACCTTTTAAGCGCATTTACTGTAAAAATATGAAACTAAGTTTATTATTGTTACATTTTTAATTAAATGAAGATAATATTTTACGACACTGGAAGCTTGAATCTTAAGCAAAAACAAATTTTATGAAATATTTTGGCACAAAAATCGGGTGACAACCCTTGTTTAGGACGGAATTTGGCAGGACTACCCTATATATTCTACTTAGGCTCATCGAGCTCTATCATTTGTCATACATTTCAAGCTCTAATCTTATACAATTTTATTAAAAAAATTTACTTTCAAAGCCGAGAGGGTCCGGGTTCGAATCCGGCATCAACCAAATCATTTTTTCAATTTTGTTTTAATTTAAGTTAATGGCTTCAGAAAACAAAAATAATTGACGTGAAACTCACCATTGAAAAAAAAAAAATAATTTGGGATTACGACTGACAAAAGTTGTCGATCGAATGTTAAGTGCAAATTGACTTACAGCTTGCTGTAAGATGTGCATAGGTTTATTTAACGCTTAATTTCTTCTCTTTGTGAAACCAAATTTGTTTATCAAATTCTCCGAAATAAACAATTGCACAAACACTGGACTAAATTTACTTTGAAAACTTTTTTAATAAAAATACCCAACGGGAAACGGAAGCGCGTTCAAAGGGAATCGGATGCGCTTCAAGGGAAGCAGAAGCTGCTTCCAATGCGCTTCTCACTGCTTATCTTTTTTAACATACGATGTCATTGCGGCGATGCGCATCTTTGGAAGCATATGTGATGCGCTTCCTTGGATGTTGAGTAGAAGCAAATCTTTGGAAACACATGAAATATGCTTCCTTGGATGATGAGTAGAAGCATATTAAGCTTGAATTGAAAAAAAAACAATTTTTTTTTTAATCTGTCTCCTCCGATCAGATTCGATCGGCCTCCCGTGTCATGCTACTCTCTTACTGTTTTGAAATGCGCACAACTTAACCAACTGAGCCACCCTTATTATTAATGTGAAGTAGACTAAAACTCCAAAAGTCTTCTCTCAAAATGAATTGTTAAGTTTTTGATTTCTATAGTTGCCATTTGATAATTCAAATAATATACTTTTAGAAGCCTAATTATAACAACAAGCTTGGCTGATTTCGTTAAATTTTACGTAACAGCACGAATGCCTAGGTTCGAGTCCCAGTGGACGCGGGATAAAAAAAGTTTTTTTTTTAAATTAAATTGAATTACAAATTCAATGCATCCGAAGAAGCACATCTGACGTGCTACCCTTGGAAACTGCTTCCAAATTTCCCGTTGGGTATTACAAATAAAATTATTTATAAATAAATTCCCGCGCTGCTCGAACATGAACTTTTCAATTAGTTGGCGACCTTACTAATTAAGCTATTGTATCGGTTTTGTGTAGGGTTTTAAATGCACGTAAGACGAAAATGGTTTGCACGTCAAAAAATGCACGCCGACGAAATCCAAAGCACAAATGTTGCTTCACATTGGTTGATTTGATATATGCTGCCGAAAATGACAGCACAACAGACTCATGTGCTATTGCTTCGCATTTGTTGCATTAGTTGATTTGATGTGCTGCCAAAAACGATAGCACAAAAACTCGTCTGCTGTTGCTTCGCGTATGCTTTAGAAGTGCTGCCGAAAATTGACTACTGTTGCTGTGAAGTTGCTTTCGTAGTTGATATGCTCTTTTATTTTTCAACAAACTTTTTGAATTTACTTTGTTGCCAGATCAAAGCCATAACCATAATATGCATGTATCAGCGAATGCCAAAATTTACATAAATTAACAATTTAAAATTAAAAATCAACTATTTCTGTCAAAAAACCGACTACAATAGAAAAGCAGGAAACAAATTTTTCGAAATTCAGACTAATAGCAAGCACATCATTAGCTACCGAAAATATGCTTGGTAACCCTGAGTTTGTTTTCACTTTTTATATGAAAGTTTTGTACTCCATTGTAGCTCCAATTTTGGCCTCTCCTGCAATTATCCGTTGGGTAAGTTATTAATAAATGTCAACGTTTTCACGAGGAAACTGTTGCCGCAAAGTTTCCTTTTTTGTAGGCAAGAAGGGAAAAACGAAAGGGTGGTGTACAGAATTTTCCGTACCCGCAAATTCTCTTTCGTTCTGTTCGTTAGCTTATATTATGCTTTGACTCTACGTTTGTTGTGGTGGATCGACGCAGTAACTGCTTTGATATTCGCAAGCAGAAAGAAATTCTAGTTTTCGTGTGTAAACGCAAAACAAATTCACAAAAGGGAATGGACAAGAATTTGTTTCATCGAATTTCCTCGTGTAAACCTTGACAATGTTCTGTTTATCAAGTAGTCAATTATTTATTATTTATAAAAAAAAAAAACAAGGTAAATAATAATACTTAAATACAAAACAATGCATTGAGTTACTTAAGTGATGGCTTCTTTTGAAAACCAAACATACTCAAACGAGTTTGATTCTGACTTAATCTAGCAATGGAATTTTTTATTTTAGTGCTGCTTTTGCTTATGTTATTTCTTGGCTTCGAAAGACCCAAACGTGGTCCAAGTGACTGTGAAAAAGTTCTTTGTACTAAAGGTTTTGTCTTGATATTTGGTTTAGAATTGTCTTCATCATCTGATATAGAAATACTTTCAAATATGTCTGTCCCATGACAATCACTATTTGTTTTTTTCAATGTAGTCTCTTCAAATTCCAGGCTTTGAATACAATTTAATTCTATAAAGTTAGGCGAAAGTTCTTTGCATTGCATATCTTCAACAATTTCTTCAGTAAATTTATCAGTAGAAATAGATTCAAATCCGCTATCTGCATGACTATAAGTCTCTTGAGATTTTGGACATAAATCGTTTTTCTTTCCAGGAGGTGATTGATGGTATAAATGCAACTGCTTATGTTGCGTTTGCTGTGATAAACTTTCGATTTCGTCGATTGTATTTGCGATATCTTTGCTTAGCTTTTCGTTTATTTTACAGACTTTCTTTACATTGGAAGCAAAAAACCGACTTCTTACTTCCACTGAAGACAATGGTTGAGTTTTGGATGCAACGTTTTCAACAAACAAAGCCTGTTTTGATTTATTCAAGTGTGTTGCATGCCTTTCAAAACTTTCCAAATTTTTTTTAGGGCTTAAAATTTTAAGTAATGACCTATTTTTGCAAATAGCTGGAGAAGTATCTATTTGATCTTCTACAACTGTTGCTACTTTAGCAAAAGGATTGTGACGTATACGTGCAACTATAGGTGATGATTCAAATTCATTACTTGAACAACTGGAGCTGGAGTTTTGCCGTTTTCGTTTGCTTTGCGGTTTGTATTCCTCAAATTCATTTCTATACATAGAAAATATATCGACTTCTCCTGGTTTTTTATTCTCTTCTTGTATGTTTGCATTTATATCCTGCTCAATAGTACCACTTATAAAATCAGCTTTTGTAAAATATAATGCACAAGGTGTTAATTTTGTATCATCTATCTTCCTAATCTTATGAGCTTCAAAGTTGGCATTCCAAATACTTTTGTGCTTGGCGCGTTTCACATTGTTTTGTAAGGCTTTTGCAAGCGTAAAATCTCTGTCAGGATGCCAATTGTCTAATTGCTTCAACGTAAATGGATTTATATTTCCTAGAGCCAATTGAAAAGCCTTTTCATCTTCTTCTATTACTGTGCCTGCATTGCAACAGTAACGTAAATCGGTGTCAAATTCTTGCAGTTCGTGCAACCTTTCCATTTTTCGCTTGAGTGGGTTATATATATACATATGTCTAAAAGTGGCTTCTGCTTTGTGAAAGTTTTCAATATACTCATCATCGACCTGAAATCAAAATTAAAAATAGTCAATATTTCACAAAATAAAGGATTGTTGTTATCAGTTATAAGTTTAGTATTATATGAACATAGTTAAGTATAAATGTTGTGTTACAGTATATTTTTAATTAAGCAACATTATGACGATGAATCCTAAAAAAAAAATCTTTCTTAAATTGGTCTAGTTTGTTTAGAGGGTGGATAGTGTAAGTACGTGAATCAGACGGGAAACGTTTTAGTTCAGTCTAAAGATACCATTAAAGCCTGTAACCATGTGACAAACAATGGGCGCAACGTTTTTATTTATTGCTCTTCGAATGCTGTTATTTACTTTTTAAATCTTGAAGATTTTTATATATTGCATACAAATCCGACCACTGTTATTCAGTTTGTGAAAGTGTTAAAAATCAAATAAATCGATTTACTGGATTTTTATTGGTTTGTAAAAAGATTGTACATTTTTTAAAATTTTATATTTTTGGCCAAAATGATCCCAATGACAAATACGCATTCACGTGACGAAATTTTCTCTATTTTTATATATTTTTAGTCATGGTATGTTGACTTGTATTTCATTGCTTCAGTTATATTCTTTATACAATATGTATAATATTGGTTGGGAAAATAAAACTTAGAAAAATTTCCGAATATATAAATTTAGCAAAACTGAAATAATACATTTAAAATATCGAATATTTCAAATTTGAACTCAAAGAGGAAAACAAATGGGAGTAATGGTAGGAAGTAACAGAGCTAAGAAAACTTTTTCAATTATGCAAAAAGCCAAAATTAAAATGTTTCGAACGATTTTATCTATAAAGTATACATAATTTACAAACCTCTAAGTTTCTCATGTTCAAATATTGCGGTATTTTCTTTAATGCTTTCCACATGTCATTTTCTTCAGTTTTTAGTACAAACTTACATGCCTTGACCAATCCAATTCCAGGTAGCGAGTCCAAGTAATCGCATCCGGACAAAATACACATACGTAGAAATTTTTCAAAATTATATTTTTCCTTGCGGCATCCCATAGCCAAATAGAGTTTATCTGATTCCACAAGCAGACCCGCTCCTGTCAAGTCCAGTTTAAATATAACATTACGCGCTCCAAATAATGTTAAATCTGAATCTTCAGTTATTATGTATTGAACCAAGTCAACCTTATTGAACCAGGCCAT
Source organism: Tricholauxania praeusta (assembly GCA_949775025.1). Classification (NCBI taxonomy): domain Eukaryota; kingdom Metazoa; phylum Arthropoda; class Insecta; order Diptera; family Lauxaniidae; genus Tricholauxania; species Tricholauxania praeusta. The sequence goes on along the minus strand of OX459030.1, from coordinate 39,269,984 downwards.
TTGTGCATCGGCCTCATAGGGTGCTACGATACAATCTACATTACGCTGTCGACATTCGCATATTAGCCTCAATGCCATTTCGTGTGTCACATCAACACAGCGTCGCATATGTGAACGAGCTTCGTCAACGTGTCCCAAACGCAATAATTCTGCTGCGCGTTTCTTTGACTGCTGTCGTGATTCACGACGTCGCTTCTCCGTAAGCGCCTTTGCTGGCAAATGTCCACCATCAAAGACCAGAATAGGCTTTATATCATAAGATAATAACATTTTAACATATTTGAGACAATATTGTATGTACTGATCAGTCTCTTCGCCACGCGCCAATTTTTCGGCACATGAAAAAACTCCTTTGTGCAACCAACAGTAGGTGTCCACGGCTACAGTGCTACCACGCAAATCTTTAAGATGAACCTTTGAAGAAGATTTCTCCAGGAATGGTATCAAACCAGTAATTCCCATTTTAATTTCTATTAGGTATTGTCTTTTTTTTAATTATAAAAAAACATTACTTATAACTATTATTCACAATATTGAAGTAGCATCATTCTTTCTTTTCACTTTTTATTTAAATTTAATTAATTGACGACCGAGCTAATCATCAAATATAAATAAAAAAAATGTTTTTCTTTCCGCCAAAATATTCTGCTCATATTTATGAAATGTCAGTGAATTCGCTTATTTACCTTCAAACAATGTTGCCGTTCTACAAAGAAAATTTTGTAAGAACTTTACTAAGGGAAATTTAAATATTTTCATGATGCTGGAAAATAGTTGAGAAGTTTCATAACTTTTTATATCGAAGATATTTTTGAGAAATGTTTTCACAAATAAATTAAAAATTAATGTTTAAGCAAACTTATTTAGAAACTTTTATATTCTTTTCTTCATGAAATTATAGCATTTCGGAACAGGTTTAGTTTAGCTGACATTGTCCAATTTTATTTACTTTTTTTTTTGTAAAAGGAGGTTAAAAACAAAAAAATATAAAATTAAAAAAAAAAAAAAAAGTCGCACGGATCTAGTATCGGGGATATAGACATCGAAAGTTGCGGATATAGATTTTGTAAAAATGGTTATAAGTTGGAAAAATAAAAAATATGGGTGTCATAAGAAAGATAATTTAATGGCCTACAATAATGGTAAGCAAAGTTTTGAAATTTTACCAATAATTTTGGGGATATTACGACTTTTCTGAAATTTGGGCAAATTTTTTTTCTTGAAAAAACCTTATTTTTTCCAAAAAATATGTTAATGACCTAAAACTTTTTTAGCATGTTAAGAAAGCTTAATTGATTCCCTTTAAAATGATATGTAGGTTGCTGTAAATTTACACCCCTTTTAAAGAAAAACAAAAAAATTTATTCAATGAATTCTTATGAAAATTATGTTTTTGTGGACATGAAAAACAACAACAACAACGATTAATACAGCTACAACTATTATTATAAGACGATTCTCATTATAAAATAATAAGGTTATCATATAAATTAATAATTTTTTAAAATGTGAGGTTATGTTGATAGAAAAGAGCACCGCAGACGAAAAATTTTTATAAAAAATCGCACACGCTGTGATTAGATGTTACTTGTGAAAGTAGTCCTCAATACAAGCCAAATCACTTTACTGACAAAACTTGTTCGAGGGCATGGTACTATCCACAATATTTATTAATGTTATAATGAGAAAACCAATATCTTAATCGTTATGAAATCTTAACAAAAAATAATAAATGTTATATTTATTGAGCTATGTGTGTAATATTAATAAAATTCGATGTAGAGATGTCGGTTATCATATTCTTTCAAATTAAATGGAGTTCAACGAGATTGCATTAGAAGGCGTGGCCATATTGACAAAATGTTTTTAATGTTATTTAAAACGAACTAATCAGCAATTTTTATGGAATTTAATGTGGGTAGTTTACTTGTAATAAGGTATCTCTGGATCGAATATGGGCAAAATAGCACCAGTGAGCGTGGCACCTCACATACCACTGAAATGCCTTAAATGATATAAATTTTAAAACTCTTTTCACAAGATATTGTGAATGCCGATCACGAATATAATATACTGAACCAAAAGAAGACGGAATTGTGACATCTTTCAACTTTTCAACATATGGTGTCAACTTTTTCGACTTATTCAACCTTTTTCAGACTTTTTCAACTTTTTTCAAAATTTTATTCAACTTCAAACTTTTTTAAAAATCATTAACTTTTTCGGCATTCTCGATTTATTCAATCTTTCAGATTTTTTTGCAACTTTTTCCAACATTCACTATATTTCAACCTCTTTTAACACTTTCCAAATTTTCTATATTTTTTCAACTTCTTTAACATTTTCAATTTGCTTCGAATTTTTCACCTTTTTTCAACATAATCCATAATTTTTTCAATGTTTTAACCCTATTCCGAGCTTTTCATCTTTAGTCGACTTTTTAAAATTTTAATTTTTTTGTTTTATTTTTATCCATTTTCAACTTTATTTAATTTTTCGTCTTCATGAACTGTGAATTGAATTGTTCAATTTGTTTTCTTCTTTTTTTTTCTCAGATTTAACTTTTTTCAACTTCTATCAAATTTTTTGAGTTATTGAATATTTTCCAATATTTTTCCACGTTTTTAACGTTCTAAACTTTTTGAACTTTTTTCGTCTGTTGTTTCAACACTTCTCGACTCTTTCAAATGATTTTACATTTTTCGAAATTATATCACATTTCTGAACATTAATCTGGACATAATCGATATTCTGAAAAATTTTGAAATATTAAATATTTCAACTTTATTTAATATTATTTGAATTTGTCGATATTAAACGATTCTTCAACATATCGTTCCTTCATTGTAAGTACTCGTATGCTAACTCGATTATAACGAAAAACAGAACCTTGGTCTAGAACAGTGATGGGCACGTAGTGGCTCTATCTGCTCTCATTGCCCTCACCGTTATTCAACGCACAAGCAAGCGAAAAAAAATTCGCGGAACTTCAACGTTATCGAGGCACAGCGTTGATTTGAATTCAAATGAAAACAAAAACAAAACACAAAGGCATAAGCGACGGCGGTTTTTGTTTGTAGTGCAATTTGGTTTTTTTTTTTTTTGTGCTGTTGGCGAATTTGGAAATGACAGCAAAAAAACTTTTAATAGCGGCGATAGAATAAAACGAAAATATTTTATTTAAATGATATAAGTTGACGAGATCTAGAATAGCTACAGCAATAAAGGGTATAACAAATTAAAGTACACATCGAGCAGAGTTCCCGAAAACTATCAGCTACGAGAGCGATTAACCAAAAGCTGAGATATACGCGTGGAAAGATTTTCTATTTTTTCAAGCAATGCACTGATTAACTACCAAAGCCTTGCCATAGTGAGGAGAAGAAAATCTACTACTCTCTCTCTCATTGTAAATGCCATTGTTTCCAATTGAGCGTTGTGATTCAAATATCAAAAGCAAATAACAATGAGAGAGCGTATTAGATTTTTTTCTCGTCACTAAGGCAAGGCTTTGGTAGTTAATCAGTGCAATGCTTGAAAAAATACGAAATCTTTCCACGCTTAGACAAGTCATATATAATATGGTTCATGCTGATAAGTGTTAATCTAAAGCGCTTGGTGTTATTGATATAACACGTAGATGCTATTTTTATATTAATTTGCACCTTAATAATAATTATACTTTTTAACAATTTTCTTTGGATAGGCATTAATTTTTGTTTTGATAAAGCATTGAACAAATTTTTATTGTCCGCGAACATGTTAAATATTTGAAAATATCTACATACATACATATGTAGGTATGATATTTTTCCAGTTGCAAATTTAAAACTAGTAAGAATGTTATCTTAGGCCTCGCCAAAAATTAAATGCCCTACAATTCATTAACAGTAAAAGTGCGCCTAAAATTTTTGAACTTTTATTAAAAGCGTGCTTTACTGTTTTACCTTAGAAGTTCTTCATTGTGATATTCATATAAGCATCCACAATCAGTTCGTTTTATTTAATGTCGTATATATTTTTATAAATTATAAGCCACGGTGGGCTTTAACCAACTTTAAATCACAAGTTGAGTTGCAACAAAAACTTGAATAGTTTAAATACGTCAAAAGAAAAAAATCCTTAGAGCTTTTTTTTTTAATTCTATATTTACTGTTTTTTAGTAATATTATTTAGTAATAAATTTGTATAACGTACGTATGAAATTTAAAAAACATCCGATTGTGCTCAAATTTTGACACGTTAAAAAACCTAAAAAGATAGCCTCACAGCTTAAATTTCAGCTCCATAAGTATTCGAGATATTGAGTTCTGTGAGGTTAAATTTCAAAGAGAAAAAAACGCAATTTTTGCGAAAATAGTCGAATTCAATGCTTAATATCTCTGGGCCTGGTCAACCATTTCACTAGATGGTGTATCATTGAAAAGCGAATAGGTAAACAAACAAAATAAGATATGTCTTTAGTATTATGAATAAAATTACGACTTAGAGCACTATTTTCAAAGCAGTCACATTTTACTAAAACCAATTTCACTTAATCGGGTCGCTAAAATAAGTTTTGAGGTCTAGGAGCTTAAATTTTTTTTTAAAGTATATAAGATGACATAATAAAAAAAAAAAATCATGTCCAGGACTTTAAATTTGGATTTGTCGGCTTTTAGAACTAAAGTTTTTAAAACGGGCTAAAAACGGATATTTTCAGGCTAAAATATGACTATTTCTCAGGTCCCCGTCCTCCTAGGGAACTGAAATTTTGGCTGTGGTGCCATATATTAAAGTTCTTTGACATATTGCAATTTGAACAAAATCGGAAGTTTTTTAAATTTCGTACGTATGTTATACATATATCATATCATTAAAAAACATAAAGTATGAAATTAAAAAAAAAGCTCTAAGGATTTCTTTTGTTTTAGCATATATCGACTCTAACTTACATCTTTAACAATCCCCCATAAAAGTTTTTGTTGTAACTCACACTTTTATTAAAAGTAAGTTGGTTAAAGCCCACCGTGAAGCTATTAGTTACTCCATGGATCTGCCGCAAGTACCGTTGTCGCCCACATTTTTCAAGGTGCTTGGTAGCTTCCTCAATGTAGAGTTTTTTGTTTGTATAACACATCCCATGCTAATTTTTCCCAACTGTTCCACTCTATGTCGAGTGCCTTATGATGGCCTTAAATGATGATTTTAAGCCATTGTTTTAGTTTAGTCCTTTTCGAACCTTTCCTATCAAATGTAAAAAATTTGCTTGCATTGCCTTAAATAACTTTCTCACTATAATATTTGAAAGTCTTTTCTTGTTTTGGAAGTGACACCCCGAACAGTGGTATTTGGCAAAAAAAAAAAAAAACAATTTTTCGACCACTATATTTCATAAATCTAATGATGAGTCTTCTAGAGAAATGTTTCACTAAGTAAATCCAATAATGCTTTTCCTAAAAAGTGATATTTTGTCTTTGAAAAAGTAAACCAAAGTCACTTATTGAAATTTGGTGTTTTGTAGTTAATTAAACGAAAAAAACAAGTTGATGTTTTCTAGAAAATTCAATAGAACAAATACAGATGTTTTCCATATTTGTTTTGTATGTGATCTTTTCATAAGTAGTATAAGGCATCACCCACATTAACAGTTTTTGGAATCAGATGATGTAGTTAAAGAAATGATAGTTAATGAATAAAATGTTTGACTATTTTGGATTCATTTTGTTTATATTTAAATATGGGTACATGAAAATTTATTTAGTATTCTTTACTTTCTGTATGACTATCAATGCTTCATAGGATGCTATTATATTGCTTAGTAATTTCTTGTCTGTATGTATTTCTTTCCGTAGGAATATTTGGAATTTTTCTTAGCTAACTGTAACTTAATGAAAAAATTTAACATAAACTATAATTTTTTTTTTCAGAAACATTAAAAACCCACTTATTGTTACCCACTTACCAAATGGATACGTTCTTAAGATTTTGAATTCTCTTGACTCGAAAAAGACAGATTTTGTGGATGCACAAAACCAACTTATGCTTTATTTATGTAAATATTAATAATTGAACGAAACATTATTTCATTAAAAGAAATTGTGTATTACAGCGAAGCATAACATACAATGTCCCAAGCCAATCGCAAACGTAAATGGAAAATACTTTTCAGTTGAGCATATTAACGGAGTCAATCACGTAGTGAGACTACTTGAATATGTTCCCGGAAAATTATTTCATCAGGTACCAAAAACAAATTATCTACTGTTCCAGAGTGGTGAATACATTGCAAAAATTGATCGAGAATTAAAGGTGAGTAAATAAAAGATTGATTCTTCAGCACCGAGTTCTACGTAAGTACGGTAGCTGCGATTCGCGAATGTCTTATTTAATGTTTGGGTGTTTCCATGTACTTAAGTGTCGCACCCGTTGCAGGTTGGTTGGATATTTATTAATTTTAAGGATTTTATTCATTTTAATTATACTTATTTACGGTATGTCACAAGACCGGCTGAGTAGGGTAGGCGGCAGTTCCATTAGGGAAAAGGTAATTTATTTTTATTTTTGATAAATTCAAGTCAGCAACTTTTCGCTGCAACGCTAATATTGATGAATAAAAATAAAAACAAATAATCACATTTTTACAGTGCAGTAATACTGTGGTTGCCGGAGGGGCAATTATAAGCACAGACATTTTATCACAATATATGTACATATAATTTATAATTAATTTGCTCAAGACTCTCTGACGTTTTGTCTAGTAAGAACCGAACGCCTTTACACTTCAGACATCAATTTTCATAAGGAAAAAACGAAAGACAGATTTTTATTGCATTTTAGTAAAAAAATCGTTGTTCCATATGATGAATTGTAATAAAAAACAAACTGATTGCGCTTTACGCAGGATTGATTTAGGAAGCTGAAATTATGTGAGAATTTTCTTCAAACCCGATTCTATAATATAAGCATATATATATATAAAACTCCCTTCGAGTGTATTTTGTCCGCATTTTCAGCTACACGAAACATGAGGACTTGGTTTGAGAACAGTAGGTGTCATCTCCTATGCAATTAAAATACCTTAAATGCTGTGTTTTGGCACTAAAACAGAGTTTTTCTACGCTTTAGTAAGTAAGTTTTTTCGTAAGATTTCAACGAACTCGGACTTAAAGTCTGTCCGCACCGCTTACAGGTTTAAGCTAGAAAGCTCAAATATTGGGACAATTATTTATAAGCCTCAAGATAAAATGTAGGCAAAAAAAATACATCTACAAAATTTTCAAAATAAACATCCTAGTGTACATGGATTTGTCTCACTATATCCTTGAATGAACTGCTATGCCCTTCTGCAAAGTTCCATTGACTAAGCTATTGTAGTTTGCGAGATATATTTTATATTGATGGGACAATATCAAATTAGGTATAGCTAGCTACTGAGTCTAAAAGGTCTACAGCAAATACAAAATGGATGAGAGCTTCCTTTTTTTATTACCTGTTCAAATCTTGTTCATTTGCCAATCTAATTAAGCGCCTCTTTATGTATCTCGATTCGTCTCTTATTTTCAAGCCCAGAAATATGCTATTATTTTATATGAAAATAGAAATACCTGGCCTGTGCATAATGAATAATTAATTAAAAATATAAAAATTTTACTAGCATATTTTGAGGCTTGCAAATTAAAGACAAAACAAGATGAATACTAATACCGGTAGTATACGGCAGAGAAAACCTATGGAATTTCGATAATCATTTCATTACAGTTTATCTCTCAGTACTGCAAAAGGTAATCAAAACTGCAAAATATAATTAAATCATTAGCCTACTGACAACAGAACTGATGTTCTAGTAATCCAATACTTATTTTTTTGCAAGCCTTTGTTGCATTTTTCTCGACTTTATATTTATTTAAGTTTATCGATTTAGTTCCTGATCGGTTCATGCGAGAACCTGCTCTGGTGCAGGGCCACATAATATTCTCAGGAAAACTTAAGGCACTGGGGAAAACTAATACCGTTACTTCTCTGCTTTAAAAAGACTCTGATGGAGTATCCCAGCGGCAAAAATTTTATAAACACCACCAATGAATAGTTATGGCCTTTTTGGGCAGTAATGCTAACAACTCCAGCCACAACTGTAAATTCTTTTTACAAAGCGATGGGCGCCTAGTAAGCAGATTGCCTACATCTCTATATACAATGTTGTTACACAAACATTGTCGCTTGAAAATTGACTGTATAGTTTGATGAGCTGCATACACCTCCATATACATAGTTAGCCGATAACAAACATTCTGCCTACCAAAGCTGTGAAAGAGTGCATTCATTTCCAATTGAAATCCATTGAAGTCACTGCTATAATACAGCATTCAGAGTGCAGCTATTTAAAAATGAAGTCACCTGTAGACTTCAATGCCATAATCTTGCAGCCGTTTCTATCACAAAAGAATGAAATTATTTTGGTGACGTCACGTTTTTGATTGGAATCATGATTGGAAGAATTTTGATTGCATTGAAGTCACCTCAAATCATTTTTAATTCTTTGCAATCACTTGAAGTCGCTGCAATCACTTGAAGTCGCTGCAATCATTTGAAGTCACTGAAAACACTTGAAGACATCTGCTCTGAATTAACTCGAAAATCTACACAAATATCTTCTAAGCATACATATAAAAGTGAATGTGTGTACATATGTATGAGATTTGAACCTGCTTTGTTTCAGAGTAGTTCGACTGCGACCCCGTTCGTTAGCTAGCTCGGCTACATAATGTTGATGTTTAATTAGGCAAAATTGAACAGTTAAAATAAAATCGGGATATAGGTGAAAATAATGATAGATCGCAATGATGAAACGCACTATACAAGTAAGTTACTTTTCATCGATAAATTTTCGGAGTACTCTGCTTATTTGCTGCTGGGATATAAAAAATTTTTTTTATATCCAACACTCCGCTCTCCGTGCATGGTTTGAAAACAAAGGGGTTTTTGCTTCAATAAAGTTTTAAATGCAAAATAAAATAAAGAGACATTTTAGAGACATTTTTTAGCACATAAACTTATGTACATGGTAGAGGGCTCTACTGCAGAAGTCTACAGCCTATAACTATAACTCTGCCAATTTTCAACCATTTTGAATTTTTTTTTTAAAGATTCTGACAGAGAATAAGAAGTTCTATAAGAATCAAAAGACAAATGTTAATTATTTTGCCCTAAAATGGGCATAACTTCGTAAAAAAAATTTTTAATCAAATCGGGGAAATTTGGGTCTCCTTATATCCTTTGAAAAACAACATATTTAATCGGCATCCAATTCCGTAACATGAAATAATCCTTCTGCATGGTTTAATAAGGATTTGGTCTCAAGATCCTCAATTTGTCTATTGGTCATTTGGTAACTCTACATGCATTATATAAAAAGTTAAAAAAAATCGATATAAAGACTTAACTTCTTAAATCTCAATCGATTTGCATAAAGTAAATGTTCCTAACATCAGAAAATGTATTTTTGAATTGACGATACCATTTTTAAAAGTATTTTCTTTAAATAATAATCAAAAATTAACATTACCGTTTCTGTCTTTCTTTCTTTAGTGCTTCGAACATAAAGCTTATGAAACTCACAGAACAAATTGGATGTTACAATCGTTGCCACAATTGAGAGAATTTGTATACGTTTTGAAAGACCATGCACGCAAAGCAATGATTGAGGAAATCGTGGAATCTTTCGAGACCAATGTTTTAACAAAACTTGATAGTTTAAAATTCCAGGTAATACATGGTGATTACAATGAGCAAAATATAATTGTCGAACAGCCGAATCCAGAAGTGGATGAATATAGAGTAAAAGGCCTTATCGATTTTGGTGACACAAATAAATCTCCAATTATTTTTGAAATCGGCATTGCCATGTCCTACATGATTATGCAAGCCAAGTCGCTTGAAAGTGGTGGTATATTTCTTGCTGGTTATAACTCAGTTTATCCAATTTCTTCGGAGGAAAAGAATCTGATCAAATACTGTGTCGTAGCACGCTTGGCACAGAGTTTAGTAATGGGCACGTATACGCACTCTCAAGATCCGACGAATGAATATGTTTTAGTTACCCAAGAGGAAGGCTGGAAGTTAATCGAAGAACTATGGCGTCAACAGTTTACAAATATCGATGAAATTTGGCAAATGGCCGCCGATAAATACCTTACGCAGAGCCTTAAGTAAATATAAGATATATAATAAATTCAAAATGATTAAAGTGTTTTCCGTCAATTAGTACTCAAAAAAAGTTTTAAGCAAAATCTATATACAAATTGCTTATGCTATACTATATACGTACGTATTATATTCATATTGCGCATACATATCTGATAATAAAGCTTTTATTACAAAACACAAAAAACTTTATTTGATCCAATAATTAAAATCAAGCTTTGAAAATAAAACATACCGCAAACATTATGGGACCAATTATAAACTTATGTGGCAATACAAGTTCTTTACGTAAAGGAGAGGATAAAAGCCATTCACATTCCAATAAATGAGGAATTGGGCTGGAATGATTCCAAAAGAAATAACCACTTTACAGCTCTGAGTTGATAATTGAACGTACTGTTTTGACAAATTACAACAGTACATTAAAGTTGAATCCTCTCCTTGTATTCAAAAAAATCATCAAGATATAGGCAGTTGTTTGTTCAAAGAATTCCATATTTTTATCACTGTACGGCAGGGTTATCACAACTAAAGAGATACTACAACATTAGTGATACTATGCTGGACGAGAAATGTGCGAAGGTAAGTAAAATGGCTAAGACGGTATAGATCTCAAATATATATGAAAAAGTTGTCAGTAAAATGGATGACGAAATTATTGATAGTGTATCAATTTAGCCTTTGCAGTAGCAACGGGTAAGTTAGTCGAATTCCACCCTCATACGAATTATTATGCAGACTTGGCAACCTGTATGATATGAAAAAAACGTTTGCGCAAACGCAGCTCTTTAGCTCAATTTGAAATCCTCTTCGTTTTACCTTTAGAAGAATATCCGGACAAAAAAAAATTAATAATATAGGATTTTACCAGCGATTTAAAATGTTCATATATTCTCATTTAAAATGCCTGTAAGAAAATAATTTTTCAAATGCTTTGTCATATTATTATTTAAATGTATGTATTTACATAATCCTAACAAGCACAAAGAGACTAAATAATCTAAATAATAATAAGATTATTTAGTCTCTTTGCAGAGGTGTGTTTGCGCAAAAATGTTCTTACTTTATCTGTATCAGCACTTAATTCTAATAAATGAACTGTATAAATAGGTGATTCAAACATATTTAGTAGTAAATATTGTACATATATTATACTATCATATTTTCAATTTTTAAACAACATATCGCATTAAAGCTTCATTTCAGTTATTTTATTCTAGACTTAAGTGCAGAAATGCTACGTTATACATATGTATGTATAACGACTAAACGGATTTCCATTTTAACGAACAGTTTATCCTAGCAATAACTATTTTTTTTTACTATATGTCCTTTAACTAGTTTTGGCGTAGTTTTTGTTTACTTTGTGAGTATCACAAAATTGATTGTGGTGTTGAAATCATGCCACTTCAATGCAAGTACCTTACGTTATTTATTAATAAAGTTCAAATAATTGAAGATAGTAAAAAAGAAATTCCAGTCAGGGTTGCCAAATGGTCGGTTTTAACCCGGCCAAGCCCTGAATTACAGGCCAAATTTCTGAAAAAGTCGGTAGTTGAATGATTTTTGAAATAGATCATGTTTTCACAATTATTATTATGCATTTTGTCCACGTCACATTTATTAACAACAATTAAGAATTTTAAATTTTACAATTAAAAAACTTTTATTTAATTCCGTTAAGTGATCGTTTGATTTTATATTTTAATACATATGTTTCAGTCGTAGTTCACTGATGATGACAGCAAGTACTGTCGAAACATCTATATATTAATACGTGAACATCGAATCTTGTGGTACACTTTTTTAGTATTTACTATAAAGAGAGGGGAATGAAACTTATATCATTGGAAAGGTACTATTCCATAGATGTGCAGAAAAAAATCAGGTGTATAAGTTGCCGTTAAAGCAGGTAAAATAAAGTGAACATATTTACATGATTCCCCCATACAAAACGCATTAACCCCTAATGGAAAAAATAAGCGAAATTTCACGGCTGAAATGCTTCACCGATTTTTATGAAATTTGATATGGAGATAGATTGAACCTTGAGTAAAGATATTTGTTTAGAGTGGGCGGTGCCACGCCCCTAACAAGAAAAATCGTCTCCACGGCTAAACTAATGGACCGATTGTGATGAAATTTAGTTTGGATATAGATTGAACCCTTAAAAACATTTCTGAAAATTCTATGTTCTTTTGGTGGGCGTGGTACTGCTCCGAACATCAAAATTGTTTTTATTGTTAAGCTAATAGACCGATTTTTATGGAATTTGGTACAGAGGTAGATTGAATCCTGAGAAAAGGTACTCGGTCTAAAGTGGACGGTGCCACTCCCCCAATAGGAAAATATGTTTTCACAGCTAAACCAATGGACCGATTTTGGAGAAATTCGATATGGAGATAGATTGCAACCTGAGGAAGAGTAAGAGGTAGGGATAAACAACATGATACAAAAATAGCTCTTTCCAATTTAGTTTTTCAATACTGAAAAGTATTTTTTGTTACTTTTATGCCCACATCATTACAAAATATCTTTATAATTAGAGCTAGCTGATCTTCCATAGATGCACTCAAAAAAAAAAAGTGTTTGCCACAAATGATATAGATGGAACTACTTCAAGTGTTTGCGTGAAATAATAAAATGTTTGTCACAAAAACTTTTGATTTTACTTACAAAATAATAAAATTTTTTTTTGTCACAATAACTTTTGATTTTATTTACAAATTGATAGTTGAAAATTATTATACAAAACTACTCTTTAAAACTTAACATAACATAGAACACAGCCTGGCAACAACGTCATCGTTTTTTGCTCCCATACACTTATAAACATTTGATATCGTATATGTACAATGCAAGTAACAAAAAAGTTATTTCGAATCAAAGCACTACAAAATATGAACATAAAAAGTTTATAAGTGATAAATCGTTTGTTGAAATGAATAAGTGTTTGGGACAAAAGACAAGTGAGTCGAAACACTTCCATAAATTGAATTGTTTGACTGAAATATTTAGACTATTTGTCTTAAATAATTATATCATTTAGAAGCAAGATTTTATGAAATGTTTTGTTAGAAGTAATTGAATCACTTGCCACAACTTAACATTTACTTGTGTCAAATACATTGGTTTTTCTTATATTGTCTACAAATACTTATAGTTTAAGACAAAAGTTAAGTGTTTGCTTGAAATAATAAGTGCTTATATTAAGCATTCGGTAATTTGCTACAAACGCTTTCTAAACCATCCTTTTTTTGAGTGTGGGTATTATAACTAAATACTTTTGTAAAGCGGTGCTGTAAAGGGCCGTCCATTAATTTCGCATACATATTATGTATTTACAACTTTGAAAATTTATAAGGAATGAAATAAAATAGTGATTCCATTATCCGGGATGCGCTCGGTCCCAACTATCACGGATAATCGAAGTTCAACTGATTTATTTTGAGTTACAGTTGCGATTTAACTTATTTTTGTTTAAAAATAAACGAAAAATATAGTTGTGTTGTGCCTTGCATAAGAACGATATCGAGTCGGACTGAACGGTAAAACAATTTATGAGTCAAAATCAAATAGACCGCGTAATAGAAATTATGTAGCACTAATAGAATGTTGTTTTGCGCTCAAATGTAAATTAAATGTAATTCCAAAGGTGAAATGAGGTGAGGTGAGGTGATTAGTGAAACTAAATAAGATCATAATCAATGAACAAAAACGTTTTGTTATTAATAGGTCGGCAAAATTCATCTAAGATTTAAATTTAGTGCTAACGGTCGAATTTCGACCTCAGGCGATACTAGTAGGTATGTATTAAAATATAAAATTAAACGATCACTTGACGGAATTAAATAAAAGTTTTTTAATTGTAAAATTTAAAATTCTTAATTGTTGTGAATGATTTTTGTTTCTAACGAGCATAAAAAGAAAATCAAAAATTTCCAGCACAAAAATATATTATTTTTTAATATTTCTTTTTACCATTGCAATGCTCTATGTGCACATTAGACGATAATAACTAAAACTGATACGTGTGGTAATTGAGCGCACAATTGTGCTATTCGATGCCGAACACTGTTGTACACTCACGTTGTTTTTGTTTGGTTCTTGAAATTGGCTTTTGGTTTATTGCAGAATTTTTTTTTACTATCGAGATTGAATTTATGGTGGAGTTTTTTTTTCTGTTGTTGTTATTGTAGTTTTTGTTGCTTTTGTTGTAAGTAGCTACATACTGCTCCCTAAATTTTGCCCATCTATGGTCTACTGTATGTGTCCGTAAGAGGTTCGAGTTTTATTATAAAGCAGATAATTTTTTAAAGCCGAATTAAAGCTGTTCAATTCTAGTCATGACATTTTATATTAATGAAGCATATTTAAAATTAATAACGGTTTTTTTAAATCAATAATTTTAAAAATTTGTTATATAGTATCTCGAAAACTAGTAAGATGTAAGATAAATATAGCTTATTAATTACTTTTTAAATTGTATCAATATTCTTGTAATCACATCAGGTAGGGTTACCAGATGACTTTAGTAGTAAATGTACTACTTTTGCAGGGCAAAAATACTTCAATACTTTTCACCTGAAATGTACTACTTTTAGTTGAAATGTCATACTTTTCACTACTTTTGAAGTTTGCATTGTAAAATAAAGTGTATTTCAAATATTGTTATCATTTTGCTGGTGTTCTTCGTACAAAAACGAAAGGTTTTTTTTTTTTGCCCGTCAAAAATATATTTATGGAAATCAAAAAAATTATTCAATTTTTGTTAGAAAATTGGAATTTCTTCCGATGGAATACTTTCGTAGGCAGCGCATCTGGTAACCCTAACATCAGGGACTCCCAAAATATTGCAGATTTCATGAAGACTATACCCGATGATTCATGGCTAGTCATATCCAAAACTTTCTCCAATATTCCCTTCACTCTTAAGATTTACACATACATATGTAAAAGAATATGCTTCGTGCTCAATTTTGGCTTTCGGAAATTTATCCGTGTTTGTAAAATTTAAATTTATAAAATTTAAAAAACAAGCAAAAATGTAATGGAGACCAAATACACGGAAACACGGGTCTTTTTGACGAAGACGAGTGCGCAAAATCTGAATCTGTCTTCAGAATTGTTCAAGTAAGTTTGGTTTTAGAGATATCATGAGCTAAAATTTGGCTATTTTCCAAAAAAAAAAAAACGTTCCACAAAATTGATTAAATAAGTATGACTAAAAAAGCAATGACCATTTTTCCGCCCCCAAGTCGTTGCACCAGGAGCAGCTGCACGCGCCCTAGGGGGGGAGGGGGGGGGCTCCCCCCCTAGGTACGCTACTGTTTTCAACCTTCCGCAATATCGTGAGCATGCGCTAATTAGCGCAGTAAAGATCTAATATTTCGTTTATTCAATTACAGTGAAATTCCCCATTACGGACAGCCCCCATAACCGGACATATTTCAGCGACACTCACTAACTTTTCCATACAAAATTATTTCCGATAGCAGGACGCTCCAATAACCAGACACAAATATTGCGACGGTGAGTGTCCGGTTATGGGTAATTTCACTGTATTTCAAAAGAAAATTTTTTAGTTGTAAAATTATGTCCCTAATGCCGCTATTATGAAGACAATCACGTTCGCAGCACGGCAAAAAAAATACAAAAATCTTATTTAAACTGAATTTGGTTAAGATTTTGCTAAAAAATACAAGAAAGCGAAACTAATAATAATGTATATGAAAACCTCTTTATGGATCACGATTCGTCTAGTTTCGTCTCTAATTTTCAAGCCTGAGAATATGCAAACATATTTCGAATGAAAACAAAAAATATATAAAGTGTGCGTAATGAATAATTTATTACAAATATAAGGATTGTACATACTAGCATATTTTTCGGCTTACAAATTAGAGACGAAACGAGACCAATCGTGATACATAAAGAGGCCACAAGAATCTGAAGAAAATTAAAATATTACAATTATCACATTTGCAAACGTTTGTGTGAAATTTGAGAAATTTGTTTTTATAAAAGAATACAACTTGAAGGAATCCGATTTTTGCGAAACTTATTACGAAGCCTTTATTTAAATTTTCAAAATAACAAAGAATTTTGTTAATAAATACATACATTGAATGTAATTCAAATTTATTGATATCTCTGTTGCCTACTTACATTTTTGTTTTTTTTTTTTTGTAAAATTACAATACATTTTATCATTTAATTTGCTTAAAATTAAGAAAAGGTTTGACTAATTTATACTAATTTAAGTGTAAAACTCTAAATTATTTTTGGTTACAAGTTGTATATAAATATTTATTAAAATGCCTTTAATGTTTCTAAAGGAAAAAACATTGGAAACTGATTAATCCATTTTTGAAAATATACATGTTTTCAAGTTATACTATTAAAAATAAACTTAAAAAGAATTTCAGGGTTTTCAATTTCATGAGGCTTTTTCTACAGCCGAAAAGTTACGTTTCTTTCTTAAGCCGTTTTAATTTTTAAATTTCATTTGAAATTTAATGTTTTTCCTTGATAAATAATTGTTAAAGTTAATATAAAACTTGATCTGAGGAAATATTTATTTACACCGTTCGACATGCCAATAAAAGTTTTCTCACTTAAAAATTTAAAGAACTTCAAACCATTTAAAAAAAAAAAAGTTTTTTAACGCCTTTCGCCGTTTCATTGGTGAATTTTAAAAATATAAGCACTTGAATGCAATTGTAAAATAGTACCTGTTAAAAATGTATGCAAATTTTTAGTATTACCGAAATGGTTTAGTCTTGCTCAATGAATTTCTTTTATTTGGAAATTTATAAAAATGTTGTAATTTATGAAACTAATAGTGCAATTTTGATTTGGGACTATATTGACCTAAAGCATTTAAGAGCATTATATAAGAGGCTCAGTCTAAGGTTATATGCCCAGATGCGAATTATGATTTCAGTGGCGTAATCTCAATAAATAATTCATAATGTGGGAATATTAAACCATATTCCGTTCCGCCAAGTCGCATGCTGTAAAAAAATTAACTAGTCTTTCCAAAAAATAAACACTTTTCAAAAGATTTCAGCGACCCAGTTTTTAGAACCTCTTTGAAAACGATGTTTGTACTTAAAAATATAAATCACTGAGAGATGTACAAAGAATTAAAAAATAAACGACAGAAAATCAACTATTTTTTATCGCATTAATCAAATATTTATTACACGAGTTTTCGAAAGGGTCAACCTTTACATATAATATAATAATATTTTTTCTTGGTTTATTTCGTCGCCTAGGTGTTATTTTTACGTATACGCGAAGTAAGCAATTTTGGGGAATATTGTAACAGAACTACTTGATAGACTTATTTATTTCTTGAGATGCATTTTCTATTCTACACTGCGTTAATTGTAAAGTTAAAAATAAAATATTTCAAAAAGCGGTTGCCGTAAATGAATTTTTCTGAGCAATTTTTGTCAAATAAATAACGATTTTTTTAAGTCATCAACAATTTTAAGACCTTCGTTAACTCATTATGAAACATACGACATTACCTTTCAAATGATACGTAATTGCCTGTATCGTAATAAGATCAGGCATTCCCAACTGATTGCGGTTTTTATTAAAGACTATATCCGATCATTCAAATGACTAAACGTCCTAAACTATTGCTGGTTTCCAAAATTCACCTAAGGATTAGATTTATACATATGTATGTATGTAAGGTTTTTGAGATATTGTTACGTTTAATTTTCGACCTTTCGCAATATCACGAGCATGCCCTAATCAATTTTAGTTTGTCCCGATTGGATTTTTTTATCGACATAAAATGAATTGAACTTTTGAGCTTCTCAAAAATTAACTTATATTTATAAAATTGTGTTGCACGTTTAATACTTGAGCTAACTTGTTTACTTACATTAAGCTAGGACAGAATTGGAAATCAGACCAGTCATTTCCGATTCATTTTTAAACGCAAAGTTCGAATCTGACTTCAGAATTTCCCTAGCATGTCCGGTTTTTGTGCCGCATATATATTTTTTTGGCGTATAAATATATACGGTATGTATATATGTATACGATATCCGATATGCATTTCTAGGCACAGTTCTGTGTTTAAACGATCTGTCCCCAAAATTTTGTTAATAAATACAGGATGTATAAATGCTCTTTAATTTTTTTTACAACTACAAATATATGTCAAGATCTGTATATTGATAACTACATACATACATATATTTTTTCCATATATGTAATTATGAGTTGTAAAAATTTCAAAGACATTTTACATTGAAATTTTGGCATATTTTTTTTTGTGTTATTCTTGGCAACAAAAATCTTGGAAAATATCTATGATATACATAAGATCTTTCGAAAACAGAACTTATACAATTTTCATACATTTCATTTTTAAACGGAAAACAAAGTTAACTTAAATATGAAAATAATTAAAATCTTCCTTAAGTTATAAAAGTTTTGTGAACTTGATAAATAAGGGGCCTATTATGGTTGTCAATAAAATCGACAATTTCAGTCAATTGCACGCATAAATTGTCCATCTTGTAAGTCAGGTCAATATTATTGCCAACTAATATGGCCCTAAATTCATTTACAAAATCAAGTTTCACAGTTTTTTTTAATTAAATATGGCTTATTTATAACGAAGGTGAAGTTTTTGATGTTTAGCTTTAAATAAGTAAGTTAAGCTTACTTTGGAACTTATTTTTGTCTACTGTTTAAGTTTTAAACTTTTTCCTATATGAAAAAACTAAGCTTTTTTTGCAAGAAGTTGCGGTTATTACATGATTAACTGCATGTCACTATACTGTATTTTCAATATCATTTGAACATATTTTGGGCTTATTATAAAGCTACACTGGCGCATAGATAAATATCAAACTTTACTAATCAAAACCACTCAAAATATTGTTTTTCACCAATGACTAGAAATATTACGTTTTCAAGTCATTGGTGAAACTTTATTTCCTTCCGGAGCATAGAACCTTCACAACTTATAACACGGTTTTGTATTAATTTTTTTATGGGAGCTTATGAAATGCCTTAAAACTTGGCACATCATATTTAAAATTTTAGTGCAGAATGAGAAAATCACAAACATGAAAATTAACATTCCTCTGATAGTGAAATGTTATACATGTAACTATCTCGAAAAACATCAGAAGAATCTATACCTTTACCCAATAATACGAAAGAAAAATATCCAAAAACAATCACTTGTAAAGTTTTGAAAATGATTAAGTAATAAGTCTAATGAGTATTTAGAAAGTTATTGAACCTTTTTCTGTTTACATCAATAAGTTCGTGACAAATCTCTGATAGTGGTAGAACTAGCAACAAAACTTACATAATCTATTTATTTATTTTAATAGTTTTGTGTTGTCACTAAAGACGAAGTCTGGCTGCTGAAGTCAGATGCCAAAATCCTATTTCCAGATCCGAAGTGGCGCAGGGGCATTAAATTTCAATTAAATATATAGTCGTAGTTTCGAACTTGTATTCCAGTGCCACTGAACATTTAGTTTTTAATTCAACTATACAGGAAAAGAAAATGAATAAAAAGTTCAATGCATTAGTCCCCACTCAGTTTTATGTTGCTAGCTCTGAGTTTATAAGGTTGAAATCTGATATAAACTGCGTATTGAAGAAGCATTAATAACTGTACTAATAGGATTTTATGCGTAAAAAGTTAAGAACAATATGTAGTTGTGCATATGGGCATCGTTCTGTTAAATGCTTCTGAGTACAAATACTCACATCAGAGAAATTAACTTTTAACATTTCATGCAAATTACTTAATAATATAGCACACCATACTTTGGACCTGTAGCGTTTCACATCCTTTATAAATAACTTATTTCAGGCAAAATTTCGACTTGAGACTTTTTACAGAACGATGACAGTATATGGAATCTTTTTGGCATATTTTCACTTTTATTGAATTACTTGTTTGTAATTTGTAAACGATATTATTACTTAATCGAACGGTGTTATATCACACTTTTGAAAGCAAGGTCATTTAAGGGCATTAAAATAATATAATATTTATTTGCGTTTAGTTTTTCTTTTAATCCTTATACGTTTCGGTGGGGTTCACACTAGAGTTTAACGTAGCAACAGGTGGAACTGTTACAGTTTGCTGCTGCGTTGTTGCAGCGGTTATCCTAGGCGTTGGCAATGCCTGACGTTGTCGAGTTGTAGGTGCTGCAGCTGATGAACTCTGTTGACGTCGACGTTTCTTCATAAATACAAAGGAGGAATTTAACATTTGTTGTTGCGCTTGTGCGGATGTACACACATTCCCGCTTAGCAATGTAACAACTGTATTGCTTCCTCCCGTCAAAAAATTAAATGATGCGTCAGAGTCTAGCCAGGGTAGTGCAAAATGCGAATTTGTATTTAATTTTGGGATCACTTCGCCAAACGCTTGAACTGGTAAATCATTCATGAAGCATACAGTTTGTATGGCATCAGGCTGCGGGTAAAAACTTAGCATCGGCTGTTGTTCCGGTGCATTTTGAAGCTCATCTTTGCAATGTCGGCGCTTTAATTTTTCAATACGTCGTTGTTCGCGTATTTGTTGCACATCCCATTTCTTGCGCCGCTTTTCATCTACTTCTAATTTAGCATGCCGTTTCAGAAATGTGTCATCTGAAAGGTCTTCAGTCCCTTCAATGCAATAAGAGACAGAAATATCATGTTCCGTCCATTTAGGTATCTCAAGCATTGGTGAATCGTCTTGTAGCGCGTTAATATCTTCCTTCATAAATTCATATTCGCAGACAAATTCTGCATCTTCCCATTCACGTGTGCAATACAACTGTGGGGTACTGATGTAGCCACAACGTCGCGATTTTGAATGGTGATGATGGTGAAGTGCTCTATTGGGATGTAAAGGTGGTGCTAGTGTATGCGGATGTTGTTTTCTGTCCTTTAGTGATGAATTGAGAGACGGGGATGAAATTGATGTTATGCGCTGCAAAGTAAGAACATTTTAAAATAAATTAACATCTTGAAAAATCTAGCCAAATAAGATATTTGCCTTGAAAAAGGCTAACAAGGTCGATTTTACACATGTTATTAAGGTCGAAAGCTAAAAAAGGCTAAGTTTTGAACTTTATCTACAGTTTTACAGACCTCGAATCAAAGGTTTTCGATTTAGCTCCTAAGCTCATAATTCTACAAAAAAAATTACTAGAGCAGACTTGAATAAGACAACAATCCTCACATTTTTGCTTCGACATTTACAAGGTGTTTGTCAAAGGATCAGAAATATTTTCATTCCTTCTTGAGTTAAACTTTCGTTATTTTATATGAAAAGTGCGCAATTGCTCTATACAATTTAAGTATTTTTACCTCATCTCTGTTGTAATTCGTCGCACGAACGACTGTTTTTATTTATTTATTTTTTAATATTAATGCTAAAAAAATTAATTATTTTAGAAAAAAAATATTTTTGGAATTCATACCGATAAAACGTTATGAAATCGTATCAACTATCTCACACAAAAATCGTAATACACATATTACAAATTGACATTTTATACTACTCTTATATGGTTTATGAGGTTATTTTGAGCTTACGTGAATACCTTCAATATAATGCTTGCAAACATCAATAGAATTATTAAAATTTAAATGGTCGGTACAATGTCCGGTTTAACTTTACTTTCAGTTAGTTGGAAATTTGTTTTCATAACATGCAGGTATGCTTTAATTCAGATTTAACTACTATGTAGTTTATTGTTCATACAGGGTGAACAAAATAAGGTTTTATTTGAATTCGTTTTTTACATGCAATTTAGCAGCACTTTAAATGAAGATTGTAATTAAACTTACAATTACAATAAAAATTCTACTCAAAAAATTATTAAGTCTAAGGACTGAGAAATTGCACATGCTAATACCATTCATTACGCAAAGCTACCATTGGTTTTAATTTTTTTTTAATTTCTACTTGAATGATGTCACAAGAAAAGTCTACAATTTCTTGAATATATTTATAACAACTGTAGCACACAATTTAAGAGTTGTAAGATGATCAGCTATTCCAAGCAATGCATATCTATAATCACATTTTTTATTTAAAAAAATCTCGGTTTGACTTTTACACTTTTCGATGCGGATATCTCAAAAACTAAACATTACAGAACAAATTAAAACATAAATTTTCATAAATGCATTTTTCATTTTAAGCTTTTAACAATTTACATTATTAGAATTTTGTATGAAAAACGGAAATTTTGAGTATTTAAGAAAACAATTATTGCTGAAGAATATAATTACTGTTTGGGGAAGTTAATCAGCTCAAAATTACTTATCAAAAATGTATGTTTTATGTCTGTCGATGAAAATTTTTGCAAAAATTCTTCTACTGTAATATTAATGATCGGCAATCTTTTCAAAAGATCTACACAATAATTTATTAAAACTATTAAATTTTTGATAAAAAATTAAAAACTATAAGAAAGTACAAATATTTTGACTATTCTAACTTTAGTTTTACCCTTAAATGCATTTTGTAGCCAAACGGCAACATACCATTCAAACCACCTCGAAGTCTTCCGTATGTAATCAATTCGTGCTGTTGTAAGGTTTTTACGTTTACGGACATGTATTCTATCGATGGCGACACTTTTTTTTTGGCGCGAAGTTAAAATATGAGTTATGCTTTGACAAAGAGAAAATTTGCGGAAGTTCGTTGGATGTCAGAATTACAGTTTTTTTTTTCGATGTGTAAAAAGTGATTTTCTAATAAAAAATAAAAGCTCTTATATTGTTCAATACAGTTACTAGTTTTGAGAAATTTTCTTAGGATATAAAGATATTAATATCTACTAAAAGGCATGGTGTTGGATATCCTCAACAGGTTTTTTTAAATAAAAAGATATTAAATGTTAAAAAAATTTTCACGTCTACCAAATATATTTTTTTCACCAAAAAAAAAAAGTCGTGTATTTAAGGGTTAAGAATTTTCCTCAAATTTCTGAATTGCGAACTTCTGAATCTTAACCTCTACAGCACTTTATTATTAGGAAAAAAGAAGACGTTTTAAACTGCGTTCTTGAGCCATCTAAGTCTTAGTTTTATGTGTTCCTCAACAAGATTTTACATATTTACAGCTCTTAATTAACTCAAACTCAAACGCGTACATATCTCAATATGCGAATAAACAACATTTGAATTAAACGTTTCGAATACTGTCCATTTTTTAAAATGTTTACCTGGTGTACATCCCCCATTGAATCACAACTAACAGACTCGTCCGAATGCATTTCCGGTGCATGTGAGAGCATTAAAGGCATCTGTTTTCCACCGCGGCTGGGCGTTGGTGGTGTTATACAAACTTTAACTGCACGCGGCTTTGACGTGGACTTTAAGGTTACCGAGCCAGATAAGGATTTACGTGGTTTAGCGCCTCGTGGCATCGTCAACGACATTAAAGTCAACGACTGTTTGCGCTGGTGTTTTAACATTTTGTCATCATTGCTATCTTCAGTTTCATCATCCTCTTCATCAACATCATCTTCATCAACCTCATCGCCAGTGGTTGTGTTAGCGATATTTTCTTTTTTATGTGTTTCATTTCTTTTTTTGATTGATTCCAACTCTAATTCTGAAGCCGAATCAGATGCAGTTGACGTTGGACTACGCAAACCCATTGTGTTAACTCTGTGAAGAATAATTTTACTTATCAATTTGCCGTTGCACTCGCCAATGATGTTGCCATTACCAGCAGCAGGTTTTTCAATAAAACTTAAATTTTCCTGAATTTTGTAATTTTTCTTTGTCGTTTTAATAATATCTTTCTTGATATCACCTTCTTCTTTTTCACATTTGAACTCATCGTTTATCAAAGGACGCATACCTAAATCGGCAGTAGATTCCATTTTGCATTGAATTTTCGCAAGCGGCGGTGGTGGAATGGTCGATACCTCACCTGCCAAGCCTATACGTTTTATTTGCCGCTGCAACTGCTTTTGTAGCTCTTGTACTTGAGCTTCGAGCTGACCATTCTTTGACCTTAAGTTTTCCGCCTCATCCCTTAAACTATTCAAAACCTTGTCCTTGGCCATTAACTGATCTGATTGCTCTTGTATGAGATCTAAATGAAGAATCAGCATAGCTTTCAATTGCTTGTTTTCTTTCAACAGTGCCATAACATCTTGTCCAGCGGCCACTGGAACACCGGCACCACCAGCGCCATTGCCACTCACATGATTTGCCCGTATGTAGTTTTTGCCTTCGCTGGTATGGCAATAAACGTGATCTAAATATTTGTTATTTGGTGTTTTATTGCATTTATTTTCCATTATTTTGTTTTTATTTCAATTTGTTTTGCTTTTTTATTTCGAAAAAAAAATTCAAAGAATTTCACAATTCTTGCTCTTTTGTTGTTTGTTTTGACTTTTATATTCGCTGTTTGTTCAATTCCTTTTTACACCCACTCTTTTTTAATTCACCACTGTTGACAGCTGTCATTTCTTGCAAAGTGCGTAATTTCCTTTCCACAGCATAGTTTTTACCAAATTTTTGCCAATGCAAAATATTTTACTCGAACTTTTCTTTAAAGAAATTTAATTATCTCTGTTTTTAACATATTTTTTATTATTTATACTATAAAAATTAGTTTTGGTTTAGTGCACTTTTAAATATTTTATTTAATTTTAACTTTAATAGACGTGGTTTTTATAACAAACTTTCAGTGCAAAATATTTCTTCAAGCGGCCACACGGCGTTTTATTTTCATTTTGTCAGTTTAACTTTTTTCACCACGACGAAGACGCTGCTAAAATTTATGTTGGTGCTCCTGTTTCAAACTCCCAATTAACCATATTACTGTTCACACGCAGCGTCTACTTGTAACGCCGACTAACTAGCTCACTGCTATTCAGGCACACACGAAAATGTCATTCAACCTGTATCTTTTCAGTTGTCTAAGCTAAAAAAAAAATTAATATTTATATATGCCTTGTTTTATTTTTCTTTCTATTTAATTATGTTCAATTGCAAAAGTTATTTTAGCCATGGTACAATTATCATGGAAGCAGAAATCTAAATGACTTCTTTATTTTAAGGGCAATCTTTTC
Source organism: Tricholauxania praeusta (assembly GCA_949775025.1). NCBI lineage: Eukaryota > Metazoa > Arthropoda > Insecta > Diptera > Lauxaniidae > Tricholauxania > Tricholauxania praeusta. The sequence goes on along the minus strand of OX459030.1, from coordinate 39,244,710 downwards.
AGTCATAATTTTTTCTATTTCTCAGCGATAAATTTTCTAGTGTCAATTTTGTGCTCACTACAAACGTATAGGAAAAACAGAAGAAAAATCGCACGTTGATTACTACGCTATTCACACACACTGAATTTGAGCGCCGGCGTATGACTTCGGAGTAGTTTTTTGTTGTGTGAATGCGAGCTATGTCGGAGTAGTAGTTCGGTATCTTAACGTCGGCGTGGTTCGTCGATGTACAAGTTCGCCATCGTGTGAATTACCTTGCTTACACGCAGCGTCGACTTGTAACACCGACTCACAAGTTCGCTCTTATTCAGGCATTTACAAACAGATACGTCGACGTTCATGTGCCATTCTTTGATGTCAAAACAAAAAATAAAAAAATTTTTTGCTACGACAAGTCTAAGATTAAGAAGAAAAATTAATAATAACAGATGTTTTCTCTTACTTTTCTTTTGTTTTCGTGCTTCGAAATTTATTTATCTTAAATTTTTAGATTTATCGTAGCTTAATGCTATTTTAGACATTTATTTTACTTAAATATTAATTTAAAGATTTTTGACATATGAGCGTCGATGCTCAATTCCATATTTACACAGCAGCGAACTTGTGCATCGACTCACCACGCCGACGTAGATATACCGAACTACCACTCCGACGTATCTCGCATTTACACAACAAAAAACTACTCCGAGTCATACGCCGACGCTCAAATTCGGTGTCAAAAATACAAATCAAATGTCAGAAATACTTAAATTAAATGTGTAAACATAATTGGGACGTGCGATTTATCTACAGTGTCAAATCGCATCAAAAAATAGAATTTTTTCTTTTTCTCTGCGATAAGTTTCCTAGCGTCAATTTTGTACTCACTACAAACATGTAGGAAAAACAGAAGAAAAATCGCGCGTCCCAATTCTGTTTGGACATTAAAGCATCGTTTTCATGTTAAAGCAGCTTAAAGCTGAGTTTTCATGTTATATTTCTTGATCTTCTACTATCCCATAACATAGAGGATATCACATGCTATAAAAATAACACATATATGTCTATGCACACTCGCATTCTCCAAGCGCATAAGGTTCTGCTCGAATGTTTTTTTTTCTTTGATAGTAGAAAAAAAATTTTTTCATACTTTAAAACATTAAAAAAATAATATAATATAATAAAATAAAATTTTTGTCTGCGAATAATTCGATGATTTGCGAGTTAAATCGGTCGTCCGATGCACAACTATTTGATTAATGTCAGTTTTACAACTCTTTTTGTTTTTAAAATCGGTCAGCTCCCATTCCCCATTCAGGGGTTCCCAACTTATAATCAGCATTCTGCTAACGAACATGGACATCACGCAACTCGTTTAAAAATTATCGATCTTTCGCACAGTGTATGCTTCTAAAAATTAAATTGTTTGCTTGCCTATGGTCTGACTGTCATGTAGTAGAAAAAAACGACTTCAGCAAATCAACTAAGAATTTAGATAATTCATACGATTTCAACAATTTTGTATGCATTTTGACGCAAGATTAGGGATGCCCATGGCAAAAAAACATCGATGTTTTTTTCGATGTGATATATCGAAATGTTAAATCGATGTTTTTAGATACATCAACAAGAAACATCGATGTTTTCGATATATCGCATGCAATTTGCATTTCATTACTTGGCACTGAAAGTTAAAAAGAAGCCAAGGAATAAATAAATTTATTTTTTATAATTTCCAATATTTATTTTCTAAGTCTAGCATAAACAAAATATTGTTCGCTCTCTTAGCTTGTAGTCTGCTTCTCTGCTGCGAGAGGAACTGCGTAGCCTTTGAAAAAAACCTTTCAGATGACACTGAGCTCACAACCACAGTTAAATATTTATGGGCAATGTTGTACAATTTCGGAAATTGTATTTCATAATGTGCCTATACTTCCAAACAGGCTTTCGAACCCTGTAAATTTTGGTTGCGGGTAGGGGTTCGGGTTCAGTGCATTTGAAAATAGTGGGTCCGGGTTCGGTTCGGTTTTCCGAAAACATAAGAAAAAAATTAAATAATTTCATTAAATTTTTATTTTAAAATGTTTAAAGAAATTATCAACTCGATAATTTATTAGGAGTAAACCGCCTTTCCTTTCACTTCGCCTGTTTTTTGAAGAACATATAAAGATTGTTTAATAAAAACAACTCTACATTCTTATTTTCCGAATGTACATTTCGGTGTATTTAGCACCATCATCAGCGGAATTTTTTATTGTTGAAAAATTGTTGAAAATTAACAGCACATTATTACAGCAAGAAATTATTAAACTCAATTAAAATAAAATACTTCGCAAACATACCAAAGTGAAAAAAAACGAATATTTGTAAAACTTCAAAATCAAAAGCTCAAATTTAAAATGTTATTTTATTTATTTTTAGAAAAAATTTTCATTTAAAGTCACAAGTAGAATATTCTCTAGTGATTCTTCGTAAATATGCACTCTTTGCAAAGCTAAAACAAACTCCAATCCAGAAAAAGCCCTCTCGACGCTGACTTGAGTTGCTGGAACAGCTAATATAACCTGAGCAGCTTCACACAATAGAGGTGCAGAGGGAGACATAGTTAAAATTGCAAAGTAAAAAATACATGAAAAGTTACATATAAATTTTTTTAATCTAATCTAAAAATTGGAATTCCAACGAGTTGGACAATCAAGCTCTGCTTTTTTTAAGCCAAATCTTTTTACCAAAGAAGCTTTAACGTCCGCTCCAGGCTTCTTAAAAAAACCTCTGCACCTACTAACATTAATACTTACTGTAGATATTGTATCATAAGCTGTCAGCTGGGAAGTATGAACTATGCACATAAAGTGAATTATATCGTTATATAAACTTAACAAGAGTTCTAATCCTTCTTCATTTGCATTTACTCCTTCTTCTTCATCTTCATTTTTTTCAAAAGGAAATTTATATTCATTTCTTAGGAGTTCAATGAAAATGGTGAAAGTAAATAAAAAGCAAAAATAAAAACAACAAATAATAATCTTGCTTAAAGCAAAAACATTCTGTGAAATATGAGATTTGAAATTTTAAAAACTTCTGTAAAATATGTAATTTGAATTTCTAAGCGCCATAAAAATTGAGCCTTAACTGAATTTTTGAATGGGTTTGGGTTCGAGTTCACATAATGTAAAAAAAAACATTGTTCTGGAGCGAGTTCAGGGTTCGGGTTCGTTTCGAAACCCTGCTTTCAAAGGGTTTTCATTAAATCGTTTTACTGGAGTCCTCAAATAAACTCATCTGAAAGACTTTCGTCAGATTTATTGGTTTTCCAATTTCGCTGCACAAGTTTATGGTGATCTGTCCAGATGTTAAAATATGACTGAAAAAAGTGTTCTGAACCGTCAGAGTCAGATTCCGCTCCTACAGCCTTCACGCTTTCTTCATCAAATCTTTAATTTTAATTAAGGCACTAGAGCAAGCCATCGGGTCTACGAAATGAAGTTTTTTGAAACATATATATCGATATATCGGACAAATACATCGATTTTATGTATCAATATTGAGTGCTTTAATATATCGGATTCATTCGATATATTAAAGGCTTACATCGATGTTATATCGAAAATCGATGTATATCGGGCATCACTACGCAAGATCCGTACGATCCAAAATCAAGCCCTTACACATGCGATTTTCCATGCGATTGAACAATAATAATTAAATTTTATTTAAGAAATAGAATTGGTTTGAATTAGAAGAAAAACTCAAGTTTGGAGTAGAAAAGTGAGTAAAAAACTCAAAGTGAAGTTACAGACCACGCGTTGAAATAAATTTCAACTTATTTAGATTGACTAAAATGATGTTTGTTATATTTCAGACTTAAAGTACAAAACGGTCATAAAACGTTAATTGGTTGTGTTTAATAATTTTCTAGTTTTTGAGTTTCTTATAAATTCAAATGGCATCAATATTTGGCGATGATGGTGTGGACGATTTGTTAAATGAAAATATTAACCAAAGTGATGAGTTACCTAGTGGGGACGAAGATGGAACTTCTGCAAATAATGAGAAGCAGGACGGTGAAAATTTATTTGTTGAAGACGCTGCTGGCTTAGATGAAAATAAACAACCTATTAAAATTGAGCCCAAAAAACGCTCCGTTCGTAATCCACGGCCAAAACTCACGGTTGAAACACTAAGCGGCCAACGGGGCATACAAACAATCGAGGATTACTTTAAAGACATCAAATTCACAGGAAAAGGACACGAAAAACATGATTTAGACGAAGTTATGCGGCGCCTTCAGCACTGGGGACATCGTATGTACCCAACCTACAAATTTCACGATATTCTGGCAAATATTGAGCGTTTGGGTAAAAAGAAACCACTGCAGGTGCATATGTCCCGATATCGCTTGGGAATGTTGGAGAATCTAAAATTAACCGAAGACAAGGACATATACGATGAAGATGATGGCATTCAAGGAGGAACCGATGAACCTTTCGATGAATTTGATGCTTTGCTGGGTGAGCAAATCGCAATTTCGAAATTGGCCCCACGAACACCGGCCGGAAATAGTAGTCATCGACAAACTGGTACATATGGAAGCAGTAGAAGCAGTTTAGATGTGTCAATGGCTAGCAGCGCACTTGCAACACCTTCATTTGCACGTGAAAACGCTGTGATGTCAACACCATGTTCCGAAATGCATGTGCTTAATGATACAAGTGATTTGGCGCTACCACTACCTCTCTCACAACCTAGTACACCGGTGCCTCCGGCAAAAAAGCTAACAGCAGAGCAGTTAGAGACAATTGCCGAAAATCGTCGATTAGCTCAAGAACGATTGCGAGCGAAACAAAAGCAAAAAGGACTAGAGCCAAATGTATGAAATAATATCTTTATAAATTTTAAGTTAACTACATTAAATGACGCAGTAATTAAAGATTGAAAAAAACTAACATGTAGTCTATTTTTGTGATAAAAGCTGCGATCGGGGTTAAAAAATTTGTCTTGTGCGATAATATTTTTCGACTTCCTGAGACTATGCTGTGGGCTGTTTGTTTTTAAAAATAACATGTAAACATCGTAGACCAAACTTGTAGATAGTTTGTAAACTCGGTCCCCGAAATATTAGAACCCGTCTTTCGGGTTACATGACACACTCATGACCTTCCAGCTTTAAGTGAAAAGGAAATTGTTTCTGCCTAGCTTTTCTTTGGAACTTAAAGCATCATTTGAAAACAAACAAATTTAAATTTTTCTTAAAAATTTTACTTACTATGTATTTAGTTTTAAGTATCATAACAATTTGAGTGGTAATTGCTGCATAAATGGCCAACTTTTTTATCGCATATGATGGGGAACTTAAGTTTACAACATTTGTAGATAATTGTATAAGGCTCCAAACTCTTCAAATTTCGGAACTGCGCTAAAATTTCTGGGTTGTTTGCAATATTCAGCATAAATGTGTAGACTTTTCTCGTCAACAGTAGGTGGCTTAACACTTAAATATGAATCTGTTCCGTAATCATTAAGCGGTTTTAAGTTAATACTTCGCAATAATTTGTTTTTGTCAGTATCGCGTTGTGCTAAAGCGGATGATGCGTACAAACCGTTAGACAATTTAGCCATTTGAACGTAATTTCTATAAATATTCATATTCACTTCAGAAGGATTGTTTATACTACAGCCATATACTTGCTTCATTGATGGTAGCAGTGACTCTAAAGTTACTTTTTGCTGCTCTTGATTTTTCTGTACCTGATTAGTATCACATTCGGTAAATCCGCTTAGCTCTTCATCGGTTGTAGAGTCCTCACCTTCTGAAGAACTCGAAGAATTGCTGTTCATTGAACTAGTCGAACTATGCCCCGTCAAAGATGGATTCTTTCTTGTCTTACGCTCTTGTGTTTGTCGCTGGAATGGGCTATAATTAGTGCGGAATGTAGGCATATAACGCATGGCTAACTGGCTTATTTCGAAGGCGATATGTTCGTTTAATTCGGTCCATTTGAAAGACTGATGGTAGTTAGAGTATGCATCAATCATTTCAAGATCTTTAGTATGGACACGAAATAGTTCTTTGACTATTTTATTTGAATCTGCACAAGAATATGGTAAACAAGATCGAACTTTTGGCCGTACCCAATCTGTAAGAAGTTGATCTCCGTGGCGTGGAGATAGAGGTTTGTAAGCGTTGTGCATATAGTAGTCCGTTTGAAGTTCCCAAATAGGCTGATTTTCTGAAAGATTAAAAAATTTTATTTTGATATTTGTATTTCCAAAAGTTAAAATACATGCTTACGTTTTGAATGACTTTTGCTTGGAATGTAATAACCCAAAAATAAATTAATACTATGTTGCTTTTCAGTATCGCTAAACGTGTTGCTATAATATCGACTTAGTGTCTGCATAATATCATTACCCTGAGAGGCCCATGCAGCTGTCTTACGATAAGTTTTTATACGATGTACAAGCTGTGATCCTCCATACTGCAATGCCAAAGTATCACCATGCTCTTCGTACAGATTTTCCAACATCGTTACACAATCTGAATCAAATTCTAATTTTGCTGACTTTATGAAACCCAATCGCTCGAGCTGATGCCCTAAGGCACACTTTCCTATTGCGAACTGCGCCGTATTCGTACGATCCAAACAGTCCACACAATTAACACGTACAATGCCAGTTTGAAAGGTAAGCTTACTCCCACACGCTTTAAAGAACATACCAGTTTGCTGCACAACATTTTCCGATATGTCTGCCAACATTTCCATAACATTGCCACCGCCACGGCTTTTGCGTGCCATATCAAAATGTATGTACTTCATACGATGATGTGGAGGAAGAAATTGATTTAAGTAACGAATACTATTAACAAGCTCCCTCGAAATGATAGATTCGTGTTTACGTTTCTCATGCTTTTTCACAAGGTTAAGCATTATTACCGGAGACCCATAGTGAAAAAGCAAACGTTCAAAATGACGGGATGGTGTTTGCGCAAGGGGATCGGAAATATCGAGTTGAATGGGTGGCTTCGGTACCATTTTACTAATGTCCTGTAAATAAAGATGAAATTGAAAATTATTTTATATGTTATTCAGTTTTACTTACTTGCGACCAATGCGAAGGTATAGATCCTCTCATTTGTGTAAATGAACACATGCGATGACCATCTGTAAGGATTTGCTCTGTTTCTACTTCATTGGCAACATCGCCTTGAAAATTAGCGCCACGCTTAAGAAAACGTGTTCCAGCGAATCGTGTACTGCGTCTAGCAATCAGACAAACATTAACATGCCTGCCGAACAGACTGATGCAGGATTGACTCACATATCCATGGGTAACCTCTAGCAGCCAGTCTCTAAGCATAATAGACTGCATTGGTTTCAGCAGATATGCATTCCAAATGAAACGCGTTCTCGAGTTACTTCGAAAAGCATAATCGACACGCTCATTGGCATCCTGCACATTATTCGTTAATTTATTCCAGTCGGGCAGTGGTTCATCGTTTTCAATATCAACTCCTGCACCGACAAATCTCGGTGCGGTCTCGTTATACTGCAGCGTACGCGTCAAATCATACGAATAGCTAAAATAGAAATTGCTTCGCAAATCAATGTTTTGGAACATTCGCTTATAACGCTCTTCAAAGGGATGTGGCGCCTTCAAAAAAGTTTCATTTACCCGCACCATTACAGTGTCCTTGATAGTGTAGACGAGGTGCATACCAATAAATGCGCAACACTTTCGCTTTGTCACTAATATTAAATAGAAGCCTTCTAGAAAACGCACAAAGCCCAGAACTCCATAGGCTGATATTACCTTTGGTGAGCTACTGCTCAGACTGCTAAGAAAGCGTCTGATTTCTAAAGCATTTAGTTCATTGGGATTTTCATCGATCACAAGTCTGTCGTGGTGTGTCCGATCTATCGTCAGTAATCGAAATCGTGATTCTCTGTTGTTGCTTCCGACAAGGAAGAGGCGCTGCAATAGTGTAGAAAAATAAAGTTAAACAAAAATGATTTATATCTGCACTATGAAATATACCGTTTTTGTTTCATAGAGTACAACTTTTTGTATTGCACTAATTAATGGATGAAATATTATATTAGGATTGTTATTATTCATTTTTTACAATGTATTTAGTAAATAATTAGTATATTTATTATATTTTGATGCATCAGATGATTAACAGCTGATAACTTCAAGAAAAAACGTAATTGTATGACAGCCATAGTCAGTGTTGCCACTGAGAAATTTATTTTCCTACCAAAATTTTCTCGAAAACCTACCAAAATCGTTTGTAACCTACCAAAACTTTACAAATTAAAAAAAAAATCTTTTTGCAGCATTGAATTCGTTTATTAACATTTAATGCTGTTTAAAATACATATTCTTGTATGTCGTCGTTTAAAATGCTTAACCGCATATAGCACAAATTTTCTGTTGCTAAATCGTTCACATCAAAAGTCGGGCAAGTGTGCGCAAAAAGTTACCACATGACATGACACATGCAGCGTACAATTAAGCGATGAACGTTAGAAGAAAGAAAAATAGTAATTAAAATCATTTTGAAGGTAAAACCGATCGCAAAGTTACAAATTTTGCCAGCGGTTCACGGTATTATTAAATGATTTAAAGAGGACAAAAGGATTTCAAATAAACAACGAACGGTGGCAAAAAAAAAAACGTTTATCTCGAGAGACGAAAAATGTACCATCCGAGAAATTTTAAAAATCCATTCATATCATCAACTCAAAAACTTACTTTACTCCTTTTGGAGCATGATAAACACACCCTAAGTGATCGGGGTTCTGAAAAAGAGCCATATTTTAGCCTGACAATAACCGTATACTTACAGTCCGTTTTTAAAATGCTATTTATTAAAGCCCACAAATTCAAATTTATTTTTCCGGAAATATTTTTTCTAATTATGTCATCTTATGTACATAAAAAAAGTTTAGTTCTTAGAACTTAAGACCTTTTTTAGCGACCCGATTTTGATCACAGCTGCGATCAAAAAAATTATGTTATTAATAGCGCTAGTAACTTATGTTTCTCATACGCCGGGTCTGAGCACACATGCAACAATTTAGATGTGCGATCAGTCGCAACACTATTTCGTCACATTGTACATGCACATGCGTATTCCCTAAACGTAATTTGTATGCAAGAAAACAGAGACCATACCCACTTGTTGAAGATAGGGTTGGTAAAAGCTTATTTCCAGATGTAAATATTTGCTTCCTGATTCGAAAAACTTCACGAAGAAATTTCAATTTTCATAAAAATTTATCCTAAATCCTACCAAAATCAGATTTAACCTACCAACCTACCAAGAGGAAAAAAACCTACCCGATTTGGTAGTAAACTACCAAAAACGGCAACGCTGGCCATAGTTCAATTATAACGATTCATGCAAGCTGTCAACCAAATCCGTAAAAGTAGTCCACTTATCTACTATTATTAAACGAGCTAAAATTGTATATTTATATATTTATTTACATATGACTGAACTTTATTTCGAAAACGGCTGCAGCGATTTTGATATAACTTCGGGATTTCGTTCATATGTGAACAAAATTAAGGACTAGTTTTAAAGTTTTTCAACTTTCGGCTTAAGTTTACTTTAGCTGACATTCTCCAAATCAATTTCTTTTTTTAGGGGTGATAGAGGGTGAAAAATAAAAAAATATAAAAATTTCAAAAAAAGTCGCTCGGATCTAGTATCGGAGATATAGACATCGGAAGTTGTGGATATAGCTTTTGGAAAAATGGTTATAAGTTGGGAACCCCTGATTGGATTTCAAAAAAATGGGTGTCATAAGATAGATAATTTAATGGCCTACAATAATGGTGAGTGAAATTTTGAAATTTGACCTATATTTTTGGAGATATTACGATTTTTGTGAAATTTCGACCAATTTTTTTTTGATAAAACATTTTTTTTTCCAAAAAATGTGTTAATGACCTGAAACTTTTTTAGCATTTTAAGAAAGCTTATTTTATTCCCTTTAAAATGGTATATGGCTTGTTTTAAATTTTTGCGTATTTACCCCCTTTTTTGCCGGAAAATAAAAAAAAATATGCAATAAATTCTTATGAAAAGTCTCTATTTATGGACAAAAACAATAAAAAACCAACAACAACAACAACAACAATTATTGTAAAACCATTTTCATTTTAAAACTTAAAAATTTTTATTAAAAATCGCGCGCGCGATTTTTAATAAAAATTTTTCGCCTGCGGCGCTCTTTTCCCTTCAACATAACCTCACATTTTAAAAAATTTTTCATTTATATGATAACCATATTATTTTATTATGAGAATCGTTTAAATAATAATAGTTGTAGGTGTACTAATCGTTGTTGTTGTTGTTTTCCACTGTTTTTGCCCACAAAAACATAGTTTTCATAAGAATTCATTGAATATTATTTTTTGTTTTTCTTTAAAAAGGGGCTAAATTCGCAAAAATTTACAGCAAACTATATACCATTTGAAAGGGAATAAAATAAGCTTTCTGATAATGTTAAAAAAGTTTTAGGTCATTAACACATTTTTTGAAAAAAAAAATGTTTTTTCAAAAATAAATTGGTCGAAATTTCACAAAAATCGTAATATCTCCAAAAATATGGGTCGAATTTCAAAACTTTACTCACCATTATTGTAGGCCATTAAATTATCTATCTTATGACACCCATTTTTTTTAAATCCATTCAGGGGTTCCCAACTTATAATCATTTTTATAAAAGATATATCCGGAACTTCCGATGTCTATATCTCCGATACTAGATCCGAGCGACTTTTTTTGATAATTTTATATTTTTTTGTTTTTAACCCCCTTTTAGGAAAAAAAAAATAAATAAAATTGGACAATGTCAGCTAAAGTAAACCTGTTCCCAACTTTCTAACAGGGGCGTGGCACAGCACTAAATTTTAATTTTTATTTCGTGATAACTCGCAAACCATTTAAGGTATTGCAACGAAATTTGGTAGACGGATGCAGATCATAAATATCTTAAATGCTATCAAAAGTGGGCGGAATCGGAACAGTGGGCGTGCCATATTTCAATAATTGAAAACTTTGATTCGATATTACTCGAAAACGGACCGACGATTTTCATAAAAATTTTAGAGTTAATACCGCTGAATGAGGTAATTATAACAAGCTATGCCACTATACTGGCAAAACTCGTTGAAAGGCATGGCACAGCCCACAATATTTATAAACGTTATAATAAGAGAATTAACAACGCAACCGTTATGAAATTTGACATGTCAAATATACTGGCTATTGGGTATCTTGTAACCAAAAGTGGGCGAAACGGCACCTGTGGGCGTGGCACCTTCCATACATGCAAAAAATGTTAAGTGTTATATTTAGTGTGCTATGGGCGTAATTTTTTTAGAATTTGGTGTAGAGATGTCGGTTACTATAAGCTTTGAAACTAAATGGATTTCGATGGGATTGTATCAGTGGGCGTGGCACCTCCCCTACATGCAAAAAATGTTAAGTGTTATATTTAGTGTGCTATGGGCGTAATTTTTTTAAAATTTGGTCTAGAGATGTCAGTTACCATAAGCTTTGAAACTAAATGGATTTCGACGGGATTGCATTTGTGGGCGTGGCACTTCCCATACAAGCAAAAAATGTTTAAGGCTACATTTAGTGTGCTCTTGGAGTCAAATTTTTTAAATTTGGTGTAGAAGTGTCGGTTACCATAAGCTTTGAAATTAAATGAAAATCAACGAGATTGCATCAGTGGGTGTGGCACCTCCCATATAAGCAAAACACTTTAAAAGTTTATATTTAGTGTACTATCGGAGTAATATTCTTTAACTTTGGTGTAGAGGTGTCGGTTACTATAAGCTTTGAAATTATATGAATTTTGATGGGATTTCATTAGTGGGCGTGGCACCTCCCATACAAACTTATAACGTTGATGCCATATTTAGCAAACTAAAGGAGTGATCCTAATAAAATTTGGTCTTAATATATTCAGCCTCATTCAAAGAGTTTTTCAACGTCTTTCAACTGTTTCATTATTTTTCAACCTCTTTCAACTTGTCTCAACGATTTTCTACATTTTTCAAATATTTTCAACGGTCTCAATATTTGTTTGACTTTTTCAACCTCATTCAACTTTTTTCGAGTTCAACTTCTTCTTCTTTCAACTGTTTCAACAATTTTCAATCTCTTTCAACTTTTCTCAACATTTCCCAAATTTGTCTGACTTTTTCAACCTCTTTCAACTTTTCTCAACATTTTCCATATTCAAAATTTTTCAACCTCTTTCAACTTTTCTCAACATTTTCCATATTTTTTCGAATTTTCCAACCTTATTCAACTTTTTTCGAGTTATTTAAACTCTTTCAACTTTTACAATATTTTTAAATTTTTTCAACTTTTTTCAACACGTTACATATTTTTTGGACTTTTTCAACCACATTCAAGTTTTTTCGGCTTTTCAACCTCATTCATCTTTATCCGAGACTTTCAACTTTTTTCGAGCTTTCAATCTCTTTCAACGTTTTCAACACTAATATACTATCGAGTTTATCAAACTTTTTCACCTGCTTCATCCCCTCTCATTGTTTTTCAACATTTTTCATATATAATCAACTTCTTTCAAATTTTTTTAACTTGTTTTCGGCTTTTCAACCATATTCAATATTTTTTAAATATTTCCGACTTCTCATTCAATTGCATTACATTTTTTCGACTTTTTCAACCTGAAAACGAAAAACCGAACTTTGGTCGGTCTTCTGGTACTTATCAAATTAAATGTTACATATTTTTGATAAAAAAGTTTTTTTAAATTTTTGTTGTAAGTTTACTTTAGCTTCTATTCGTTAATTTTTATTAAATCCAACTTTTTTGTGTGCTTTTCAATTCTAAAAATAAATATTAATCAAAAAGTGTCGCTTGGATCTGATTTCAGAGATATAGCCATCGGAAGCTGCGGATGTAACTCTTATTATAATCATAAGTTGAGGGCTTACTTTAGTACAAATCCTCCAATTTTTTTACGGTTTTAAGAAAAAGCAGCGCTATAAAAATAAAAAATAAGTATGCAACAAAGGGGGTTGGACGGATCTAGTTTCGGAGATATAGCATCGGAAGTTGTTATATAGCTTTTATAAAAATCATTATAAGTTGGAAAACCCTGTATAAATATCCATAATATTGGTATCATATGAAGGTAATTGAATAAGGTATAAAATCGGCATATAAACATTTAAAATTTGTTGTACAGTTTTCGATATATAACGATTTTTGTAAAATTTTGACCCTTTTTTTCTAAAAAACGTTAGTTTTTCCAAACAAATTTACAATTAGCATGTAACTTTTTTAGCACCATATGAAAGCTCAATTCATTAGCTTTAAAATGGTCTATCAGATGTACCAATTTTTTTTTAAATCAACCCATTTTTTACCGGAATGTAAAAAAAAAAATTAATAAATTTTTTTTAAATATATTTATTGACAGCTAAAACTACAGTGACATAGACAACAACAACAACGATACAACAATAATGACAACAACAACAACAAAGACAACTGAGAAGCGGTTGAAGGCCGCCCACTCATCCTTACTCTTATTTAAAAGTACTGTGACTAGTAAACCAGGTGTTGGATACATCATAGACTGATCCGCGGCCGAAAGCCGCCACGAAGTCGGTTGTTGTCGTTGTTTAAGTCGTTATTGTTGTAGCTGTCCATTAATAGTTTTCATAAGTAGTTTTCAAAAAAATTTTGTTAATTAATATTTCTACATTCCGGTAAAAAATGGGTCAATATAAAAAAATTTGGCACATCTGATACACCATTTGCTAATCATAATTTTGTTTGTAAAAATTAACGTTTCTCAGAAAAAAAAGCGTCAAAATTTTACAAAAATCGTTATATCTCAAAAACTGTACAACAAATTTTAAATGATTATGTTCCAATCTTATGCCTTATTCAATTACCTTTCATATGATACCAATATTTTGGATAAACAGGGTTTTCCAACTTATACTGATTTTTATAAAAACTATATCCGCAACTTCCGATAGCTATATAGTATCTCCGAAACTAGATCCGTCCGACCCTTTTTTTTTGCATATTTATTTTTATTTTTATAGCGCTACTTTCCCTAAAAAATTAAAAAATTTAGGGCATTTGTACTGAAGTAAATCTGTTCCAAGTTGAGAATCCCTGAGTGGATATAAAACATATGGGGGTCATAAGAAAAATAATATAATGACCTATGAGTGAACGCATTTTTCAAATTTAACCTATAGTTTTGAAGATACATCGATTTTTCTGAAATTTTGATCATTTTATGCATTTAGGAAAGTAAGAAAGAATTATTTCTCATGGCTTACACAAGGAAATTATGTGAAAAAAATTCCTGTCCATTCTCCTTTTGTGATTTTTTTTTGCGTTTTCGACAAGCGTCAACTTCTGTATCTCGATCTTTTCGTTTTTTCCCTTTAACCAACAAACAAGAAGAATGTTCGAGTTTCTGTGTGTAAATGCTGAATTACAATTTTGATATTGAGCTATCAGTTCGAATTTATTATAGCTTAACAAAATAAAAACTTAAAAACACAGAACTAAACTGTGTCCTGTGTGATACGTTTTCTGTGCCGTCTCCACAGTTCACAAAAAATGCCCTGCCCACTCTGCGTTGCTACGTCTTCAATGTGTATTGGACCTTAGAATGGCTGCCATACAATCAAAAAAAACTTAAAAGATAATTTCTTAATTTACTCAGCACTAATATTTAGTTGACGTGAGATTTTTACTGACTCCCCCTCCCCTTTGGTGAGATTTTGCCAGATTTTAGCCAGCACATTGGCCAGTGTCCACAGAGAAGTGCATTTTAAACGTCTATCTGTAGCATCTAAAAATGTTACCACCTACTACCTACACCAAGCGCCTATTCTGGTTCCAGCAGCGCGGTTTTTTTTATTGCTTTGCAGCTGCTGCTACCCCGATTGTGCATTGAGCATTATTTTCCAAAAAGGTCGCTTACCGTTTGCGCACTTTTATAACTTCGGAACAAAACCTCAGCAATTTGACACTTCACTTTTGGAAATAATATCGAGTGAAATTTGTTTTTTTTTATGGAAAACAATATAATCATTAAATAAATTAATTTCAACTGATATATGGGTGTTCGTTGTTAAAGTAAATCAACATCTCAATCAATATTCAAGGCTACGAATAGGCAAACGACGGAATTAAATCATCTCAACCAGACTAATATCAACTACTGTGAAAACTGAGTAAATTGTAAAGTGGGAGTGCAGCAGTATGCATTATTGAATGGCAGAAAAATTTGAATAGAAAATGCCCGAAAACTATTCGCGCGATGATCGCGCCACGTCTACACCACCTAAGGCCAGCGGAAATATTTTTGGGCAACGAAAAGATGACATTTACAAGCGATTGCAACGCAGTACTGCTCAATGTCGTTTGAAATACAGTGGTCGCAAGGAACTTGCAGCAGAGAATGACGAAATTGTAGCTGAGTTGTGTGAGGCATTGGAAGATACTGTAACGTATGGGCTTCGTCAACAACATCCAGCAAGTGTGACAGCTGCAAGTCTATTTCAAAATATGCACGAAATCGTAACAGGTAAACGTTAGATAACTTTTGCAGGCGTTCTGTTTTATCCTTTCCCTATCTTGGTTCCAGAGCAAAATTAAATTAAATTGGTTGATATTAATTTAATTTGGAAAACAACTTCATGGCTGCTAAGCGGTAGGCAAAATAGTTTGATAGGCTTTTATATAATACACTTGACAAACTTATAACCAGAGGGGTAAAAGTGCAGAATTCTAATTTTTACTCAGAACTGGTTAAATTGTAAATTAAAAATGCCACCAAAAAGTTATCAATGATATTGTAAACCAATTGAATGTACTTTTGCTGCTATATACATATGAAAAAATAAACCAATCAACTAGAATAAGTACTGCTACTAAAAAAAACCTAACTTTATTTTACTGAGATATACTTTGGATATACTTGTTCCCCTCTGGTTTTAAGTCCGTCAATTGTGCGTCCTCACTAAGAGTACACTAGCCGAGTATGATCGCTTTTTTATAAGCTATATGTTAACATCGAAAAAGGGGAATGATTCTTATATCATTCGAAAGCTACTGTTCCATAGATGTGCATAAAAAAATAATAATTTATGCATTAGGGTGTTTATTTTGAAAATTTTGTAGATGTATTTTTTGCCTACATGCCACGGTACGGACATTTATAGTGCATTACAACTTTGAAAGTATAGGCAATCTACTATTTGTCGTAAGATTCATTATGATTTTAAAGAAAAAAAAAATATAAATAAATAGCTGGAACCATCAGGTTAAAATTTATCCTGCATGCTGTGGCGCTCGGACAACATTAACATAAAAAACAAACAGCTATTAAGTTACAGTTAGTTTCCAATCTAAGCTTAAGTAGATCTTTTGACAAGGTAATGTTCTAAACTTCATAATTGTTAACCAGACTTTAAGCTACTAAACGGTTGATAAGATAATTGATTTAATAATATTATAATTTTATGACCCCAATATTTATTAAATAAATAATCTTAGACGTTCCTTTTAAGAAGGAAGTTTTTAAAACTCAAGTAAATTTAAACCTTTAAATCAAGTACAAGTATCAATACCATTTTACCGGATTCAATATCTTAATAATTTTATTAACTCCAATAATATTACCATACTTTAATATTTAAAAATTCCTTACCTTCAAGCCGTCCATTAGTTCAGCTTTAAAAGCATATTTATCTGTTAGAAGGGTTTCATCGCCCACTTAAAAACAAATACCTTTCCTCAGGTTTCAACCTATCTCCAGTCAAAAATTCCTCAAAATCGGTTCATAAGTTAAGCTGTGGAAACATATTTTCTGATTGAAGGCGTGGCACTGCCCTTTAAAAGCACATAGCTTTCTTCGGGGTTCAATATATCTCTGTACCAAATTCGACCAAAATAGGTTTATTAGCTATGTAGCATAAACGTATTTTCCTGTTAGGGCGTGGCACCGCCCACTAAAAACAAATATCTTTGCTCATGAATCGAATTTAATCAAAATCGGTATTGAGGCTCAGTCGTAACAGCGTTTATTCCCATTAGGGGCGGTGCCTTACCCACCTAAAAACAAAATTCCTTCCTTCCTTACGGTTCAATCTATCTCCATACCAAATTTCATCTTTGTTTCCTGTTATTTTCATTTTTCCGAACGCGCTGTGTTCAACTCCCTCGTAATTGCAGGGAAGTGGCTATGAAATAATAAAAAAAAACATGAATCGATCTGCTCTTTGCAATAGTGCCCTCAGATTTTGCTCAAAACATTTTTCATGTTGCAAAATTATTTCGCAGTTCGAGAAGTTTCTCTGAAATTCGCTACAATTCGAAAGAACAACTCTTCAGCAACACCTCTATAAATTTTCAAAGTGGGGAGCAGAAAATGTGTAAATGGCAAGCGAATAAAGACGGCGGCATCTTATTTATGTATGCATTAGTACTCGACTCTTATTTACCTTAGCTTGTCTTTTTGTTTAATCTAGCGAGTGTCGAGTGCGATCATCAAAAAACAGATCAAAATCTGTCGACTCATGTTTTTCTATTATTTTTTAGTCACTTCCCTGCGATTACGAGCGATTTCAACATAGCGCGCTGAGGTGAAAATAGTGCAGCGCGCATCAAGTCGCCCGCTCCCAATGGACGCACTCATATATTTATTGACATTATTTTTAGCTTGGGTAAACTTTTTTTTCAATTACTATCATTGAACATACACTAATTTAAATTTTATTTTATTTTAGGAAACATTGGCGGTAGTCCCTCCAATGATACCACATTTTGGGATTTCTGTCAGTTACACCTTACAGCACATGAACGCGAACGTTATTTAAATTTAAAACATGTTTGGACAAAATGTGGACGCGGTAAGGCTTTTATACGAGCTACACTTAACGAACATTCATTACAAAGATACCTGTTAACTTGGTTGAGCGTCGAAGACCAACTACAACGATACTACTCACCATGGTCACTACTAATGGATACTGAAATAAACCAAGAATTATCCAAAATTGTGGGTAGCCTTAATGATGTACTTTTTGCTCTTACTGTGGATAGCTTAGAATTAAACGCCAACACACGTAGCGCTGTTGCTGGTTCCGCAATTTTACGAAAAGAGGAGCCTGTCATATTTGCACCCACTCCAATACCTGTAACAACCGTAAAGAGCAAGCGAAGAGTTGAACGTCCCATAGCAACAGCGAATTCAACAGAAGATTTACTGACAACCTTAAGAGAAGTATCACAAACTGAAGTGCAACAATCAAATCCGTCAATTCTTGTTGCATCTGCAATGGAGGAACTTGCAATTGATACAGATGAAAATTTGTTACTGCCGCCACCTGATCCAATTGAGCCAGAACTCGAATTTCTTAAAGAACCACTACCCGATTTTCCTTTTGAATATCAAAGTAGCCAACAAATAACATATGGTAATGTTGCCGCAGCTGTTCATAACAATACAGCCACTACTGCGTTCGAGGCTGACGATAAAAGCGAAACCTCATCTCAATATAGTAAATCATCATCTGCCATTTCAGTTTCGCATGCAAATTGTGCGAGTAACAATGCGGTGCTTGAAGAAAAACTACATGAAATGAGCGAGCGTTGCGCGTTATTGGAAACACGTGTAGCACAGCTCTGCCTAGAGAACCGGCAGTTGGTGCGCAGACTTACGCAGCACTTCCAGGAATCTGGGATAGATCCGTCTTCCTCACTAACAGCTAATTTTTTAATAACCATTCCACATGTAAAACTCTTGAAATCTCAACGCGGTGGATCATTCTACAGTTACGAAGTTCATATAACAATGCGTCAACATCTAGAGCATTGGTTGCTACATAGACGATATCGTGATTTCAATAAGCTACATAAATCTTTGTTGAAAACACACCCATCCGTTGCAGTGGTTGAATTTCCACCTAAAAAACATTTCGGAAATATGAATTTAGTATTTGTGGAAGAACGACGACAGCAGTTGCAAATATATTTATTAAATTTAGTTGAAATGCTACCACAAGTTGAGGCTTGTAAGTCGAAATCGGAGTTACAAAAAGCTTTTCCATTCTTCCGTGAGCGGTAGCATTGTGCAAAACTTATAGCTGATATTACAATAAATTAATTTTAAAGGTATTACGAGTCCAATATGACAGTTAAGGGCTTATTTTTTTGTTTTGTATTTATGCATTTGGTTTTTATTATTAATAAAAGGGTGTAGAATGTTTTCTTCGTTCAAAAAACGGTTTTTATTTAATGTCCTTGAGAAATGGTACCCAAGTAGCATTACAATACTACTGTGCAATAATTACTATTAAAATTGCTTTAAAATATTTTCTAAATCTGCTTTAGAAACGTTTATACAGCCAAAATAAATGTTGAGAAGCACAGCTTCGTTTTTATTTTCTTTACTTATTAATTGAGGAGTGGGCGAACAGAACGGCACATTTCCATATTCGATCGTTTTGAGTTTTTTGATGGATTCGTGTTCATTACACCAAACTTCAAGTAATTTCAATCTCAGACACTTCAAAAAGGTACTAGATGCCATACTATTTTGATAGCAAAGTGAAGGTTTTCCCAAAAAGAATATATACAAGTATATATTGTATATATATTTTTTTTTGCCGAAGGTTGGTATAATTAGGGATGCAGACGATATTGACATCATCGACATCTTACCGATTCTTTCTTTGAAATCTTTGTTGAGATTGAAAATATAGCGACACGAGAGACTGACGATCAACGAGAACAATGGCAAGTACATATTGTCTAGTATCACGCAAATTAACAAGCATAACTTTCTCATGCCTACTAACTTAATTTAAAGAAAAAAATATCTGGGATGGCTAATGGTTTTAATAGCTAAACTCTATTACGAGTACTATTATTAAACCATTTATCCACCGTTTACAGGGGCGTCGCAACGAAATTTTTCATGGGGGGAAACTCAAATAATAAAGGTCGATAAATTTTTCTTAAATAAAAGGATTTATTCTATACGTTAGGACGGGACATAAAGAGAATTTTGTATGAAGATGTTTTTTTATTCGTTGCAATTTCCATTAATTAAAGATAAAGTAAGTTTTGTTAAAATGTTTCCAAAAGTGGCTTTTCGATTTCTTCGCGAGATGAATTCTTTCATAATCCTTCGCAAATCTATGGATCCAGTTTTTCCTTACAAACATGAAGGAGCGTTGTATGGGTAAGGCGTTTTTGGGTCATTTGTAAACGTTGATAAGTCCGTTAACCGTCGCAAAGCGCTAAAAAACGTTTCACAAGAAGCTGCGGAACCTGGCACTGTCATTATTAAAATGACCAGTCGATTAATTTGATCTAGAAGGTGTTTTGTTGTGTGAGATGATTTCCGCAGTTGGTCAGCGATTTCAGGAGAGCACATTGGTTTGTTGTCAGGCATGTTTTTCAATATTTGGAGTTGAGGACGGATGTTGGTCAGTTCAAAATTATCTGAGAAAATGACTCCAAAATTTCTTTAGTGGGTACATTTCCTTTGTATGCATTGAGTAGATATTTTCTAACGACTCTAAAGCATCAAGGTCTAAAAAAATTACAAATGAATTATCATCATTATCAGTGCAACAGTAATTAAAAAAAAGATTGTATAGAGATCTTTCGTTAATCTCTTGCGTTGTCGTGAATATTTTTGACTTTTTCATTTAGAACTTTTCACTTAATTTCAAAAAGCCCAAAGTCCCTCTTATTTCAAACATTTATGGAGTCTGCAGCCAAGGTGATATAATTGACAACCCGTAAAAATTCCAAGTTGAGAATATTCGAGAATACTCAAAATATTTAGTCTTTCCGAAATCGATCTCTTGATGATAATCTTACTTCAGGAGTGGGACAGATAATCCTTTGTTTAATGTGATCACCTGCCTTGATGGCTTAATATCACAATGTGATTTTCACACACATGAGTTAATTTATATTCGTGCCTAACCTAGGTGCGACTGCATTTAATACAGTTACCAAGTAAAGCTATGTTTGTGGACATAACTTCACCCTTGGTTTGAGCCGAGACCTATCTAGGATCTCTTGCAGTTCTAAGAACGGCCACTTGGTTGAGAATGCAACTCCACATCGGGCAATTTACATTAGTATATTACTCTTCCTACGAGTTAGGTTTCAACCACAGCCACCACGAATCCTTCCCATGCGATCTGCCCAATTGGGCTTCACGCACTGTTGGGCTAGGACCGAAGTCCTAGGGGCTCCCAACAACCCGTGGTACCAGATTGGTTTGCACCTTCACCTCTGGTCAAGCTTAGTAGTTTGAAAAGGACTATACAAGGAAAGCCAATCTCAAGCCCAAGCCAAAGTACATAAAAATACAAGGCTTGAACCCTACGCACTAGCGTAACCAAGCACAGTACAATTTCCTGTCTACTACCAGTTTAGGCTTACCATAACGCCCAAGGGCACTGGTAAGCCCCTCAGGAGTGGGACAATCAGTTTGTTCTAAGCGTCGAGGTATGTTTCTGGTTCTGGGCTCAGAAGAATATTCAAATTCAAACTTGAATGGTATGTTTCTGGTTCTGGGCTCAGAAGAATATTCAAGTTCAAACTTATCAGTTTCATTCATCGCCTCTTTAAGAATTCGTTCGGTCGGTCAAATTGTTTGACAAACAACTTGATGAATTGTTTGGTCATACTCCTGTTGAGTATGCATCTCTTATCTCGACTAATATCGTCGATACTATTGATATGACTATAACTAACACAAGGTATATAAATATACTTTTGAAAACAGTAGTAACTGAAACTGAAACTGGAAAAAATTCAATAAAACTAGTAAAGGTGTCAAGGCCTCGCCAAAAATTAATACCCTTCACCGCGAACAGTAAAAGTTCGCGTGAGTCACACAGTAACAACATCATTTACTTAAATAACTCTGCATAGCGTCTTAGGCTAATGTTTGTATATGTAGTGCCACGTCCTATATTCAGAATTCGTCAACTTTTTGTCTGATGCTTGGCCATACCTATTCTTGTATTTGTGTGAAATTTGATTTCATATTTATTTTTCGTTGAAATAAATGTGGAAAAATATTGAATAAAATTGAAAGAGGTTGAAAAAATCGAAATAAGTTGGAAAGTTTGAAAAGGGCTGATAAGAAAAGATGGTATTAAGATCCATATAGCTTATGCTAAGCACCTCACGAAATATAAACGGAAATATGCAACGGGGCGTGACACTTTCCATACGACAAAAACACTACACACTTAATTCTGTTTTTACACGATAGATACGTTCCAGATAAAACCGTGTAAAAAAAGACGTGAAGTATGTATGTACATGTTTCTTAGAAAAAAAAAATTGAGGACGCTTTTCAATCGGTTCGGAATAGGGTAAAAAAAATTTTAAAATTAATCTAAAATTTTTATCTTTAACCCCTACGGACCCTATTTCAAAGTGAAATTTGACCTAAGTC
Source organism: Tricholauxania praeusta (assembly GCA_949775025.1). Classification (NCBI taxonomy): domain Eukaryota; kingdom Metazoa; phylum Arthropoda; class Insecta; order Diptera; family Lauxaniidae; genus Tricholauxania; species Tricholauxania praeusta. The sequence continues at coordinate 39,222,202 of OX459030.1, read as the reverse complement.
GCCATTTTTTAAAACTATTTTTTCTTGAGTAGCTTTTAATTTTAAAAAGGAATATATTAAAAAAAGTATCATTTGGATCTAGTTTTCGATATACATATAGTCATGTGAAGTTGCGGATATAGCTTTTCTAAAAATCATTTTAAGTTGGAAACTCCTGAACAGAACTTACATATCGTCGCCCACTTGTACAACGGCCCTAATTGACATTTTTTTTAAAATCCAGTTTATTACATATTCCTGAAGACCAACCTCAAATGCACCTTCACCCAAAAAATTGGAACGGTAACACAAAAAATACCAAGTTTATTAGGTGATATTAAAAAGCCCTAACTACATTCAACATTTTTTATATGTTAAAAGGCCCTAAATGCTTTTTCTTGCGAAGTAGTTTTCAAAATTTCTAGAGAATTTTGAATTCAAAATTTCCGTGTAATTACCAATTTTAAAATGTAACAATTGGTTCATATCTTATGTTGGAACGCATATGTGGCCTTCGTTTTAATTTTTCGCAATGAGTGTTAAGGAAAATATTATGTGTGAGATCTATGCCTCTGATTCAATCCCGGAACAATTAAAACATGATCGGATTTTAAATATGAAAAAACGAATGCGAGGAGTTCAATACATAGGCGTTTCGATTGAAAATGGTTTGTGTCAAGGGGCCGAAAGACGGCTTGAACCACCTTGTACATCAAAATATTGCGAGCAAAGTAACCGGTACTGTTTGCTTTTTAGGACAAATGCAAGGAAAGCCATCTTTGATGCATTTTGGAAAATGACATGAGAGCAAAAAAAGTTAAATGTAATAGGCCTTGTTGATCTGGTAAGCAGAAAACGAATTTCGTCCGAAAACTCAGCGCGTACTCAGTCTCTAGAATATTTCTTAAAACACAATTTCCAACGTTCGATTTATGAAGAAAAAACGAGTTCGAAACGAATTCCTTTTATGGACAAAAAACGAATTCGTTTCGAATTCGTATTTGAAGTCCGTTACGAATTCGAAACGAATTCGTTTTACTTACAAAAAACAAAATTCGTGTTTTTAAATTTTATTAAAAAAGTTTAAGTTTATTTAGATTCAGTTTTTAATGTTTTCAAAAGTTGATATGTCCATACCTTAAGGTAAAAAAAACCAAAGAAATTAAAATTTGTTATTCTTACACAAAATTTTTTAATTTGAAGCTGAATTGTATGTACATATGTCCGACACCTTTTTTGAGCCGCTGTACCTACATTGAAGTTAACGTTAACTCTACTAACGACATAATAGTGGAGATCTGAAAAAGGATTGTCTGAGGTAATCGGTTTTGTCTTGGGATCTATGCAACCGTCTTGAAAGACCAAAGTATACTGCTATGACATTAATTTTGCCTGTTGTTCAATATGGAGCCGAGTGTTGGACAATGAGCAGAGTAGCGGAACAGGTCCTAAAGTCTTTTGTGAGAAAAGTTTTAAGTCCTAAATTTGGTTTTGTATGCGAAGACTTGTTGGAGAATAGAGTTCAACCGAGAAACCTACGAGCTGTGGAAGTATGTAAATCAATAGGTTCGTAAATCAATCGGATGACTGCGTTGGCTGGGACATATCGAGTATATGGAAAACAATACTCCAGCTAGGAAAATCTTGAATTAAAAGCCGTCAGGTTCGAGATGCAGGCCGAACCTTCGTTTTAGAAACCAGATGAACGCCGACAACTAATGATTTGAGCTATAAATTTGGAAAAAAATGACCAGGATAGAGAATGACGGAGGACTTCAGAAACACAAGTTATAAGCCTAGGTGAATTGGCATTCGCATGAAGTAAGTAAACATTTAATTGAAGCTACAAATAATTGCCATTCAAACAAATTACAAATAAACTAAGCTGTTATCCTTCTACAAGTATAGCCCAACAACGTAAACGTAAAAACTAAATACATTTTTATTTATTAAGGTTTGTTTTATTTTACTGCTACATTTCATTATTCAATAAAAACATAGCAACTGTTTACTGAAATTGTAATAATGGATTTGCATATGCAAGTTACTGTTTTTTACTGTATCAGAATTCAAATTAAATTTTAATATATACTTTACTTGTTTATTAAAAGCAGGACAAAGAAGTTTTACAATTGGATTATGGTTTGGTCAATTCGTACTATTTCAAGTGGTTCATTTGTTTGAGACATTGCTTTAAGCAGCTTACTTACAATAAATTTTCAATTAAAATTTCTTAAATGCTAGAAAAAAGGATACTAATAAATTATGATGATAAAATTTAAGAAACTAATTTTAGTATTTATATTTTAAATTATTTTTTTATTTTCAATTATAAGTATGTAGACTTATAATGTTAGTCTGCTAAGCCTTTTTCTCTAAAATGTCAAAACGAGCAAAATAAGTGAAAAAATAATATACCCTTTTTCTTTATGCTCCTTCCCACAAACAAAAGAAAATGAACTCAGCAGGCTTACACCCTAAGGCAAAACAAAATGCTATATTTCATAATACATATTAATCATTCAATAAATTGTTTTCAAATTTAAAAGGAAGTACTTCCAAGATTTGTAATTGAAATTGTGCATCATCAATAAACATAAATTGGTATAAAAAAATTTTCAATAAGGTTTACTTAAGTTCAGGTTATTAAATGAAAGCAGATGCGATATATATAAATGCCAAAAAAAAATATAATTGTATATTTCTAACCAAAACCAGCAGAAAATTAAAAAGAAAAACGCATTTAAAAGAAGATCCTTAGAAAGAATATGATGTAACCAAAATTTAAAAAAACAAAACCAATTTTAGTTAAAAAATTTTCATACATACATTCCCTAGCCATATATTCAACTCAACTTTAAATTTCTCATGTATTACATACGTTTTCAATCCAGTTGCCGATGTAGAAACGAAATGAATTCTACAAATATTGCAAACTAATGATTTTAGAGTCTTTTATCAGCTGATTTTTGTATTAAATTTGTTATTGAGAAAATTTTTAATAAAAAGAAACTATAATTCCAAATTACTTGACTGAATACATACATACATAGTTGTAATACGAAAAAGGGGTCTTAATCAGATTACAGTTTATCGCTTTTTTTGTCTTGATCGGTATTTTCATATGGTACGATCGCTATTATGGATATTTTGCAAATTAAATGAACATTTCTTAATAATTATGTTTGTTGTATATACCTAAACGAATATGTCGTGTTTAATCACAATAGAAAAAATATTATACATATGTTACTGTTCAGTTCAGTAAGCCAAAATACCAAAGAAATAAAATTCAAATCAAAGACGGAAATACAACAAAAAATGTATGTTTTGTAATATTCTGTTTAATAACTGCGTTTTATTCGCAACTCAGTGGTAGGAAGCAACATAAAAACAACAAAATCACACAGTTAGCGCGTAAAATTGTTGTTTTGTGTATACAGTAGACATGTTAAAAAAATCTCATGTTCTAGAATTCTTCGAGATCACTCGAAATTTGAAAATTTACAGCCCTTTCATGGTTGGCTACTTGCTCGTTTTAGTCGCCGAGTAAGAATTGGCTGTATGTTCATAAAACCAACAGCGACTAAAATGGCGAGATAGTAGCCAACCATGGAAGGGGGGTTATTCATATCCGTGTACATTCTTATTTAGAAAATAAGCTACCAGAGCTGCAAAAATTTAATTTTTCGGAATTTGAGTACAAAACGTGGAAAATTACATTTTTTTTTCGTTTTTCCTTATGTACAAGTAAGGGAGTATCGGAAAACATTCGACCGCTATTTTTTAAGCCCATATATAAGGAAAAAATCCAAGATCGCTGCGCAAGTAGAGCTTTGGTATTTCTTGTGTAACAGCTCAAATCAAATTATATAATGAAAATTATTTATGGTTCAAAAAGTTTCAAATATATATTTTATAAACAAATCATTACAATATTTTGCATCAATATTTAGACCAAATATTAAATTTTCTTTTCTCGTTTATTTTTTTTAGGGTAAATTGAAAAAAAATATAATTTTCTTAATTTTTTAACTTAAATTTTGCAGCATTATGTGCATAAATTTTAGATGTTTCCGAAGAATTCTAGAACATAAGATTTTTTTTAACAACCTGTGTGTCCCAGCAGATTTGTATTTTTTCTAATGTGAACTTTGAAATGAAAAGAACTATTTCGCGTAAAACCAAATGTTTTAAGTGTCTAGCGGTGAAAAGAATTAAGTTGAAAATAAAATAAGAAATATGAACATACAGTTAACCAGTTGACGCTTATTTGTTGTCCTTCAATTAATTACAAATATTATTGAGAGCTTAGACTTTTTTGGCATAAGAAATATCAAATTTTCTTGGACGCGCCTAAGCAAATAGCGCCAAGCTTGTATTGGTTATAAATTGTGATTTTTTTTAAGTATTTACGTGTATTTTGTTGCAACTGTTTTTTTTTAGTTTGGCTTGACATTAAAAATTTCAGCTATTATTAATGTTAAATCATTAATTTTGTTACCGACCAGATTTTTTTATAACATATATCTTCAATAATGAAATTTATATAAAGTGTATTTCATGTGAAGCGGACAACGAATAAAAAATAGATTCTGAAATGTGTTCATATTCGGCCTAATTTTACTTCTAGAAGATGTAAGCACATATGTATTATTTTTTTTCGGAAGTTCTTCAAATTAAATAAATTTATAATAAAATATAAGTTTAGGAGATATATGAAGTACATACATATGTGCCGCACCTACCATGGTTCCTGGCCCTTGCTTAAGTACTTTAATTCATCTATCTCCTAAACTAATATAGACTCAATTTTGAAACTTTTAGTATATTATCTCTTTACTTTAAGCTATATTCTAAAATAAAAATAAAAAATATAAAAAATGCCGAATTTCTGATCTGAAATGTTTGCTTCCGATTTTCTACGAGCAAACAAAATTCAAATTTCGAATCTGATTTCATAATTGAAAATAACGGTAAATTCTCTATAAGAACCACTATGTTTAACATTTTGTTGTAAACTTGCTTAACTCGAAAAACTACTTCTAAAAATCCGTATTTCAAATCTTAAGAAGGCCATAAATTGACGACTAAGCCTTATACTAAATAAAAATTTAAGTTTTCATTCACACCTTCTAGAAATACAATTGGGCAAAATGTGAACAAATTTCAAAATGTCACATTTTTTCTTTGTTCGCTTTACATGAAATGCCCAATAAGTCTTTATAGATGCTTTTAATAACACCGTATTTTGTGTATCAACAAATTTTTTGATTGATCAAAATTTCAACATTAAGAAGTAGGTCATGCACGGTATGGTTTTACTTATATATGTATACATCAGTTGTGTATAAGGCATTTTTAAGAATATGTACATATATATATAAAAAAAAAAAAAAAAAAAATATGAAAGGTACAAAACTTTAACCAAGCAAGAATTACAAAATTGTATATAATACGAGTAAACCCAAGAACATACTCAATGTTAAATTTAATTTAACTTATCCACAATTTATAAAAAACGAAGAGCGTGCTAAGAGAATTTGACAAATTAAAATGGTTCAATATGCTTATCTGTTAACAAAATTTTATTTTACTTCTATTATTTTAATTAAAGCAGCTGCTGCTGTAGTAAAACATCACGCGAACTTGATATTTCAGTGGATTCCTTTAATTTGATTGATGTTGTCGCTGGTTCTTCTTTATTGTCACTGGTAGCAACAGTTGTTAACGGACCAGTTGTTGAGGCTTCCGTTTTGGCGGATTTGGCGTTCTGTACTCGCACACCTTCCATTTCGTTATTCTCATTGCTATCACGTCGTTTTTTCATTGGAGGCGGACTACATAACGCATTCGTTGTAACTAAAGTATTTGTTCGTCGCAGGAGATCTTCTTTATTGTTTGAACTCAGTAAAGTTTCACTTTGGATTTGTATGTGGGCTTCTTCGCAATTCTCATTGGATTTACGTTTGAATGACGTAATACGAATTGTTTCGCCAATTGAAACTTTACAATGTTTGGTTGCTACCGTTTCTGTTGTTGTTGAAATTGCTGATACCATTTCAGCTTCTATTGATGGCGGTAATAAAAGTGAAATAGCTTGTGAGTCTACAGTTTCTTCATCATTATGAACCTCTACGCCGCCGCCACCGTCATCTCTAAAGTTATCATCTTCTTCCTCCTCTGAATCTGTATACCAAGAAACTTGCGCTCCAGGAAATACATATGAAGAGCTAGATTCGTGACAATAATAGGTACCATCAAGTAAGCGGTCTGCAGCACTTAAGTTTCTATTTGGCTGCGGCATTTTCATTTCACATTCGGCGTTCTCTAAATTTGCCATTTTGTGCTGTGCGTCTATTTCCGGTGCTGCTGTATTGAGTTGCTTCGTTGGCGTTGTTGGTGCTGAAATTGATTTTACTGAGATTTGTGAATTAATCACTGTGTCACCTCTGTTGCCGAAATTTGCCAATGGAGGCTGTAGTGCACTAGCACCATTTGTTGCCGTTGCCGAATTAGATGAGTCATTACATTGTATGCCACTATCTTTGGAGGAGTCAATTGATAAATGACGATAGCTGTCGGGTAAATTTGTTGGATGAAAGGTTGGATTTTCAAAATCAACTGTATCCATATTGTCACCCAGTAAATCGGGTGAAAGTAATTCTGCGGTTTTTTTTATTTTGGTTTCGCTGCTCTGCTCTAAAATGCTTGGTTTTATTTTTTTTGTAGCTTCTGTGGCCTCACTGTCTGTATCGGAACTGATGTTAACTGTCAATTTATCGACAGTTACACCTGACGAAGTAGATGATTCAAATCCACTATCCGAGTAGCCACCAGCAGAACGTAAGGCAAAATCTGTTGAAGCATTTGATTTAACTGATTGTGTGTCATTGTCAAGACGAAATTGATGCGTATCTTCTTCTGTGGCGGTGTTATTTTCCTCATCTTCCTCTTCAAAAACGGGTAAAAGCTCTGTAGATTCTCTTAAAACTTTATTATTAAAACAAATTTGCTTCCAATCATCACCCAAATGATGGCATAATTGGTTTATGATAACATCCGAATCTCCAAGTAGCTCAACATCGAATTCAAGATGGTGCAGTTGTTCTCGATTAATAAGAATTTGTGGGACATTTGCAGGTATTGAACTTGGTATCAGCGCTACAGGACGCACTTTGAGCGAGGAGCCCATAACAATAAGTAAATCACACTTATCTTTATCGCCAGCCATAACAGTGTGAAATTTTTCAGGTAACCCTGCGAATAATGACGGTTGAAAGAAAAACATCAGAAAGTGAAATTAATTTTTCAGATAATTTTTACATAAACGCTATAATAAAATATAATTTTTAATTGTGAATTAGTTTCCTTGGATATTTCTCTGGATCATTGTGAGTATAACATTATATGAGAGGGTTGAGTCTACATACGAAAACAAATACTCCTTTGCACACTTTTAGTTGTTAAAGGTAAAATTACACTTTATATACTTGGTCTCAAACTCCAATTAAAATTATCACATTCCTATTTAATATTAAGTTATTAAAGTTTTGAAATTGCTTAGAAAAATTAATTGCGCAAAAAATAACAAGCATTCAAGCTTAACAAAGGCAAGTTAATAATGGTATTCATCTAAACGCGCAAAACCCTCGCAACCTGTGCAAGTTGTGCAGTTCTGCGCCGTCGCAAACGAACTGTCAAAAATCGTATGGAAAGTTTTTTGAACAAACTAGAAAAGTTTGCGCAACAATTTGGTCCCGCAGACTTGCACTGCTAAGTTGTGCAAATGTGTCATAATTGTTTTGACATCAAGTTGTCATTATTGTTATTTATACAAAGGAACAAAATGGCAGAGGTAAGAAGCTAGATTATTTTAAAAGCAAACATTTATTAATATTTAATTTATTTTATAACAGAAAACAATCTGACATGCTCATCTGCGCGTTTAGATGAATACCATTAATGTGTTATGTGTGTAAAAAACATTCTACTCGTATATAGTCGCGGGCATCAGCTAGTACAAAATAAATAAGATTATGAACCATGCTTAGGGCTCCGTCAAAATTTTAGTGAAAAAGTGTAGAATATCTAGTAAATCACAAAATTGTCATCTTCAATTTATTAATAATTAGCCGATTAAAAAATAATTCTCAAAATAAGATCTATGCTTAACCTTTTTTTACTGTTTGGAATAAGAAAAAAAAAAAACAATCTCCTTACCCTCTCCAAAAAAAACGATGTCAGGTTTCATAATGCCATTCTCAACAATCTGCTTTAACTCCAACTCAGAAACTGGCTGGGAGGCATCAACACTTTGGTGCACATTGGGTTGACAACGCGGACAAACGGGAATGCGCTGCACGAAGATATTATCACGTATAGCATCAGCAGTAGTTTTGAATTTACATTTTGTGCACGATGCAGTTGAAAACGAACCATGACACTCAATAACGTTTTTAATACCGGCCACCCGTTCGAGTGTATCTATGTTTTGAGTGTAATTCCGCAAAAGTTTTTGTTTCGATTCCAACAATTTAATAAAGCGATGACAAGGCGAGGGCGTAAACTGCCCAGGGTATATCTCACGGGCAAATTTGTAAAATGGACGTGGATCACGTGAAAAATAATTGATATCAAACATGGCCTGTGGATCGGGTAAGTCAGGAAAATCTTTAGCTAACCGTGAATAGATACCATCACTTGATCGAAAATCTGGTATTCCACAAGAAACCGAAACGCCAGCACCGGTGAGCACTAGGATATTTTTAGCTTCGCGTACTAGTTGTATAACATCCGCAAAGGTGTTAATATAGCGAAGTTTCTGACGACGCGGCGGTTCCGATAACATGGAAGCTAGAATACGCCAAAGCGTCATGTCATTAAGTCCCGGTGCAATTTGTCCACTGTTAGGAAGCATCTGCGACAGTAACTCGCGAGGATTAGCACCCGAATGAATTTGTTTTTGTACCCAATTAATTGGTTTCGTTATTGGTTTCCATTCCCGCCCTGACTCTTCGGACATACCGCTAAGGTCTGAGAAATCGGAATCATCAGAGCTGGAATCGTCAGTGTTATCTGGTTCATCATCATCGTCATCATCCTCATCTCCCTGTTCAAAGTCGCCATTGCTATCCAAAGGATCTGTTAAACTCTCTTGTGAGCTCTCAACATTTTCCATCATAGATTCATTTTTCTCAGAGTTTCGCGTGTTATCCACATTTTTTAATTCATGAATTTGTTTTAATTCTAATTCAGTTACTGTAGGCACATCATTTATTTTTACTTCCTGTTCCACTGTGCAAGTTGTTGCTGCTGTTGCCGTTTCCATTTCGGTTCTGTTTATTTGTTGCATTGTAACTGTTGTTTGTGTTCTGGTTGTTGCTGTTGTAATTTCGGCGCCAAAATCAACAATATTTTGTTTATTTTCATTATGAAATTTTATGGAGTTTTGAGTTGACTTTCTTGACATTTTTGTTAAAAATTCTGCATTTAATAATTTCGCATGACAATTTTCTCTCACTTCCTCGCCAATTTCCATCATTTTTGCGCAGCGCCAATGGGTACTTTTTCTCGTTCCTTCTCCACTGTCGCTTTGTCAATGTACACACAAAATTTTCACGCCGTTTTTAGCACTATTCTTCGATTATTTCCAAATGTTTTATTGCATTTATTAATTGTTCAAATATTGTATCAGCTTTTGTTGTTTATCTTACTGGTTTTTATATGATTTTTTGTTCACTTTTTACGTTTTTCCACAGCAGCAACAATTCACGTAGCACAGCGTAGCCAATACAAAATTTATATTTTGCTTTAATGACGTGATGGCTGACATTAACAAAAATGGCCGCCGTCGATGGATGGAAAAATTTCTGGTGTGTGTATTTGTGGATTGCAATTGCACAACGTACTCACTTCATGATTCATTAATGTCAAATCATGTGAAAGTTGAAAGTATAAATAGTTCCCAACTTACACACGGGAATATTTCTTTGAAAAATAAATCTTTTACTTTGTTCTTTCCGCTAAAGTAAATGATGCATTCTTTCTTTGATCGATGTCTGATAGACATAAGAAAGAAGCTTTCAAAAAAATATTCATGGCAAATTTTTTTGAAATGCATTCATTTTTAACTATTTTCCACAATTGCACCATAACCTAAATGGCCAAATAGACGTCCATGCGTGCATGATGAATCAAGTGATTGCTCATGCAAACTTACCGTGTCGGTGGCTGATTGACTGATTGGTCATGCGCATTAAGCCCAATTTCCATGTGATCTTATCTTATCCCATATCAGGGATATCAAATCAAATTTTTGTAAGAAAGAAAAAGCATGCGAACAGAACCTAATGCTCGTGGAGAATGCGAGAGTGAATAGCATGCATTTGCTATCTTAATAGCATATGATGTCCTCCCTGATATTCGATAAAATAAGATATTATAAGATCACATGGAAATTGGGCTTTAGCAATATTAAAATATTTTGATATTTTTTTGATTGATCATGCATGCATGATAGTGTGTGCTGAACTCATCTCAGTTTACATGATTTTTTGACGACGAAGGTGACAATGAGTGCGAAAAAGAAATTAGAAATATTATGCACTAAAGATAATTAGATGAAATAATTAAACTTTTGTATGAATTTTTTTTTTAAAATACATTTTTGAAGATTTTTTGAGCTTACCTTAAACTCATTTCATATTTTTTTTTTAATATTAAATGCAATTTTAATTGCCGCACATGCTTCTGACGTCATAATATCAACACGTTAAAAGTTCAACCAAAAATGATATCCATCATGCGTGCATGAATGGTGTGTGTCGAAATCATGATGGCGTCGTCATTTTATTGATCATGCACGCATGAACGTCTATTTGGCCCTTAAGCAAAAAAGTGACTTTGCCTGTGGCGAATAAAAAATTATACGAAGAAATGGCAAAATATTTGTATAAATGAAAAAAAAAAAAATATCCAGTATGACAAAGTCAGTACCTGCATCGTAATTATCCTTAAAGCCCAATTTCCATGTGATCTTATCTTATTAAATATCAGAGAGGACATCACATGCTAATAAGATAGCAAATGTATGCTCTTCACACTCTCATTTTCCAAGCGCATTAGGTTCTGTTCGCATGCTTTTTCTTTCTTACTAAAATTTGATTTGATATCCCTGATATGGGATAAGATAAGATCACATGGAAATTTGGGCTTAATGTCGACGAAGTTAACTTTTAAGAAATAAAACTTCCTCTGTGTAAATCAAGACTAAGGTGCGGGCAGCTAAGCCAACCCAAACATTATACTGCAGATCGTGAGACTCGACATCACTTAGTCCAGTTCACATTATCACACCTGCTGTCCAACATGGTGTGACAACATCAATGCTTGATAATAGCCTTAACCAAAATAGACGTGACGAGACGGTAGCAATTGAATGAACGTTTGCACTCGTTTCGTATGTTTTGACATAGAACCCAAAATGTTACGCTAGCCAACGAACCGAAAAAGCTGTTGTGACGAGTAGAAACGTTGTGTTATTCTTACGGAATAACACGTCTCGTCAAAATGTTTCGTTCACTTCCGATCAATTACGTAGGTTCATTTTGGCTATCAACATTGGTTTAAGCCTAATGTCTAATTTCCATGTGATCTTTCGTGAACTTATCTTATCAAATATCAGGGAGGACATCACATGCTATAAAGATAGCAAATGTATGCTATTCACTCTCGCATTCTCCAAGTGCATTAGGTTCTCTGTTCGCATGCTTTTTCTTCTTACAAAAATTTGATTTGATATATCTGATATGGGATAGAGAAAGATAGCATGGAAATTAAGTTGGAAGATTTGTATTATTTTTAATATATATTTATCTTTATATTTATAATATTTTATATTTACTTTTTCGTCTAATTGTGATTTGTTTACCGAAATGTCAAACTTTCATAGCAAGAATGACATATATCCATCTCGCTCATTATGGCAAAAAATCTGTGAAATTTGATAAGATAAGTTCACATCACATAAGATCACATGGAAACTAAGCTTAAAAAATTAAAACATTGGAATTATTCGGTTTTTTAAATAGTTTTTCTTTAACTTATTTTGATGAAAATATAAGTACAAGTAAACATATAAGACAATAAAATACCTTTAACAAATTAGTTCCTCTTATCCCTGTTTTTATGACGTTGAAAGGCGTGGCACAGCCCACAATATTTATAAACGTTATATTAAGAGAACTAACAACGCAATCGTTATGAAATTAAACATGTTAAATATACTGGCTATTGGGTATCTTGTAACCAAAAGTGGGCGCAATGACACCTGTGGGCGTGGCACCTTCCATACAAGCGAAATCAGTTAAATGCTACATTTATTGTTCTATGAGAGTAATATTTTTTAAATTTGGTATAGAGATGTCGGTTACTATAAGGTTTGAATCTAAATGGATTTCGATGGGATTGCATCAGTGGACGTGGCACCATTCCTACATGCAAAAATGTTAAGTGTTATATTTATTGTGCTATGGGAGTAATTTTTTTAAAATTTGGTTTATAGATGTCGGTTAGCATGTGCTTTGAAACCAAATGGATTTCGACGGGATTGCATCAGTGGGCGTGGCGCCTCGCATACAAGCAAAAAATGTTTAAGGCTATATTAAGTGTGCTCTTGGAGTCAAATTTTTTAAATTTGGTGTAGAGGTGTCGGTTACTATAAGCTTTGAAATTATATGAATTTTGTCGAGATTTCATTAATGGGCGTGGCTCCTCCCATACAAACTTAAAACGCTAAATGCTATATTTAGCGTACTATAGGGGTGATCCCAATAAAATTTGGTAGAGATGTCGGTTACTATAACCTTTTGAATTAAATGAATATTGATGGGATTACATCAGTGGGCGTGGCACCTCCCATGCATGCAAAAACGTTAATAGTTATATTTAGTGTGCTATTGGAGTAATATTCTTTAAATTTGGTGTAGAGGTGTCGGTTACTATAGGCTTTGAAATTATATGAATTTTGATGGGATTTCATTAGTGGGCGTGGTACCTCCCATACAAACTTATAACGTAAAATGCCATATTTAGTGTACTATAGGAGTGATCCTAATAAAATTTGGTTTCGATATATTCAGTCTTATTCAACTTAGTTCGAGTTTTTCAATCTCTTTCAACTGTTTCAACATTTTTCAACCTCTTTCAACTTTTCTCAACATTTTTCATATTTTTTCGAATTTTTCAACCTTAGTCAACTTTTTTCGAGTAATTCAACCTCTTTCAACTGTTTCAACATTTTTCTACCTCTTTCAACTTTTCTCAACATTTGAAAAATTTTTTCGACTTTTTCAACCTTATTCAACTTTTTTCGAGTTATTCAACCTCTTTCAACATTTTCCAACCTCTTTCAACTTTTTTCAACATTTTCCACATTTTTTCGAATTTTTCAACCTTATTCAACTTTTTCCGAATTATTCAAACTCTTTCATTTTTTGAAAAATTTTCAACCTTTTTCAACACTTTTCATATTTTTTCGAATTTTCCTACCTTATTCAACTTTTTTCGAGTTACTCAAACTCTTTCAACTTTTTCAATATTTTTCAACCTCAGATGAACATGGAAATCTGGTTACGGATACGCAGGGTGCACTGAGATTATGGAGGGAACATTTTTCCAAGCTGCTTGCTGGCGATGACTCCACCAATCCCGCCTTTGGAGAAATTAACCCGATGCCACCAATCAACGACGATGGTGTGGACGTACCACCACCTAGCCATGACGCGGTACGAGTTGTGATCCAACGACTTAAGAACAACAAAGCGGCTGGTGCCGATGGCCTGCCTGCTGAATTGTTCAAGACCGGCGGCGATGAGCTGATAGGGTGTATGCATCAACTCATCTGCAAAATATGGCTAGTAGAAAGCATGCCCGACGATTGGAATCTCAGTGTCCTTTGTCCTGTACTGAAGAAAGGTGACCCGACAATCTGCGCTAACTACCGGGGAATCAGTCTTCTTGCCATCTCTTACAAGGTCCTGTCGACTGTACTGTGTGAAAGACTTAAGCCATTTGCCAACACACTGATTGGGCCTTATCAGTGCGGCTTTAGACCTGGTAAGTCCACCATAGACCAGATCTTCACACTACGTCAAATCCTGGAAAAAACCCACGAAAAACAGATCGATACCCATCATCTCTTTATCGATTTTAAAGCTGCTTTCGATGGCCCGATACGGGATTGCCTGTATGCCACCATGTCTGAGTTCGGTATACCTGCGAAGCTGGTGCGGCTTTGCAGAATGACGTTGAGCAACACAGCCAGCTCCGTCAGAGTAGGAAGGGACCTCTCCGAACCATTTGATACCGAACGAGGTTTAGACAGGGCGATCCATTATCCTGCAACCTCTTCAACTTTGTGATGGAAGGGGTGTTGCGAAGAGCCAGTGTACATCGTAATGGCACTATTTTCTACAAAAGTGTCCAGCTCCTTGCATATGCTGATGATATTGATATCATTGGACGTTGTAAGCGAGATGTTACTGCTGCGTTCTCTGCTATCGAAAAAGAGTCAGCGAAAGTGGGTTTGACGGTGAACGAGGGCAAAACAAAGTACCAGCTTGATCAAAAAGTTTTAGGACTCGTCACCGTGTGGCGCTCTCGTTCGTCCGATTTCAATTCTATTTTTTTTGTTGTGTTGGTAGAAGTGTCATGGACGTTATGTCAAATTTTCAGCTTGACAGCTTGACATTTCTTGAAGTGACGCCGTATTGTGTGCATCTACTTTTGTGTGTGGTTTCGATTTTTTACAAAAAAAAAAAAAAAGGGACCGCGTTGATGACGCAAAAGACATGCTTTCCAAGGCTGAATCCGACCCAACATTCATCAAACGAATCATTACTGGTGACGAGACGTGGATTTACGAGTACGACACGCAATCCAGACATCAAGCGAGTGAATGGCGTTCACCCAATGAGCCGCGACCGAAAAAACCACGTCGTTTTCAATCGAAAAAGAAGGCGATGCTCACGGTTTTCATGGACTACAGAGGTGTTGTGCATCATGAATTCCTCCCAGAAGGTCAGACCGTCAACAAAGAATATTATTTGGGCGTTTTGAGACGTTTGCGTGAAGCAGTTCGCCAAAAAAGACCGGATTTGTGGGCAAACAACTCGTGGATTTTGCATCACGACAACGCGCCGTCGCACAATGCGATCATTATTCGTGAGTTTTTGGCCAAAAACTCCATGAATACCGTCCAACATCCACCGAATTCGCCTGATTTGGCTCCCTGCGACTTTTTCCTGTTCGACCACCTGAAGAAACCGCTCCGCGGATCGCGTTACAGCAGCCGAGAAGAGGTCATCGAAAAATCGAAGATGGCCCTGATGGCCATACCGACGGTCGAGTATAAAAAGGCTTTTGAGGACTGGGTCAAGCGTTGGCGTAAGTGCATTGCAGTCGATGGGGAGTACTTTGAAGGAGACAATATCGATTTTGATGAATAAACTTGTATTTTTCATTTTAAAAATAAAGTCCTAAAACTTTTTGATCAAGGTAGTATATGCTGTCCACAAACAGGGAGACGCGGCGTATTGGATCCTTTGTTACTGCGAACAACTATACTTTCGAAGTTGTCAAGGAATTCACCTATCTTGGCACCGCCGTGAACACTCAAAACGATGTCAGCCTGGAGATAAAGCGAAGACTAACTCTTGCTAATAGGTGTTACTATGGTCTCAGTAAGCAATTGAGTAGTAGAGACCTCTCTCGCCCGACAAAACTGACACTCTACAAGACGCTCATCTTACCCGTGCTACTTTACGGCGCAGAAGCATGGGTTGTGTCGCAGACTGATGCAGCCACGCTTGGGGTGTTTGAGAGAAAAATTCTTCGCAAAATCTTCGGTCCTGTTCACGTCGGCGACGACTACCGTATTCGAATGAACCACGAACTGTACGAGCTCTACGCTGACATTGACATAGTCAAGCGCATCACTATACAACGTCTGCGCTGGCTGGGACATGTTGTGCGTATGGACGAAGAAGCTCCGGCGAAAAAGGTGTTTGATGCGGAAGCCGCTGGGCGACGACGAAGAGGAAGACCATGCCTCCGATGGAAAGACCAAGCCGAGGAAACCCTATCCACGCTTGGTGTGAATGATTGGAGAAGGCGTGCGCAAAGCAGAGGCGCCTGGAGAGAGCTTTTGAGGTCGGCCGTAACCCGGTAACGGGTTGTTATGGCCACCCAAGTAAGTAAGTAAGTAAGCATTCAACTTTTTCTGAAACTTTCAACTTTTTTCGAGCTTTTCAATCTCCTTCAACTTTTTCAACACTGTAATATACTATCGAGTTTATCAAATTTGTTCACCTGCTTCAACCTCTCTCAATGTTTTTCAACATTTTTCATATATAATCAACTGCTTTCAAATTTGTTTTAACCTGTTTTCGGGTTTTCAACCCTATTCAATATTTTTTAAATATGTCCGACTTCTCATTCAATTGCATTACATTTTTTTGACTTTTTCAACCTCAAAACGAAAAACCGAACGATGGTCGGTCTCCTGGTACTACTATAGAATGTGTGCTATTTTTAAGCTAAAAAAATATGAAGGAGGGTTCGAGCGCCTTTTATATACATATGTATATATGTACATACACTTGCTGAGAATAATTCCAGAAATAAGTTATTTCAAGTTCAAAGGCATTTTCCAAATTACTAAAAATTTTTATTATAATATCCTCCTCACTCTAATCTTTTTAGTAACACATAAACAGAAGTATCAATGAGTCACATAGAGTCCGACGAGTCAAAGTATAAAACTGACAGCGACGGAAGTGACGGGAGAGGCGATCCAATGAATACGTCAGGAACGTAAAGTCAAACTAAATTTAAACAAACAGCTTCAATTAAATTTATTTCCATTTTTTATTAATAAATTTTGAGTTTTTTTTTAATAAAATTTATAACCCGTAGTTGTAAACAAATTAAAAGCATGTTTCAACAACTCATAGTGCATTTTAAAAGAGCACTATGTTAAGTCGGTTATAGCCGACTTAAATCCTGGAGTGGTATCGGCTAAGGATAACTTGTTCTGATTATCAACTCACACTTTTGCTCTCTGTAAGATGATTGTCAACTTGATTATCAACCCTTTCATGGTTGGCTACTATATTGGCTGTATGTTTATAAAGCCAATTCTTACTCGGCGACTAAAATGGCGAGATAGTAGCCAACCATGAAAGGGGGGTATAGTTTGCTTTTATGTGATAGCTATGTAGGTGACGTTTTCAAAAACTACAATCAAAAAACCTATCACCTTTTGCTCTAAGGGCAAGTTTTAAATTTAAAAGCAGAAATAGGTGGTACATATATATTTACTAGTGAAACCCGGCGGGCGTTGCTACGCCTCAACAAATAAAATATAAAGTGTTTTTATTTTAGTTGGATTAAATAAGTAAAAATTATTTTTGTTGATATTTATTATTATTGATAAACAACGTTGTATGTTTTTCTATTTGGCTCATAAATGAACAATTGATTTGGAGGGAATCAATGGAATGCCTAGAATCAGCACCTTTTAATGAGTTTAATTTGGTAAAATTCCTTGTCTTCTATGTATGTAATGAGTCTCATTGTCATAGTCTTTTCTTATTTATGAGGCATGGCATTACCCATTTTTTTATTGAATCTTACTTTCTTTCTTTATGGCTCATTTTTTCCAAACCAAACTATGTTAAGAAATTTTTACAAACAATAAGAAACATGTGTACCAAATCTTATCCAGCTGCGTCAAATAGTTGTTGATACATAAGAAAGTTGATTTTTTCTCATATGGAAGCGTGGTACCGCCCATTTTTGCATTGACTCTAACTTCTTTCTCTACCCTTTATATATGTGTGTACCCTAAGTAAAATTTGTACAATCTAATCTGTGCCCCTTCATATAAAAGCCATGTGGTGTTAAGACCATGAGAATCGATTGAAAGGTCTTTGAGAAAATGATATTTAAAAAAATATTTTTGTTTGAGGGCCACCCTAAATTACAGTTTTGTAGCCTAAGCTATGCTTCTTAACATAAGAGATACGTGGCGTAAATTCGGTGTGAATCGTCTAACCTGTCTTCGTGAAAATTATTTTTAAAAATATTTTTGTATGAGAGTCACCCTAAGTATGCTCCCTAAATAAGTTTTACAACCTTATCTGTGCCTCTAAATAAAAAAGCCATGTGGAGTAAATTCCATGAGAATCGATTAAGCGGTTTTCGAGAAAATGATATTAATAAATATTTTTGAATTAGGACCACCCTAAGTATGAACCGTAAATAAAATTTTTACTATCTCATCTTTTTAATATAAAAGTCATGTGGTGTAAATTCCATAAGAATCGATTTAGCGGTCTTCGAGAAAATGATATTTAAAATATTTTTTTGTGTGAGGACCACCCTAAATAAAAGTTTTGTAGCCTAAGCTATGCTTCTTAGCAAAAGAAATACGTGGTGTAAATTCAGCGTGAATCGATTAACCTGTCTTCGTGAAAACGATGTTTAAAAATATATTTGTATGACGGTCACCCTAAGTATGCACTCTAAATAAAATTTTTACAATCTAATTTGTGCCTCTTAATATAAAAACCATACTGTGTAAGTTTCATGAGAATCGATTTACCTGCCTTTGAGAAATCGCTATTTTTAAAATATTTGTGTATAAGGGCCACCCTAAATAAAAGTTTCATCGTCTTAGCTATGCGTCTTAATATAAGAGACATGCGGTGTAAATTCCATGTGAATCGATTAAGTGGTCTTTGTAAAAATGCTATTTTAAAAATATTTGCGTATGAGGGCCACCCTAAATTAAAGTTTTATAGCCACCAGGCCCTGGTGTCTTATCCCGTTCATATTTTGTGAAGTGCTTAACATAGGCTATGTGCATCCTGACAACGAATTTCAAGACTTTTGCTATCATATGAACCAAGATATAGCGAGTTAATGGTTTTAATTGCATGTAAAGTGCCACGCCCTTTGCTTTTATCAAAATAAAATATAGCCCATGTTACTCAGGAATAGTGTAGCTTTCTATTAGTAGAAAAATTTTTGGAATCGGTTCTGTAGTTCCAGAGATTACCCTGAACATACAAACAAACAAACAAACAAACCTTACCTCTTTATATAATAGTATAGATATAGATAAGATATAAGAGTATTCAGATTGCTCAGAGGCCATTGCCTCACTCGGAAACGTTACCGTTTTAAAGCCTCATTTTCCGTACATGACTAGTACGGTGCCATGATTTATTTTATTTATTTTACTTACTTTCTGCTGCTTCATTATCAGATAATTTTTCTCTTGTGATGTATAAAGGGTTGGCGAAGAAAAACTTAACAAACAGCAAAGATTGAATTAAACTATCAATTTGATTTCACAATTTGAACTCAATTTATTTTTGTGATTGCCAGCTACTAAGCAGCTAGTAGCAGAAAAAAAATCACATTTTGAATTCAATTTATTTATTCGATTGTCAGTTATTTATGTCAGTTTACACAGGGTGACCGTTTTTATAAAAATTTCTCAAAATCTACGTATAATCTATTCAACCTGGCAGCCAGTGCTGCCATCAGACTCAGGGAAACTATCTGCTGGTCCGAGGGTAGAACAGGTCACTCAACTATCAATAGCTTGCGGTCTGTACCCTCTAATTTGGACTATATTGTTCCAGTAATCTCATTCAATAAGGATTACGTAACTCACATTCCATCTAAGGATGACTGGAAGGGAGGATTCCCGGGGAGAAGGGGCCATATTAATTTCTACACAGATGGTTCCAAGCTAAATAACCAGGTGGGTTATGGTATTTACTCTAAGGAACCGAAGATTAGTATCGCTGCGAGGTTACCAGACCACTGTGGCGTTTTTCAGGCAGAGGTTATAGCGATAGAAGAAGTAGCATCCTGGCTGAGGATGAATGTCGTATCCAGAAAGAATATAACCATTTATTCAGATAGTCAGGCTGCTATAAAATCTCTAGAATCAGTCTTCCTTAATTCACTAGTGGCCCAACAATGTCGCTCATCTCTAAATGAGATGGCCCAGCATTTTAATATTCACCTCATCTGGGTGCCAGGGAATAGGAACATTGATGGCAACTGCAAAGCTGATGAACTTGCTAGGCAAGGGACTACTGCACAAATTCCTCAAGATAAGGAAGGTGTTGGCATGCTACTTGCTACGTGCAAGTTATTGCTTAAAGAAGAAATGGTAAAAAATGCTAACAAAAGGTGGACTCAAGGGTCAACTTGTAATATAACTAGGCAGATTTGGCCGAAATGGGATGCTAAGCGTTCGTCAGAACTGATTTCTCGCACTAGACATAGTATCTCGACAGTTGTTGCAGTCATAACTGGACATTGCCTCATTGGCAAACATACGGAGAGATTAGGTGTTAGGCCTTTTGACTTTTGCAGAAGTTGCGGAAAACATTTTCTCTGCTCCTGCTCCGCATTTGCTAGGAAACGCCACAAAACACTCGGTTCGTTTCTATTTGATGACCTGGATGACCTGAAGCATGTTGGTATAGGTCAGCTATCAAGTTTTATTAAGAGATCTGGTTGGTTCAACGAGAGGGTATAGTGAGACACCCTGTGGTATCACAATGGATCATTTTTGGTCTAAGTGAGTCAGTTCGCAACTGACTGCCACTCCTACCTAACCTAACCTAACCTAACCTAATGTATTTAATCAAAGAACTGAATTTTATAAACACGAAGAATGAAATGGAATATAAAAATAGTCAAAATAAATTTAATGCTTACAATTCAGCTTGCACAGAACATTTGACAGTTTAACACTTAATAGCGCAATTCACGATCCGGTGCATATGGTCTTGCAAAAGAGCATATGCAAAATATTATTGCAGTTTGCAATGGCAACAACAAAATATGCACATTTGCATTTGCTACGATGTTGCAAAAATGCTACAGTCAAACCCTATAGCATTTGTAGCAAATGCAATTGCAAATAGCAAATGTTTTTGTCACTCTCTTTTTCCTATACAATTCTCTCACCAAAATAGAAAAAATTTATTATTTACAAATTTTGGTTTTTGTCACTCTCTTTTTCCTATACAATTCTCTCACCATGTTTGTTTTGCAACAAGCAAAGTAAACATGAAAAATTGCTCACAATTCGCTACAAAGATTTGCAATTGCATAGTTTTACAATGTCATTTGCATCGGATCATGAATTGGGCTAAAGAAAAGTGAGTAAAAAACTCGAAATTTTAAAAATTATACTGTTTTCGAAAGAATGTTAGGTTAAACTGAATTCTTCAACTTAACTACTGTACTTTTCAACTTTGTATTTAAAGAAATAGTGTGCCATGATGATGAGATCTGGATTTTTTGCATGTTTAACCTACTTCGAAACTGTTATATAGTTGAACTTTGTTGTGTGATTGATACAGATTGAAAAATAATAAAATAAATTAATAGGCTATTGACTATGTATTTGAATAAGGAACTAATTCGTTAAAGGTATTTTATTGTCTTATATGTGTTCAATTGAACCCTAAAAATGATATAGCCAAAAATGCGATTACATTTAGGCTTGGACTTTTGAGATCGGTGCAAATTTGGCCACTTTTAATCATAACTAGGGCTACAATATGGCCTGCCTACAAAAGTAGCACATATGAAAAAATTCCAATTTTGTAATGAAAATCAAACATTTTTTTAATTCCATACAAATATTTTTGATGAGCAAAAAAAGGTCCTCACTTTGTACGACAAAATCCCAGCAAATTAAAAGAACATTTCAAATAACTTTTATTTTACAATGCAAACATCGAAAGTAGCAAAACCATCGAAAAGTAGTACATTTCGAGTGAAAAATAGCAGAGCCTTGCAAAAGTAGCACATTTGCTACTAAAGCATGCCATCTGGTAGCCCTAATCATAACTCAAAAACTATATATTTTTAGCACTTACACACCATCAGATTTATTGTAGAGAATACAATTTCCTATCGATATGACACTATAAAGTCAAAAAACTTATTTTTTCATCAAATAAAGTCAAAAAAACTATTTAAAAAAACCGAAAAATTTCGATATTTTGAACTTTTTTTCATATTTGGATATAATTTTTTCAGAGAAGATTTAGGGATTTTTTTGGTTCATATAAAAGAAAGGTGATGTAGTTTTTCGTCAAAATGGTGACCCATAAAAGTATTTTTAATAAAGATTGACTGAGATAAAGTCGTTTAAATTTACCTACTTTATTACGATTTTACCAATTTTAACCTTTATGCCGTTAAATTTTATTAAGAGTAGTGAAGTGATTTAGAAGAAAAAACTCAAGTTGGAGCAGAAAAAAAAGTGAGTAAAAAACTCCATTCTAAAAATGGCGAAATGTTAGGTTAAATTGAATCATTTGTTCCAGAAAGCTCTTTATTCAGTTTAACCTAAAATAATGTGCCAAGGAGATCAGGATTTTTCCAAAAATAATAAAACAAATAGATAAACTAAAATTAAATTAATAATTAAATGATTATTGAACTTTTTAGCCATTTTTCGCAGCGATCAACATTTTTATGTAAAATTTTACAAGTTGATACAATGCTTTATGTATTAAACAGACTTTGATAACAAAGGAAAAAAACAACAACTCTAGAATATAGACATATGTTTCGATTCTTAAAATCTCATCAGTGTATTTTTGGTTGATGTCTACGTCAGCACTCAAATTGCACTCGCCATATTAATGAAAAACAATCGAAAAGGTAATTTCTAATTTCAAGCAAATGTGGTTAATATTTTAAGTGAATTTTTAAGATCACACCATTGCGTCGAATTTTTCATTACAACATAAACAAATAATTTAAGAAACTGCGATAACAAAGTAGAACTATGGATTGATCCACTCACGTGGCGTCTTGCTTTAATGATGTAAACAAAACAAGGAAAACGGTAAAGCTAGTTGTAGGAAAAATAAAAAGATCTATAACTTTTGTATTAATAATTTTCATCCTAACCTCGAAATTTTTCGAAAAAATATCTGAAAACCGTTTTTATGTTAAACTTATTGCGTTTTTTTTTGTTTATTTTATAGAAACTCAACTGTTTATTCGGACACAATTGAAAAGGTCTACTGCTTATAAACAGTTCACGAACTATAAAAAGTCGCCTGATAATTCGGACAAAACAGAAATATTTTCAAAAGGTCTACTGCTTAAAAATCAGTCAACACCAAACAAGTATTTGCTGGTGAGTTTATTAATCTGTCCTATTTTTGTAGTAACAATAATTCATATTTTTTCGTTGCCACAACCATTATCACATCTCATTGTGGTAGTATCCACAACTACTATCACATCTTATGACAATCTTCACCTTAACGCTTAAATAATCCAAAAAGACTTCTGTATCAGAAACATAAAATAGATATCTTTAATCTCGTTTGAAAGCATTCGGATTGAAAATTTTACACTTCTTACAATTACTTACAAAAAAAATTAATATATTCTAAATGACGTCAAAAAAATCTGCTTCTTATCAAAATTATGACCCGTCATTTGTCAAAATCGGTTCAGCAATAGCCGAGATATTGCATAAAGATTTTTAACCAAAGTTACTTGCCTGGTGTTTCAAATTTTCTCCAGTACAAATTTTGATTTCGGCTATGTTTTAGCAAAACGTATGAGAAGTGCAACAGCTTTGTTAAAATTGAATAACTCGGAAACCAATGGACCGATTTGAATAAGGAAAACGTCATTTAATTGTAAATGAGTTGAGGAAGAGGATGGGAGATTTAAAAGTTCTAAAAACTAACAACAGATGTCGCCTTAACTAGTTGGGACTATAAAAATAGTTCAAAGTGCCATCTGTTGGCAGATTTTAGAACTTTTAAGTTATCCATTTTCTTCCTCTGCTCATTTACAACAAAATGACGTCTTTTTCATTCAAATCAAGAAACCACTAAATGGCGTTCTAATTATTTTAAAAGTTTTTTAAAGGGAGAAGCTCCAAATTTGAATGAAGATTTCGTGTTTTGATTGAAAATGAGTTGAAAAAGAAACAAAAAAATTCTAGAGATGCCCAAACAGCAACTAATT
The DNA here is from genome assembly GCA_949775025.1 of Tricholauxania praeusta. Classification (NCBI taxonomy): domain Eukaryota; kingdom Metazoa; phylum Arthropoda; class Insecta; order Diptera; family Lauxaniidae; genus Tricholauxania; species Tricholauxania praeusta. The sequence continues at coordinate 39,198,118 of OX459030.1, read as the reverse complement.
ATGCTAATTTTACACCGATCCTTCATTCCTCAGAAATCAAAGATTTTTCTAACTTACATTTTGTGCACAATTGTTGGTGATACCACATTTTCTTATCCAACCCTGATAACCTGTGTGCTTACCAAATATAAAGTTGAATGTGAAACAATGTCCAATTTTATGTAGTAATAATTTTTATAATAATAATAGTATTAATTATTTTTTCATCATTCAAACAATCAAATTCAAATACAAAAATTGCGTCAGTTTGGACGCAAGTTAAAAATATCAAATTTTTCATCGATTTATTTCCGACATCTTTTTATGGAACTGATTCCTTTCTTTGGCCATTGCGTTAATGCTGTCTAAAAATCTTTCCTGAAATGGCTCAACTCTTCTCTTTTTTTTTGGATGGTTTTCCGAGTCACCTTAAGTTGTGGAATAAAAATTAAAAATATTTATTAAAAAATCTGTTCATTGCCAGAGGTCCATTGAGTTAATATAATTTACTGGAGTATGAAGTGTTGAGGCTTAAAGCGGCAGAACCTTTAGAAAAATAAAAATTACATGATATACAAGAAATTCATGACTTATATATGTACGGGAAGTTGAAGGGTTCAGATCTAAGTCTTCAGATTCATCATCATCGAGAGTCAAAAAATCCGACGAAATGCCGACAACCGCTTCGCTACACAAAACAAAATCCGGATTTATTCCTTTTTTTTTCCCCTAAAATGTCATCTCACTATAAAAATTATATATACATATAAGATTTTTGTTATAAAATAAAAATTTTGACTTAAGAAAGGACAGGTCTGCCTGTTTCTGCCCGTTTCGGTACTGTTCAATTTGGCATTTTTATATTGCCGCTCCAAATGCATGAACTTTCCCTCTACCAGTCCTATGGTAAAATTGTAACCTTCGCTAGCCAGCTTTTCGGTAATATGTCGCCAAATTTTTTTTTTTGTTACTTAAATGCTGGCTTTTTCCAACTTCAGGGCGAAGTTCCTCTAAAAGAGAGAGTAACAACCTTGTGGGTGCTTCAAGCCAAGTTGTCCTCCACCCACCCTCCACCTCAACCTCTTCCTCCTGTTCCATACATGGTAAATGTAACTTTCCCAATTGGCACAAATTCATCCCCATGGGTTTCCATAACTAACTGGGTGAGCTGCTCTCTATAATTTGGATCTAAAAACAGCACATACATATATGTACAAATTTTAGTTTTTCTTTACAAATAACTTTTATTTTTACCATTTTGAACTTTTTTAAAAGTTCCTGGAGAATAAGTTACGCTTATCTCCTGTACTTTGTCTGCGTTTTGCTCCATCTCAAACTAAAAATAATATGCAATTTAGCATACACTTCAGAATTCAAGGAAAATGTTTTTATGTTTTTCAAATACCACTTAAAAAATTGCACTCTTTATACTCACGTAAAATAAATTAATTAATCAAATCTGAAACACAAAATTCAAACTTAATCACTTTTCGGCGAAAATTTCCGCTTGCTTATAAACACTTAAATTTTCAGTAGAAATAATATAACAAAACTGTTTAACTCAAAATGTAAAATAATTTTGGATAATATTTACTTTACGCCAAACCTCTTATTTTTATACTAAGCATTTTTTTAAAATGCACTTTATGCATTTAAAATAAATCAAAGTTCAACATAATTTATGAATCTATAAAATGCTTCACTCGCCTTTCATTCAGAAGGTGTTAGCCAAATGGTTATAAAACTACGACGCTAGCTTTAGCTTCTGAACTCTGCCATTGTTTGTTTGCTAAAATACGAGCAACTTTTTGACAGTGTTCAATTTTTACCTATTTTTCCGTTTCAGCCAGAATTGTGGTGTTTTGAGTAGTCAGAGAAATTTCAGCTTTTACTCTCTCGAAAATCGCGATTTGACACTTTTCAATTTTTACCACAAAATCTGACTGGAACGCAACTATTGTCAGTATTGCCATCAGCCTAGGGAGCAGGCAGCATTGCCAAATTGGTCAGCCTTTGTTTTGAGCGCATTAAACTAAATTTTAGTGAATTTTGTGTCCAAGCCATGAACGATTTCATGCGGATATTCTATCATCCTCAACCAATACGTTAAGCGACGTTTTAATTTTACCCTAGAGCAGCATTAAATGTACATTCCTACTACAGTTGTTGTTTGCCCTCTCATCCGGCGAATTGCTAAACAGAAGCATAGTCTTACAGTTTAATAACCAGCAAACTGCCACCCTATCCCCATTAACCTGCTAACCGCATACATTTTAGAGTGAGAGCCAGGGCCTGCCAGACATACATTAAAGTATAAAGGTTGAAATAAATTTTATCTTATTCTTCTTAGTGCAGAGTACAATGTTTGGGGGTTATAAACCTTGGCTAATGGTGCTTTCGCCAGGTATCAGGTAATAAGGAGGGTCGGACATACACTCTCTCACGTTAAAGTATAAAAGCTGGGATTAATATATTGTCTTTAAATAACTATTTTAAGTTAGTATTCAAGAAGCCAGACCTATTCAATGCGTCTAACACCTTCTCAGACGTGGTAAAAGGTCAAATAGTCCAGTAGAATTTGTCGAGAAAATGAGAGAAAAAAAATTCGTTGCAGCAATCTGACAGCGGAATATTGTTGAACAAGCTCTTTTAAAAGAGGACAAAAAATCGAACCGACAGCAGCAATCCGGGGTGGAATGGGGTGCATTTTTAGAGGTCAAACACAGTTTTTCACGATTTCTGGCTAAACTGTGCATCATATCAAAAAAAGTTCATGGCAAAATTTGTAGGAAATAAGAAAATCTACAACTTTTGTAATGATCATTTTCACCTTAACCTCAAAATATTTCGAAAAAATTTCTGAAAACCGGTTTTTTGGTTTTTAATTTTTTTCTTTGACAAAAATGTTTCTATGGAGCTGAAACTTGGACAAAAGATACTTTTCAATGTTATACAAAGGCAGTAATTTTTTAAGACGGAAATATTCAGAGGTTGTTGTTAAAGTTAATTTTCTTGGACCAAAAATTAAAAATTATTTTTTTCCTCATTTATTTTTTTAATGGAAATTTATGTAGTGGCATTGACAATTTAAAATTATAGTGCATTAAGGTAAATACAGTGAAAACAACAAAGGATCTAAGCTGTTACACACGAAACACCAAAACTCTACTCGCGAAAAGACCACATATTTTCAATTTTTCCATTGCAGTATACTTTTTTTTTACTATTTATCCAAAGAAGACAAAACAACGAGTAAGTGAGCCAAAAAAAAACTCCTTAGGAGCTGTAGTTTTAAGAGGAATCTCAGTTAAAAATTTCAGTTTTTTTAGTTTAAAAATTAACTTTAACAACAACCTCTAAATATTTCCGTCTTAAAAAATTATTGCCTTTGTGTAACACTGAAAAGTATCTTTTGTCCAAGTTTCAGCTCCATAGAAACATTTTTGTTAAAGAAAAAAATTAAAAACCAAAAAAACCGGTTTTTAGCAATTTTTTCGAAAAATTTTGAGATTAAGGTGAAAATGATCATTACAAAAGTTGTAATCTTCTTATTTCCTACAAATTTTGTCATAAACATTTTTTGATATGATGCACAGTTTAGCCAGAAATCGTGAAAAACTGTGTTTGACCTCTAAAAATGCACCCCATTCCACCCCGGATAGCTGCTGTCGGTTCGATTTTTTGTCCTCTTTTAAAAGAGCTTGTTCAACAATATTCCGCTGTCAGATTGCTGCAACGAATTTTTTTTCTCTCATTTTCTCGACAAATTCTACTGGACTATTTGACCTTTTACCACGTCTGAAAAGGTGTTAGACCCATTGAATAGGTCTGGCTTCTTGAATACTAATTTAAAATAGTTATTTAAAGACAATATATTAATCCCAGCTTTTATACTTTAACGTGAGAGAGTGTATGTCCGACCCTCCTTATTACCTGATACCTGGCGAAAGCACCATTAGCCAAGGTTTATAACCCCCAAACATTGTACTCTGCACTAAGAAGAATAAGATAAAATTTATTTCAACCTTTATATTTTAACGTATGTCTGGCAGGCCCTGGCTCTTAGTCTATTTTACGCTCACATTAGTTGCGTTCCAGCCAGTTTATAAAGTTTTACAAAAAGCGTTCCAGCCAGAAAAAATGTGGTGTTTGAGAGAGAAAAAATGAGAGAAAGAAACAGCTGATCACATCCCCTCCCAAAAATAAGTTTGAATTTTCACCCAGATAAATTTATTGTGGCTAAAAATTGAAGACTGTCAAAATCGTGTGAACGAGACTGGAGACTCACTTTTTGCAAGCGAGGGAAATGAAATTTCCTGTCTGCATTATACCTGTCCAATACTTTCCTTAGTCAAGGTTTACACGAGGAAATTCCATGAAAAAAATTCTTGTCCAATCCCTTTTGTGAAGTTGTTTTGCGCTTACACACGAAAACTTGAATTTCTTTCTGCTTGTAAATATCAAATAAGTTACTGCGTCGATCCACCATAACAAACGTAGAGTCAAAGCATAATATAAGCTAACGAACAGAACGAAAGAGAATTTGCGGGTACGGAAAATTCTGTACATTTACCAAAACATTTTTTGGTAAATGTTCGGACCTGGTAAGTTTTCCCGTGTTCAGTCAAATTAATGATTTTTTATTGAAAAGAAATCATAAAGCTAAATGTCACCTAAATATTTATTTCTAAAATATGTTTTTCGAAGCGCGTAGTTTTAACATAAGGAATTGGAAGTGTTGCTAAATCAAAGTTACTCCAATTTTTTTTTGTTTTCACAATTCTATCGAACATAACTCTTTGTTTGAACAAAAAAATTTGGTGCAGAACTTTACTGGACTAACTAGATGTTAAAAATAACGTGAATTCCGTAATAACGTATGCAAAATGTAAAATTTTTGTCTAGCTTAATATTTTAAGCAGCCTCGAAAGTGTTTTTTTTTATATTGAATTCAAAATTATATTAAATCAAAACGTAAAATAATTTTGGCTAAGATTTACTTCACGCCAAACCTCTTATTTTTATACTAAACATTTTTTTAAAATTTATGAATCTATAAAAATCAGGTGGAAAACTTTAAAATCAATTTTTACCCATGTTTCCGTTCCAGTCAGAATTGTGGTGATTCGAGTAATCAGAGAAATTTCAGCTTTTACTCTCTCGAAAATCGCGATTTGACACTTCAATTTTTATCACAAAATCTGGCTGGAACGACTAAGATACGTGCAAATAAAATAAAATTTATTACTTCTATCATTGCTTTACTCAGCAGGAAATTCAGTTAAGAGGCTAGTATTCGAAATAGAAATGGGATTATTTTGGAAGAAGTTATCCATCTTTACCAACCGATAATTGAAGCTCAGGATGTTTGCTTACTCTTTAACGACAACCAAAATCAAGTAATTTGTGGAAATTATGAAAAGGGTTTTTATGTATTTCCGTGTTTCCTGAAAGGCAATGACTGACATGCATGAGTTTTGCGGGTATTTAGTAGCAACTTACTTACTTACTTAGATGGCCATAACAACCCGTTGTCAGGTTACGGCCGATCTCATTAGCTCTCGCCAGGCGCCTCTGTTTTGCGCGCGCCTTCTCCAATCATTAATGCCAAGCATGGTTAGGGCTTCTTCAGCTTGGTCTATCCACCGGAGGCATGGTCTCCCTCTTCGTCGTTGACCGGGGACCTTCCCTTCGAATACCTTTTTCGCTGGAGCTTCTTTATCCATACGATGGACATGACCCAGCCAGCGTAGTCGCTGTATTGTTATACGCTTAACTATGTCAATGTCGGCGTAGAGCTCATACAGCTCGTGGTTCATTCGAATGCGATAGTCGTCGCTAACTCGAACAGGACCAAAGATTTTGCGGAGAACTTTCCTCTCGAACACCCAAAGAGCGGCTGCGTCTGTTGTCAAAACCACCCATGCCTCAGCGCCATAAAGAAGCACAGGTAGAATGAGCGTCTTGTAGAGTGTTAGCTTTGTCGATCGAGAGAGAGCTCTGCAACGTAATTGCTTACTGAGACCGTAGTAGCACCTATTAGCAATTGTTATTCTCCGCTTAATCTCCAGTCTGACATCATTGTTGCTGGTTACGGCAGTGCCAAGGTAAATGAATTCCTTGACAACTTCTAATTTACAGTTGCCCGCTGTCTGGATCCGGCACTCTCTTGTTGTTGTTAGTAGACATCATGTATTTTGTTTTGCCCTCGTTTACTGTCATACCCACTTTGGCTGATTCCTTTTCAATAGCAGTGAAAGCAGCAGTAACATCTCTCTTACTCCGACCGATAATATCAATATCATCAGCGTACGCAAGGAGCTGAACACCTTTGAAGAAAATGGTGCCATTATGATGCACACCGGCTTTTCGTACGATCCCCTCCATAATGAAATTGAAGAGATCGCACGAGAGCGGGTCGCCTTGTCTGAAACCTCGCTCGGTATTAAAAGTTCCGGAGAGGTCATTCCCTACCTTGACGGAGCTACACGTATTGCTCAACGTCATCCTGCAGAGCCTTATCAACTTTGCAGGTATACCGAACTCAGACATTGTTGCGTATAGGCAATCCCGCACTGGGCTATCGAACGCAGCTTTATAATCGACGAAGAGATGGTGAGTGTCGATTTGATATTCATGGGTTTTCTCCAGGATTTGGCGTAGTGTAAAAATCTGGTCTATGGTGGACTTACCAGGTCTAAAGCTACACTAATAGGATCCGATCAGCGTTACTGTATACTGCTTCAATCTTTCACACAATACGCTCGAGAGGATCTTATATGCGATGGAAATAAGACTGTTACCCCTGTAGTTGGCGCAGATTGTCGGGTCTCCTTTCTTTATTATAGGACAAAGCACGCTGAGATTTCAATCGTCGGGCATGCTTTCCGCTAGCCATATTTTGCTGATGAGTTGATGCATGCACCTTATCAATTCATCGCCACCAGCTTTAAACAACTCAGCTGGCAGGCCGTCAGCACCCGCTGCTTTGTTGTTTTTGAGTCGCTGGATAGCAACTCGAATCTCTTCATGGCTAAGTGATGGTACTTCCACTGCGTTATCATCGATTGGTGGTATCGTACTGCATTCTCTCTGGGCGGAATTGGTGGAATCATCGCCCGTACGCAAGTTGGAGAAATGCTGCCTCCATAACCTCAATACACTGTGTATCTGTAACCAGATTTACATTTTCGTCTCTACAAGTGGATGCTCCGGGCTTGAAACCTTGAGTTAGACGCTTAACTTGTTGATAGAATTTTCGTGCATCCTTATTGCCCTGGTACACCTCAAGTTCCTCAAGGTCACGCTTTTCCTGCTCCCTTTTTTTACGTCTGAAAATGCGCCTCTTTTCCTTCCTCTTTTCGCGGTAGTTTTCTCGCACGGCTTGCGTTGCGGCTGACTGCAGCGTTTTTTTCAGCAGTCGCATCGCGACACTCCTGGTCATACCATTGGTTTCGAGGTTGTGGGCGTCGGAAACAAATGACTTCCTCGGCAGCAGCGCGCATGGAGTGGAAGATGTGCGTCCAAAGTCCACCGGCGTCGTCGGTTCCAGAGGTTGGTTGGTTGAGCTTAACCGAGAGTTGAGCGGAGTACGCCTCGGCAGTCCGTTGTGATTGTAGCTTGGCAACGTCCAGCATTCGTTGCATGCCTGTGCGTACATTAATAATAATAATAATAGAGTTTAGCTACTACAGCTATTATAGCCTTCTTAGCTATTTAGCATTGAAGCTTTATACCAAGTAAAAAGCTTATTCAATAAAAAATGGAATAGAAAAAATTATCATGCACATTAATTTGTTATTTATTTTATAATTTTTTCTTAGCTTTATCGCACTTTCTCAACATACCCACTCACACCATATAAAAATAGACATATAGATATTAAAATAATTATATGTATAAATTTACGTGGTACAAGGCATAAATGTTAGAAAAAATTTACCCAGCATGCTGTGGGGCTCGGACAACACAAACAAAAAAATTCACACCACCATTAAGCTACAAATTTAGCTACAGTTAGTTTTCAGTCTAAGCTTGAGTTGACCTTTTGACAAGCTAATGTTATAAACTTCGCAATTATTAATAAGAGTTGTCATGCGATTAAAAGGAGCTGTAGCCATATAATTAGTTCTACTAACCGGTTGATAAAATAACTGATAAGAGTTACGAGTACTCCTCCGATTACTATTAAAATGTATATAGTTAAGAAGCTCTGGTGCAGCAAGAGACCCAGTTACAAGTTGATGCAGATAAAGTATATCCGCAATATTTCTACGCGAGCTCAAAGACTGCATATGTAATAACTTTAAACGATCCTCATAAGGAGGAAGGCTTAAAGGGTCAATCCAATTTAAGCCATTGAGAGCAAAACGAATAAAATTTTTTTGAATTCTTTCAATTCTATTTATATGAACATTATAAAATGGTGACCATACTTGGCTAGCGTACTCTAAGTGAGGGCGCACTATTGTATTATATAAAGTCACCGTTACTAAAGGGCTATTAAATTCTTTTGCCCACCTCTTAATAAAGCCAAGCAGAGATGAGGATTTTTTACAAATTTGATTAATATGCTCATTAAAAGTCAACTTAGTATCAAAATGTATACCTAGGTCTTTGACTACATCGACACGACAAATATTTTTATCTTTTAATTTATAATCAAATTCCACAATAGTTTTCTTCCTGGTAAAAATCATAGCTTGGCATTTATCAGGATTAAGATGTAAGTTATTCTTAGAACACCAAACTTCAAAGGATTTCAAGTCAGACTGAAGTGGAATAGTGTCACCAACCCCCTTTACGTTCCTGTAAATTTTCATGTCATCTGCATATACTAACAGATGGGAGTTTTTAATAACATGTGTAACGTCATTAATTGCTAAAATGAACAGGAGCGGCCCCAGGTGGCTTCCCTGTGGAACACCTGATGTCGCGCTAAATGGGGAGGAAAACACTCTCCTAAATTTTATTTGATACGAGCGATCAGATAAATAAGATTCAATCCAGCTGATAAAACTTAAGGGAAATCCAAGTTTCTTTAACTTAAACAAAATCAAATTATGTGGTAATTTGTCAAATGCTTTACTGAAGTCAGTGTAGATGCAGTCAACTTGCCCACCAGAGTCTAAAGAGCTTAATGCAAAAGAAGTGAAATCAAGGAGGTTAGAAACTGTAGATCTGCCATTAACAAAACCATGCTGACGAGTTGTTATGACTTCACCACAGCACACCTTAACCTGATCGTATATAATATGTTCAAAAATTTTCGGTATTGATGATAACTTAGCCACGGGCCTGTAGTTTGAAACATCATTCTTACACCCTTTCTTGAAAATGGGGCTAATGTATGCATTTTTCCAAAATTTAGGAAAATAGCTTTCTTGAATTGATCTATTAAATAAAATACTGAGGGGCTGACTCAGCACAGAGCTACAGTTTACTAAAACTGTCGCAGGAATACCATCCGGCCCGGAGCTGAAGTCATCATCAACAGATGAAATATATTTCTCTATGAGGTCAGGAGAGAAAGATATCTCATTAACCGAAACTAAAGGGTCGTTATCCATATATTCAAAATAGTTGATTTCAGGGCTAAATAAATCCGTAGAAAACGATTCATTAAACAAATTAGCAAACAACCCGGCTATAACTTGTGGGTCGCTAGTGAGCCCATCAACTGTTTTAAACTCAGATGGAAACCCGTCAGATTTTTTTTTAGAATTAATAAAACCCCAAAAATTCTTGGGGTCATGAAGAATATTCAGCCTAATTTTATTCAAATATTCAGAATAAACCAAAGCTGACATATCTTTAAATTCAAGAAACAGTCGCTGATAAGCAACAAGGTCATTACGGTCCTGGCTACAAACGTATTTATTCCATGCCCTATTACGGCCATTGCGAATTTTTTTCAAATCCTTTGTATACCAGGGGTACGAGGAATTATTAACGTACCTCCTTGTATATGGAACCGACAATGCTATGGCAGAAAAAAGTTCACCATAGAAAAATTTAATGCAATCATCAAATGTATTGTTATTAAAAAAAATGAGTAAGTCATCTAATTTATTTCTTAAATTTTCATTCAATTTCAAAAAGTCAGCTTTCTTAAAATTGAATTCGTAAATATTAATGGATGAACATGCATTAGTCAAATTTTCATTGTCAGATTGGTACACAATACTCAAAGGTGGATGATAGGAATCTACCGTAGACAGAGCATGGATAGCATTTCTTACAACAACATTGCTACTATTTGTAGCCAAGACTAAGTCAAGTTGTCGTCCATGGCAGTTAGTTATACAACTTACTTGTTGTAAATTTGAAAGTATTTCGTCAACAAAAATTTGTTGTTGTCGAGTTTTTGGACAAGATGCATAAAAATATGTACCATCGTCCGAAGGAGTCCATTTTAGGTCAGGCAAATTAAAGTCACCTAACAATAAAATGTCGTCATTAGTGTCTAGTTCATTAATAATATATTCTACGGCCATCGAAAGACATTCGTAGACATCTGCGCTACTATTTGGAGGAACATAAGTGTTAAGAATGTATAAATTAGAGTTACATTGTGTAACCTTAACACATAACAGTTCAATATTAGATGCACAGGAAATTTCAACTAATGAACTGGTTAAATGATTTTTTATAGCTATTAAGACGCCTCCACCAACAGAAGAAAGATCTTCCAAGTGTCTGTCTCTTCTAAAAACATGGAAACTATTATCAAAAAGTTCCATATTGAGAAAGCTGTTGTTTAACCAAGTTTCGGTAAACACGATAATATCCTCAGAGAAATTCTGAGTTGATAAAAAGATATCTTGCGTCTTGGAACGCAAGCCCCTTACATTTTGATAGTAAAGGGATAGCCGTTTCAGTTTTTTGAATTGGAACGTGCAGTTTTATCATTTTTTTTCGATTTAAATTCTGAAATATAGATATTATCCACCCATGCTTTAGATTTAAGAATGGCAGAAACATGAGAAGATGCCATTACATTACATTACATACATTCTTCGCATTGCATAGCCGCATGCGGATCTTAGCTGCAACAAGATAGTGGTCGGAGTCAGTGTTGACCCCCCGAAATGTACGCACATCCAGAACGCTTGAGGCTGTTTTGGTTTTCATTGGAAATGATGATAATGTGTGGTGGGACCCAAACCCTACGCACACATTCCAAGTTTTAAGTCTAGGAGAGACTCGCCTTCTCACAACTAGCTCACCCCCGGATGGGTGTCCAAGGATTTCCAGAGGATACTTGGTCAAAAGGCCGGAAGTTTGTGAGTTGCTTGAACTGCTTGCAAAAGAATCATCCCTGGCCACTCCCAGGTGAGTGGCGATCAGAAACTTTACCCACTTACGTGAACTTCTACAAGCAGCTCCATCCTCCATTACTTGCAACTGCTGCTCCTTTATAGCTGTTCCAGGTGGTTAATAACTAAATGAATGTTGCCAGGAGGAACGCCTCACTTCCTAAATGTGTTACTTATAGCCGCATTTGCCACAAGCACTGACATTTACATTCAAGAAAAATTGCAGCATTCGTCAGTTGCATCAGAATTTGGAAAAGTTCTACTGTCGGTTTTTCCCATTTTGTTCTTTTTTGGAGTTCTGCTTTCAAAGGGTTTGTGCGAAAATATTTTTGACGAAGCGATGATTATGCGTATCTGTTGTATACTCTCTCGTAACTCTGCGGAGCTTGAAGAAAAAAGTAGCGAAATTTAAGCGCAAAAAATGTTACACAAAAGCAGAAGTTAAGCAGCAGACGTTCAGCTACAGGTTCCACTTAATTTAGTGAAAGAAAATTGTTATTTTTATCCAGTGCGAGTAATGAGCAGCTAAGAATTTGAGGCAAAAGTACTATATACGAACACGAAAATTGCAACAGCTTTTAAAAAGCCAGCAAAGTTTCCGGAGCAATGATTTATCGCTTGAATAAAGCTTTTTTCAGTTCATTTAAGCCAGTGCAGTGATCGGCGCCCCATATGCTCGCGAGCAAACGAAGAGAATAAGCGAGAGTAAGCAAACTACAAAATGAGCTGCTCATTTCGTTAATGCACTGTAAAAATGTTTAAAATCAAATGGAAAAATAAAAATGAATTTGTTTTTCCACAAAAATTTTTGTTGGCAATACACAACGTTTAATCTACAAGCGAGTTTTATGGATGGCAATTAAATTTCATATAAAAAGGCATTTTATAACTAAAATTCAACCCCTAAAATGAGAGATCATATTGTAGCGAAATTTGGTTTATGCTAGAAGACTCTTGAAATAAATACCAACGAAAGAAACTAAACGATATTAGCACCATCTAGCGCAAAATGCTAAAAATAATAAACCGAACAGACGCTGCAGTAAACAATAAAAAGTCAACAACCGAGAGAAATTATCGCCGTCGTACAACGTACAACGCCATCTAACATCTAGCATAATAGCTAGCTCAACGTCAGTGCGCCATGCTGGTGAATTGTGGATAGTGGTAGAATGCACGCTACAAAGTAGCACTGGTGGGTTGTAGATAATTGTAGAATATACGCCACTTAGAAGGTACTGGATTATTCGAGAGAGTGATGACTGCAGTATAAAAAGGGTTGTCATCTGAGCTGAGGACACAGTTGAGTTAGAACAGCGAAGCAATAAGCAATAAAGTGAATACAGTGTGATCCATAGTAGAACAAAACAGTTTTCTATACAGTGTTAAATTAATATTAGAATTTGAACGTTAATAAAATAAACCATTTTATAACTAAATAAGTTTGTGTGTTTTTAATTGTTACACAATCCAGTGATCGAACTCAGAAAAGTGTGAGAGATCGAAATTATCGTCAAAGAGACAGAAATTTCGTAACAATTGGTGTCAGAAGTGGGATTGTGTAAAAGAATTAACAATCAATTTAAAAAAAAAAAAAAAAAAAATAAAAAAAAATAAATAAATAAAAATGGTCAAGTTTGAAGATCTGAAAGTGGACCAACTGAAGAAGGAGTTGCAGCAGCTGAATCTGCAATCTACTGGCGGAAAGGTGGAGTTACAGAAACGCTTACGGCAGGCTCTTGAGGCTCAAGGTGTAAACCTGGAAGAGCACGAATTTTATAGTGATGAATCAGAATCAGCAGCGAAAGTGGAAGAAGCTTCTGGATCAGCGGCAAGTGGTGAAGTTGTGGATATGTCAAAGTTCGAGAAAATGTTAATGGCGATGACGCAGACAATGAGTCAAAATGCACTACAGATGAATAAAATAGACCAGAAGTTAAGTCAGAACGCGCTGCAGATCCAGGCGGTTCGAGAAGAAATTGATCAGAGCTTAAGTCAAAATGCACTACAAATGAATAGCAATATCCAGGCGGTTCGGGAAGAAATTGATCAGAGCTTAAGTCAAAATGCACTACAAATGAATAGCAATATCCAGGCGGTTCGGGAAGAAATTGATCAGAGCTTAAGTCAGAACGCGACGCAGATCCACGAAATGAATCAAAACATTGAGGCTGTTCGAACAGAGGTGGCCAAAATGGTAAATGGCTTCGATGCAAAAATTATTGAGTTACGTGATGACGTTGAATCATTCAAGGAAGAAGTTCAAAATAATTTTGAGGACGTTAACAAAAGGATTCAACAGTTGGAAATAAGCGAACCAACCACTCAAGTTATAAGAGAAATCAGCGCAGAGAGGCTTAAGGCACCCTCATTCGATGGAACAACGCCATTCAGTGTTTTCAAGCTCCAGTTCGAAACAACATCTGGTCACAACCGTTGGGATAACGAAAGCGCAGCTGCAGCGCTAATTGTGGCATTAAAAGGCGCAGCTGCAGAAGTATTGCAAACGGTTCCAGTGGCGGAGCAGAAAAACTACAAGGCGGTGATGGATGCCTTACAGCGAAAATATGGCAGTGACCACATGAAGCAGATTCACAAATTGGAGTTGAAAAGTCGTATCCAGAAATCTGGTGAGTCCTTGCAGGAGTATGCTGCGGATATTGAGCGATTAGCACACCTTTCCTATCCTGACGAGTTAAGTGTCGTAGCTGAAAAATTCAAAATAGAGGCGTTTATTGACGGCATACGTGACTCAGAAACAAAACGCGAGACAATGAGGAGCCCGAAGACAACATTTAATGAAACAGTAACGGTTGCCCTCACGCAGGAGACGATTGCGTTAACATGCCGCCCATCACTGAAAACTCGTCGGATGGAGGTGGAGGCTGAAAAGAAAAATTCATCGTTCGCCAGCGGTAGCTTCAGCGGAAAATGCTACAATTGTGGTAAGCAGGGACACATGGCACGTGACTGCAAATCACGTCGTAAACGATCTGCATCACGTTCACCAAAAAGAAGACTTGGAAATAGGGTGAACGATGGCGAAAATGTTAGCGAGCAGCAGTCGTTAAACTAAAGAGAGTCAGTACAGCGGGCGTGAGTTGACTCTTACAGATGATTGCCCCATAGTCTTGGTTTCGAAGCTCTGCCGAAATTCCAACAGCCTTACCATCGGTGGAAAAATCAACGGAAGACCATGTGAGCTTACTTTGGATACAGGCGCATCGCATTCAATTGTGAGGAAAGACTTATTTGAAAGGCGACGAGTAACGCCGTTAAATGGGATCCAATTGAGAACAGCGACAGGAGAAATTGCGCAAATAGTAGGAAAAGTTACAGCGAGTATTCTCATCGGCAACAAAACTGTGGAACATGATTTTATTGTTGCAAACATCACCGATGAGGTTATCATTGGCGTGGACTTCATGATTCGACACGGGTTCACTTTGGATCTTAAGAAAAAAACGTTAAGGTATGCCAATGTAGAGTTGCCTTTAGACATTGGCTGTGGACAAAAATTAGCAATTGCAAGAGTCTACATAAGTGAGCGCTGTCGAATTGAACCCAATACCGAAGAAATTATTTGGGCCACAACAAATGAAGACTGTGGGACAAGCCATCTGTGGGTAGTGGAAGCAGATAAGAAAAATTTTAAGAAAGACCTGATTATTGGAAAGACCCTAGTAAACACAAGAACAGACAGAAAAATACCGGTGCGAATTTTGAATCCAACAAATAAGCCAAAATGAATGCAAAAAGGTGAACTTATAGCGCAATGTGAGAAAGTTACAGCTGTGATAAATTGTGAAAATGACCAGCAGAACACACAAGGTACAACTTTAACAAAATCGTCGGCCTTGGATGTATTGACGAAAGAATGGACGAAAGAGTTGTCTGCTCAGAACAAAAACAAAGCAAAAAGGTTTCTGCAAAAACATTGGCGGATATTTGCGTCCAAAGGAGAAAATAATGGCCGAACATCAGTTGTCAAACATCGCATTGATACAGGTGATTTTCAGCCGATTCGTCAACCTCCAAGGAGGCTAGCACTCGCTAAGAGAGAAGAAGTGACGGGCCTTATAGAAGATATGGCGCGAGAAAATGTCATTGCACCATCAGAAAGCCAATGGAGTTCACCGGTCGTACTTGTGAAGAAAAAGGATGGAAGTATGCGATTCTGTGTGGATTACAGAAAATTGAATGACGTCACTAAAAGACAGCTACCCGTTACCCAGAATCGATGATACACTGGATACGTTATCTGGAGCAACATGGTTTTCCACCCTGGACTTACAAAGTGGATATTGGCAGGTGGAAATAGATGAAAAAGACAAAGAGAAAACTGCCTTTAGTATTGGGAATGGTCTATGGCAGTTCAACGTCATGCCGTTTGGTCTTTATAACGCTCCAGCTACGTTTGAACGGTTAATGGAACGAGTTCTCAAAGGACTACATTGGAAGACTTGTCTAGTGTATCTCGATGACATAATCATCATGGGTAAAGATTTTGATGACCACTCGAAAAATCTGGAGGAAGTGTTTGTGCGCTTGGAGGCAGCTGGACTAAAATTAAGTGCGAAAAAGTGCTCACTTTTCCAGCGTGAAGTCAAATATCTGGGGCACAAGGTTACGTCAGAAGGAATACACACAGATGAAGATAAAATAAAAGCTGTGAAAAATTGGCCACGTCCATCTAATCTTCATGAGTTGCGAAGTTTTCTGGGTCTATGCACTTATTACAGACGCTTTGTTCCTGGTTTCGCAAATGTTGCAGGCAGTCTACATGAGCTGACACAGAAAAATCGAAAATTCGAATGGAGTGGGGCACAGGAAACTGCATTCCAAAAGCTGAAAGAATTACTGTCTACAGCGCCAATACTCGCGTACCCAATACCCGGCAAAGAATTTGTATTGGACACCGATGCGAGTGGCCATGGTATTGGAGGAGTTTTGTCCCAAATCATCAATGGCCAAGAAAAAGTCGTCGCATATTTCAGCAAAATTCTGTCGAAACCTGAGAGGAATTATTGCGTAACTCGGAGAGAGTTACTGGCAGTAATGGAATGCGTGAAACACTTCCATAAGTACTTATATGGACAGCACTTTCTCCTGAGGACAGACCATGCGGCATTAAGGTGGCTACTTCAATTCAAGGATCCTGAAGGTCAAATCGCACGGTGGATAGAACGCTTGCAGAGCTATGATTTCACCATAGAGCATCGCAAAGGAAGCCAGCATGGAAATGCGGATGCACTTTCCCGTCGTCCATGTAAAATTGAATGCGGTCATTGTTCGTGAACAGAAAATAAAGCTGGAACAATTGATGTGCGCCTTTTGAACGTTTTGCCTGAAGAAAAGTGGACAAAAGAGGAGGTAAAACGGGACCAGCGCAATGATACAGATTTGGCAACTATAATTAAGTATAAGGAGCTGGGTAGGAAACCGGCGTGGCGAGAAATTTCAAATGAAAGCCAAATCTGTAAAGCATACTGGGCGCAATGGCAAAGTTTGGAGTTGCATGACGGTTGTCTCTACCGAATCTGGGAAAGCGAGGATGGTAAAACTCGCTCAAAACTGCTGGTTATTCCAAAGGCAAAATTTAAGGAGATAATCGAGGATTATCACAATGGATCGAGTGGTGGACATCTGGGCATAACGAAAACCACAGAGAAAATAAAGAAACGGTTTTATTGGGTAGGATGCCAAGAATCAGTTGCTGACTGGATCCGCCGTTGTGACCAATGTGCAATTGCTAAAGGACCAAGGCAACGCACTCGGGGAAAAATGCATCAGTATAACGTCGGAGCTCCCTTTGAGAGGATAGCCATAGATATAGCGGGACCTTTTCCAATCAGCAATGCAGGAAATAAATACATCCTTGTGGTAATTGATTACTTCAGTAAGTGGCCAGAAGTATATCCCATTCCCAATCAAGAAGCAAAAACAGTGGCAGACATTTTCATCAAAAATTGGATTTGCCGATATGGAGCTCCACTTGAGTTGCATTCCGACCAAGGACGAAATTTTGAGTCGACACTTTTTAAGGAGGTTTGTGACATGCTTGGAATACAGAAGACACGCACCACAGCTTTGCATCCTCAGTCCGATGGCATGGTCGAAAGGTTCAACCGTACTCTAGAGGAACATTTAAAAAAGGTTGTCGATAAAGGACAAAAAGATTGGGATGAGCATCTACCAATATTTCTGATGGCTTATCGGTCGGCAATACACGATACCACTACAGTTACGCCAGCAAAAGCCATTTTTGGTACGGACTTAAGGCTTCCAGCAGATTTGAAGTACGGAGTAAACGTTGTCCCAGAAACGACCCATGCTGACGATTACATGTCGCGGAAAAGAGAAGAATTAGCAGATATACACGAGCTTATTAGAAGACGTACTCAATTGGCTAGCGACAAGATGAATGCTCGGTATGACCTGCGAGCAAATACTGAAGGGTTCAAAGAAGGTCAACTAGTGCTGCTACATAACCCACAACGAAAACGAGGCTTGTCTCCTAAATTACAGACTCATTGGGAGGGACCTTACCGGATCGTCACAAGGATTAATGATGTTGTGTATCGAATCCAAAAATACCCCGGGAACAAAAGTAAATTATAGGCAGTGCACATCGAAAGGCTGGCACCTTATACTAGGGACGGAGAGACTCTTGTTCGGGACGAACAAGTTTAAGCGGAGGGCAGTGTAGCGAAATTTGGTTTATGCTAGAAGACTCTTGAAATAAATACCAACGAAAGAAACTAAACGATATTAGCACCATCTAGCGCAAAATGCTAAAAATAACAAACCGAACAGACGCTGCAGTAAACAATAAAAAGTCAACAACCGAGAGAAATTATCGCCGTCGTACAACGTACAACGCCATCTAACATCTAGCATAATAGCTAGCTCAACGTCAGTGCGCCATGCTGGTGAATTGTGGATAGTGGTAGAATGCACGCTACAAAGTAGCACTGGTGGGTTGTAGATAATTGTAGAATATACGCCACTTAGAAGGTACTGGATTATTCGAGAGAGTGATGACTGCAGTATAAAAAGGGTTGTCATCTGAGCTGAGGACACAGTTGAGTTAGAACAGCGAAGCAATAAGCAATAAAGTGAATACAGTGTGATCCATAGTAGAACAAAACAGTTTTCTATACAGTGTTAAATTAATATTAGAATTTGAACGTTAATAAAATAAACCATTTTATAACTAAATAAGTTTGTGTGTTTTTAATTGTTACACAATCCAGTGATCGAACTCAGAAAAGTGTGAGAGATCGAAATTATCGTCAAAGAGACAGAAATTTCGTAACAATATGTAGCGTAAACAGCAAAACGTAAATGCATTTTTTACAGTGATTGGTGCTTTTGTCATTTCTCTCTTTTGAGAGTGAGAAAATGTTTTATATTTGCGCTCTGCCGACCACTGATTTAAACCCTTTGGAATGATGAGAACTTATAACCTAAACAATTGGTATGTATGCAATTGGCATTGCAGCTGAAGTTACTTCTTGTTTATTTGTCTTTCTTCTTACTGGCATAATCGTTTTAAGTGGAAAAATGTAAGCTTTTTTTTTAAAAAAAAATGAATGATACAAAAAAGAGCTGTGAATTATTGGCTTAGTTTGGGATAATTCCAGCCTAATTTCTTGGAACAAGAATGGTATTCATATGTTATTATGAGAGTGAACATTGCAACAAGGAGTGGATACTTCTATAGCAATCAAAAGGGAAAATTAATTTTTCAAAGAAATTCAGAAGCTATATCCATTGCACTTCCATTCCAAAATGCAGTGGGCTTCTTCGATATTTCTGAGAAAGTTTTCCTATAGGTATTTAAATTGCACATCTTTTTTAAAACTACACGAAAAACAAATCACAGAATCCAATTTTGAATAAATAAAATTAAATTAATATTTTATAAAATGTAAACATATTACTCGTATACATACATGTATTACATGTTACTTGTATATTTTACTTTAAAGTAAACTGGTAATTTAAAAAATTTGGTCGAACTGAACGATGAAAAATTTGATATTTTTAACTTGCGTCTAAACTGACGCAATTTTTGTATTTGAATTTGATGGTTTGAATGATGAAAAAAAAAAAATTAATACTATTATTATTATAAAAATTATTACTAAATAAAATTGGTTAAAATTGGACATTGTTTAACATTAAAATTTTTATTTGGTAAGCACACAGGTTATCAGGGTTTGCTAAAAAAATTTGGTATCACCAACAATTGTGCACAAAATGTAAGTCGGAAAAATCTTTGGTTTCTGAGGAATGAAGGATTGGTGTAAAATTAGCATAATTAGTTGCTGTTTGGGTATCTCTAGAATTTTTTTGTCTTCTTTTTCAACTCATTTTCAATCAAAACACGAAATCTCCATTCAAATTTGGAGCTTCTACCTTTAAAAAACTTTTAAAATAATTAGAACGCCATTTAGTGGTTTCTTGATTTGAATGAAAAAGACGTCATTTTGTTGTAAATGAGCAGAGGAAGAAAATGGATAACTTAAAAGTTCTGAAATCTGCCAACAGATGGCACTTTGAACTATTTTTATACTCCCAACTAGTTAAGGCGACATCTGTTGGCAGTTTTTAGAACTTTTAAATCTCCCATCCTCTTCCTCAACTTATTTACAATTAAATGACGTTTTCCTTATTCAAATCGGTCCGTTAGTTTCGGAGTTATTCAATTTTAACAAAGCTGTTGCACTTCTCATACGTTTTGCCAAAACATAGCCGAAATCAAAATTTGTACTGGAGAAAATTTGAAACACCAGGCAAGTAACTTTGGTTAAAAATCTTTATGCAATATCTCGGCTATTGCTGAACCGATTTTGACAAATGACGGGTCATAATTTTGATAAGAAGCAGATTTTTTTGACGTCATTTAGAATATATTAAATTTTTTTGTAAGTAATTGTAAGAAGTGTAAAATTTTCAATCCGAATGCCTTCAAACGAGATTAAAGATATCTATTTTATGTTTCTGATACAGAAGTCTTTTTGTATTATTTAAGCGTTAAGGTGAAGATTGTCATAAGATGTGATAGTAGTTGTGGATACTACCATGCAATATGGTAAAGATTCTCATGAGATGTGATAATGGTTGTGGCAATGAAAAAATATGAATTATTGTTACTACAAAAATAGGACAGATTAATAAACTCACCAGCAAATACTTGTTTGGTGTTGACTGATTTTTAAGCAGTAGACCTTTTGAAAATATTTCAGTTTTGTCCGAATTATCAGGCGACTTTTTATAGCTCGTGAACTGTTTATAAGCAGTAGACCTTTTTCAACTGTGTCCGAATAAACAGTAGAGTTTCTATAAAATAAACAAAAAAACGCAATTAGTTTAACAGAAAAACGGTTTTCAGCCATTTTTATGAAAAGTTTCGAGGTTAGGGTGAAAATTATTAATACAAAAGTTATAGATCTTTTTATTTTTCCTACAACTTTTACCTTAAACTTTTTTGATAGGATGCACAGTTTAGCCAGAAATCGTGAAAAACTGTGTTCGACCTCGATTTATTTTGCCCTCTTTTTACAATAGCTGTACAATATTCCGCTGTCAGAGTGCTGTAACGAATTATTTTTGTCAAATCCTATTTCTACTGGACTATTACACCGTTTCATTTATTTGGAAATAAGTTTCAAGTAAATTTTACGGTTTTGGAGTATTTCTTGTCCAAAATTAAGTGTTAAGCAGAAGCACGGATTACAAGGAGCCTGAAGGTTTGCCAAATCACCACCACGTATGTATGTTCAGCAATAATACAACCACAATAAAATAAAAATGAGTAGAAGTTGATGATTCCCTACTCAAGTCATTGATTAATTCTATGCCATTTAGGTTAAGTCAAGTTATTTTTACCTTTTATTTTGAGTTTGTGATAAAAAAGTTAAATTAAATTTAGTTTTGCACATATAAATATTTCCTTCAGAATTCTTAGAAATTGCTAATTCTTAAGAAAATTTAATTTAATTTTAGTTTATCTATTTGTTTTATTATTTATGCAAAAATCCAGATCTTCTTGGCGCACTATTTTAGGTTAAACTGAATAAAGAGCTTTCTGGAACAAATGATTCAATTTAACCTAACATTTTGCCATTTTTAGAATGGAGTTTTTTACTCACTGTTTTTTCTGCTCTAAGCTTGAGTTTTTCTTCTAATTCAAATCACTTCACTAATCTTTAAGAAAATTTAATTTAATTTTAGTTTGTAATAATTACTATTAATTGCTATATGATATAAGTATGTAACACAGCATTATGTTGTGAGTATCTACAAAAAGAATAAATAATGTAAAGAGATGTCTTCGCGCTCTTACGAACATATCTTTGCAGAATCGTGGGCGCGGTTGCCACACCAAAACTTTTTTTGGGACCAAAATTTTATAGAAAAAGGACCAAAATGGAATAAAAAGGACCATATTTTTTTATCATATTTTGTTTTATTTAACATAAACAAGTTATCATATTTCATTAAAAAAAAAATAACTAAAAATACCTGAAAGTTCACATAACACATTGTAAAAGATGTGTAAAAAATAACTTACATATACATTAGTGTGTTTTTTTCAAACTTTAGAAGTGGGATTTAATTTATTTTTTCCTATATTGTAGCTTGAGAAATAAAAATAATTGTCCCAACATTTGAGCTTCCTAGATCAAACCTGTAAACGGCACGGACAGAGCTTATGTCCAATTTCGTTGAAATTTAACGAAAAAACCGACTTACTAAAACGTAGAAAAAGTCTGCCTTAAGTGCTAAGATATAGCGTTTTGGGACTTTTAGTTGAATGGAGACGCCACTGACTGTTGTAAATCACGCCCACATTTTTCGTGTGACTAAAAATCACACCACCACCCGAAGGACGTATTTTTATTTTTTTTTAAATTTGCTGTCCTATCGGTTTTGAAGAAAATTCCACCAAAATTTCAGCTTCCTAAATCAAACCTGCGAACGGCACATCCACTTTGTTTCCTAGTACAATTCATATGAAAAACGAAAAAGCAAAACAACGAAAAACAGAAAATTTACTAAAACGCAAAAAAAAAATCTGCTTTTCGTTGTTTTGCTTTTTCTTTTTACTAATTTAAGTTGTGTTATAATTATATCGACATCACATGTTATTAAATGAGCAAAATTGATTATCAAAGGCACACAAATGTACACTTCTAAAAGATACTTTTTTGATAGCAAAGTGAATAGTTAGTTCAGAGACATAAGCCTTTTTTCGCGACTTGTTAACATTTTTGCAACTGGACATGTGCCGTTCTGTTTGCCCGATCCTCAATTGTTGTTTTTTTCCTCTCATTTGTACAATTGATGTTTGGGTTCGAAATTCAAACAAAAAGCTCTAAACTAATTTTTTTTTGTTGCTTCTTTTAAGCCACCTGAACACGTGGAAAGGATAAAAATCGGTTAACGAGATTTCAGGCTTTTGAAGTTCAAAGTTAAAACTAAATATCCTGAAAGTTTCATATTTTTATCTCGTGTGTTGCGTGCGGGGCAGATTTAAAAGGTGATGTTTACCAAGAAGCAAAAGTATGATCGTCTTTTTTAGGGAATAGAATTCAAAAATTGGGGTAAATGCAGAAATAAAAAAAAATAAATAAAAAAATATTGAAAATTTTAATCTAACGAATTAAAGTCAACTTTTTTTTTTTTTTTTTGATTGACATCTACGTGGTATTTTCGTTTTTGATTCTTGGCTAATATAACTACATGTTAAACTAATTCTTGTTCGTATTTTGTTTTTTTTATTTAAATATCCTTTTGAGACCAATGGCACTTTTCTCTCTCAAATTATTTAACTGTGGACTTACGCAACTACAAATTTAACTAAAAAAAGTAAATAATATCGTTTAGTATACCGGATACGTAAATGAGCTTACCGTTCAATTGATGTCAAAGTTTTTTTTTTTTTTTTGTGAATCATCAAATGGTATCGATTCGTGGTGGGTCATGGGTCTTCGTGGTGGTGGAGCTGGCGTGGTTGGAAATATGCGCGAGGATGGTTTATTTCTGGTAAAATTGATTAATGTGATTGTTTGATACAAAAATTTTGGTCCGTAAATCTGTTGTTCTTGTGAAAAATATAATATATGAGATAAAAAAAAAAAACAATTAAGGAGCAATTAAAAACACAAAAAAAAAAATATCAAGAAACCAAAAAAGAAAATCAATCAAATTGGCGCCTTTTTCCAATCGATTAATGTCAACAACTACAACAAAAACAATAGCTATTGTTTTCAGAATAAAAGTCTGCACTATAAAATGGCGCATTTGTTAATAACCGATCCTATAATGTAAAGTCTAGAACAGCAAATGAAGGAATTCTCCAAGGAATTTTTGGAAAAAGTGCGACGAATGTTCTGTAGTTCCTGTAAAAAACTGCTTACTGCAAAGACGACTGTGGAAGCGGAAAGGCAAGAGGATCATGACTCTGCAGATGCCATGGAAGAAAATGCGCAAATTGTGCCATTAATTGTTTTTGAAGAGGCACCGTCAACAGAAAATTCCGACGGCATTAAAGCTACACCAGCAGCAAAAGAAAATGAATTTCTGCGTCCACAGCGTGCTGCTAAGCAAAGCGCTATGAATAAGCTCAAAGCAAATAAAAAAATGGGCCGAACAAAAAAATGTTCAGAAAAAACGAAGATAAACTGGAATCTACGTGTCAAAATCAAGCTGTAGCGGTGAAGACGGTCTCGCTACCGAAAGACATAACAACACTTGGTCCTGCTGTAGATTAGGAATCTACGCTACAAGTAGTTATACTACAGCCAGCAGCTGAATTGATACAGCTTCACAGTCTACTCCAAATTTAGAAAAACCACGAAGACGCTGTGCTGGTGTAAGTATTACCTCATTCGATTCCCAACGAGATAAGCATATCTGTTAGTGATGATGAATTCACTGAGGAGCATCAGCTGGTCCGTTCACCTGAAAATAATATTTTAATGGTAGTCTATACTTCGAATGACATCGAAGAAGAATCGTTTGAGTTTCCGACTACATCGGCTAAATCCTATGAGATGCTAACACGCACACATCAAAATTTTAATGCTGTGGAAGAAATTCCAGTTGGTTCACCTGATAAATCGAAGCGTATTGAAGAAAATGCTATATCCACTTTCACACAATCCAATCTTGCCACACCCGCAATTGAAAAACTGACAGTTTCCGCTAATGGTGGTTCTCTGACCACACAGGATTCAAATACAGCACTCGTTGCTACCGCACAAACAAAGAAACTAGTAGTAGCCAGTGCTGCCACTTTGGATAAAATTTTTGTAGCAAAATTGCGTAGCAAAATTGCGTAGCAAAACGGCGAGCAGCGTAGCAAAAGTCAAGAATTGGCTGAACTATCGTTTATTGAACAGTAAACTAAACTTTTTTATAAAACGAAAATATCACATTGAAATTCAGAATGGTGCAACTGTACATAACATAAATCTGATCAACAAATTACAATTCACATAATTAAGAATAAATATAAAGCCCAATTTCCATGTGATCTTATCTTATCAAATATCAGGGAGGACATCACATGATATGAAGATAGCAAATGTATGCTATTCACTCTCGCATTCTCCAAGCGCATTTGTTGCATGTGTTGCATGACACCTGTGAAATTAAGCTATAGCGGTTGCTACTTTTTTATATTATTTTCACTATTTATTTATGAATTAATTCAGCGTAGCAAAATGTCAGAAATAAAGCAAAAAAATACAATGGCTAGCCAACTGTCAAAACTATACCAGGACTGACACTTTAATTTTTGCAAAGTCGATAAAGTGGTTCGGCAATATTTTCCAACTAGGGCTGACATGAGTACATGGTAGGTGTAAAGGTCGCTAGCTGATTGTAGCAACAAAATGTTCTATTCGGAGTCGCGAGAGAAACAGTTTGGAGCAAAACGATGCAAGACATGATAGTATTGGTGGGATTGGGGTTGACCGGTGTTTTTGATGAACTTTGACTGTGTGGGGTATATGGATTGTATTATATGGATGAAAATAAATAAGTTACAAACACAAAACCGCTTGACTGGCAAATTAGGGCTTAGCGACTAAAATCACTTGATGCGATTTTTCATAAGTTAAACGTATTTCAAAGCAGCAAGTCGTAGATAAGTCGGTGTCGGCAAATTTTTATTGTGTTTAAATTTAAAAAAATAATTTTTAGAATTTTCGTTAAAACAAAGTGTTAACTTCAATTTATAATAAAGGCATAGATTTTCTTAAATCTGTCGCGAGTGCTTCAAGAAAAATCCTAAGCAGCAAAAAGGTGATTTTTTTTATAACGTAAAAAGTTATTTTTTTTAAGTACATATTGAATTATAGAGAAGACGCTAAGCCAACGATTTTGCCAGCCAGGTAGTTGTGTCCTGCGGACGGAAGGTAGAAGGTTCAAGAAATCAGAGGAAATGTGAGTTTTCTATCAACAGAAGAAAATGTTTCCGTGTCTGTGAAATAACTCAACTTATACTTTAACTTATTAGTGTGGCTGATTCCCCAAGGACAGTAACGACACCGCTGATCAATTTGAGGGAAAGTTCGAGATACGCAAAGATAAGTCAGCCACAATTCCTTTTATTTACACATATATATATATATAACGTTTACGAAATTTAAAAAAACGGGAAGCAGTTATTTGTTTTCGCGCGCAAGTGGTCGCGTCTTTTGAAAAGACCATTTTGAGTTTTGCAAAATTAAAATGGTGGAAGCCCTGAAAAGGCTCAGTCACGACACAACCAAATTTTTTTTTTGAAGTCTTGAAATATTGTATGAACGGAACGACTGAGAAGTTTGAACGAGCCTGCACAGTAGCACAAAAAGTACAAATTTATAATCTATATTGATTTTGAATTTCTTGTATTTTTTTTTGTGAAAAATTTAAAAGTTTCGAGTATTTTCTAAGTTTTAGATTTTGTCAATTTTAAAAGTTTTAAATAGTTATTCGCGGAGGATTTCATTTACGCAGTAGCGCAAGTTTTGTTAATTTCTTTTGTAGGCCCAAACTAAAAGAGCTCTGTTAGGTAAAGCCTCTGATAGAATTATATATTAAAAAAGGGACATTTTGAAATCTCAGGATATTGATACGCGCGAATTTCTCCGGGAAAAGGAAAGCTCCATTTTTGGTTGGCTTTCATTTGAAACTTTTTGAATAACATTATCGTTATATTTTTTTTTGATGTACTCATGTGTATGAGCAGTATGATTAAGATTTTTTTTGTTTAATCCATATACTTATATTTTTATAATTTTTTTTGGTGTATCGCAAATTAATTTTGTTTTGAACGAAAATAAGAGATTTAAATATTTGTTTTAATTTAATGTTTATTTCAAGTCAAAATTTTTGTCCTTTATAATTATTTCGTTTTGGTACAATTTTGATTTTTTTATCTATTTTAAATAGTTTACTTTTTTTTTGATTTTGTGTAATTTTTCTATTTTTTCTATATTTCGTTAATGCAAACTTGGTTTGTGATATTTTTACAATTTATAGTGTACATTAAATACTCTTTATAATTTTTAATCATGTTTTTTTTTTGTCACAAAATTGATTTTGTTTTGTGCGAAAAGTGAATTTATGTTTTTTCGGTTTAATTTAACGTCTATTTTTTTTGTCATTTAAAAAGATTTCATTTTTCTACAATTTCGATTTTTTTTGATGTTCTAAAATAGCTTGCATATGTTTTTTTTTGGTAATTTGTTTTTTTTTGTGCCGGAACATTTCAGTTCGCTATTTCGCTAAAACGAATTTGATTTGTAATAATTTTATAATTTATATTACATGCGCTTACATATCCATATATATATACTTTTACAATTTTTTTTCTAATACCATTAACTTTACAGCCATTAACTTTATAATACTATATTATAGTTGTTTTGCATAGAGAATTCCAATTCTGTTTCTGTCCGATTTTATTTGCCATAGTATATGATCTAGAAATAAAGAAAATAATGTGATTAATTTTTGTTCATTAAAAATGAGTCATTGTTAATTTCAATATGGGGGGGTTATAAAACTGAACGGGGCTAATTTGAAGGGTTGAATTCCAGTGATGATCCGATAGTGGGTGATGCACAAAATTGGACCGTGCATCACAGGATGGGCGGGTGCGTGGGGAGCCACCATTTTGCTCCCATCTTAAGTGTGGATAAGCCTGCGAAAGAAAATGAATAATAGTTTTGATCGTTAGTTTCAATTTTTGTCTTTTGTAAGTTTCATTTTGAAAAGTTTTGATTTTGATTTTGATTGCGTTTTTCTTTTTTGATTTTTTTAAATTTCACTTCCGCTGGAAGTGAAGTTTATTGTTGCACCCTCGACCCAACGCGGCGGGTTAAGGACCTACATGAAGCCGCCAGCTAGCCGGTGCGGACCGCGTTGGGTGCGATGACCTGGGGTAATGTAACAATATGGCGCCCAATCATAAACAAATTTAAATGGGGATAACAAAACCTACTATCCCGGAGTTGCGCCATAACAATATGGCGCCCAAAAGGAAATTAGTAGAAAAGGGGTTAAAACAACTAAAACCTCAAGAAAAAATTAAATAGGAATGACTTTGATTGCGCCTTGTCAGTTCTTCTATCCCTGTGGTGGCTTATCCTGGCACAGCCAACTGGAGTAATTGCACCAAGTGATGGAGGGTCTGACGATGCGACAATCCAATGTAATATCTTGAAAATTAACTATTCAGTAATTGTTTGTTTTAGTTCAGTTGCTCTGTATAGGTGACACATGCTTTCACTAGATGATAGGCAACGATTTGCATCAGGCGAGCAGCGGGGCTGAAGCGACCAATTCTGTTTTAAATTAGATTTTGTTTTTGACAGGATTAGAAATGGACAGCCGATGACTTAATTACATTATTAATATTAAATTAACTGCATCGGATGTTATAGTAATTATGAGTCATGGAGCGTCGGAGTAAAGTCACTTTTTGCATTGCCTTGGAGAAATTTTAATTTTTGTAACCTTGAAATGGGAACTTGTGTTTCAAGTAGTACAGAAATATGTGATTAGTGGCCTGGCAACACAAATGTGAAATGCTCAGTTGCACTGTCATACAAGAAATTATACAAGACAAAAGAAAACGAATTAGATTGTTTTGTGCATGGAAGAAAGTGATGAACCCGAGGTTTTGTAGACTCATAGTCAGACAGTAGTAGGCTATCCGCACTAAAGATTTCGAAAGGAACGCGCAGTATTTGTGATCATCGCTGGAAGATGGTTAAAAAGTTTTACCACAAATTAGAATTATATGTTCAGAAAAAAAACCCCCCTCCCAAACAATTTATAAAAAAAAAATATATATAAAATAAGGTACTTGAAACGGCACACATAGATGTCAAATAAAAGCGCGGAGAAATTTAAAGTAAATAAAATATTGAAACGAATCTATCAGCACGACACGAATCGATCGTTTAGTACTGCTAGCCCGCTTAGTAAGGTGGCAAATGTAGGTAACCAAGACCGAAACAGTGACCGTATTAGTAATTTTTATGACTTATCAGAAACAATCATGGTAGGCAGAGGTAACGAAATCGGCAATCCCACTGCAGGTCAGGGCGCGATTGCAAAAAACACTCGCAGTCACGATAGACCAGACGATCCATCCAATTTGAATTTTCCCCCGCCCAGTGGTCAGTCGGGATTGAATCGAAATAATATTCCTAGGGAAAATGTTATAAGCGAGGCTAATGCCGCTATCATTAACGACATGGTGCGACAGGCCAATGAAGGTTACAAAGTAAAATTAGAAATGGCAATACAAAAGAAAATTGAAGAGAGTATGAAAACTAGCATGGAACAAATTATGAGAATGCTCACACTTACCCAAAAAGGCGTTGGTAACGAAGCAGTACCGATAGAGTCCACAACTGAGAGATCCCGAGGTGATCAGGCTTCAGGTTTGCAAGAGCCAGGCATCAATCCTCAAATAAGTTCAGCTTACCCTGCAAATACAAACCAGATTAATAAAAACTCAAAACGTCATAGACAACAAACGCAGCAACGACAACCAGTACAGCATCAGCAGCAAATAAATCCGCAATTGCAACAACAACCACCACAATATCAACCACAACATCAATGGGAATGGCCACAGAACATATTCAACACACAGAGTGCCAGTAATACATTGAACCAACCTCCACCAAGGAATTACGCAACAAGTCAATCTGAAAATCTTCGTCAGCCATTCGGAGGTTTCAATGAAATGTTGCACACTACGAACAATAACGTTAACGTTGACAAGTGGGGTATTGTGTTTAGCGGAAATGTCGAAGAAATATCAGTCGATGATTTCATTTTTAGAGTTGAGCACTTGCAACGTCATTATGGATGCTCGTGGGCCCATATCTTAAGAGATTTTCATTTGTTGTTGAAAGGCGTGGCCAGAGAGTGGTACTGGCTTTTCGTTAAAAATAACATATTATCGGACTGGTCCTCGTTGAAATCGGCTTTACAACGCCAATATCAAATCAATAAGTCTGATTTCGAAATCATGCGTGATCTGGTAGAGCGCAAGCAACGACCTGGCGAGACGATAGAGTCGTTTTTTCACGATATGAACAAGTTGAGATCCAGACTTCGAAATCCGATGAGTGAATACGACATGAGCAAAATAATTAAAAGGAATTTGAAAGACGGCTTAGCACGTATCATATATCCAATTAATATTTATTCCGTGGACCAGTTGCGTGACGAATGTGTCGAAGCCGAGCGTTATTTCTCACGTAGAGACTTGCGAGCCAGTAACCCACAGCCACAGCGCTATACAACACAGTATCGAGGTCCCAATGTGAGTGAAGCAATTCAAGACGATGAAGTCCGTGACCAGCGATGGGTTAATGATTATGATTTTGAAGTTGAAGAGGTGCAGCCAGTCAACCGTTACAAGCAGAGCCAGCAGCCGTATCAGGCACAAGGATTTCGGAATGAGCAGCAACAAACCCAAAATAAATCTGATGTACCGCAGCAACAGCTGACGAAACGTGTTCTGGTCTGCTGGAATTGTCGCCAGCGAGGCCATGTATATATGGAATGTACGTCGCACCAGCGCAGTATCTTCTGCTACAAATGCGGATTAGCAGACGTGATTACGCCGAAGTGTCCGAATTGCGTTTCGGAAAACACCAACAGGAACGTGATGGCTGCGGGAGCGTCACGCTCCAATCAAGCTCCCGTGGAGAAGATATAGACATGAAAAGAAGTGATGATGTCAGTTCTGATGCAGATGTGATTGAACCTGTAGAAAAAAATAGAAAAATTAATATTTTAAAAAGAACGCTAAAATTTAATGAGAGTTACAAAACTACGAAAAATCAAGTACAAATTAAGCCCATAGAAGAAAGATTTAAACGTTATTATGAGGCACGAGAACAAATTTTTAATGATGGTCCACTTATAGGCGTGCGAGGTTTGACCAGGAGGGTTAAAAAGGCAAGGCAAAATTTCGCTAAGCGAAGAATTATTAGAAAGCAGATTGCTGAAGCCGTTAATGGTGTAAGTGAACGAGACCCAAGAGCTTACGCAGAGGTAGAAATAAATGGAAACAAGATTAGAGGATTGCTGGATACAGGTGCGTCGGTAAGCATACTTGGAAAAGGGTGTAAAGAATTGCTAGAAAGTATCGATATCAAGATGGAGCGATACTATTCTAACATTAGGACTGCAGCGGGAAAAAGACACACAATTTTAGGCAAGGTGCAGATACCAATCAACTATAAGGATAAAATTCGCACGATAAAATTTTATATATGTCCTGAATTGGAACAGTCAGCGTATTTTGGTATAGATTTTTGGAAAGAATTTGAGTTGGCTCCAGAAATTGTAGGCGTATCAGAAATAAGTGTAGAAAAAATAAAAGAAGACTTTAAATGTGGCAATATATCTAATACTGAAAATGAACTAGAGCGTCATGAGCTAAGCGAAGAACAACAAAAAAGCTTAGCAAACGTGATGAAGCAGTTTCGAACTTTTGAAAAGGACGGTCTTGGAAAAACGGAATTGGAAACGCACAGTATCCAACTTATTGAAGGTGCAACGCCCATAAAAGAGCGCCACTATCCTATGTCGCCCGCGGTACAAGAGTTGGTGTATGCCGAAATAGACAAGATGTTGAAGCTGGGCGTCATCGAGGAAAGCGAAAGCCCGTGGAGCAACCCTATAACATTGGTAAGAAAGCCGGATAAAAATCGTTTCTGCCTGGATGCCAGAAAACTTAATGAACGCACTGTTAAAGACGCCTACCCCCTTCAAAATATTGAAGGTATTTTAAGTCGGATAGACTTTACCTATTTCATCAGTAGCGTAGATCTGAAGTACGCATTTTGGCAGATAGCTCTGGATGAAAGAAGTAAGGCCTACACTGCCTTTACCGTGCCTGGTAGGCCGTTATACCAGTTTGCTGTGATGCCTTTTGGACTGTGCAACGCTGCGCAACGCCTCTGTCGTCTGATGGACAAGGTGATTCCGCAGCGCCTGAAGTCGCAAGTATTTATCTACCTAGATGATTTGTTAATCATAGCACCAGATTTTGAATCACATCTGCGAGTCCTTAGCGAAGTGGCCGAGTGCTTAAGAAAAGCGAATTTAACGATAGGGCTGAGTAAATCCAAATTCTGCTTCAAACAGCTGAGATACCTGGGATTCATTGTAGGAAATGGTATGCTAAGAACCGACCCGGAAAAGGTTTCAGCGATTCAGCGGATCCCCATACCTAAAAACAGTTCGTCAGATACGAAGCTTTCTTGGTACAGCGGGATGGTACCGTAGGTTTATAAAGAACTTTGCAACGCTATCTGCTCCGCTAAGCGACGTGTTAAAGAAAAGCAAAAAATTCAACATGACATCTGAAGCCATCCAAGCTTTTAATAAATTGAAGGAAGCATTGACCACTGCTCCGGTGTTAAAGCATCCAAATTTTGAAAAAAGATTCTGGGTACAGTGCGATGCGTCGGAAATGGGCGTAGGTGCGGTGCTGTACCAGAAAGACGAAAATAATGATGAAAACCCAATAGCCTATTATTCTCAGAAACTTAATAGCTGTCAGCGCAATTATAGCGTTACTGAGAAGGAGTGTCTGGCGGCAGTATTAGCTATCAAGAGATTCAGGCCTTACATAGAATTGATGCCGTTCACCGTCATAACTGACCATGCCAGCCTTAAATGGCTCATGACATTAAAAGATTTATCAGGAAGACTTGCCAGATGGTCCTTAAAGCTCCAAGCCTTTGATTTTGAAATTGAGCATAGGAAAGGCTCTGAAAACATTGTAGCCGATACATTGTCACGCGCTGTAGAGGAAGTGGTTAATGAAGAGGAAGACTGGCTAAATATGGAAACTACTGAGTTCGAGTCTGATGAATACTTGGATCTAGTAAAAACGGTCCAAGAAAACCAAGAAAAACTACCTGATGTCCGTACTGAAAATAACTTGGTCTTTAAGAAATTAAAATTCGACAGAGGTGACGACAATTCTGAACTAGTGTGGAAACTTTGGGTTCCAGAAGCGCTAACCAGCACTTTGATTGCAAAGGCACACGAACCAGAAACATGCGCGCACGGAGGAATTGCGAAAACGCTATATCGTTTACGGCAGTGGTACTATTGGCCGAAAATGACTGTGCAGGTCAGGAATTATATTGCAAACTGTAAGACGTGCAAAGAATCTAAGTCAAGTAACCAAGATTTAAGGCCCAGTATAGGTCAGGAGGTGGTCACAGAAAGGCCTTTCCAAAAGATATATGTTGATTTCTTAGGGAAATATCCTCGGTCGAAAGTGGGAAATGCCTATATATTTATAGTAGTGGATCATTGTACAAAATTCACTTTCCTTAAAGCAATGAAAGAAGCTACCGCAAAAAACATTTTACAGTTCTTGATAACTGAAATCTTTCATAAGTTTGGAGTTCCAGAAATTATCCACTCAGATAATGGAAAACAGTTCGTATCCAAGGAATTTTGCCAAATGATTCAAAACTATAAAATAAATCATATTAAAACAGCCTTCTATTCTCCTCAGTCCAATGCTGCTGAACGAGTGAACCAATCGGTTTTAAATGCGATTCGGTCCTATATGGAAAACGACCATAGAGAATGGGATCTATACTTATCTGAGATAGAGTGTGCATTAAGAACGTCAGTACACTCAGCGACGGGAGTCACGCCGTTTTTCGCACTCTTTGGTAACGAAATGTACACCAGTGGCGCAGACTATAAGTTGGCTAGAAAACTCAACTCATTAAATGAACCTAACATCATGTTCTTAAACAACGCAGATAAGCTTCAAATTATCAGGGACAGAATCAAAAAAAATCTACACCATGCATATGAAGTCAGCGCTAAACGCTACAACCAACGCACACGACAAGTTAGATTTACGCCAGGACAGGAAGTTTTTAAAAGGAATTTTGTTCAGAGCAATTTTGCAAAAAACATCAACGCGAAATTTAGCAAGAAATTTTCTAAGTGCCGAGTGGTCAAGCCAATTGGCAACAACTTATATGAATTGGAGAATATGAATGGAAAGTCTATTGGAGTTTTTCACGCCAAAGACATAAAGCAATAAAGCATAGTAAAATACTCACACAAAAAGAAAAGGAGACTGACACAGTAATCGCAATATAAACAAATATACCTACAATCGTGCAATAAAGGGATCTTAGCAATAATCTAGTTTTAGGAAAAATAGAAAAGAGTGCAATATTTACCAAATCCTAGGCTAAGATAGTATTCCGTTTGATTGTAGTGAGGCGTCTTTGTGTGTCGTAACAATAGTGTGAAAGTTGGCGTAAAATGTTCCACGTTATGATTAAGTTGATGTTCCATGTTATGATTAAGTTGATGTCATGCTACGAAGTACCTGAAAATAAACAAGAATTTTAAACAAAGTATCATAATTATGAAAAATATGTTAAAACAGCTTCCCGTAAAACAAAAGATGGAATCAGCACGTATGTTGGCAGCGAAAGTTATCGTACAGTTAATCCAGCGTAAATCCTCAGTCGTCTGAAAAGGGAAAAGTAAAATGAAAATAAGTGAAGAAAAGGAGAAAGAATTAAAATGCAGAGATTTGATGCCCGGCTAACGCAGACTGAGAGCATGAGCCTCTTGGACTCAGGTTGTGGGCGATGGCCTACGTTGGGCACCTTTCACCAGTGATATTCTCGATCATTTAGAATCACGCGAAATTTTTTTTTGTTTCCAAGTCAATAGCATAAAAATCGGTTGATTGTTTTCCCATTGCAGTATAAAAAAATGGATGCACACTGCGTCGACTGCACATGCTCCAATGGGAACATTTGTGCCAACGCAGAGTTTTGTTGCATGTGTTGCATGACACCTGTGAAATTAAGCTATAGCGGTTGCTACTTTTTTATATTATTTTCACTATTTATTTATGAATTAATTCAGCGTAGCAAAATGTCAGAAATAAAGCAAAAAAATACAATGGCTAGCCAACTGTCAAAACTATACCAGGACTGACACTTTAATTTTTGCAAAGTCGATAAAGTGGTTCGGCAATATTTTCCAACTAGGGCTGACATGAGTACATGGTAGGTGTAAAGGTCGCTAGCTGATTGTAGCAACAAAATGTTCTATTCGGAGTCGCGAGAGAAACAGTTTGGAGCAAAACGATGCAAGACATGATAGTATTGGTGGGATTGGGGTTGACCGGTGTTTTTGATGAACTTTGACTGTGTGGGGTATATGGATTGTATTATATGGATGAAAATAAATAAGTTACAAACACAAAACCGCTTGACTGGCAAATTAGGGCTTAGCGACTAAAATCACTTGATGCGATTTTTCATAAGTTAAACGTATTTCAAAGCAGCAAGTCGTAGATAAGTCGGTGTCGGCAAATTTTTATTGTGTTTAAATTTAAAAAAATAATTTTTAGAATTTTCGTTAAAACAAAGTGTTAACTTCAATTTATAATAAAGGCATAGATTTTCTTAAATCTGTCGCGAGTGCTTCAAGAAAAATCCTAAGCAGCAAAAAGGTGATTTTTTTTATAACGTAAAAAGTTATTTTTTTTAAGTACATATTGAATTATAGAGAAGACGCTAAGCCAACGATTTTGCCAGCCAGGTAGTTGTGTCCTGCGGACGGAAGGTAGAAGGTTCAAGAAATCAGAGGAAATGTGAGTTTTCTATCAACAGAAGAAAATGTTTCCGTGTCTGTGAAATAACTCAACTTATACTTTAACTTATTAGTGTGGCTGATTCCCCAAGGACAGTAACGACACCGCTGATCAATTTGAGGGAAAGTTCGAGATACGCAAAGATAAGTCAGCCACAATTCCTTTTATTTACACATATATATATATAACGTTTACGAAATTTAAAAAAACGGGAAGCAGTTATTTGTTTTCGCGCGCAAGTGGTCGCGTCTTTTGAAAAGACCATTTTGAGTTTTGCAAAATTAAAATGGTGGAAGCCCTGAAAAGGCTCAGTCACGACACAACCAAATTTTTTTTTTGAAGTCTTGAAATATTGTATGAACGGAACGACTGAGAAGTTTGAACGAGCCTGCACAGTAGCACAAAAAGTACAAATTTATAATCTATATTGATTTTGAATTTCTTGTATTTTTTTTTGTGAAAAATTTAAAAGTTTCGAGTATTTTCTAAGTTTTAGATTTTGTCAATTTTAAAAGTTTTAAATAGTTATTCGCGGAGGATTTCATTTACGCAGTAGCGCAAGTTTTGTTAATTTCTTTTGTAGGCCCAAACTAAAAGAGCTCTGTTAGGTAAAGCCTCTGATAGAATTATATATTAAAAAAGGGACATTTTGAAATCTCAGGATATTGATACGCGCGAATTTCTCCGGGAAAAGGAAAGCTCCATTTTTGGTTGGCTTTCATTTGAAACTTTTTGAATAACATTATCGTTATATTTTTTTTTGATGTACTCATGTGTATGAGCAGTATGATTAAGATTTTTTTTGTTTAATCCATATACTTATATTTTTATAATTTTTTTTGGTGTATCGCAAATTAATTTTGTTTTGAACGAAAATAAGAGATTTAAATATTTGTTTTAATTTAATGTTTATTTCAAGTCAAAATTTTTGTCCTTTATAATTATTTCGTTTTGGTACAATTTTGATTTTTTTATCTATTTTAAATAGTTTACTTTTTTTTTGATTTTGTGTAATTTTTCTATTTTTTCTATATTTCGTTAATGCAAATTTGGTTTGTGATATTTTTACAATTTATAGTGTACATTAAATACTCTTTATAATTTTTAATCATGTTTTTTTTTTGTCACAAAATTGATTTTGTTTTGTGCGAAAAGTGAATTTATGTTTTTTCGGTTTAATTTAACGTCTATTTTTTTTGTCATTTAAAAAGATTTCATTTTTCTACAATTTCGATTTTTTTTGATGTTCTAAAATAGCTTGCATATGTTTTTTTTTGGTAATTTGTTTTTTTTTGTGCCGGAACATTTCAGTTCGCTATTTCGCTAAAACGAATTTGATTTGTAATAATTTTATAATTTATATTACATGCGCTTACATATCCATATATATATACTTTTACAATTTTTTTTCTAATACCATTAACTTTACAGCCATTAACTTTATAATACTATATTATAGTTGTTTTGCATAGAGAATTCCAATTCTGTTTCTGTCCGATTTTATTTGCCATAGTATATGATCTAGAAATAAAGAAAATAATGTGATTAATTTTTGTTCATTAAAAATGAGTCATTGTTAATTTCAATATGGGGGGGTTATAAAACTGAACGGGGCTAATTTGAAGGGTTGAATTCCAGTGATGATCCGATAGTGGGTGATGCACAAAATTGGACCGTGCATCACAGGATGGGCGGGTGCGTGGGGAGCCACCATTTTGCTCCCATCTTAAGTGTGGATAAGCCTGCGAAAGAAAATGAATAATAGTTTTGATCGTTAGTTTCAATTTTTGTCTTTTGTAAGTTTCATTTTGAAAAGTTTTGATTTTGATTTTGATTGCGTTTTTCTTTTTTGATTTTTTTAAATTTCACTTCCGCTGGAAGTGAAGTTTATTGTTGCACCCTCGACCCAACGCGGCGGGTTAAGGACCTACATGAAGCCGCCAGCTAGCCGGTGCGGACCGCGTTGGGTGCGATGACCTGGGGTAATGTAACACATTAGGTTCTGTTTGCATGCTTTTTCTTTCTTACAAAAATTTGATTTGATATCAATGACATGGGATAAGATAAGATCACATGGAAATTGGGCTTAATAGTTCATAAACATATTATATAATTCATCTGATTATAATCTATTTAAGGCATCCATAAAGTGTCCTTATTTGAGATCAAACATTTTGCAGCCATTATAAAATCTATGGTATCTATTTTGTAGGAGTTACTTTTTTTATTTTTTATTAAATTGAGGTCTGAAAAAATTCGCTCTGCAGATGCACTGCAGATGCACTGTGTGGCAAAGCAAGCAATTTTTTTGAAAAGTAACTGGCATTACAAATAGGGCTACCAGATGCGATACTAAAGTAGCAAAAGTGGTACTTTTGCAAGGCTTTGCTACGTTGTTACTTTTAACTCGAAATGTACTACTTTTGGTTGAAATGCGCTACTTTTCACTACTTTTGCATTTGAAATATTCTTGTAATTTGCTGGAGTTTTCTCGTACAAAGTGAGGACCTTTTTTTTTTTTTTTTTTTTGCTCATCAAAGTTATTTGAAATTATTGTTTTAATTTGGTGGGGTTTTTTGTTAGCAAGTGAGGACCATTTTTTTTTTTTTTTTTTTTGGTCATCAAAAATATTTGTGTGAAAAAATTAAAATGAAAGTTTTAATTTTTTAATTTACAAAATTTCAATTTTTTGAAATGTGCTACTTTTGTAGTAAGGCCATCTGGTAGCCCTAATTACAAATCATGAAAACTTTGTTTAGTTCACAATTCAGCTAGTGCTGATACAGAGCTGCCAATAAATTGGAAAATGTGTTTAATTAAAAAATTGCATGAGAAAAAGTAAGAAAAATTATATAAATACAAAATTATATGGAAATGGGAAAAATGTAGCAAAATTGATACATTTGATGAGAGTGGGTAGCAAAGTCGCAAATGTGTTATTTTTTGCTTAAGTGTAGCAAATTTGATACGATAGTAGCAAAGTGGCAGCGTTGGTAGTAGCGCGTCTATAGCAGCACACATATGTCGTCGAACAACAACCACAGCAAACGCAACAGCCACAACATACCCAACAAATACAGCAAAACCAACAACCACAGAAAAATCAACAGTCACTGAAAGCCCAAGCACAGTAAACTCAACAACAATATACAATTTTAATATTAAAAATTTTAATATCAATTTGCACCTCAATTCAATATAGTTTAACCTTCACACGGGCAATATTAACATATGTATGTTTTGAACACTTGTGCTTTCTTTTATTTGTTTTTTTTTTTTATGTAAAACTTAACTATTATTATTATCAGATAGCTTAAGAAATTACGCGTCTAATGAAATTTGATGTGGCTGGTTGTGGTACTTTCGGCGGTTGGGACTGCGGATGCTGGAGAAACCTCCAAAATAAATCCTTGGACTGCAATTACAATGCAGTCTAATAAAAATGGATGGGCGTTGGTTGCGGTGAATCAGGTGCCAATGTTGTCGGAGAAATCCGAGTATGTATCCATGCTCCGTGTAGAGACGGCTGGTGGAGTCTGTTGCTCACAATCGGAGGCTAATTTGGTCACTTAAAAAGAAAAATAAATAATTTTGGCTGTTGGCTACTTCGGTTCACATGCAGGCGTGTCAAAGTGCAAAAGATAACGTAACATCAGTTGTCTTCTACATGTTGGTGAAAAGTTGACACTAGCATTTTCTTTCGAAGTCGATAAAGTGGTTATGCGATGTCTTTCCAACTACGGTATCGTAGGCTCATGGTAGGATCAAAGGTCGATGTTACTTAAATAGCGGGAGAAATGTATTTGAGTACAGATGATGCAAAATAGGATGGTATGAGTGGGATTAGGGTTTACTTGGTATAGGGTCATTTTTTTTAATGTGTATGTTATGTGAGTGTTTTATATGGGGTAGGGAACATTATGAGCAGGCATAAACTGTTTGACTGGCAAAGTTCGGCTTAGCGACTACAATCACTAGGCGCAAAATTTCAAACGCTTAGTACACCTTGGACCGGAAAGAAGTGTGATTTCGATTCGGAAAATAAATTAAATAAAAAATTGGTTAGCCACAAAATAAAAGCAAAAGTTTTGTCGTGCGATAAGTTTAAATTATAAAGTTCCGCAGTTGTCGCGAGTGTTTTGAGACGAAATTACATTAGGTTTTGAACGAAGTTAACGTTTTTTTTTTGTATGTTCAAAAGTGACCAGTTTTGTTGAGGACGCTAAGCCAGAAATTTTGCCTGCCAAGCAGTTGTGGACTGCAGATTGGAAAATAGCATTCCAAGGAGTAAAAGGAAATGTGAGTTTTTGAAAAGGTTTTTGTGCACAAATTGCAATTTGTTCAATTGAAATTGTTTTATTCCCAACATAGTGTGGCTGACCCATCAAGAAAAGCGACGAAACCGTTTGGAAAATTCAGGCAAAAGTTCAACAACCAAAAGTTATGTCAGCCACAATTCCTTTACTTTAATATTCATATATATATATATACATAACATTTCAAAACGGAATCCAAGTGCTAAGTTTCCGCGCGCAAACGGCAGCGTCCACAAATATCCATTTTGCAGCCGTCATAAAATAAAAATGGTGGGAGTCCTGTAAACGGTACGGGCACGGCGCAACCATTTTATTTTAGTCTCGATCAGATTGAGTTCCAACGGAAACAGAAACGTTCGAATTCGAAAGTTCGATCGAACTTAAACAGTGGCACAAAAGTGCAAATTTATGCCAAATTTTTTTATTTTTTTTGTTAAATTGAAAATTTCGATATTTGTTTTAAATTCAAACTTATGTTAGCTTAAATCGTATTTTATTATAAATCCTTGCGTCTTGTGTAAGTGTTCGTGGAGAAGTTCGTTTTACGCAGTTAATTTGAATTTACGGTTTTTTTTTGTAGGCCCAAACCCATAAGAGCTCTTGCAGGTCAAGCCGAGAAAACATTGTATGCCCAAGAAAAAGGAAGGGAATAAGTTTCAAGGCCCGATTTTCTTATTTTTAAACCGCGAAAATAGTTTCTCCGGAATACAATAACTTAAGTTTTTCACAGGGTCAAATTTAAAATGGTTAAGACACCATTTTATATTATTTAGCATAGGATTACTATTTCATATTTTTTTTTTTTTATTTGATTTTGTGTTTGTATACTTATCCAAATAAGCCTATTATACTTAT
Organism: Tricholauxania praeusta; assembly: GCA_949775025.1. Lineage (NCBI taxonomy): Eukaryota > Metazoa > Arthropoda > Insecta > Diptera > Lauxaniidae > Tricholauxania > Tricholauxania praeusta. Next base: position 39,157,451 of record OX459030.1, on the reverse strand, counting down.
CCAAATACGCCTATTTTTTTCTTTTTGCTATATTTTGTCACAAATTGATTCGTATTAAAGAAAAAGTTTAATTTAACTTTTAATTCAAATTTCTTTTGTACAATATTACTGTTTTTTTTTTTGTGGTTACGAATTCGAGAAAAAAGATTGACATATGTTTCAAATGATCATCACTTCAATATAATAAAAATTTTAAATCAATTTATGTTACGCTATATTCTAAAATATCAAAGTATTGTTTAGAAAAATTTTCAAATGCATGTATTTTATTGAACATTTTCCGTAGAATGCGCATCCAACCTCAGATTTAGAAAATTTGACGAAGAAAACTCGAAAAATCCGAGAAAGCGCCCAGCACTTTATTTTCAATGTCTTTGAAGTTCTCTGGATTTTCCGGAGTTTCTTTTTCTGAAATTCTTAAAAATAGGACATGTATCATGTATTTATAAACTTTATTGGATAAAATTTGACCATATAAAACTGAATTTGACTTTCTGTAATCATTGATATCAGCTTTTCAGAAATTTAAGTGAAAAACACAAAAATTAAGTTTTAAAAAAAAGCGCCCGGGGGATTTTTTTTTTTTTGCAGAAAAATGATCAGTGAGGTACCTCAAATGTGGAGCACCATGAATTTTTGGAGGGATGCAACTTGAGGGTTAAGATTTTTTCCAGCCAATATAAAGATAGGCGGACAGACTTCGAAGTTATGCGAGACTTGTATGAACGAAAGCAGCAGCCGGGAGAAACAGTTAATGCATATTTTCATGCTATGCTAAAACTCCGCTCCAAATTGAACAACGGTGTGCCTGATTACGAAATAATAAAAATTATAAAACAAAATTTAAGAGATAGCTTAGCCCGGATGATTTACCCTATGGTCATCTATACTGTGAAGCAGCTGCGTAGCGAGTGCATCGAGGCTGAACGGTATTTTAATCGACGAGATGTACGAGGAACGCTCAATCAAAACGAAAAATATATGCGGCAGCAGCGATTCCATAAACTCAACTAAATCGATTTTGTAGAAGACGACACTCAGCACAGCTACCACGATGAGGTACAACTTGATGAAATTCAAGCAGTACGTCAGAAAATACCGTATTCATCTCAGAAATCATACCAGCAGCAACACCAACAAAGTCAGCACTAAACAGCGCACCAAAATCTGACACACAAAAAGCGTGCTTTAATATGCTGGAATTGTAAGCAAAACGGCCATGTGTATATGGAGTGCACGTCGTTGCAGCGAGCAATATTTTGCTAAAAATGCGGCACTCCTGATGTTATCACTCCAAAATGTCCCACTTGAACATCGGGAAACGCAAGCAGGAACGCGATATCGGCGGGGGATGCGTCTTCCAAGGCGATACCCGCGGCAAAATTGTAGATACAACAACAGAGAACATTTATGTTTTTAAAAATAATATTGATAATAGAAACATAGCCCAGAAAACATTTAAAATCAAGCCTATTGAAAAAAGAATTCAAAACTATTATGAAACGAGAGAGCGAATTTTTAATGGAAGCCTGCTCAATGGTATGCGGGAGGTCTCTAAAAGAGTAAAAAAGGCACGTTTAAATTTTGCGAAACGTTAGCGGATTAGAAAGCTGGTAGCTGAAGCTGTGAAGAATGTAAAGGAAAAGGATCCACGTGCGTATGCAGAAGTCCAAATTGGAGAAATAAAAATTAAAGGTCTTTTAGATACGGGTGCTTCGGTTTCTATTCTCGGTCAAGGATGCAGAGAACTGATCGACAAACTTAATGTTAACCTTGAAAAGTATTATTCCACAGTCAAGACTGCAGGCGGAAAAAAACATGCCATTATAGGAAAAGTGAAAATTCCGGTCAGATATAAGGAATCCGAAAAGGTTATAATTTTTTATTTGTGTCCGAGTTTGGAACAAAATGGGCATTTTGGCATTGATTTCTGGAGAGAATTCGCACTTGCTCCAGAAGTAATAGGCGTTGAAGAGATAGATGTAGAAAGAATAAGCCATCATTTCAAAAATTGTAACAAAAAAAAGGTAGACGAACCTGAGCAGCATATTTTGACAGCAGAACAACAGCAGCGTTTGGATGCAGTAAAAAAACAGTTTATGTCATATGAGGATTACGGCCTTGGAAAGACCACCATAGAAACTCACACGATTCAGCTAGTGGAAGGAGCAACACCAATTAAGGACCGACACTATCCAATATCTCCAGCGGTGCAAGATTTAGTATACGCTGAGGTTGATAACATGTTAAGATTGGTAGTGATCGAGGAAAGTGAGAGTCCTTGGAGTAACCGCGTAACGATAGTTCGAAAGCCGGATAAAAACCGTTTATGTTTGGATGCAAGGAAGTTGAACGACCGCACAATAAAAGATGAATACCCCTAACAGAATATAGAGGGAATACTGAGTCGTCTTGACAACACGCACTTTATAAGCAGTGTCGACCTCAAATTCGTTTTCTGGCAGATAGGCTTAGACGAAAAAAGTAAAGCGTACACCGCGTTTACAGTACCTGGACGACCTCTGTACCAGCCCCTTTCGGGCTATGCAACACTGCTCAATGACTCTGCCGTCTTATGGACAAAGTCATGCCACCGCGGCTAAAATCCAACGTCTTTGTTTACTTAGACGACCTTTTGATTATTGCTCCAGATTTCGAAACGCATATGCATGTGTTGAGCGAGATTGCGAAATGTTTAAGAATAGCAAATCTGACTATAGGTTTCAAGAAATCAAAATTTTGTTTTAAGGAGATGAAATATTTGGGTTTTTTAGTAGGTGGCGGTACACTTAAGACTAATCCAGACAAAGTGTCCGCCATACAACGAATAGCAGTTCCAAAATCTCCCAGAGAGGTCCGCAGTTTTTTAGGGACAGCAGGATGGTACCAAAGGTTCATCCAGAATTTTGCGACTTTATCTGCTCCTTTAAGTAATACATTAAAAAAAAGGTTCGAAATTCACGATGACTCCGGTGGCAATGGAAGCTTTCATTAAGCTCAAACAAGCGCTCACAACAGCACCGGTGTTGATACATCCGGATTTTTCCTCGCGGTTCTGGGTACAATGCGATGCGTCAGAGATTGGCGTAGGTGCAGTGCTGTACCAGAAGGACCGCGAGGACAATGAAAGGCCTATAGCATACTTCTCCCAGAAGCTAAACAGCTGCCAGCGTAACTGTAGCGTTACGGAGAAGGAATGTTTGGCAGCAGTTTTAGCCGTGCAACGTTTTCGTCCTTATATAGAAATGATGCCCTTTACTGTGGTAACCGACCATGCCAGCTTAAAGTGGTTGATGTCGCTTAAAGACCTTTCAGGTAGACTAGCAAGGTGGTCTTTAAAATTACAGTCCTTTGATTTCCAGATAGAACACCGTAAAGGATCTGAAAATGTTGTCGCAGATACGCTATCGATATTCGACGCTGAAATAAATGTTGAAAACAATCCACTGCTCGATATGGAAACGACGGAGTTTGAGTCTCCTGAGTATCTACAATTGGTGCAAACGGTAAATGAAAATTCAGAAAAATTACCCAACCTGCTAGTAGATGATGGTTTCGTATTTCAACGTACGCACTGTGAACCTGAGGATGGTGAAACAACATTGAAACTTTGGATTCCTCAGTCTTTAACATAAACACTTGTAGAAAAGGCGCACAGCCCTGAGATAGTTGCTCACGGCGGTGTTGCCAAAACATTACAAAGGCTCAGGCAGTTTTACTACTGGCCTCGAATGACGGTTCAAGTCAGGAATTTCATTCGAAATTGCACCGTGTGTAAAGAATCGAAACACACTAACCGAGAAATGAGACCAACGATCGGTGAAGAAGTAAAAACTGAGCGTTCATTTCAGAAGATCTATATAGACTTCTTAGGAAAATATCCGAGGTCTAAGGGCGGCAATGCCTACATATTAATTGTGGTAGACCATTATACAAAATTTACCTTGCTGAAGGACATGCGTGAAGCGACGGCAGGAAAAGTTGTAGAGTTTCTAGTCAGAGAAGTCTTTCATAAATTTGGCGTGCCTGAAACCATCCATTCTGATAATGGAAAGCAGTTCTTGGCGAAAAAATTTATGAAAATGTTGCAGTTATACAAAATAACTCATTTAAAAACAGCGTTTTATGCTCCGCAATCGAATGCGGCGGAAAGGGTCAATCAATCAATTTTAGCTGCTATACGTTCATACATGCAGAACGATCATAGGGACTGGGACCTATACCTTTCGGAAATTGAATGCGCGTTGCGAAGCTCAGTACATGCTACAACATGCGTTACCTTTCTTTGCTCTTTTTGGCCACCAGATGTTCACAAGCGGAGCCTACAACAAATTAGCAAAAAAATTAAATTCTTTAATGACATCGAAATTAAAGAAATAAACGATAGCGACTGGATTGCTCTAATTCGCGATAAATTAAAACAAAACCTACACAAAGCTTACGAGCGAAGCGCCCAACTGTACAACAAGCGCACTCGTGAAGTACACTTTTCACCGGGCCAAGAAATTTATAAACGAAACCCATTGGAATCTTTCATGCCAAGGATCTCAAGCAATAAAATTTCAAGTACATGCATGGGTATACAAAAAAGGGGAAAAGAGGACATACGATACAATTTAAATTAGCAATATCTACAACTTAAATACACTAGTGCAATATAACGAAAATAGAACTCTATTTAGTGCAATACTCGCCGGCAATTATATCCTGCATAATCCATCAGCAGTAACATCAATTAATTTTATGAGTCCTTGTGTATAGTTGTAAAATGTCCTCGTATCTGCATGTTGAAATCCTTAGTGCAATAAAACCATTTCCAAAGTACCTGAAAAAAAAGGCAAAGAAAATATATCAAAGTATCATTCTACCTGGCAACAAATAAAAAAAAGGGTATTACGAATACGTGCCGGCGAAAGTAGATGAAGGAAAATTATTACGAAGAAGCGTGCACGTACGGAAATCACATTATGATGATCCTGAAAAAAATAAAAACATTATTACGAATTCTCAAGCATGAAGATAAAACAAAAATGTAAAAGATTTAAAGCCCGTCTAGCTCAGTCTGTTAGCGTGAGACTCTTGTTTTCAGGGTGTGGGCGGAAGCCTACGTTGGGCACCGTGAAATAACACAAAGCTACCTTAATTTTTGAGTCACCCTAAAATATTTGCGTTAGCCAACCGTGAGTCAATATCAATACGAAAAAAAAATAACCAAATTTTTCTTGAAAGTATAAAATGATTAAGAATTTTCATTAAAGTTTCACAGTATAACAAAGCGTAAATCTGTGTTTGCAAAACCTATTTTTTTGTTTGCTCTGAAACTAAATAGAAACACATCAAGTAGTTGATCCCCACCCAGCAAACTGCCTTGACCGTAGATGCCCATAGGACAACTTAGTCATGGCAGAGTTTTGTTGCGTGCGGGGCAGATTTGAAAGGTGATGTTTACCAAGAAGCAAAAGTATGATCGAAAATGACGTATTTTTTACGGAATAGGATTCAAAAATCGGGGTAAGTGCAGAAATAAAAACAAAAAAAAAAAAAAAAATAAATAAAAAAATATTGAAAATTTTAATCTAACGAATTAAAGTCAACTATTTTTTTTTTTCTTTTTTGATTGACATCTAACGTGGTATTTTCGTTTTTGATTTTTGGCTAATATAACTACATGTTAAACTAATTCTTGTTCGTATTTTTTTTTTATTTAAATATCCTTTTGAGACCAATGACACTTTTCTCTCTCAAATTATTTAACTGCGGACTTACGCAACTACGAATTTAACTAAAAAAGTAAATAACATCGTTTAGTATACCGGATACGTAAATGAGCTTACCGTTCAATTGATGTCCAAGTTTGTTTTTTTTGTGAGTCATCAAATGGTATCGATTCGTGTTGGGTCATGGGTCTTCGTGGTGGTGCAGCTGGCGTTTTGTGATGTGGCTGGTTGTGGTACTATCGGCGGTTGGGACTACGGATGCTGGAGAAACCTTCAAAATAAATCCTTGGACTGCAATTACAATGCAGTCTAATAAAAATGGATGGGCGTTGGTTGCGGTGGATCAGGTGCCAATGTTGTCGGAGAAATCCGAGTATGTATCCATGCTCCGTGTAGAGACGGCTGGTGGAGTCTGTCGCTCACAATTGGAGGCTAATTTGGTCACTTAAAAAGAAAAATAAATAATTTTGGCTGTTGGCTACTTCGGTTCACATGCAGGCGTGTCAAAGTGCAAAAGATAAAGAACTTTGACAGCTGTACGTAACATCAGTTGTCTTCTACATGTTGGTGAAAAGTTGACACTAGCATTTTCTTTCGAAGTCGATGAAGTGGTTCTGCGATGTCTTTCCAACTAGGGTATTGTAGGTTCATGGTAGGATCAAAGGTCGATGTTACTCAAATAGCGGGAGAAACGTATTTGAGTACAGATGATGCAAAATAGGATGGTATGAGTGGGATTAGGGTTTACTTGGTATAGGGTCATTTTTTTTAATGTGTATGTTATGTGAGTGTTTTATATGCGGTAGGGAACATTATGTGCAGGCATAAACTGTTTGACTGGCAAAGTTCGGCTTAGCGACTACAATTACTAGGCGCAAAATTTCAAACGCTTAGTACACCTTGGACGGGAAGAAGTGTGATTTCCATTCGGAAAAATAAATTAAATAAAAGTTTTGGTTAGCCACAAAATAAAAGCAAACGTTTTGTCGTGCGATAAGTTTAAATTATAAAGTTCCGCAGTTGTCGCAAGTGTTTTAAGCCAGTGATCAAGGTAGGAATTTGAGACGAAATTACCTTAGGTTTTGAACGAAGTTAACGTTTTTTTTTTTTGTATGTTCAAAAGTGACCAGTTTTGTTGAGGACGCTAAGCCAGAAATTTTGCCTGCCAAGCAATTGTGTCCTGCAGATTGGAAAATAGCATTCCAAGGAGTAAAAGGAAATGTGAGTTTTTGAAAAGGTTTTTGTGCACAAATTGCAATTTGTTCAATTGAAATTGTTTTATTCCCAATATAGTGTGGCTGACCCATCAAGAAAAGCGACGACACCGTTTGAAAAATTCAGGAAAAAGTTCAACAACCAAAAGTTAAGTCAGCCACAAGTCCTTTACTTTAATATTCATATACATATACATATATGTATATATACATAACATTTAAAAACGGAATCCAAGTGCTAAGTTTCCGCGCGCAAACGGCCGCGTCCACAAATATCCATTTTGAAGCCGTCATAAAATAAAAATGGTGGGAACCCTGTAAACGGTACGGGCACGGCGCAACCATTTTATTTTAGTCTCGACCAGATTGAGTTCCAACGGAAACAGAAACGTTCGAATTCGAAAGTTCGATCGAACTTAAACAGTGGCACAAAAGTGCAAATTTATGCCAAATTTTTTTTTATTGTTTTTTGTTAAATTGAAAATTTCGATATTTGTTTTAAATTCAAACTTATGTTAGCTTAAATCGTATTTTATTATAAATCCTTGCGTCTTGTGTAAGTGTTCGTGGAGAAGTACGTTTTGCGCAGTTAATTTGAATTTACGGTTTTTTTTTTGTTGTTTTTTTTTGTAGGCCCAAACCCAAAAGAGCTCTTGTAGGTCAAGCCGAGAAAACATTGTATGCCCAAGAAAAAGGAAGGGAATAAGTTTCAAGGCCCGATTTTCTTATTTTTAAACCGCGAAAATAGTTTCTCCGGAATACAATAACTTAAGTTTTTCACAGGGTCAAATTTAAAATGGTTAAGACACCATTTTATATTATTTAGCATAGGATTACTATTTCATATTTTTTTTTTCTTATTGGCATCACCAAAGTCACCATTGTGCTGGAAGGTAATTTCCACCAATTTGATTGACTTTTTCTAACTCCAAAGTCGTAGTCCGTAAGTTAAAAAAAAAAATAAAAAATATTTATCCATCGCATAATAATGTTATGTGCTTTCAGATCTATGACAACTAGCATTTTTAAATGCAATTTAACTTTTTCATCACATCTTTAACAAGTCAATATTGTGCTGAAAGGGAACTTTCACAAATAAATGACTTTTTTCAGCAATGCAGTCGTTGGTCGTAAGTCACAATTAAATCATTTTTCTATCACATAAAACATAACAATGTACATATGTATTTTCAGATCAATGACACATCATTTACACATAAATAGCATTCTCCAATGCTAAAAAAAAGGCGTAAGGCGTATCAGCAACAAGCTTAAATTGTCCTTGCTCATCACCATAATTTAACAAAATTTATATTAAATTTTTCATCATTTTAAATTAATAATTTCAAATTTATCATTTAAATTTAAATGGAAATCAATAACTATTTACAATACATATACATAATAATATTATTGTCTAATTCAAAAAATGACTTCCCATATGCAACGAAGCTTTTCGCTTTTCATTGTTGTAAAGATCACAAAATAACCAATTAGGCAAGGGCAGGAGCTAACAGTGCTTCTAGAAGGCCTTCCTTGGTAAGTATAAGGCCTTGCACCCTCCTTTCAAACGTACTTTCTTTTTTATATGAAATGGCCGCAGAAAACAGGCTTTCCTAAGCAGGCTTTCTAAGACCGCTTACCGTAGAAGGACTCTCAGAAGCACTTGACAAAAATTTAATTTTAATAAATTTAAAGACTTATTTTAAATATAAATTGTTTTTTTTTTTTATCCGCGCCATCTCACTTGTGTTGATATTTTTTTAATGACTTTACAATTTGACAAAGAATACACAAAACTCTACCTCCTTAACATAACATGAAACAACAGAAGACTAGCCTGCACACCTCTCTTAATTTCTAACCATGTGTATACTTTTCATGTCGTATATGTACAATGCATATGACAAAAAAGTTATGCCGAATCATAAAACATTGCAATACATGAAATAAAAAAAGAAACAGAAAAGCGCTAAAGTAAATGGAGTCCTTCTTCTTTGCCTTCTAATATCAGGCCTGATAGCGCGTCTGTTGTGGCAAGGCATATTATGCCTTCTGTGATTGTATTTTTATTTGCATGAAAACCTAGTTTTGAGAAGTCATTATATAATCGCAGCAGTGCTAGCAGGCCTTCTCCGAGTAAGGCCTTGCTCATTTGCCTGCTGGGAAGGGATGATTTTCAAATCCCAGTTTAGGTATTCCTTTTTTTTTATTTTCCATATTTTATTTTATATTTTTTTCATTTTTATAATTTATTCAATCTCGATTAATTAAATACAAATTTTTAACATGAATAATAAAATAAAATGAAGTATAAATTTTCAATATGAATTGCATATAAAATGGAATTTCTATGTCGGCGTTTACACGAGGAAAGTCTGAGAGACAAATTCTTGTTCATTCTCTTTTGTGATTTTCGTTTCGCGTTTGCAGCATATGACAAATTTTTTACCTCGTCCCTTTCACTTTTCCCCTCTTGCCAACAAACAAGGAAACTTTGCGGCAAGACTTTCCTCGTGTAAACGTTGACTATGCAGCATACGAAATATAGTAGAAATTACAATACGAACAAAAATAAAGGCGAACAAGCGTGTTGTCAGTTCTCCTATTTGAGTTTCGCTTGTATTTTTTCATTTTAGTTTCACGGCGAATCTAGAAAAGTTAACCCACGATTCTGCAAAGATATGTTCGTAAGAGCGCGACGACATCTCTTTACATTATTTATTCTTTTTGCTACAACGCTAATGTCATTTTCATTTCCTTTTGTTTTTTTGTTATATTATCTCTCTTTCTTTGCGTAGTTGGTTTTTTGAAATATTTTAACGGAAAACTATTCATTCGATTTTTTGCAAGCAGAGACATTGGATCTGATTGCTGTTTAAATAAAAAGTTTTTAATAAATATAACACTTATTTCAATTCAGAAGTGGGATTTCCATTAAAATGAGTAAAGTGTTAAAAAAAGATATGTTCGATGCCTTGATTGCTGCAGGTGTTGCAGTGGAGGAGAGTGCCACCGTTGCGACTTTACGACCGATGTATGAAGCCATGGCCAAGATGAAGGTACTGGCGAGGACGATGCCGGTGATAATGACGCCACTGCTGCTGATTTGTCTACCGTTCGCTGTTTCAATTGCTCACAGTTTGGGCATTTCCAGAGCAAGTGCACTAAGCCGAAGCGCCCACCAAATGCGTGCTTCAAGTGCCATACAGTGGGACATTTCCACCAGGACTGCCCGAAGAAACCACCCGTAGTCCCTGTAATGGCTACTGAGGGAACTTATGGAGATCCTGAAGTCACCAATAGTTTAGGTGCATTCCAACAGGTAAGACTTACCTTACACTTAGTGTTGCCTTCTTTAATAGAAATAAGTGCACTGAAGCTAAAACGTGTTTTTCTCTTCTTGACTCGGAAAGTAGTAGTAGTTTTATAACGAAGTCACTGGTGCCCTTTTCATGTTATCAGAAGCTACCAACACTGTTTCGTGGAATGGGAAATTCAAAATTAAGTACGTTCGGAAAAATAAAGTGTCAAATAATTTTACGACATAAAACAATAATTCATGATTTCATTATTCTTCCAGATGACGAGTCACTGGTGACAATATTAATAGGAAGAGATGTTTTATTGAAACTTAATATTCATTTATGTCAATTTGATATAAAATATAAAAAAAATTATTTGATTGAAATTCGAAAAAAAAAATGAAATATAATTTTGTTTTGCCAGAAAAGGCAAACAGTGCACTTGAGCCTTTGAATTTATTAAAAAATCCAAGTAGAATAGAATCGATTGGGCCAACCAAGGCGTAGAAAATTTTAGGGAAGAAATTCCTAGTATTTGCAAAGTAAAAGAAATGGAAAAGCCAAGTGGGTGTTGTAAAGCATCAACTGAAGACATTCGTCATTTGTTGGATATATCTGAATTAGAATTACTTAGTTTAACTAATGAAGAGGATATGATTGATTTTGTTGATTTGGGATTGTTGACGTGCGCAATCACCACCGAGAGTAAGAATGATGTAATTATTTTAGATGAGAATTTGACTGCAAGTGAAAAAGAAAAGCTAAGTGCTACGATTTCAAAATATTATTTAGATTCTAACGTGCAGTCTAAACCTACGAATTATGCAATTCAAATAAGATTGACTAATGATGTACCAAGGTATTGCGCGCCAAGGCGTTTATCGTATTTCGAAAAAATAGAAGTCCAAAAAATAATAGATCAACTTTGTTCGCACAAGTGATTCACCTTATGCTTCGGCTATTAAGTTAGTCAAAAAGAAAAATGGTGAAATTCGGATGTGCATCGATTACCGTGCAATCAACAAAATTACTATTCGTGATAACTTTCCTTTGCCCTTAATTGAGGATTGTCTGGAGTATTTTAGTGGAAAAAAATATTTTACGTCTTTGGATTTGAAAGATGGTTTTTATCATATTAGGATGCATGAAGACTTAGTTAAATTTACGGCTTTCGTAACACCGTTTGGCCAATATGTCTTTTGGCCTTAAAAATGCACCTGCTGTTTTCCAAAGGTACATACACAAAAAATTGAAACCGTTGATTGAAAAAGGCATGATAGTGATTAACTTAGATGATATATGTACTATGTATTGCAACGGAAGAATTAAGCTTACACTATAGAATTTCAACAGAGGTCTTGCAACTCTTTAAAGAATCTGGTCTTGAGTTAAATCTAAAAAAATGCAGGTTTGCCTTCCGTGAGCTCGACTATTTAGGGTACCGTATAAGCCATGAGGATGGATTGGCTTTTGGTTGATCAGAGTAAAGTTTCTGATTGCTTTCCACCTGGGGATTGCCAGAGCGATCTCTGAGCCAACCATTAGCAAGTTGACACACAGCCTCCCCGCGGCTCCATCTGGGTAGCTATCTCCGCATCCGCTGAGATAGTGAGCGAATGTGTGCAGCGTGTCCTCCCTGGAAGTAAACTGGGTTGTGCGCAGGGTTTGGTACCCGCCACGTAAAAAAAACACTCCAATGAAGACTAAAAAAGCCTCGGATAATGAACCCCTCATTGTTGACGACCACTGCAAACGAAAAAAGGACTATGATTTAAGAATATGCACCTGGAATATCCGGACCCTCAATAGGGAAGGTGCCTCTATCGAATTGGCGGATGCCCTCGGAAAAATTAAGGCTGACATCACCGCCATCCAGGAAATAAGATGGATAGGACAAGGTTGCTCTAAGCAAGCAAGTTGCGATATCTACTACAGCTGCCATGCGGAGAGGCGCGAATTGGGATGCGGATTCGTAGTAAGCAAGAGACTTCGCCACCATATCTCCAGGTTCACACCTGTGAGCGAAAGGTTGGCTACGATCAGCGTCAAGGCTCGATTTTTCAACATCAGCTTGATTTGCGCGCACGCCCCGACGGAGGAAAAGGACGATGCTGTCAAAGATGCCTTCTATGCGAGACTCGAGGAAGTATACGACCGCTGCCCGGCCCATGACGTTAAAATTGTACTCGGGGATTTCAACGGAAAGGTCGGAAGAGAAGGTATATTTGGCCCCACTGTCGGTCAGTTCAGCCTTCACGAGACCACCTCAAACAACGGTCTACGGCTGATCGACTTCGCCGCGGCGCGAAACATGGTAGTAAGTAGCACCAGATTTCAACACCTCGATATCCACAAGGCCACCTGGCTGTCCCCTGATCAGAAAACACGCAACCAAATCGATCATGTTGTGATCGACGGAAGGCATGCTTCCAGCGTGCTAGATGTTCGTACGTTCCGGGGAGTCAATATTGACTCCGATCATTATCTTGTTGCAGCCAAGATACGCATGCGGCTGTGCAATGCAAAGGATGTACGCTCTGGTACGCAACGAAAGCTGGACGTCGCTAAGCTGCAATCACATCGGACGGCCGAAGCCTATTCCGCTCGCCTCTCAGAACTGCTCCTTCAACCTGACTCTCTACCCGATGATGCCGGTGGACTTTGGGCGCATATATCCCGCTCCATGCGCTCTGCCGCTGAGGAAGTCATTGGTTTCCGACGCCCACTTCCGCGAAATCAATGGTATGACCAGGAGTGTCGCGAAGCTACTGCAGTGAAAAACGCCGCCTACAAAAGAACCCTGCAGTCAGCAGCAACGCGAGCCGTGCACGAAAACTACCGGGAAAAGAGAAAGGATGAGAAGCGCCTTTTCAGACGCAAGAAACGAGAGCAGGAAAGGCACGAGCGTGAGAAACTCGAAGTGTTACGGGGCAGGAATGATGCTCGAAAATTTTACCAACAAGTCAAGCGTCTGACCCAAGGTTTCAAGCCCGGAGCATCAACCTGTAAAGATGAACATGGAAATCTGGTTACGGATACGCAGGGTGCACTGAGATTATGGAGGGAACACTTTTCCAAGCTGCTTGCTGGCGATGACTCCACCAATCCCGCCTTTGGAGAAACTAACCCGATGCCACCAATCAACGACGATGGTGTGGAGGTACCACCACCTAGCCATGACGAGGTACGAGTTGTGATCCAACGACTTAAGAACAACAAAGCGGCTGGTGCCGATGGTCTGCCTGCTGAATTGTTCAAAACCGGCGGCGATGAGCTGATAGGGTGTATGCATCAACTCATCTGCAAAATATGGCTAGTTGAAAGCATGCCCGACGATTGGAATCTCAGTGTCCTTTGTCCTGTACTGAAGAAAGGTGACCCGACAATCTGCGCTAACTACCGGGGAATTAGTCTTCTTGCCATCTCTTACAAGGTCCTGTCGACTGTACTGTGTGAAAGACTTAAGCCGTTTGCCAACACACTGATTGGGCCTTATCAGTGCGGCTTTAGACCTGGTAAGTCCACCATAGACCAGATCTTCACACTACGTCAAATCCTGGAAAAAACCCACGAAAAACAGATCGATACCCATCATCTCTTTATCGATTTTAAAGCAGCTTTCGATAGCCCGATACGGGATTGCCTGTATGCCACCATGTCTGAGTTCGGTATACCTGCGAAGCTGGTGCGGCTTTGCAGAATGACGTTGAGCAACACAGCCAGCTCCGTTAGAGTAGGAAGGGACCTCTCCGAACCATTTGATACCGAACGAGGTTTCAGACAGGGCGATCCATTATCCTGCAACCTCTTCAACTTTGTGATGGAAGGGGTGTTGCGAAGAGCCAGTGTACATCGTAATGGCACTATTTTCTACAAAAGTGTCCAGCTCCTTGCATATGCCGATGATATTGATATCATTGGACGTTGTAAGCGAGATGTTACTGCTGCGTTCTCTGCTATCGAAAAAGAGTCAGCGAAAGTGGGTTTGACGGTGAACGAGGGCAAAACAAAGTATATGCTGTCCACAAACAGGGAGACGCGGCGTATTGGATCCTTTGTTACTGCGAAGAACTATACTTTCGAAGTTGTCAAGGAATTCACCTATCTTGGCACCGCTGTGAACACTCAAAACGATGTCAGCCTGGAGATAAAGCGAAGACTAACTCTTGCTAATAGGTGTTACTATGGTCTCAGTAAGCAGTTGAGTAGTAGAGACCTCTCTCGGCCGACAAAACTGACACTCTACAAGACGCTCATCTTACCCGTGCTACTTTACGGCGCAGAAGCATGGGTTGTGTCGCAGACTGATGCAGCCACGCTTGGGGTGTTTGAGAGAAAAATTCTTCGCAAAATCTTCGGTCCTGTTCACGTCGGCGACGACTACCGTATTCGAATGAACCACGAACTGTACGAGCTCTACGCTGACATTGACATAGTCAAGCGCATCACTATTCAACGTCTGCGCTGGCTGGGACATGTTGTGCGTATGGACGAAGAAGCTCCGGCGAAAAAGGTGTTTGATGCGGAAGCCGCTGGGCGACAACGAAGAGGAAGACCATGCCTCCGATGGAAAGACCAAGCCGAGGAAACCCTATCCACGCTTGGTGTGAATGATTGGAGAAGGCGTGCGCAAAGCAGAGGCGCCTGGAGAGAGCTTTTGAGGTCGGCCGTAACCCGGTAATGGGTTGTTATGGCCACCCAAGTAAGTAAGTAAGTATAAGCCATGAGGATATTAGGCCAAGCAATAATCACGTAGAAGCGATTCGTCACTATCCGATGCCGAAAAACACTAAAGACGTCCAAAGATGTCATGGGCTATTTTCATATTTCCGACGTTTTGTGCCAAATTTTGCAAGTATGTATTGCCAAACCACTTATCAACCTTTTGAGAAAGGAAACCAAGTTTTATTGGACGGAGGAATACTCTAAAGCTTTTGAATTTTTAAAAGATAGTTTGACTTCATCGCCAGTTTTGTCCATTTATGACCAGCAGAAAGAAACAGAGCTACATTGCGATGCCAGCTCCTATGGCTTTGGCGCAGCACTTATGCAAAAACAAAGTGATGGCAAATTCCATCCAGTTGCTTATTATTCCAGAAAAACGACACCCGACGAATCTAAACTAATAAGTTTTGAGTTAGAAACTTCAGCCATTGTGTACGCTCTAGAGCGGTTCCAAACATTTGTTGACCGATTACCATTCACGGTAGTGACTGATTGTGAGGCATTGTCACAAACACTAAAGAAAAAAGATGTGCATAAACGTATCACTAGATGGGCTTTAGCATTAGAGTGCTATAATTATAAAGTAGAGGTAACTGTATGTCGCATGTAGACGCGTTAAGTCGTATCGAAATGGTAGGTGCCATAGAAACGGAAAATTCAGAATTAGATGCGAATAGGCTTGCCAGATCCAAATTGTGTTTCACCTGGACATTTAAGAAAAAAACAAAAAAAATCTGGATTTCTCTGGCCCCTGAAAGAATTTATTTTTCTGGACAATAAATAAAACTCAAACTTAGTTTTAGAAGAACATACATATATTATTTAAACAAAATAAACAAAACAGAAACATAAAAATTCAGTAAAATAGGTTTATTAGGCATAGGTACATTAAAGAAAAATTCTAGTGCAAGGAGAGCTCATAATATTAATAACTGAATAACAGAATTTTTCCAACAGCGATAACAGTTTTTCGTTTGTATCAACTGCGATTATGTTGCATAGCAATCGTTTCTCCACAGCTATTTCAGCAAATAAGTACTATAAAACCCAAATTTGTGTCTTGAGCGGTTGGACGCCTACCGCGCCTGATACTATTTTGCCTTTTACTATAGTCACCCAAGCACCTGCACCATGCAAAATGTCACTTTGCCTTGGAATATGAAAATCTGTGTCTGCCAATTGTAATGAACGCATTTTCGACAAATGATTCGTTAAAGGCATGGTTGGTACGGTTATTCGAATTTCATCTGGACATATTTCTGATTCTCTGGACTTGGGACTAAAAATCTGGACAATCCAGGCGAATCCAGACCATCTGGCAACCCTAGATGCGAGTATTCAGATTTCACAGGCTCGAGATACGAGCATACAGAAAATAAGAAATGGATTAGAAACCGGTGATGTACCTGGCTATGCCTTAGAAAATGGTTTAGTTTTTCGAATTGGATCCCAAAAACAACGTCAGCTGTAGGGTAACTTCGGGTATTGTGATATGGTCTGGTAATGTGATATGCCATCATATTTCCTTAAATAAACAACTCTCGACAAAAATTTTTTTGTCAACATATCAGTAACGGAAAGAGATACGTGCTGCAAGGTTTTGTGCGTTCTCTTTCACTGATTTTGGACTCAGTGTTGTGAAATTGATTTAGCCACAAATCGAGATTTTATTTGTGTGGATTTCATGTGTGAATTAAGACCAAATAAAATTACGTATTATAGCCGAAGTACTAAAATTTGTTAGTGGGTGAATATACTTTGTGATAAATAATGTGAGTTCTTCCTTGTGTTTTAATTAAAATAACCTGAGTGTATTAAAACTAAAATTCGGGTAATGTGATATAGTCCAATTTGCTCCACCCAGCAAGGACATTACCTGTGCTTTTTGCAACAAATTCTTCCAGAGAGATACAAAGTATCAGACCTGAGTTCAATGCCTGCAATGCGATTTAATTTGGGCTTACAATGATTGTCAATGATTGCAGGTTTAAATGTAAGTCATCGTAATTGAATAATTTTCTCAACAAGTTTTCCTTATTTTTGAATTTCAATTTATTTATTTTCATTTTCTAATATTCAAATAACTTTTTTATGAATTTAAGAAAATAAATAAATTAAAAAATACAAAATGGTCCGAATTTAACATTGTGAATTCGTTCGGTTCGTTGCAAAAGCCGAACAAAATCAGAAATAAAATCCAATAGGATTTTGCTTCGTAATTCTCATTGGTTCCAGCTTTCATTCTTCTCGCCAAAATTTAATACAGGGAAAAAGCTCGGAGTCTAGTTCTTTCCTATCTACTTCTTTGCAACGTATTCATTTCATGATTCATTAATGTCAAATCATGTGAAAGTTGAAAGTGAAAAATAGTTCACAATTTACACACGAGAATTTTTCTTTGAAAAATAAATTTTCTTTAACATTGTTCTCTCCGCTAAAGTAAATGATGCATTCTTTCTTTGATCGATATCTGAAAGTAAATTGATTAAGAAAAAAGCTTTCTAAGAAATATTCATATGGTCAAATTTTTTTGAAATGAATTCATTTTTAACTATTTTCCACAATTGTACCATAACCTAAGCAACAAAGTGACTTTGACTGTGGCAAATAAAAAATTATACGAAGAAATGGCATAATATTTGTATAAGTGAAAAGAAAACTATCCAGTATGACAAAGTCAGTACCTGCCTCGTATTTATCTCTAATGTTGACGAAGAAGTTTACTTTTAGGAAAGAACACTTCCTCTGTGTAAATCCAGACTAAGGTGCGGGCAGCTAAGCCAACCCAAACATTATACTGCAGATCGTAAGGCTCGACATCATTTGCAGATTTGATGTTTTGCCATACTGTAGCTCACTTCATTTCTTGTGTACACATTGTCAACAGAATGCAAGTGAAATATTTGATCAAGAAAGATAGCATGAAAAAAAAACTTCCAGAAACTAGAATATTTCGGATATTATAATTACCCGAAAAACATAATGGTTCTAATTTGCGAGTGTCCACTGTATTTTCAAAATGACCATGACAATAACAAAAAGGTTAGTATATGGATTGATTTTTTGCATATATGTTTATAATAATAATAGTATTACATATATGAATTTTTGTATTAAAAAAAAAGTGTGCCTACATTTTCTGGCAAATCAGCTTAGTTAAGACTTGGCATATATGATAGGTAATTTCACGGTAGCATTATATGAGTTTGATTTGATAGTTCTACCATGGTTGTACATATTTTTGTTATTATATGAGCTTAAATTAAAATTTCGACTTAAAAATTCAATTTTTTAACAATAATATTAAACGTTTCAAGCTTGAATTAAACTTTGAGACATCACGGACAGGTATATCGTAAGACTAATTTTTTTTTAAATCGCAAAATTATTTAGTTACCTACACGCTCAAACTTTTGCAGTTATTTTAACTGCTTGTTTGGATTTTATATTTTTAAATTAATGTTTCATTGCGTTAAATAATTTATCTGCTTAAACAAATGTTCAATATGATTTCTTACGGTTACGTTGTCAGAGGCAATCAGTTTTTGGATACTGTGCATCGCAATAAAATTGTTCAATCTACGGAAATGCCAGACTCCACTCGAATCTTAAAACAAAAAATGTTTGAGAACAGGTTTTCTTAAGGGACAACTCTCAGAATTTATTTATTTTTTTAGGGGAAGTAGCGTGCTATGAATAAAGAATAAATCTGCAAAAAAAAATTATCGCTCGGATCTGGCTTAGGAAATATAGCCATCGAAAGTTGCGGATATAGCTATTATAAAAACACTATAAGTTGGGAACCCCTGAATGGATTTCCAAAATATGGATATCATATGAAAGGTAGTTGAGGTATAAAATTGCTCTGCAAAAAATTAAAATTAGTTGAATATTTTTTGAGATATGAGGTTTTTTGAAAAATGTTGACCTCTTTTTTTGAAAAAAACGTTATTTTTTCCAAAAAATCTATAATGTTGCTTATATATTTAGAAAGTTTAATTTATTAGATTTAAAATGATGTGCTATTTGTATATGTTTTTATATTAAGCAATTTTTTTTTACCGGAAAAGAAAAAAAATATCCTTTTTTTTGAAAAAAATAAAATATATATGGCCAACAATCATACCCACCTGAGCCGCTGGTCCCAGATATCCTACATAAGAGTTATTGTAATTGGGTGGCCTTCGGCAGCGGCACAGGGCTTAAAACTCCCAAAAATCCAATACTGGCTTCGCGGCGTCCTTCGACCGCGGTTCGGTCTATAACGTATCTAAAATTGGCTTCGGTGGCCACAGTAATGCTACATAAAAGTTAGGATAAGTGAGAGGCCTTCGGCCGCTGCTCAGGATTTAAAACTCCCAAAAATCCGATACCGGCTTCGCGGCGGTCTTGGGCCGCGGTTCAGCCTATAACGTCTCCAACACTGGCTTCAATGGCCACAGTAATGCTGCATAAAAGTTAGGACAAGTGAGCGGCCTTCGGCTGCGGCTCAGGACTTAAGACTCCCAAAAATCCGACACCGGCTTCGCGGAGGCCTTCGGCCGCGGTTCAGTCTATAATGTATCCAACACTGGCTTCGGTGGCCACAGTAATTCTACATAAAAGTTAGGCCGAGCGACCGATTCATGATTTAAAACACCCAAAAATCTAACACCGGCTTCGCGGAGACCTTCGGCCGCGGTTCAGTCTATAACATATAACTGTTGCCCATACATATTTCATTGTTTTCAAAACAAAGAATATTTTAATTTTTTGTTTTTCGGTAAAAAAAATTGATTAATATAAAAAATATATATGTAGTACAAATAGTACAAATAGCACATCATTTTAAAGCTAATGAATTATGCTCTCTAAATATATAAGTATCACTATAGGTTAATAATACATTTTTTGGAAAAATTAACGGTTTCTTTCAAAAAAAAGAGGTCAAAATTTTTCAAAAAAACCTCATATCTCGAAAACTATCCAACGAATTTAAATTTTTTGTAGTACAATTTTAGACCTCATTAAATTACCTTTCATATGATATCCATATTTTGGAAATCCATTCAGGAGTTCCCAACTTATAGCGTTTTTTATAAAAGCTATAACCGCAACTTCCGATGGCTATATCTCCTAAGCCAGATCCGAGCGATAATTTTTTTTTTGCAGATTTATTGTTTATTCATAGCACGATACTTCCCCTAAAAAAATAAATAAAATCTGAGAGTTGTCTCTAAAGTAAACTTAAGCCAGATTCAGCATAATGCTGAAATCGCAATGCGGCGCTAGGTCGGTCTCGCTTTGAACAACTTTGATCGGCGCTTGAAAAACTTTACAGAAATGTACGATATTGGCTGTCAAAACGCCTGACCTTACTTTTTGTAAATCATAATGTTGCGAGCGTCTGTCATTTCGACATTATCAATGAAAGGAATTCTATTTGTCAGTTTTTTGCTTAATTTTGTCGCGTTTTTTAGTTTTGATTCTTATTTTCAAAAAACAAATGGATTTGAACGAAATGGGTAATTTAGTGGACCTTATTTTATCAGTGCATATCACTGGGTAAGCGAGAAGTGTCAAACGCACGTTCTAGTAGAAAGTAGCTCTACTCGAACTTCGGGTATAGCCTAAACCAAAATAGACGAGACGAGACGTAACGAGTAAGTTCGAGTGTATGTAAACCAATGTTGATAGCCAAAATGAACCAACGTAATTGATCGAAAGTGAACGAAACATTTTGACGAGACGAGTTGTTCCGTAAGAACCGAACTTCAAAACGTTGCTACTCGTCATAACAGGTTTTTCGACTCGTTGGCTAGCGTAACATTTTGGGTTAAATGTCAAAACAGACGAAACGAGTGCAAACGTTCGTTCAATTGCTACCGTCTCGTCACGTCTATTTTGGTTAAGTCTTATGGCGTTGATCGTATTTACGATAAAACGCAACTCAACACCTGAGGTAGCATTTAAGATTACAGCATAAGCATACATTGTGTCTACTTCAGTTGTCAGAGTGCGACCGACTGAACGTAGCATTGCGATTTCAGCATAATGAATTCGTTTCCATCCCATCGCAACAAATTGTAATGACTTCGGCTTCAAAATCGAAGAGACTTGCCATGGGCATAACGACTTCGTTACGAATTCAGAACGTTTGGTTTGCTGGGTAGTGACAGTTTTTGAGACTTTGTTTTGATGACATTCAATTGATGGCAATTGACACTTGAGTTATTATTTCATTCTTCGACCAGCTAGTTTATTTGTCATCGTAGCCATTCGCCAATGAAAGGGATCGCTAAGGGAATAAAACTTTCAGTGAATTTTTTTAATTGGTTTTCTGTTTATTAAAAATAGTAATTTATTTATTATTTTTATACACTTTACTTCTGCAAGACGATGGAGAACACGGAGCTGTACGATATTTTAGGCGTGAGCAAAGATTCAACAGATGCTGATATAAAAAAGGTTAGAAGAATGGAACCCCCTGCCGCTGAAAAATACGACTTCGGTGATTTTTGTTGGTTACCTAAGTTTTGGTTGATTGGATTGAACAAAACGCAAAGCAATAAAGTAGTGTATAACTAAATATATAAAAATCGATAGAAAAAAAAAAAAAAAATTGGAATATTTTTGGAAATGAAAAATTACAAATGCCTTTGTGGGCTAAAACTCAAACGTTTGTGATAAAGTGTTTTGCACAAAGTATAACATCTTTGAGCGGTTGCGGCGGTGTTTTGAGGCGATTCATACTATGCTTTTATTTGGAGTTATGTTCCACAAAACAGCTGTTGTGGACTTAAAATGTTTGTTTACATTTTTAAACAAATATAATTTTAATTTTTGTTCTTTCAATTGCAATTTCAGAATTATCGTAAATTAGCCAAAGAATTTCATCCTGATAAAAACCCTGAAAGTGGTGATAAATTCAAAGAAATTTCCTTTGCATACGAAGTACTTTCAGATCCGGAAAAGCGCAAAACCTATGATCGTTTTGGCCTCAAAGGCCTGCAAGATGGAAGTGAAGGTTTCAGTGATGCCTCTGACTTTTTTGCTCAGTGGTTTCCATTTGGACAAAATCATGGCCATGGCGGTGGTGGTGGAAGCAGCGGTTCACGAGGGAAGGCGCCACATGTTATGGTTAAATTGGAGGTGACGTTGGAAGAAATTTACAATGGGAACGTTTCCAAGACGGTTGAATACAAACGCATTGAGTACTGTGAAAAATGTTCCGGGCAGGGCGGACCTAAAGAAGCTATTGAAAAATGTGCGACTTGTGGTGGCACGGGGCGTACGGCGAGTTATCATTTTGTAGGATTGAGTGCATTCGAAACGGTGAGTGAATAAATTTTTTCAATTTTTGTAGTACATATTTTATTTTAAATGCTATAAACTTTAGCTTAATGAGGGATTAGTAAAATGATTGTAAATAAGAAAAACAAGTTTTCGATTTAATAAAATATGTTACAACTTTTCTGTATTTATTTTCAACTTGTTGATTTACTAAAAAATTAAGCCTTCAATCAAAAAATGAATTAAATCTAAAAATCAAAAGGAACTCAAACCCATCGATTTTTAATTCACAATTAGAACTGAACAAGGGCGTGTATATATGTTTGTTCCAAAAACACAAATGAAAAATGGAGTTTATTTTAGTTTTTAATTTTTTTTGCAAACCGATCGGAATACTAAGGGTAAAAACAAAAAGAACGCTTGTGTCTTGTACGTTTTACTTCTTTAATTGCTAATAGTAATCTCAATCACCATATGTATTTTGAAAATACATATTGTGGATGTGGTAGGGTTTACATGATATCTCTTTTTAAAAGAGCATGTTATATTTTTCAAATATTTTTGTGTTCGTTTTTAGTAATTGATAACATCTGTTTGCTCTATTTTTGTCCTTAGCGAATTTTTCTATTTACGAAGTTAAATAATTGTTTCGTAGTGTTGTGTTGTATTCGTGATATATAGCAACATAGTTTTTTTTAAGAAAGAAAAACTTTGTCGACACTATAGTGACTGTATCTCGATATGTTTTTGAGAAAATAGGACTTTGGCTAGGGTGGTGTATATTTTCTAAACCAGTCCTTATAATTTTAAAAGCAATATGAGAGTCCTATCCCATTTATGGAAACTTCGAAATGATACGTACTCATTGAATGAATTGTACTCATATGATAAAAATTCTACGGTCACAAGCAATAACAGCTTAAGTTTATATTTGATCACAAGACAAAGCAACATAAGTTTTGTGTATACGCATGTGACTTCTACTGTTTCGAATTGTCAACGTAGGTCGACTTAACCTATTATTGCTTGTTCCCACAGAGTTATACTAATGTATGAAAAAAATTTGAAAAATTAAAAAAAATTTGTATTCTTATATTATGATTTTTATAAATTACTCTTTAAGCGCGATAGAACTTAAAATTGAAATAAAACACACTGTTTGAAGTCGGTCATCGATCTGTACTTTAGACGGATGCGCATCTCGCACGGTTGGGGAGGACGGTTGTATCAATGACACAAGAAAAAAAAAAAAAAAAATAAAATCATGTGTATGAAATTAGTCGGGAGAGTGCCTCTTACAACATAATGAAATTTTATTTTAAATTTTATACTCGTTTCAGTCTCATAATTTTTAATAAATTTTTCGTTGAGAGGTATTTTACTCTTACGCGTTCTCAAATTATTTGACTAAGGATTTCAAGAAAAATTAAGTAAAAAATACGGAAACACGCTAGTAAATCAATTTTAAAGTTTGCAGCAAATAAAAATAAATTTGATTGTAAAATCTATTTCAATATATGTACTATATTCTCACCTTCTTTTTTTTCAAAAATAGTGTTTTTGGTGTATTGGAGTTCGTGAATTTATAAAATACGTAACTAAAGGGTTGAGCTTAGATCCTTATACCAAACATCCAAAATAGTACGATTCGCATTTGCTGCACATTTGCGCAGTATAATATTGCGGAAAAATGCGCAAATATTTGCTAATTCGCAAGACTTTGTGCTAATATAAACGTGTATCAAATTATCCGCAAATTTTGGATTAGACTGCGCAAAATCCTACTTGTATTCTGTTAATTTGCAGCGTTGCGCGAAAAAAAATCCAAAATATGTATATTTTCGGTGAATGTTTGAAAATGCTTTGTCGTTCATTGCATTTTCACAAAAAATTACCTAAAAAGTTGAACAGTTGGTAAATGTCGAATCAAAATGTTGACTTTTTGCGCAATATATCGTTCCCTCAGAGTGTAAGAGTTCTATCAAAAACCATTAAACGGAGAAAACAGCATTTAAAGTTGCTGGTTGCCCGGCTGGTACACCATATGTACCAATGAAAGTACTAAAAATTAAAACACAAATTTGTGACAAAATACTTTCAGAACGTCCAATTCCATACAAAGATTTAATTCTAACATTACCAGGAGAAAAGGTTAAGGAGTACATATTTATGTTTTTTTTTTAACTGAAACTTCTTTGGCACGGGTGTGATTTGAAATTAGGTGTGTATACTGAAACGCAAAAAGCGTCACTTTTAGCCTTAATTTCACTTAGTATAGTTTTTTCCTCGAAGGTAATGCTTAGTTGAAGGGATCTAGATTAGCTACAGCAATAAATGATATATCAAATGAATGTGCTCATCGAGTGCTCGACAATCATCAGCTTGGAGATCGGTTAAACAAAAGCTGAGATATCAGCTTGGAAAGATAACCTATTTCCCAAAGACTTTAATTTTTTTCAAGCATTGCACTGATTAACTACCAAAGCCTTGTTCTACTACTCTCTCTCGCGGTAATTGTTATTGTTTCCCAATTAATCGTTTTTGTTATTAAAATATCAAAAGCGGCGCTGCTCAGAAAACGAGCAAAAAGCAATAGTAAAAAATAAGTGTGTGTGCGTAATGTAAATAAGTAATTCTCTTCAATGGATCTTGATATTTGATGAAAAAGAGCAAAGCAAAAACAACTTCGTGTATTTTTATTTTATTATTATCTTTTAATAAAACATTTTCGTCTATCGCAGCTTAGTTTTCTAAAGGTATCACTTCTCCCACATTTGAACTGCACACATGATTTTTTTTTATTACTTTTCCTCTCTGTAATTATCTATACTGTATTGAAAAATTATTGAAACTTACCAATAGTTTTTCTGTAAATTGAAATTTAAAATCACATAATTTGCAGTTGGGACACAAACATTTCTAAAACTATTTGAATTTCTATGAGTTAGAATATTTGTATTCTGCAACTCTAAGTAAAAGCTATGATAAGTTTGATCCAAAACAAACAGAAAATCTTTTAATTTTTGATGTGTGAACATGTTTGATAGCGAGTATTGAAAAACGGGTATGTAGAAAAATCAATGCTCGAGTATTTTAGCTGAACAGTTACGTCAAGTTACGGCACGCTCATTATATTTAAGACCAAAGCTTCTAAACTACTGAGACATCTAAAGCTTTTAAACTTCTGTTGACAGAAGACGCTGTGTAAGCAAAAAATAAAATACTTTTAATTAGATGAAAAATGCAATCTTCTAAAGTATTTTTTTGTACATAAGTAAACAAATATATGTCACTTAAATACTGAATTCAACAGAGACTGTGCTTTATGAATATGTTCGGAATTCGTAAAGCACCAAAAAAAAAAAGAGTTCAGCAACTGTGCAGAAAAGCTCACTAGCTTGCGTTCATTTTCTTTGGCCCTCGAATCTTAGCTTCTGTATATATTGCTCCAATCGATGCGAAAAGGTTGAAATTAAGTTTAGGAAAGATGAGGTGAAAGAATATTAATTTCGCTAATTATAAGGACAACAAATTCTTAAGAGAGTCTCTCCTCCATCCTAAATGAATTTTCGACCTTTTCCCATCTATTAGTCCAGCACATTATTTGTTTTCCTTAAATAGGAATGCAATACCTTCCAAAATCTATTTTCGACTTCTTCGCATCAATTGGTGCAATAACTTTTTTTTTTTTTGATTAAATTCCCCTCTGCTTCTAAAGTCCATGTTCACTATTGACCTGAGGGCGATTTTTTTTATTATTCAATGTGACTTCAAAAGCAAAAATGCAGTTGGAGCATTTGCACTATGAAATTTTATTTTGAAATCTGCAGTTCCATTCGTTTACACATTTTCGTTTAAAATTTTTAAAATTTTGTGAATTGTTTTTATTTTTTTGCCTATGTTTTAGCATGGAGTTTAAAAAAATTGTCACGAAATTTGAGCTTCCTAGCTCAAACGCGGCGCGGACAAAGTTTGTGTCTGATTTTGTTGAAATTTTACGAAAAAACCGGCTTACTAAAATGTGGAAAAAATCTGCCTTAGGTACAGAGATATAGCGTTTTAGGTATTTTAAATGTACCACATTTTTCATGTGGCTGAAAATCCGAGCAATATACATCCGATGAGCCTATATTATAGAATTGTGTTTGAAGAATATTCTTCCAAAAGTTCAGCTTCCTAGATCAAACCTGCAAACGGATAAACAAAAAAAAGATAAAAACTATTACAAAATTTTCAAAATAAACACCCTATACATAGTGTGTATTACATTCCATTTTCATTGAACTAAGATCTATCCATAGGTTGTTGAAAAATAAAAATACACTTTATATCGGAAAATATCAATTTCCTTTCCAACAAGCCGTCAATTGTCGAAATCACTTAAAAAGGTTACAGCAATTACAAGATTAGATCCGAGCTGTTGTGTGAGGATATTTTCGACGTTATGCTTCAATGCACTGTAAGATAAATAGATTCCGTTCTTCGCCTTTCGTAAGAATCCTCTTGTAATTAGTTATAAACTTTACTCCGCGTTCAGCAGTGTCGTTAACAGATCACGACAAACATCAAAAAATCTTGATAATCCTCGTTCGTTTCCCAAATAGACAGATCTTGTTGCTGAAATTCACGGGTCAAACCGATGGCATCGAAGGTGTTTTTAGTTTTGAATGACACGAAATCGCTTAAATTAATGTTAAGTATTAGTTTTGGATCGGAGAATTTTCGACCATCTTCTAAATTTACGATTGGTTCTGTTGAATGCAGGCATCCAAATCGAAAAACGGCAAAACCACTGTTTTCGTTTCCATTTATGCAAAACTGCTTTGGACACATCTGTGTCGATTTTTGCTTATGCAATGGAGTCTTTAAGGAAATTTAAATTTTGATTTCGTGCTGGGATATCATTTGTGCATGTAATCCACACTTTGACGTATAGTCACACGAGAATAATACATAGTATATCGCGTAGTCGATTCGATTCTCGTTTTGTCAGAGGGAACTTCTCCCGAAAGAGGTATATTTTCAAGGTGTAAATAAATACCTTTTCCTTTGAATCTTGCGTGGGATGTTAGGCCACATATTTAAAAGCTTCCGCCGTCTTCACCAAGGAATATCATTGTTAATTGCAGTAGTTCCTTGTTGTCAGCGCGGAATTGTGTTTGCTTAATGTTTTCTTAATGGAACTAGTATCGAAACCCATGGCGGCAACTCTATTAAAAATAGCCCATTTGATCAGACCTTCATGATCGAACTCGGCAATAATTTCTCCTGTGCCAACAGTAACTTTCTGATCGCCCAAAAATTTATATGTGCCTGCATAACTTGCAATAATTGTGATTCGATGAACTCCGCTCTTATAACTACCAACTAAATATACATGTGTATGTATGTAAGCTAAGCTAAATAACGTTTTCAATGAATTCTGTTTGAACCATCTCCGCTTCTCGTTTACGATTTTCCATTTGCAGCTCATAGATCGTAGAGCGATTGATCACAAGCTGACCAATAGAGCTCACACGTTTCATAGCATTATTCATCGTCGTTATCACATCATCTAGCACGCCATCAAAATATGTACAGATCTGACCTGGAATCTTTGGGCTTATCAAAGAGATCCAATGTTGTCGTCTTCTTGAACGTTTGGTGTGCTGACCATCAGCATCGGTATGCAATTCGAATGCCGCATCCGTATCCGAAATGTTATTAGCGAATTCATCTTCGTCTTCACTTCTGATGTCAGCTGCAAAAACATTATTTCGAAAATATCAATTGATGATCCATTCTTGAGAGTATTTCAAACAGTTCAATTAATTCACTTACAAGATTGATTGAACAATTCTGCATATTTTCTCGCGGATATTCTTCTTTTTGTTGTTCTAATCGCTGTTCTAGTCGGTATAACCTAATGTCAATGCCTGCCATGCACCCTGGTCTTCCTTCTTGTCCTCGCTTTAGATAGCTCACTCAGTGTGTTTGCGATATCGTACAGATCGCCATTGTTTCTTTCAAATTTATCAGTTTTACTTTTAATGCCTTCGATCTGTGGTTTGCACTTTGCTTATGGACATTTCCACATTTGCCTTACAACTTTAACAATTTATCTTGACATTTATATTTGACACGTGGGTATGATATGCGCGGCTGTTGCCAAAAAATTAGCGCTGCATCCACTGCTAGCTTATCATTTTCTTTTGCACAATTTTGTATGCCAACATTTACATATGCACATAATAAGGAAACTTGTATTACTTGTCTCTTCGACGGCAGTTTGCCTCCAAATATTAAGTCTGATACATGTCAAATTGATTCGACGGAGCGCAATTTATAATTGGATCGAGTAATCAACTTATGGACAAGTTAAGATCACGGCATAGATCGCTGAGTGCGATTTAGCTTATCATCTTTGTTTTTGTATGTTCTCTTTTCACATTGCTACTGAGAACAAAATACGTACGACTTAGATTGTTGTTGTAGACTGCTTTTTTGTCCACTTTTAAAAGCTCTCGTATTGGGAACTGAATGTAGAGTAGTCTTCGTTACTGACCTTACGTCGGAGTAAATGACCACTTTTCTTAAATATATACATTAGGGTGTCCCAAAAAAATAAAAGCTATTCTTTTTAACGCATACCCTCTAATTTTGTTTAAATTATGTCAAAACAATTGTAAATAAAGTTTCATGTACATACTTAGAATCACTGCAACCCGTGCCGAATTGCATCGAAACATGTCACTATTTGCAAGTAGTAGCAACTCTTCAGGAAGTGAACAGGCACAGGCAGTTTGAAACGCTATTATCGACTGGAACCTTGAACATAAATTTCAAATTCTTTGTTATGATACTACTGCTTCAAATACTGGTCGTATTAATGGTGCCTGTGTACTTGTCGAACAGAAACTGAATACAGAAATGCTTATTTTTCCTGGCCCCCATCACATCTACGAATTGGTATTAAAAAGCGTGTTTAAGGGCAAAAATTAGCCAAATAACTACAAGCCCTGACATTCCATTGTTTAAAAAGTTCAGAGAAAACTGGAAAAATGTGGATTCCGAGAAAATACAGAGATATACAGAAAAGCTATCGTTCCTGAATGTTTCTGATATTGACAAACTGCTAGAATTTTACTGGATTGAATTGACTAAAAAATAGAGCTTTCAATAATATTTCTTGGCGGAGATACAGAGCAAAAATTTAAGATTCGGCCTCCAGGTGCCACGCATCAAGCTCTATGAATGGCGAGAGCAATTTATTCATTAAAATATTACTTAACTCTCAATTCAGCATATCAAACAAGGATAAGGCAGCTCTGTTAGACATCTGCCTGTTCATCGTGACTTCCTACGTCAAGTCTTGGCTGCAATGCACTTTAGGGGTAAAAGTACCTTACCAGGATTTGTGGTTTTTGAAGGCCATGGAGTATGACCTGAATAGGAGAAAAAGTGGCGTAATATCTTATAAAGTGATGAAACTAAGACCAATTTATTTAGCAATGATTCAGAAAGGATTGTGTGATGGCCATGGAAGAGATTTTGTTCCTTTTTTCAAGTTTAAGGTCAGTCTCTATTCCTCAGCAATTCACTACATTTTAAGGTTCAATTAAAGAAAACTTAACGTTCTTCTAAGAAAAGATCAAAAAAGAATTAAAAAAATAAAATTTCAAACGAAAACTGGAATCAACGTACATGTGTACCTATTATTTTGAGCAGGAAATATTCTAACTATGCACAGTGAGCAGAAACGCTCAAAACTTAACGCAATCACATGATCTGTTATACTTAAGATCGTGCTGCCAAATTGTGTACTTCACGTTACCACTATGATTTTTCCTCTAAATTGCCAAAATATTTTTGTAATAAAGCTGGTAAGCAGGTGTGTATATGTATGTATATCCTGACTGTAACAAGCAAACTTTAAAAAGAAAATTTATTAAAAAATATCCTTCTAATGATAAATACTAAATATATATTATATAAGATATAGGTAAAGCAGTGTTTTATTTACTGAAAAACTATTAAGTTCTAAAATCCTTTTATGGCTTCCATACTGATTTTTGTGTCAAACTTTTGACATAAAGTCGGCACAGGTTATCACTATCCGATATCAATAATATATATTTTTTTAGTTATTTGGGTCAAATGGAAAAAAATAGAGGGTATCTATGGGTATCTCAATTCAAAAAAAAAAAAAAAAAACCCTAATATACATACTTATGTGCCAGAAGTAAAACAAAACATTTCCATAGAGTTCTTACACATTTTAAAATTAAGTATTTCGTATAGATATTCGGGAATACATTAAATATAAAAGTTACATTATTTCATTGATTTTTAAATAACTGTTATATTTTATGTTCGATATGAGCAAATTTATTCTTAAATTATTTGTAAAACAATGGGCTTTCATCCTAAATCTTAAAAATATGAAAAAAAAAAACTAAAACGTTTATTTATTTTCTTGTCCAGGTTTGTCAGGCCTGTTGTGGGCGGTGCACTACCATTAAAGAAGACCTCCGCTGTAGTAACTGTTCTGGCAGTGGATTACATGAAGTTCCACAAACACGTGAAATCACAATTGAAAAAGGTGCTCCCAACATGCTTAAAATCCCATTTCCCGCTGAAGGCAACCAACCGCTCGTAGGGGATCGCGGTGATCTTGTTGTTATGTTAATACAAAAAGAACATCCTGTATTTATTCGGCGACAGAATGATCTCTTCTTGCGTAATATCACTGTGAACTTAACTCAGTCATTGTGTGGTTATGAACATGTTTTTCAACATTTGGATGGACGAAATATCTGCATACGCAATAAACCCGGTGAAGTTATTCGTCATGGTGATATGAAAGTTATACCCGGAGAGGGTATGCCATTACGAAATAATCCATTCGAAAAGGGTGATTTATTTGTGGAATTCCGGGTAGTGTTTCCTGAGAATAATTTTGCGACAACAGAACAGTTGAAAAAACTGGAAGAGGTGCTACCACCACGTGAACCATTCACTATGCCCGCCGAAGCCGAAGAAGTGCAACTGACGGACCCGCAACCATATGGTGAAGATGGTGCTCATGGAGCGCACGGCGAAGAGGACGATGAGGAGTTTGAGGGTGGTCCACATTTTGAGGGTGTGCAATGTCAGACTGCTTAAAGGCAAACAAATTAATGTAAAGTCACATTTAACTACGTTATAAATTCACTACACTCCTTTTTTCTAACTTCTTGATAAAATCAATGGTGAAAATAACACATACTCACATAACACACAAAGTCATTAAAAGTAATTCTAAATTCTTCTGTTGCATAATCGATGAGAAAATTATTCAGTGTGAAGTAGTATACGTACTTTTTAAACATCATTCGTTTCAATTTCGGTTTTTTTTTGTGTATAGAACTTGTGTAAAAATGAAATTATAAGAGAAGTGTGATGCATCAAGTAAGGGAGGAGATTAAACGCTATTATTTCGTAATTCATTTTTAGTCATTAAAATTAACTTATAAAAAATTATACATAATTATAATAAAAATTATATAAACAATCCATTAAATTAATAAAAAAACTTGATATGTAATTTTTTGAATAGCAAGCTTAAGTCCGATCTCACTATCCGATACAGTACGGCGTTCTTTAAGTTATGCAGCAGTACGTTTACATATCTAATTGTATGGATTATTTTGATATTACCGTCACTTTCGAAAATATCTAGCAGACCAAATCATTTTAAGTATCAGATGATTGGGGAGAAAATTTAACAAACAAACATAAAACATGTTTCTAAAAACCGAAAACAATTGGAAAGTTACAATTTTGCTTAATGTGCTTGAGAGTTCATTAAAAATTTGATGGTTGTAAATATATTTCACATAATGTTATAGCAGTGGAAAAACAGGCTAATCATATGAATCACGAATTTTCAGTAGCAAGAGACAATACTAGAAAATAAAGATTACTAGACGACTGGAGTACTGGAAGATGTGTGTAATTCTAACTTCGGAAACAATTGCTCACAACTCGTAATTATTAAGTCATTGTTCAATTAATCAATCAACCTAAAGCCCATTCAAGGGCCATATGATCACAGGAGTTTTTAAGCTCTTTTAAAATCCAGTAAATTTAGTGTAAATAAAATCAAAATAAAAACACTTTGATGGGCTTAGGACATTAATATTGGAAAATTTATCCCAATATTTCGAGAAAGACCCCTCATCTTAAGGAGTGACTAAGGAATAACAATTAAAACACTAATTAATACAATACACCTGTGGTTCCCAAACTATTTTGGTCGTGGAACCCCCAAATTCGGTACCGATGATTGCGGAACCCTGAATATTTTTTAAACAACGACTTTTCAAGATTTAATATCTGATATTAAATGAAACAGGTACTATTTTTGTATTTTAGATTTAATTAATTCAAACGAAACTTAAAAAAAAAGCAATTCCTTAAAGAAATTATTAATAAACTAAAATAAATGAAAAAACTTTAAAGTGAAGAATGCACCTGCTTCTTTGATTCCATGATTCTCTTAATATTAGGCGTTATGTTTGATAACTGAACTCGCATGTCCGGTGTAGCATCAAGTTTGTTACGATATTTGGTTTTTGTCGCAACATATTGTGAAAACCTAGCTTCACACAAAGTGTTTACAAACGACAATAGGATTGAAATAGCCGGTTTTTATAAATTTGGAAATTCATCGATTACATCTGACCGGAATATTGTTAATGAAACTGCTCTAAGTTTGACTTCTAATCCATAAAATGAAATCCTTTTGGTTTTTCTTTTATTTTGAAATGATTTTGTACCCAGTAATTATCTTAATTCTATAGGTTTGGAAAATAATCACTGAGTTATTGCTGTAAACTGGACAGATGTGTTTTTGTACCATCACGGACTTCCATATTTAAATCCACTTGAAGGTTTTGAGCCACTACCAAAAATATGAAACATGAGTGTGCACTGGGGCGGGTCGATTCATTTTCGCAAAAATGGTATAGCAAAATCTTAATCTACATAAAATTCTAAAAAAATTTCCCTTAGAAACCATGGTCCTAAAATCAATCTCTGTTCCGCGTAAATCGACCTCAAAATTTGTTTATGACGTTTCTTTAAAAATCAGATAACTCCATTGAAAATAGATTCGTATAAATATATTGGCCCTTAATTATAATCGCAAAATTAAAAGCGCTCTAAGTTAAAACCCGGTTTTTACCTAAAATCGAGAAAACAGAGTGACCCCAAAAAAAAAATTTACATTAAATTATGAGAAAATTTTAAAATATAGATTACCCTGCGTTATTGGCACAAAACATTGTAGACACAGTGAACAAAGGAATGATAAAAAAGATAAGGTTTTATCTTTGGCCAGGACGAAACTCACATACCCTATACTGCACTGAAAATACATTTTAAATAAATGTTCAAAAGGCGTTGAATAAATTAAAAAAATGTGAAATGTATGTACATATATAGCGGTATAAAGATTAAAATTTAGGGCTGTGCCGCGCCCCTTTAGAAGGCTTTGATAACTTTAAACCTAGCCTTATCCTAATCTTGTTCTCATGTGCATCAAATCACTAAGTTTCATCAAAATCGCTGCAACTTTTTTCAAAACTGGTCTGGGTAAATATAGAGTATGTGCGGTAGGCGTGTCCGTAAACTGAATTCGCCCATTTTCAATAGCAAAATGCCTGCAAGAAGTTGTGACCTAAGTGTGCTTATTTCATTCAATTAGCTTTCTTGGTTTTCCCGTAAACCTGATTTCAACAGTCGGACAGACCGACAGACAGACGGACATATCTAAATCAGCTCAGGTGGTGACGCTGATCAAGAATATACATATACACTCTTCTATATCTGCCACGCCTCCTTCTATGTGTTATAAACGAAATGAAAAAGTGAATATACTCTCGGTATAGGGTATAAAAACTAGAATACAGAAGGCAGCGGGGCGAAGTGGTTAGGACTGTGAACTCATACATAGTAGCTCACAGTGCGATACATGTAAATGCCAATGGTTTTTTTTTATTGACCATCAAAAGAGAAGGCCGTCAAATCAAATCGTTGTTTTGCTGTCGACGCAACGAATCTGCATTTTTTTTTTTCGTGAGCCACTTTCGCTTTATCCATGACAATAAGTTCCCAATTTTCGTCCTTAAAAAGCGCAGTAGCCAAACAAGAAGCGACTCTGTCTGAGATACCAAAATTCGAAATGTCAGCTTACTTCGTTATCTATTTATTTCACTAGATTGGTTTTTAAAGAAAAATCATAAGCAAATTTTGAGATCGATTTGCGCAAAACAGGGATTGATTTTAGGTCCATGGTATCTAAGGGAAATTTTCTTAGAATTTTCCATAGATTACGATTTTGCTATACCACTTTTGGTTTTTTTTCCACCCATATAACTCAACCCGCCCTAGTGTGCACATTGCATGCAATAATTAGCTTGAATCATAATTGCGCTTATTAATAGTGAATGCGTAGATAACATGCTGTTCATGAATGTGAGCTTTTAAGTAGCTCGGGTCTCATTAATGCGAATGCGTGGGAACCTCTCACTCATACTATATGTATTCAGCATTCATGAAGCAGTGAATGGCTCGAGCCATTTGTTTTGAACTGTAGTAGTAAGTAAAAACTGTTTTTTTCCCCAATCGATGGGGAAAAGTAGAAAATTGGTTGTCAACATCACTTTAGGTCTCCCAGTACCATGAAAAGGAACGTTTGACCCATTTTCGGGAAAATTGTTTTTTGTTCCAATCGATAGAGAAAGGTCGATAATTCTCTTTTGACATCATTTAGAGTGGCTCCATATTCTGAAGGACTGTTTTTGACCAACTTTCGGGAAATTGTTTTTTGCTGCATTCGATGGGGAAAGGTCGAAAATGGCGTTTAAATATCACTTGGAGTGTCTTCGGACCATGGCAAGGACCGTTAATAACCCATTTCCGGAACATTTTTTTTTCCGATCGATAGACTAACCTTGAAAAATGATTTGGACATTTGTACTTAGGGTGGCTTCGGACCAAGAAATGGACCGTTTTTGACCCGTATCCGGACACATTTTTTTTGCTCCAATCAATAGGGAATGATCAAAAATGGCTTTTGGACATCACTAATGGTGGCTCCGGATCATGGTAAGGACCGTTTTTGACCACTTTCCGGAAATTTTTATTCCGATTGATAGACTTAGGTAAGATTGTGTGTCCAAATATGATAGTGTATTGTTCTGTTTCCCCTCTTCTGTAAAACGTACATTTTTGTTAAATATGTTTTATTTATCCAATATTTCGTCAATTTTGGCATCCACAAAAATGTCATCCACGTATTTTATCAGTAATCGTAGGCTTGTGTCTAATTTCGTCGTAAAATAGCCAAGTAATTATTTCATCACTACATCCGCTGTTATAGGTGAGGCAACTGTTCCCATTGGCATTCCTTTTAATTGTTTGTATACTTTTCCGTGAGTTAAACTCACACCAAACCTGTATATCTGTATCTTTTATTAATATTCTCATTTGTGGGCTATCGAAAACTCCCGCTTTTTTCTTTTCTATGCTCAGACCAGGAAATTTTCTCATTATGTAAGAAAAACATTGGCCATTTCTATCCAGCGGTTTAAGAAATTGTTTCATAAGGCCTAACTTTATGTGCAAAGGGGGTAATATAATTTTGTGTCTAGAAACCAAATGTGGATTTATAATATTTTGCTTTCCCACCTCCATCGTCTCACATGCGAGCCAATCTCTATTTATCCAGTGTTGATGCTTGGCACGACTGTCCCACAGACAATAAAAGCATGGGTATTTGATGTGTCCACTTTGCTGTCCTAATAATAAGTTAACCATTTTTAGATCAACACAAATAATTGGTGTTCACTTTATTTGATTTTGTCTAGCACAAGTGACATATTTTGATATATTTCCTTTAGTTTTGTTGAGTGAGCAATAGGAAGTGAACCAAATTTGTTGCCATTGTGTAGAAGGACACACTTAAGACTTCGTTTAGAGCTGTCTATAAAGAGACGCCATTTATTTGGATGGTATTTTGAAAGGCCCATTTCGAGAATAAGCCCGTGCACATCCGAACTAAAAACAATATCATTTTCCGATTTAAAAAATGGTAGCAAGTCTTGCTCTCTTGTTCGATAGAACGTCACTTTTGTACCTGACGAAAACAAGTTTTTTTCATTTAATCTAGAAGCCATAACCTCTGCAGATTCTTTAGGAAGTTCAAGATCCCTTATCAAATCACTTAATTCTTCTTGGGTAAAATGTTTTGGCTCTGTAGATGGTATTCCTTCGAAATCGCTGTCGCTATTCACTTCATTAATGAGTTTTTCAAATGATGATTCACGAATGGAACAAAATGCTGGAACAGGTACTGCCTCTGAATGTGGTAAGGGTCTTTTAGCAGAATCTAAGTCTGGATAAATCATTTTTTTTTCGTTTACACTACGCAAATTAATACAGCAGAAGTAACAGTCATCGAAATGATTTTTTGTTCTTTCCATTGCATAGGCACTCCGAACCTCATATGGTTTCTTTTACTTATACAGTGTCTCAAGTGTTCATAGTACATTTTACAAACAATTTGGGGTATTCACGGCTTGTATTCACCCACATTGTTCGACTTAAAGTAAGCAAAATTAAAGGAGAATCGTTTCGCGAAATTGGTGTAATTTATAGAAGACCTAATTATATAGTTCAAAATATTATAAACAAGTGGAGATACGAAAGTAAGTACATTGATGAATTCTATAGATAGAGGCAGAAAAAACTCCTATCAAAATGTGTTATAATACGTAAATTGCAGAAATATCCAAAAGCTAGTGTGCCAAAATCGATAGCAGAAGTTTCCAAAGTTATTAGCAAGCCGATATCCACAAAAACAGTTCATCGAGTACTGCGAAAAAGTAATTTGGACGGATGAATTGCACGCAAAAAGAATTTCATTTTTTCTAGAATTAAAAAAAAAGTTTGGAGTTTGCTTAAATGCCTTTAAACAAGCCACCGAGCTTTAAGAAAAGGGTGATATTCACGGACGAGGCAAAAATTAATCTTTGGGAATCAGAAGGAATATCAATTGTAAGAAAAAAGACTAATTCTTCTCTGCAAACTAAAAATTGAGTAGCCACAGTCAAACATGGTGAAAGGTCAGGTATACTGTGGGGAACTATGACAGCTAGTGGCGTCGGATCCATGGAATTTATAGACTCAATTATGACCAAAGAAAGTTACTTGGATACTTTAAGACGAAATTTGCGACAGAGTGCCGCAAAACTTAAGCTTCCGTCCGGGTTTTAGTTTCAATAGGATAATGATCCAAAGCACACGGCGAACATATGGCAAGATTGGCTGCCATAAAACTCTCCAAACCAAATTAAAACACAACCACACTCATTGGTAATGAACCCAATTGAGCATTTATGGGGAGAAGTGAAAATAAAATTGAAAAATTTTCATTCGTGGAGCAAGGAGAACTTAAAGAGAGCGATAGCCAAGATCTGGGAAGAAATTTCGCACTTTTCACCCAAAAACTGGTGGATTCTATGCCACGACGAATTTAATCTGTAACAGATGCCGCAAGTGGTCCTACCAATTATTGGAATCAAAGAATATCTTTTTTAATTGAAATTTAATGAACTTTATACTTCATTTTAGTGAACTGTATGCTTAATTTTGTGACATGAATTTTGCTTTAATTTACGTTTTTATGAATTCTTTTTGTGTTATGCCTCAAAAATATTAAAATGTATGTTCGTTATTAGTTCGTCAGATTTAGGGCTACATGACCTGCCTACAAAAGTAGTGTATGTCAAAAAATTCCAATTTTCGAATGAAAACCAAAAATTTTTTTATTCTCATAAAAATATTTTTGATGACCAAAAAAAAAAAAAAGTCCTCGTTTGTTACGAAAAACCCCAGCAAAATTGAAACAATATTTGAAATAACTTTTACTTTACAATGCATACATCGAAAGTAGCAAAACCATCCAAAAGTAGTGCATTTTAAGTGAAAAGTAGCAAAGCCTTGCAAAAGTAGCACATTTGCTACTAAAGTATGCCATCTGGTAGCCCTAGTCAGATTGGTATCTATCCCCATGCATTAAAATTATTTGCTAAACATTTTTAGTTTCTTTAAAAATTGCCAATATTTCTTTCAAATCAAGGTGTATACTCAATTTTGTGAGTGACTGTATATCTCGGCACGAAATTTTTTTTCTTCGATTTGCTGACCTGTGTAATAGTATTATTTTGACATTTTTCATGGTTTTATCAGCTAAAATTCTTCTAACTAAATCCTGTAACTTTGGTTAAAAAGAGATGCTTAGTTACTCTCTTATCTCCACTCATTCCATTTACAGGTTATTAGAGTACAGGAACGTTTTTCGGGATAAATCCTGTAAGTCTGACTACTTGGGACTAGTTAAAGAACAGACGTTATTAGTGCTTCAATTACTATTTTTTATTCACCCTTGAAGATGAGGAAAGATCTTCCTTAAAATATTGTGATAAATTGTCAGTAAATATTCATGACCCAATGCCAGAAAGAAGTGTTTTTATTTTCAAATGAAAAAGGTCGAATAAATCCTTAAAATTTATATATGTATGTACATATGTTACCGGCCATACTAGTTCTTAGGATAAACTAGTTTTTCCTAGCCCAATATAGCTCATACGAACCGTCTTAGGATAAACAGTTTCAGACCAAAGATATCAAAAGCCGGCAATTCTTAGGTACTATTCTCTCTTTAGCGATGGCCGTCTGTCTGTCCGTCTGTTGAAATCAGGTTTACGGGAAAACCAAGAAAGCTAATTCAATGAAACTTTCACATACTGGGTGTTTTTTTAGAGGTTTGTTTTTCGAATAGAGATAAAACTGGCATTTTATAGTCAAATCTGGCAACTCTAATGTCATTTATGTTCAGTTTGGTTTGCCATTTCATCATGAACAGGTTGACAAAAGAACAACGCTTGCAAATCGTGCAAATTTATTTCGAAAATAATGGTTCAGTTCGCGAAGTTTACCGCAAGCTCCGTCCATTTTATGGTCGACATAATCGTCCATCAGAGCAATTAATTCGGTTAACCATGGGTCGTTTTCGCACTACGTTTACTCTATGTGATAATACGCATCCGCAGAGACGTCGAACAGTGCGCACCGAAGAAACAATTGCCGCTGTAGAGCAAAATGTTGAAGAGGACCCGAATGAATCGATTCGCCACCGTGCACAGCAATTGGAGCTTTGTCCATCAACTTTATGGAAGATTTTGCGCAAAGATCTTGGCTTGCGACCTTACAAGATCCAGCTTGTGCAAGAATTAAAGCCGCGAGACCATGCAATGCGTCGTGATGGGCCGAAAATGAGATTGATCTCGATGCTGATTTTCATCGCAAAATTTTGTTCAGTGATGAGGCTCATTTTTGGTTGAATGGCTACGTCAACAAGCAAAATTGCCGCATTTGGAGTGAAGAGAATCCACATGAGACCCTTGAGACGCCATTACATCCACAAAAACTGACTGTTTGGTGTGCTCTATGGGCTGGTGGAGTCATTGGGCCACACTTCTTCCGAAATAATGCTGGAGAGTCAGTTACCGTTAATGGAGACCGGTATAAAGCCATGATAACCGACTATTTTGTTCCCGAATTGGATGGCATGAATGTGGATGAGTTGTGGTTCCAACAAGACGGCGCTACATGCCACACAGCGCACGTCACAATCAATTTATTGAAGGAAACATTCGATGAGCGCATAATTTCGCGGAATGGACCTGTCAATTGGCCATCAAGATCGTGTGATTTGACACCATTGGATTATTTTCTTTGGGGATATGTGAAGTCGCTCGTCTACGCCAACAAACCAGAAACGTTAGGGGACTTGGAAGCCAAAATTTGTGGCGTTATTGCCGACATACGGCCCCATATGCTCGAAAAAGTGGTTCAAAATTGGAC
Organism: Tricholauxania praeusta; assembly: GCA_949775025.1. Taxonomy (NCBI): domain Eukaryota; kingdom Metazoa; phylum Arthropoda; class Insecta; order Diptera; family Lauxaniidae; genus Tricholauxania; species Tricholauxania praeusta. The sequence goes on along the minus strand of OX459030.1, from coordinate 39,117,266 downwards.
CTGTAGAATTGGCTTTATTCGAGCCAGCCGCGGCGGCCACATGCCCGAAATCATATTTAAACATTAATGGCATAAAATTATCCTACCAATAAAGCCAAATTGATGGACATTAAAATGATTTTCTTGTGTTTTATTTCAATTCGAAGCTCTATACCTCTAAAAAAAACACCCTGTACAAGTCACATCTTTTTGCAGGCATCTTGCTATTGAAAATGGGCGAAATCGGTTGATGGGTACGCCTACCGCCCATTTTCTATGTATATTTACCCAGGCCAATTTTGAAAAAGTTGCAGCGATTTTGATAAAACTTGGTGATTTGATGCACATATGAACCAAATTAGGATTACCCTGAGTTTCAAGTTTCCAAAGGGTCGTACAAGGGCGTGGCACAGCCCTAAATTTTATCATTTATACCACCATATCTTGTAAGCCGTTCAAGATATTGCAATGAAATTTGGTAAACGGATACATATCAAATATATGTTGAATTGAGATAAAAGTAGGCGGAATTTAAAAAGTGGGCGTGGCTGTTTTAACAGTTAAAAATTTTGATTCCATATATTTCAAAATTGACACAAACGATTTTCATAAAAATTTTGGAGATGATACCGCTGAAAGCAGTCATCAATACAAGCTCAGCCACTTTACTAAAAAAACTCGTTGAAGGGCGTGGCACCGCCCACAACATCTATAAACGTTATATTAAAAGAACGAACAACGTAATCGTGATGAAATTTAAAGAGGTAGATAAACTTGCTATAAGGTCTCTTATTACAAAAATTTGGTCCAATAGTACCTGTGGGCGTGGCACCTCCCATATAAGCAAAAACTGTTTATTGCTATAGAAAAAATTTGGTGTATAGATGTCAATTACTATAGACTTTGAAAATAAATTAGTTTTGACAGAATTGCATCAGTGGGCGTGGCACCTCCCATATTAACATAAATTTGTAAGCGCTGTTTTAAGTGAACTATTGCAGCAATTGCTATGAAATTTAATGAAAGTGGTTCAGTTGCTATAGAGTATATCTGATTCAAACGTGGCTAAAATAGCACCAGTGGGCGTGGCACCTCTCATACAAATAAAATACGGTAAGTGGCATATTTATCGAAATATGTGAGCAATCATACTAAAATTTGGTGTTAAGGGTTTGCTTATGAAAACCGGGCTGGATTGTACCAGTGGGTGTGTCACCGCCCTAAATTTTAAATTTAACTGCAGCATATATCGCAAAATATACAAGCTATTTTGCTGAAATTTAATATGATGATGTCGATCACAAATATAATTTGTTGAACCAAAAGTGGGCGAAATTGGAGAAGTGGGCGTGGCATATTTCAAATTTTACATTTCTATTCGATTTTTTCAACATTTTCCATATTCTTTCGACTTTTTCAACCATTTAACTTATTCCAATATGTTCTATATGTATTTGTTCTACTTTTTCAACCTCTTTCAACTTTCTTCATAAGTTTCTTTATTTTTGTCGACTTCTTCATCATTTGAATAGTTTCAAATTTTTTCAACCTCTTTCATTTTTTATATAAATTAAAAAGTCACTTTTATTAATTATTATTTATTTTTTGAAAAGGCTTTCATTTTTTTTAGAGTTTTTCAACCTCTCTCAACTTTTTTCAACATTTAGCTTATATTTACGACTTTTTCAACGTTTTTCAACTTCTGTCAACCTTTCTAACATTTCACATTTTTTTCGACTTATTCAACCTCTTCAACGTCTTCTTAATATTTGATGAAAAGGTACTTTCAGTGCAGTGTAGGGTATGTGAGTTTCGGCCTGGCCGAAGATAACACCTTAACTTGTTTTTATTCGGTTAAAATTGAGTCAGAAGAGAAAAACTTCTGAAGCTTAAAGATTTTTTCTCTTAAGTTTTTCATCATAACATGATTTCCAAATTTAACTTTCAACCTTTTCCAATGATGTAATAAATTAAGTACATATATTCCATAAACTAGTTCAAGCTTAGTGCGATAGAAACCAAAACACGCTCCGAAGTCAATTTTTGACCTTTTCCCATCTATTAATGTTAACTTAGATTTTTTCTTCGTAGATATATGTAGTTGATGTAGTTATTTTTCCTTGAATTTTTTATTTTGCTGCAATCAAAAATCGAGATCATGGATTTTTGTATTATTCAAAAATTCAATTCAGTGAACGGTCAATTGCTGAGTTCTTCAAAAATCCAACTCAGCGGATTGCTAATTTTAGAGCAATCACATCATATTTACATTCCATAGATAATCGGAATTTCTCTTGAAAATACTGTCATAATACTGGATTAGTGGGGTAAGCAGTACCTCACTTATCGAGTTTCCCACTTAGTCAGGTCAAAAAGCCGATGTCTCATTTAATTTTCGCTTTGATATTTTAAACAATTTTTGTATATCAATTAAAGGCGTAAACAAATTCGAACTGTGAGTAAATGCTACTATGTTTCGATTCAAATCAAAAAAGTTTGAACTGTGAGGGGAAGGTCATTATATTTTCGATTCAAATAAAAATATGGCATCGAAAATATATGCAAAATCGCAAAAAAAAAAAAAAACAAAAAAAAAAAAATTGAGAGAGGTTGAAAAACTATAAAAAAGTTGGAAGAGGTTGAAAAAATTTGAAAAAATTCAAAATTGATGAAAAAGTCGAAAAAATAAAGAAACTTATGAAGAAGTTGAAAGAGGTTGAAAAAGTCGAACAAATACATATAGGATATATTGGAAAAAGTTAAAGGGTTGAAAAAATCAAAAGAATATGGAAAATGTTGAAAAAAAATTATATAGAAATGAAAAATTTGAAATATGCCACGCCCACTTCTCCAATTCCGCCCACTTTTGGTTCAATAAATTATATTTGTGATCGACATGCTCATATTAGATTTTAGCACAATAGCTTGTTTAGTTTGCTATATATGCCGCAGTTAAATTTAAAATTCAGGGCGGTGACACACCCACTGATACAATTCAGTCCGGTTTAGATCCAGAAATAGGTTTCCATAAGCAAACCCTTAACACCAAATTTTAAAATGATTGCTCACATATTTCGATAAATATGCCACTTACCGTATTTTATTTGTATGGGAGGTGCCACGCCTACTGGAGCTATTGCAGCCACTTTTCATTCAGATATACTCTATAGCAACTGAACCACTTGCATTAAATTTCACACCAATTGCTGCAATAGTTCACTTAAAACAGCGCTTACAAATTTATGTTAATATGGGAGGTGCCACGCCCTTCAACGAGTTTTTTCAGTTAAGTGGCTGCGCTTGTATTGATGACTGCTTTCAGCGGCATCATCTCCAAAATTTTTATGAAAATCGTTTGTGTCAATTTTGAGACATACGGAGTCAAAATTTTTAGCAGTTGAAAAGTGCCACGCCCACTTTTTCGATTTCGCCCACTTTTATCACAATCCAAGATATATTTGATATGTATCCGTTTACCAAATTTCATCACAATATCTTGTACGGTTTACAAGATATGGTGGTATAAATGATAAAACTTAGGGCTGTGCCACGTCCCTGTACGATCCTTTGGAAACTTCAAACCCAGGCTAATCTTAATTTGGTTCATATGTGCATCAAATCACCAAGTTTCATCAAAATCGATGCAACTTTTTTCAAAATTGATCTGGGTAAATATACGTGGAGCATGGGCGGTAGACGTGTCCGTTAACCGATTTCGCCCATTTTCAATAGCAAGATGCCTGCAAGAAGGTGTGAGCTGTATGTGAAAGTTTCATTGAATTAGCTTTCTTGTTTTTCTCGAAAACCTGATTTCAACAGACGCACAGACAGACAGACGGACATCGCTAAATCGACTCAGGTGGTGATGCTGATCAAGAATATATACACTTTTCCATACCTGCCACGCCTCCTTCTTACAAGCGGAGAGACAAAGTGAATATACCCTCGGTGTAGGGTATAAAAAAATCGAATATACAAGGCAGCGTGGCGATAATTTGTCAGAATACACCCTCAAACCTTTATAAAAAGTGGTTCGTTTTTCGGTTCGGATCAAACATTTGTGGAAAATTTCGGTTCGGTTAATAGCTCAGTAAATTAGTAAAAAATAGCGGTTTTCCGGTTCAGAACCGGTTCGGTTCAAAACCGGTTCACGTCCCTGGTAAAAAGTAATCGTAGGCTGTAGTCGATTATTTTATAATTCCATATCGAAACTCATAAATTGCTGATGTCACACGTCGACAATAGCTGACAATGTACAGAACATGTGCGAAAGTATTTATCTCTCTCTTCCAAGAATTCTTCATTTTCTAAAAGAGATCAGAAAGTTCGCATAAGTTTTATAATCAATTTTTCTTTTGTAAAGAAGAATAACAAATTGGCGCTATCTGCTTATTGCTAGAAAATAACACCATCGTTTCTATCACCTTTGATCATTCGAAGCATTAGTATTTTAACGATGGCATCAAGGGACACTATTGCTTCACAAAAATGTATTCCCACTTGCTTGCATACAAATTGAGATAAGAAGTTTATTTGGAGAAGACAATCACTATGTGATCTTGCATTAGTTTTTCTAAGTTAATATTATGGCTATTGTTGCTGTAAAGTCACATAACTTGACTCGAGCACTGCAGCCGCACAAGACCCTGAGATAATAACATATTCTGCTGCACATTGCTTCTAAGTCGTTACTGTAAATATTTTGCAAAATATTTGCTAATTTGCTAATTTGCTTAGCAAAAGGTTTTATTGATTCTTCTCTGTGCAATTGCGATTACAAGTTACATTACTCGTATGCACATATGTAGGTATTTATATTAGAGGTCTGCATGAGTTCAGTCGAAACGACCATCAACGGCCATGATGGCGAGTCAATCGAGCTTTTGTGCTCAAAAACGATATATCAAATCAAAAAAAAATCGAAGCATCAAGAAGGAGAGGTGAGTAGTGCATTTGCCCCCGTATTATGTAAGGCGACGCAAGTGAGTGACTGCTTTTCGTCTGCCCATATCTTGACTGTGTAAGCCTGAATCTAAACTTTTTTTTTTTTCCAAATTTTGGTCTTTGAGATGAAGTTAACATAAAAGTCGGAGCAAGCCTTTAATTGCAAGTTTCAAACGGCTGTGGTGGATGTGTCACTTTCAGTCACTCACTTGTTTCGCCTTGAATAATACGGCGGTAAATCACAAATAAAATGTTCTACAACTTCAAGCACTCAAAGTCTATTGCATTCGGAAGTATATGTGAAGATCATTTCGAGTGCACTCATGCAGACCTCTAATGTATGTAAGTATATACGAATACTTGCAAAATATTGTAAAACTTGCAATGTTCTAAGCATGTCATAAAAAATGATAATTTGAATATGTGTCGTTATCGTATGTATTCTTTTAGTTGTTAGTCTTCTTCCTTGCCGTGCTTCTAAAACAGAAATTAATGCGCACGTTGCACTTCTAGACTTTGTTTATATTTCGATCTCTGTCGGTAAGGCATTAGCAACTTTTGTTCGTTATCTCTTTGTTTGTGTTAAATGAAGGTTTTACTTAAAAACATGTCAATGGCCTTGAATATTGTGTAAATTATAGGTTGTGCCACTTAGAGCACAATTGTCACAGTAATATTTTTGCATTTAGCTTTACAGATAATACTTTTGTGTTAAGTAATATTTACCAAGAAAAGTTGAAAGATTGCAACTACTTATTAGAGAATTAGGGTTGAATGAAATACCTAATTTTTCAGCATATTTGCCAATAGTTCGCAACATCATTGCGGCTCTTGGACAATAGGTCAGTGGTTTTGAATTATTATAGGATGGCCATATTATTATATCCGAAGTTCCAGTTTCGTCAATTGCTAATTCATCAGCCTTTTCATTACCTTCAATTAGGGTTACCAGATGCCCTGCCAACAAAAGTAGTACATGTGAAAAAATTCCAATTTTCTAATAAAAAACAAAAATTTTTTAATTTCCATAGAAATATTTTTGATGAGCAAAAAAAAAAAGGTTCTCCTTTTCTACGAAAAACACCAGCAAAATGAAAACAATATTTGAAATACACTTTATTTTACAATCCAAACATCGAAAGTACTGAAAAGTATGTAATTTCACCCAAAACTAGTCTATTTCAAGTGAAAAGTAGTTTTGCCTTGCAAAAGTAGTACATTTACTACTAAAGTATGTCATCTGGCAACCCTACCTTCAATCTGTAGTCTGTAACTCAACCTAGCTAGTTCCATCCCGCACTTCTTTACTAATTTAGATTTCATCTTCTACACGTTCACTTGAGAGTCACTTGATAGATTTACCATCCATATTTTTATATGTATTCTATTATGTACATACGAGACCATCTAATATATTTATAATTACACATTTATGAGCTTTAAAAATGCATATTAAAGACATTTAATATGTGCTTCGCTGCTGCAAGAATAAGAGTAATATCAAATGAGTTACAAAAACATAGATAAAGTTTAACTTTGCTCTTGGGTTCTCAACAGATTTATGCAAAAAGGCAAACATATTAGGCTTACAAATTCATACTAATCGGCCTAAAGATCACTGATGAGTCCGCCTAGCAACGGATGATACTAGAATGACTAACTTAAGTCCATTTTTCTATTTAATTTATCTTTATATGACGTTAAAACGCTGATAATTAGTCATTTAACTTGAAAGTTATTTGGTGTTGCTTGGGAAGGTGATGGCCTGAACTTAAGAAGCCTTACATTCGATGCCTCGGAAATTTTTTCAGTTTAGTAGAGCAAGTGATCTGATGTCGGCGACCACTGTGAATGGAATATTTCCTTAGACGGAGCGTTACCCTTTGCTCGATGATGTTTCTTCAAAACAGTCGACGAAGCAGGCTCATAAATTTCTCGGTTGGATCTTCTTCTCCATACATTGTCCGCACGAACATAGATCATAAACGTATGATCTCCATTTCAAAAGCCTTTAGGATCTGTTACATGGATCTGGTCATGCAAGCAAAATGAGTGCACTACTTTGGTTTTTTGAACGAGTATTTTCGAGAGCAGCTGCTTGAATAGTGAGAAATAACATCTGTTGCTTAGGACAATATTTCGTCGTATCTCTACCAAGATGTCGTTTGTGGAGTAAACGATCATTCCAAGGTATGTTGACAAGCCATTATCAATCTACGGTATTTGCTACTTGTCGTTGGCTTTGTTCTCGCTGATCAACCTTGTTTCCCCATGTCTTGAATCTCAAAAACGTTTTGCAAACCGCGACATCATATGCGTTTATCGTTATACGCTGATTTTATGTATAGTACTTGAATGTTAATATGTAATTTTTTCATTTAAAAATTTTTGTATGTATGGGATGTCCACTGGTCCAAGTGCGTCTGCTTTTTTTCGATACTTATCCAATATAAAAACATTATAGCGTCAAATTATTTGGTTGCCTCTGTTACCCTGTGTATTCCACTTTTCGACATGTTTCTCCGGCAACTTTTAGGATCGAATTATCGATCCATTCCCAGCGTCTTTTCATAATCTTAATTTTTTTTGCGATAAGATCACTATTATAGAGCTGTTTACAAATTGAGCCGTGTAAGATTGGTTGGCATGTCGGTTGATCTTCTTGACAGCGGGTTGCCGTCGGCGTAAGTGTTATTTTAATAAGTAAGCACATGTTTACACTTCTGTAAAACTCGCGCTTACTTTCGGGCTTCGCAGCTGTTTTCGGAGTATCTACTTGTACTATTGATATTCTGTGATTTCCATGATGTTAAGCTTAAAGTGTTAAGATTCAAGAACGGTCTGATGAAAGATACGCATAGGTTGGGCTTGAGCGTTTCTATATTCTTTTTCGTGAAACACTTTTCAATCATAGCATTTATGGAGCAATGGTCTCAACTGCCCTGTGACAAAAGTTAAGATGTTTTAGTGACGACCAAGACCATAGCAGTAATAGTTTTGCACATCAATCTAAGTTTCGCGCTTATAATCTTGATCTTGCAGTAATTGCAGTGTACTTGTCTTGAAAAATGAGGAAGGTCAATTTGAGTTTGCCTTTAAATAGATTATCTAGAGACTCGGTTTCTAGGGTAACGTGAATTGATTCAGTCCAAGAATTGTCAGTCGTTATCGTTGCGGACTTATCACACCTTAGATAGAAAGGGTATATTGGGAGTTGTTAATTTCGCCGTCTCTTCAATGATATTCCCTACTTATACCTCACTCCTATGTGTAGAGTATAGCAAAATACAGGGTGTTTTTTTAGATGTATAGAGCTTCGAATTGAAATAAAACACAAGAAAATCGTTTTAATGTCCATCAATTTGGCTTTATTGGAAGGATAATTTTATGCCATTAATGTTAAAATATGATTTCCGGCATGTGGCCGCCGCGGCTGGCTCGAATAAAGCCAATTCTACAGGTCCAATTTTGAACCACTTTTTCGAGCATATGGGGCCGTATGTCGGCAATAACGCCACGAATGTTGGCTTCCAAGTCCCCTAACGTCTCGCGGCTTTAATTCTTGCACAAGCTGGATCTTGGTAGGTCGCAAGCCAAGATCTTTGCGCAAAATCTTCCATAAAGTTGATGGACAAAGCTCCAATTGCTGTGCACGGTGGCGAATCGATTCATTCGGGTCCTCTTCAACATTTTGCTCTACAGCGGCTATTGTTTCTTCGGTGCGCACTGTTCGACGTCTCTGCGGATGCGTATTATCACATAGAGTAAACGTAGTGCAAAAACGACCCATGGTTAACCGAATTAATTGCTCTGATGGACGATTATGTCGACCATAAAATGGACGGAGCTTGCGGTAAACTTCGCGAACTGAACCATTATTTTCGAAATAAATTTGCACGATTTGCAAGCGTTGTTCTTTTGTCAACCTGTTCATGATGAAATGGCAAACCAAACTGAACATAAATGACATTAGAGTTGCCAGATTTGACCATAAAATACCAGTTTTATATCTATTCGAAAAACAAACCTCTAAAAAAAACACCTGTGCAACGAACCGATCGAACACGTTCGAACTTTTATCATACGCAACGAGTCCAACTCAAACAGCTCAGTTCATTCGACTCAACTCGTGTTCAGTTCGTTCGTTGTTCGTATCATACGAATGCAACTCGTGAGTTTCGAACAACTCAAAAGTTCGAACAGTTCGTTTGTTCGAGTCTTAAAATGTTTGATTTCAGTGCGATTGGGGTGTGTTGGTTAGTTACGCAAATATTGTGTGTAATATGGAAACAACAAAAGGAAAAGCTAAGCGAAGTGCAGCCTGGAATTTTTTTGAAGATACCGCTGAGCCAAAAAAAAGATGTAAGGAGTGTTTTAAAATTTTCACGGTTACTTGGGCCACAATAACAGCTTTACTTCGCTATGCAAAAATACATGATCCAAGTGTCCTAACCCAGTGTGCAAAACGAATTCGTTTCGAATTCGTTTTCTGTTCATAATACGAATTCGAAACGAAATCGTTTTTTGTTCATAATACGAATTCGAAACGAATTCGTTTTTTGTTCATAGAACGAATTTTTTTTGTTCATAAAAAAATTAATTTTATTTAAAAAAAAAAAATTTTTTATGTATGCAAATTGTAAGACTTTATTGCATATGTATATGTAATTTTATTTTATTATCAAATTAAATTTTACTTACGATTTACAAATTTCCAAAGTCAGGCTCGAACCCATGTCCCAGCGATTCATAGTCATGCGCGCTACCTACTAGGCTACCTGTCATATATTAAAATATATGTCAATGGCTAATGATATCTTCTCTCATTTGATACGCTTTATTTACAAAAAACGAATTCGTTTCGAATTCGTAACGGACTTCAAATACGAATTCGAAACGAATTCGTTTTTTGTTCATAAAACGAATTCGTTTCGAACTCGTTTTTTGTTCATAAATCGGATCAGTTTCGAACTCGTTTTTTGTTCATAAAAAAATTTTATGTTTCGAGCGACTTCAAATTGCTTAGAAGGTTAAAAAAAACTTATAAAATTTTTTATTCAAATTTTACAAAAAATTCAAATTGCTTAGAACCCAGTGTGCAAAACGAATTCGTTTCGAATTCGAAACGAACTCGTTTCTTCGTACTATTCATCCGAAACGGATTTCGCTGCGAACTCGTTTCGAATTCGTTTTCGTATGAAATTCCTCTCGAAAAAACGGAAGAATTTTCCGCTTATTATGTACAAAAAACGAGTTCGTTTCGAATTCGTTTTATGAACAAAAAACGAATTCGTATTTGAAGTCCGTTACGAATTCGAAACGAATTCGTTTTACTTACAAAAAACAAAATTCGAAACGAATTCGTTTTTTGTTCATAAAGCGCATCAGTTTCGAACTCGTTTTTTGTTCATAAAAAAAATGTTTCTAAGTCCCGGAAAAACTTTCAAAGAAAAATTTTGAAAAAAATTTTGTTTCTTAATCGACTTAGAAATGTTTAAAAAGTCGAAAAAACAAAAATTTTTTTGAATATTTTTCTTTCAAAATTTTCCGGGAAATTTCACAAAATTTGAGTAAAAAATTTTATAAGTTTTTTTAACCTTCTAAGCAATGAAGTCGCTCGAAACATAAAATTTTTTTATGAATTCGAATTCGTTTCGAATTTGTTTTCTGAACAAAAAAACGAATTCGCAACGAATTCGTATTTGCAGTTCGTTACGAATTCGAAACGAATTCGTTTTTCTTACAAAAAACGGAATGCTCACAAACGAATTCGTTTCGATTTGATTATGTTAGTAAGTATCGTACTTGAATCTACAAAATATGCTGGATAATGTCACGGAACACTTTGAAAAAATTGCATTTTTGCATGAAAATATTTAAATAAGTTAAGATACATGAAATATTAAACAAATAAAAAAATATTTGGTCAAATAATCTTTTATTTAAAAATTCTTTGAATTCAATTAAATATCTTGCTCTTTTTTCCACTTTACGGCGCACAGTGGCGCCTTTTGCGATTTCGCGTTGCTAAAATCATAACTTTTGAACGAGTAAAGATATTTGAGTAAAGTTTTTTGATTTTAGTTGGTAAATCTCTGTAGATATGACATATATAAGATTAAAGTTTGAGGCTTAGCTATAAATACTTTTAAAAAGAGGTGAAAGTCCAAATTTTGAAATTTTTGGTTTTTAGTGGTATGAATTCATAAAAAAAATTTTTGTTTTATAAATTTTAGTGCGCTTTATTCAATTAATGAACTTTTAATAATTTAAAAATTTTTTAAATACTTTTTTAAAAAAAAAATTTTTTAATTTTTACTAATTCATTCATATGCATTTATTTTTTATCTCCTAACATATGTAAGTAATTTATAAACAGTCTTTCTCAAATGCTAGAAAAGTTTTCAAAAAAGGGTTACAGTAATAAATTAAGTAATTTCTTTAAAAAATCAACAACAATCTGCAATACTATAAAAATATCTTCATTATTTTTGATATCTAAGAAACTTAAAACAGTACTATAGAATTTATCAGTCAGTTCTTTTCGTGACCTAACGTGCCTAAGTGATGAAATCAAAGGATCTGAAGATGCTGAAAGTATATTGAACAAGTCCTCATTCTGTCGAATACGTGAAATTTCACATGTATTGGTATATCTGTCCTTCTTATAATCTTTGTTTTTAGACTCTTGGGATTCTTTTGATAATTCTCCTATTGGTAAGGCTTGATAATTGATAATTTGTCCACAATGAGCTAAGATCTTATGAACAGAGGGTGTCAGTAATTTTTGGCTGTACTTATGTTCTAATATGTCTGCAGTTTCCTTGGTTTCTACTTTAACGGGTTCTCTACAAGATAGTACGTTTAAAATAACTTGTAATCTTTTTATCACGTCCTCATCGACTCCCTTTATTTCTGAAGTTGTTTCTGGTTTCTCAAAAAATCGCCTTGCTGTGTTTCCGTCATTTGTGTTACCAAATCCTTGTTTAGGAGTATCTACTGTAATACCCAGATTTTCCCGAAATTGATCTTGTATTATTTTTTTCTTAACTTTTGGTTGTTTGGATTATCATCATTTCCTCTGCTGTAGGCTAGTTTCAGAATAAATTCCATGGATCTTATCCTTGCATGTAATTGCGAAATGCCGTACTCATAATTGTGTTCATCGTTGGAGTTGTCATTACTTTGGAAATCTTTTTGTGAACGATTACATATAGCACAAGATCTAGTAAATTTGGTGCCAGTTATCTCATTAAGTACTTTGCCGTCAATCATTGTCAAAAATAATTCGTGTCTAATTATAATTTTTTTGTCATCATTTCCTTCAAATATGGTGGGCTGAAGTTCATTTATTTGTTGTTTTATATTGCTGATGGTGCTTCTTATTTGATCTGAAGATTCTTTTGCGTACTTAAACATTATAGGTCGACAATAAAGAACTGATGATGGTCGAGGGTTTTTTCAATGTTCAGCATTTTCACTCCTTATTCGAAGTGGGGCTATTGAAGCCATAAACATGTTGACATCTGAAATATTTTGTCCATCTTCTGCAGAAATTTTTTGTTTATATGCACTTTGTCCAGATGATCCATCACAGCCCCACTTTGCTAACAAAGAAATATTATCTGGGAACGATTGTATTTCGCTTAGCGGTATGATCTAGTAAATCTTGGAGTCTAACTTCAGCTGATGTTTCTGTCACCGTACAGTTACCAGGAACCGCTTCCTTTTTGGCTTCTGACACAACTTTGTTGCTGGGAAAAACATCTACGTTGTGGCTTCTTAATGAATTTCTCAAGTTGTTATATTTTTCCTTTGAAAGCCCCAAATCTAGGAAAAGCGCTAAAGCACTGGAACCGTCATATTTTATGGGATCACATTGTGGAGTAGGAATACCTTTTTTGATTCGATCGACCCTTGTTGGGCTTGCCAATAAAACTCTTTTCGTTATTTCTGCCTTTTTCATTTCATGATCTTTGTTGTACTTACTGCTAAGTTCTCTTTTGAAATGTTTCATGTGGCGACTGCTATTTTTCTCTTTTTCGTAAATTCCCCACAGTTTTCAATTTGTTTTGCTGGTCTTCCTCAGAAGGCCTGTGATGTGCTAGGAATATCATCAAATGATAGCTCAAAGTCCTTTTTAAGAAAGTCTGCATACTTTATATAAAAATTCGCTTTGGTTCTATTACATGACACCCAATATCTCTTTGTGTTGCAGAAAAAGTTTTTTATCTTTTGTGTATGCTCATCCTTAATATGTTTCGGGTATTTGTTTTTTACCGCAACCACAAATGAATCTCCATTTTCGCTGTTTGCAAATATTTCAAACATATTTTCATAAGATATACCCATTTTCCTTGGAAACTTGCGTAGCTCACACTTTAAATAGTCAGAAAAGACTGAGTTATTGAGGTTTAAAATTTGACTTTTATACAAATACAGGTACAAAATATTGTGTTACAAACCTCAAACATAATACTTGTTCAGAGAAAAAATTTAACTACTTAATAAGCTAAATTCCTGATATCTATCGTAATAAAATAGGTGTCTATAAAGTTGGCCTGCACTAGAGTTCACTGTTATCAGAAGTACATCTACCTGTATTCTATAAAAAAATACAGCTTTATTCTATTTGACATTAATAGATATTTTTAAATTGCATTAAAAACTTAGATATAAATATCTGAGGCAAATATTACTATTTCGCTATACAAAACCGAATTTTCTTAAAAAGAGTGATTTGGAAAAAGTGACAAATGAAGCGTTTTGGAGATGGGGCAAAGCCCATATTATATGGACAAAAGTTTTCTAGGTACTCTTTACATATGCATCTATTTGCGTCAAATAGTTTTGGAAATAGGAAGCATAAATTAAGAAAGGGGCGTGGTAACGTCCATATTTACAATTTTTAATTTATTTTGAGTGATGTCTATATTCGCTAAAAACATTCTATCAAATTCAGATTAACAATTTCCAAGTCAAAATATCATAGACTGAAAATCGTCATCACACAACAAATTCAGTTTTATACATATCATGTCACATTAGCTATAACTTCTAAATGGGCAAATATATGCAGGCAAGACCCATATGATTTTTGTTGGTAGATATGTCAACTATAATTTCCCATTCACCAATCCTTGATTGACATTGATTTGTGGATCATAGGCCAAGGTAAATTTGAAAAACTATGCTAAAAACGACCTTTTTTAAAAAATTCATGAAAATTAGTGTGCGGCGTACCACAATTTTAATTATTCTTCGATCCACTTGTACGCAGGCACAAACAGAAGCAATATAATGAAATGTGCTCGAACGCACCGAACTAAACGAACTGAGTTGAGTCTAAAGGGCCAAATAGACGTTCATGCGTGCATGATCAATAAAATGACGACGCCATCTTGATTTCGACACACACCATTCATGCACGCATGATGGATATAATTTTTGGTTGAACTTTTAACGTGTTGACATTATGACGTCCGAAGCATGTGCGGCAATTAAAATTGCATTTAATATTAAAAAAAAGTATGAAATGAGTTTAATTTAAGTTCAAAAAATCTTTAAAAATGTATTTTAAAAAACAAAGTTCATATAAAAGTTTAATTATGTTATTGCATCTAGTGTTTCACCGAGGCTACGAGGCAGCCTCGTTTTTGACTACGAGAACGAGGCGAGACCGAGGCGAGAACGAAGCGAGATGGAAAAATAAATTTTCCTCGCTTGACCGAGGCGAGGCGAGATCACACGGCACCTCGCCTCGTCCTCGCCTCGGCCTCGCCTCGTCCTAGCCCCGTTTTCGAAACCAAGAGCGAGGCGCGTTTTGACCAAATCTGAACTTGTAAGACCCATATGCAGATTCAAAATATGAATGTAATTTTTATATTAAAATCTAATAATAAAAACTAATATTTTATTTTGAGTAAACTACTTTGTCTTATTTTTAACTCGCATATGCTTCTTACGAGTTCAGATTTGGTCCAAGCGCTAATGCACAGAAGTGCTTGGATCGCATCAGCTTTTATGCGACTTCGCCTCGATTGATCGATTAGGGAAGCATGTAAGGCTATGTCAGGCTATGTCAGGCTATAAGTAAAACTGCATGATTGACAACACTTCATTGAAATTGATTTATTTTAATAGTCTTTCTAAGAACCGGTAAGGTGAAGCGAAACGCACAGGGTAATTCTAGTATATAAATAAAGGTTAATATGTGTATGTTCGTTGCAAATGGACTCCTAAACCGTTCAACCGAGAAACGAAAGATTTGACATACATACATACATATATGTTTCTTATGATTTGGGATGCTCCGTAACATATTTTACGATAAATGGGTGATGCCGCCCCCACATAAGAGAAAAACAGAACTTATCATATATTATCAACTACTTGATGCAGATTAATAAAACTTGGTACATTTATAAAAGGTAGAGGCATAACTAAGATTCAATTAATAAATTGGGCAGTACCATGCCTTCAATATAAGAAAAAAATTAACTCTATCATATCTCAATATCTATTTGACGTAAATAAATAAGATTTTGTACATATCTTTCTTATAGTTTGAAAAACGTTCATAGCTTAGTTTGGTTTGGAAAAATAGGCAATGCCTCTCCTTCCCATATAAGAAAAGAATTAAATTCATCATCCAATTCACCAAAAATAAAAACAGATATTTTATTTTATTTCTTGAGGCTTGATCAGCCTATCAGCCCGGATACATGTATAATTTTTTATTTATTTTAATAAAAACCTCGCTTTTTTACCGAGGTGCCTCGGCCGAGAACGAGGCGAGGCGAGGCGAGGCATGTGATGGCAAGATCTCGTCCGAGGCCGAGGCGAGGCGAGACTTAAATTTATAAAACGAGGCGAGACCGAGATCAACTAGAACCTCGCCTCGCCTCGGTCTCGGTGAAACACTAATTTCATCTAATTATCTTTAGTGCATAATATTTCTAATTTCTTTTCCGCACGCATTGTCACCTTCTTCGTCAAAAAATCATGTAAACTGAGCTAAGTTCAGCACACACTATCATGCATGCGTGATCAATCAAAAAAATATCAAAATATTTTAATATTGCTCATGCGCATGACCAATCAGTCAATCAGCCACCTACACGGTCAGTTTGCATGAGCAATCACTTGATTCATCATGCACGCATGAACGTCTGTTTGGCCCTTAACCAAACGAACTTGGTTCGGTGTTGAAATTTTGTGAACAGTTCGTGAGTTTCGAGTTTGTTCGAACAAGTTCGGTTCGTTGCAAAAATAAAGTTTTGAACAATTTTCTCAATATTATTTATTTTTAAAGCTATTCCGATTTTGGTGTATACTACTATTTATTTCAGACCTCCAGATGCACCATAAATAGAAGAACAAAGCGAAGACACACGTTACATAAGTTGCGTGATAAAGAGCAGAGTTCTGAAAGTGGAAGTTCACAATAAATTCTTAATTATGTAAAACACCTTGTGATCAGTGCATGTTATATTCCTTGGACCAATCATTAACAGTGGTTTTGATCATCCAAATGTCAAAATTTTATTTATTACTGTCAGTTAAATTATTGGCGATTTCGGCGACCATAAATTGAGTAAGGCCGCGGTTACACTGGATGCGGATTTTTGTTCGTACGTATTCGTAAGAATTGCAAAAATTGAACAAATGCATGTGTGCATATGAATGCGGTTACAGTGGCTACGCATGCTTCGTGCGTATTCGTACGAATCTGTACGACTGCTTTGATGCGAACAAAAAATTTTGTTTTTCATCAGAACAGTCGCACGAAAACAAGGAGAAAAACAGCTGATGGATTGAACTTCAACTGGAAATATGAACGAAGTCGCGTCTAATGTAACCACTCTGTTCAAATATATTCGCACGAACAAATTATTAAGAATTCGTACGAACAAATTTCCGCATCCAGTGTAACCGCGGCCTAAGAGATCGACGGTGTAAAAAAAAGTCGAACTGTGAAAAGAAATAGACGACTGCAATTATCGGTTTCATTTTAACCAACTGCAACAAAAAGAGTCACGATCGTTGTTGTTTCTGTCGTTACTGCGCTGTTGTTTCTGCTGCTGTCATGCTGCACTATATGCATACATATATCTTTTTTTTGTCAATCGTCGATCGTTTTATTTAATTGACGTATGAATGTCAAACTGAAGCGCATTTATCATTTTTTCAGCGGTGTTGATGATTCGATGTTGATATCATAATGTTGATCACTTTTTGTGGTTTTTTTTTTTTGCAGACTTGGTATACGCGTTCGTTTTATGTCTCATGCCTGTCTCTTGTTGTCGACACTCGTGCTAAAACTGTTGCTTAATTTAAAATTAGCTTATTTTACACTTAACTGTGAGTCATTATTGTTTTCAAAGTAATTTGAAGTTTTTTACAACATAATTAGTATTTACATAGAAATCTAAGTATTTTGTAATAATTCACAGCTTTACTAAAAACATATACATATGTAGATGTACATATATAAAGGCGGAGATTGTACTTTTATAGGATTTCAAATCATCATTTGAATTTGAAGAAACAAATGTTTGTCTGAAGACTAGAATATAAGCGTTATACGAAGTTATTTTATACCACTCTAATCATAGCATATCATAACAACATTTGCATACCGTTTGAGTTTCAGACTTTAAGACAAAGTCTCCAAATGTGTCCGTCAATTACCAATAATGAACAAAATACGAACATAGTATGTATGTCGATAATCGACTGTCTACTGTTGACCTTGTTAATAGCGATTTGTTGGTGGCTTGTCACCTGTAAGTGACATGTTAGCCCGTACTCATATGTATAAAGCAACATTAGTCACATTTGCTTATTAAAGTAAACTAAAGTTCCCGTACCTCAAAACTTAGTATGTAGATATTAGAAAAAATTGATATTTAATTTAGTATGCTATTAAATTTAGTTTAAAAAAGTTAAAAATCGACCGAATAGTTTTTTTATGATGACCAACGTAAAGGAGCAATAAACAAAGATTCCAAAACGGTAAGAGATTATCGCTTACAATCTTCAGCAATGTTCTTTGTTTTAGCGAGATCCCTTATTGGTATATAAAAGCCAAAGACCTTTGAAGTGTGCTGTAATTTTTTTTTTCTCTTGTGATTCAGAGGTCAAAGGTCAATTGGATGTTTGACGTCTGTTTATCGATTATGAATCTCACCAAGATCAATAACATTACAGGAGACTGTAGCTCGTGCTACAAGAAGTGCAAGAAGTTTCATCGTTGGAAAACTTTTGAAATGGGTTATTAATGTATTAACTAAACTGTGAAAAAATGGCACCTTGATCTGCAACACAAGCTCTCGAAGACTATAGTTTACTTTATGACATATTTTTAACCTTGCCAATCGGTTGTAAATGGTGGAGTTATCACATAGTATTGGGTTCTACTGTGCCATCTCTTTTCGATCTATAAAAAAAAATTACCAAAACGTTGTTTTTTGGTCCAAGGGGACGTCACGCCTTTCCCTTTGACATAAAATGGGTGAGAGATAAAAAAGAAAAGTCTCAATGAGTTGAAATTTCCTAAAACGATTTAAACAATCATTGAGCTATGATATCAACAAGCAAAAGTTTCAAGTCAGACAAAAATATTCAATTTGCTATCAAAAAAAATATAGTATTGGTAAGTGTAATGGACACGATTCCATCAAAATACTCAGAACGACCGACCATGGACATGTGCCGTTCTGTTCGCTCACTCCTCATATATACAAAACGAAAAGAATTGCATAATTTTGTACACTTAACGCAGTTAACTAAATTTTTTACAAATTTTTCTTATCGTATTATTTATATACTACACTCAGGGGTAGTGTCATATACGGAAAAGTATATAAAGTCTTGATCAATGTCATCACTTGAGTCACTTTAGTTATATCTGTTGGACTGTTTATCTGTATTCCTGTGGAAATCACTCAGAAAATTTTGTAAAATTTTTGAATATAGCTCATGAGATTGAAAATGAACGAAATCAGTTGCTGGAAACTTCTGTAGATCTTTTAAAATGATGTACCATCAAAAATTTTAATTTTGTAATATTGACGACTAAAAAAAAATTGTTTAATATTCGGAAAGCCGCTAATCCCTTGTTTCCAACTGAGCAACCCTGGCATGACACAATAATATATTTTACATCAAACAACTAAAAAATAAAAACACATTAGCCAACTGTCAAAATAGGGTACTGCATTAAAAGTTGAATTTTCTAAACTCACAATAATATGCGAATCTTTCTACTGAGTTTCGCAATATCAAAATGAACTTTTATCGACACGACTGACCGCAGCTGAGTCAAATTTTAATTCACAAACACAAAAGATGCCCAGGTCTGACTATAGGTATGTAGTTATATTTTCAGGGTCAACAAGGCGTTTTCATTTTAAATTTTCTTATGAGAATTTCCTTATTGAGATGAATTTTGAATAATGAGAAAAGTTCTGCAACCGATTCCTGCCTTAAGTGGAACATTTCTTAGTGTACAAATTGTAGTTTCTTCATTGGTGTAACTTTGAATTGAAAAACAAAATAAGTGTATCTATTATGTATTTTGATCAACGAATTCGCGCCCGTTTTCGATTTAAATTCACTGGCGAAAAAATAAGGGAACTACCTTCTTTCATTTCTCAGTTAACGGCATTGCCAGACTATACTCTCTTGTTTTACAAAGAATTCTAATGTCAATTCTTCCAAATATGGAATTTATTTGGGATTGAGGGAAAATCTTTTTGGTGTATCTATTATTTTGATCAGGAGTGTACATCCATAGCTACATTTTAATATTCCACTCAATGAGGACACATTTTACATTTTTGCCGAATAAAGTTGCATGCCAATGTTTATCATTGAATATGTTAAAGCTTGATTTTATGATTTTCCAATAAATAAAAGCACAATTGCAAATGCGCATCGAGTAAAGTCGCTAATTTTGGACAACAAATCTTTAAAGGAAATGATACTTAAATCTCTATGCGTGAACTTTTTTTAAAATAATTACCACCTCATTTGAAACTTTTATTTTGTGTGGGATGAAATTAAATGTCACTCATACGCCGCGTTATACTCAATTACTTAAATATGCTATGTTATAAGTAATTTTTAAGTGGCAATACTTACTTACTTACTCAGATGGCCATAACAACCCGTTGTCAGGTTACGGCCGACCTCATTAGCTCTCGCCAGGCGCCTCTGTTTTGCGCGCGCCTTCTCCAATCGTTAATGCCAAGCGTGGTTAGGGCTTCCTCAGCTTAGTCTATCCACCAGAGGCATGGTCTCCCTCTTCGCCGTTGAAGGTCCCCACCTTCCCTTCGAATACCTTTTTCGCTGGAGCTTCTTTATCCATACGATGGACATGACCCAGCCAGCGTAGTCGCTGTATTGTTATACGCTTAACTATGTCAATGTCGGCGTAGAGCTCATACAGCTCGTGGTTCATTCGAATGCGATAGTCGTCGCCAACTCGAACAGGACCAAAGATTTTGCGGAGAAATTTCCTCTCGAACACCCCAAGAGCGGCTGCGTCTGTTGTCGAAACCACCCATGCCTCAGCGCCATAAAGAGCACAGGTTGAATGAGCGTCTTGTAGAGTGTTAGCTTTGTCGATCGAGAGAGAGCTCTGCAACGTAATTACTTACTGAGGCCGTAGTAGCACCTATTAGCAATTGTTATTCTCATCTTAATCTCCAGACTGACATCGTTATTGCTGGTTACGGCAGTGCCAAGGTAAATGAATTCCTTGACAACTTCTAATTTACAGTTGCCCGCTGTAACATGAGAGTCTAGATCCCGTGCTCTCTTGTTGTTGTTAGTAGACATCATGTATTTCGTTTTGCCCTCGTTTACCGTCAAACCCACTTTGGCTGATTCCTTTTCAATAGCACTGAAAGCTGCAGTAACATCTCTCTTACTCCGACCGATAATATCAATATCATCAGCGTACGCAAGGAGCTGAACACCTTTGAAGAAAATGGTGCCATTATGATGCACACCGGCTTTTCGTACGATCCCCTCCATAATGAAATTGAAGAGATCGCACGAGAGCGGGTCGCCTTGTCTGAAACCTCGCTCGGTATTAAAAGTTCCGGAGAGGTCATTCCCTACCTTGACGGAGCTACACGTATTGCTCAACGTCATCCTGCAGAGCCTTATCAACTTTGCAGGTATACCGAACTCAGACATTGTTGCGTATAGGCAATCCCGCACTGGGCTATCGAACGCAGCTTTATAATCGACGAAGAGATGGTAAGTGTCGATTTGATATTCATGGGTTTTCTCCAGGATTTGGCGTAGTGTAAAAATCTGGTCTATGCTGGACTTACCAGGTCTAAAGCCACACTGATAGGATCCGATCAGCGTTTCTGTATACGGCTTCAATCTTTCACACAATACGCTCGAGAGGATCTTATATGCGATGGAAATAAGACTGATACCCCTGTAGTTGGCGCAGATTGTCGGGTCTCCTTTCTTTATTACAGGACAAAGCACGTCGTCGGGCATGCTTTCCGCTAGCCATATTTTGCTGATGAGTTGATGCATGCACCTTATCAATTCATCGCCACCAGCTTTAAACAACTCAGCTGGCAGGCCGTCAGCACCCGCTGCTTTGTTGTTTTTGAGTCGCTGGATAGCAACTCGAACCTCTTCATGGCTAGGTGATGGTACTTCCACTGCGTTATCATCGATTGGTGGTATCGTACTGCATTCTCTCTGGGCGGAATTGGTGGAATCATCGCCCGTACGCAAGTTGGAGAAATGCTGCCTCCATAACCTCAGTACACTCTGTGTATCTGTAACCAGATTTCCATTTTCGTCTCTACAAGTGGATGCTCCGGGCTTGATACCTTGAGTTAGATGCTTAACTTGTTGATAGAATTTTCGTGCATCCTTCTTGCCCTGGTACACCTCAAGTTCCTCACGCTCACGCTTTTCCTGCTCCCTTTTTTTACGTCTGAAAATGCGCCTCTCTTCCTTCCTCTTTTCGCGGTAGTTTTCTCGCACGGCTCGCGTTGCGGCTGACTGCAGCATCTTCTTGTATGCGACGTTTTTTTCAGCAGTCGCATCGCGACACTCCTGGTCATACCATTGGCTTCGAGGTTGTGGGCGTCGAAAACCAATGACTTCCTCGGCAGCAGCGCGCATGGAGTGGGAGATGTGTGTCCAAAGTTCACCGGCGTCGTCGGTTCCAGAGGTTGGTTGGTTGAGCTTAACCGAGAGTTAAGCGGAGTACGCCTCGGCAGTCCGATGTGATTGCAGCTTGGTAACGTCCAGCTTTCGTTGCATGCCCGTGCGTACATTCTTCGCATTGCATAGCCGCTTGCGGATCTTAGATGCAACAAGATAGTGGTCGGAGTCAGTGTTGACCCCCCGAAATGTACGCACATCCAGAACGCTTGAAGCGTGCCTTCTGTCGATCACAACATGATCAATTTGGTTTTTCGTTTTTTGATCCGGGGATAGCCAGGTGGCCTTGTGAATGTCGAGGTGTTGAAATCTATTACTACTAACTACCATGTTTCGCGCCGCGGCGAAGTCGATCAGTCTCAGACCGTTGTTTGAAGTGGTCTCGTGGAGACTGAACTGACCGACTGTAGCGCCAAAGATGCCTTCTCTTCGGACCTTTGCGTTAAAATCGCCGAGGACTATTTTTACATCGTGGGTCGGACAACGGTCATACACGTCTTCTAGGCTCGCGTAGAAATCATCCTTGGTGGCATCGTCCTTTTCCTCCGTCGGGGCGTGCGCGCAAATTAGGCTTATGTTGAAGAATTTTGCCCTGATACAGATCGTAGCCAACCTTTCGTTCATTGGCGTGAACCGGAAACTAGGTGGCGTAATTTTCGACTTACAACGAATCCGCAACGAAATTCGCGCCTCTCCGCATGGCCGCTGTAGTAGATATCACAGTTCGTCCGTTTAGAGCAGCCTTGTCCTTTCCATCGCATCTCCTGGATGGCAATAACTTTTGTAAAAATTATGACAAATCAATAACTAAGCACTGATTTAAAAGTACAATACTTAAAAAATCAAATTAAAAAAAATGTATTATGACGGCCTAGTAGTAAAACTGCAAATAGAAATCGAGTAAAGTTTTTGCGGTTTTCAATTTTTGATTTACCCTGCATACATATATCTATAGATATTGAAAACATTTTTGTCAAAATTGGTAATTATCACCCCGAACGGTGGGGGAATCATAAATTTTTTGATGAATCAGTGAAAATACCCAAAGGTGTATTGTTACATAAACGCAACATCCTTCAATGTCAATTGCATATGGGCCAGATGTAGAAGAAAACTACGAAAATATGGTAACGATGCTTAATTTGATAAATACGTCCACAACGTAGTCTTCTTTCCTGATAACTTGACACACTTCTTCACTGAGAGCGCGTTTTCACCAAGATATTATAATAAATGAAAGTTGCTTCTGGGGATAGAATATCTGTCACAGACTAGCTGAATCTTGCTGGCCTCTATGCCACTATACTCATGTTCATCACAAGCGTCAAAGTAAGAGGATTAACTCTTCTTAAGGCATAAGAAATCAGGGACAGTAGTGCCAGTTACGCACAAAATTAAATAGCTTTTTTTTGTGGCGATATACCTATGCAACTGACATTAAATCGTAGAAATACTGTACATCACTAAGGTTGAAATCCTACACTAAAAATGATTTCGATGCTTATTCATTTTAAAAAAATACCATTTATTGAGAAAAGTAATTTTCATACTTATATGTGTGAATTGGTGAATTTTTTAATATTATTTTTAGCAAGAACTAAATATGAAATTGACCGTAAGCTCACGAACTTAAGATTTTGCAAATTATAAAAATTTGAAATAATTCAAAACTTGACAAAATTGAAAGTCTTCAAAAACTTGCAAAAATTAATGAAAATTCAAAAACTTTAAGAAATTGAAAAAAGCTCAAGAATTCAAAATTTTTAAATAATTATAAGAATTGAAATAAATTTCCAAAAACTTAAAAACTTAAAAATATTGAAAAACCTTAAAAAATTTAAAAAAGCTCAAGATTTAAAAATTTTGAAAAAATTATAAATGCTTAAAAAATTTCAAAAATTCAAAAATTACAAAAAGTTTCAAAAGTTGAAAAAAATTTAAAGACTTACTATACTTGCCTACATTATTCGTCATTACACATTTTAGCACATGGATTTTCTGGAAATCTTTAAAGATATTCATGGACACTATTTTTGAATATACATATTTCAAAATCATTATTTAAATCTTCTGCCTTAGTATATATGTATGTCTGTCATTCCTTAAATAAGTGCACATATCGTTTTTTTGTTGCATTTTTGAAACGGGAAATCTCAAAAAAACTTTGGGGATAAATATATGTAATAAGATATGTAATCATTTCTGCTTAAAAATGCTTGAATTTTATAGAAAAAAAAAAATTAACTTTTTTATTAATAAAAATGTTTCACAAAATATCTTCGACATAATTTAATTTTTCTTATATGTTATTCTTCAATTAATCCTTAGAATGTATCTGCCTCCAAATTGATATTCCCGACATAGCTTTGGAAAATATCATACAATTTATGAAATTAGACTGAAGTACTTCTATGTGCCATAATCGGCGTATCATTGTACCAAACCTACACAAATCAAGTTCTCGTATTTTGACAATTACCAACATTCAAACGATATTTAATTACACCACTATTACTCATAATTACCAAAATAATTAATTAAGTCTGCAACAACAACAATATAAAAATACAAACTTAAATAAAAAAAACAAAGGAAATGCATTAAAGCCATTAAGAACCATAATTAAGATTGTTAATCTCTCGCATTGTACTTTTAAATTGTATTTAGAACAAATTATTGTTTAACTTAAAATTTGCAATAAAAGTAAGAGAGCATTTGTTAAGAGCTTCCGGCTAATTGGTATTGACTGTTTTTTTTTCTTTTTTAATGTGCCTTGATTTATGAATTGATACAAACTTAATCTAGAACTATTAATAATTAGCTCTTCATATATTACGTAATGCTCTAAGAGATTCGAGATTCGGGAAATGTGACAGTTTATAATAGGGGGAGGGAACTTTCGATAGCGTTATGCAATGGTGTTTCACGCTGTGTCATCTTTCTTCGGTTTCCAGTTCGAAAAATTGCGCGCACCAAACGAAGCGCTCTACCATCTGTGTTTTCCATGGCTGTGTACTCTTCTTCCTAAACAGCTGTTATAAAATTACCTTTGTTTTAAAATAATAGGCCACACAGTTCTCCGATTCACAAGAATATACTTCCGCATATTATCAATAATAGAAGAAGGTAAATATCAAGAAATCAATATTTAACACCCAACAAAAATGGAAAGGTTCTGATTCTTGACTCCGCCTTCAAATCACGTTTTTTTCTTGTCACAAGAAATGTTGACAGATATCTCAATGAATCTTATAGTCATACATTTTAAACTGCGTTAAAATTACAATGCATCCAAATCTTATTCCATGTTTTTTCTAGACAATTGTATCAAACAATTTTTGAAAATTGTTATCTATTTCTAAGAGCCACATTTAAGATATTTCAGATTGAATATTATGCTAGGCACCACAATGAAAAGTAGTCTCTGAGTTTGACATGTCATCATACTTTTTTTTTTTTTACATATTTTGGGCCCCTGAACACGAAAATTGCAATAAAAATTTTTTCTATGTACGGGATATTTTTTAAAAATTTTTTAATTTTTTCGACTCTATCGAAATTAGTCTCCTATACATATATGTTAGATTGGGCTGAATAAAATACAATATTAAAGATTATTAAATTACACTTATAAATTCTGTTAACAAGTTTTTTATTGGCTCAGTAGCTTAGGTATGGAAAGAAATAAGGTGAACAAGTAATTTTTTTGTCAATATAAAAATCACTAAATTGGCTAGAAAAAATCGAAAGCGAGCTTATAGATGACTCTTTTACGAAGAAAACAAGCTATTGTTGAAGAAAATTCGTGGAAAATTAATGAAATTATGGGCAATTGAGTAAAAGTACCTAAACTCATTTTTAATAAAAAGTTTATTTTTGTTCGATAATTACACTAGTTTACACTCAAAATGTTCCATTGATCTGAGGTTACTTTTCTTATGTAGATTTTCCTGCTGAGTTCGAAAATGAAAATGAAAATTTTTTGAATGGTACAGTTTTCGAGATATTGTGGTTTTTTCACTTTTTTGACCTCTTATCACTTTAAAATTCATATCTTGAGCTGGAAATGTCTAATTTATTCGTTCTTAGTGTCAAATTAAAGACAATAAAATGTCAAACAAACGTGTGTAATTACATTTCTTATTAAAAAAGTGGTTCAAAAGATATAGATGAAAATAGACCAGATTTTAAGAAAAATCAAATTTTACATTTGATTCTAAAGCCACGAAAAAATAAAAATTAAATTAAAAAAAAATAATTTTACTTCTTACACGTAAAGCTGATACTTTTACGCAAAATTTAAGATATCCCATAAGAAAATCGGCTGTAAAATGACAGCGTTAGGAGCGATTGAATGAATGAATCCAAATTCCACATTTTATAAATATATTAATTTTTTCGATAATTTTTTGAGCCTAATCGTTACAAAAAAAATTTTTCTCATGTACCTTTGATAAGAGGATAGTTTTCTTATGTACTTTTTCCTGCTGAATTCGAAAATGAAAATGAAAATTTTTTGAATGGTACAGTTTTCGAGATATTGTGGTTTTTTAATTTTTTCGACTTTATTGACTTTCACTTTTAAATTTATATCTTAAGCTAGAAATGTCTAATTTCGTCGTTTTTGGTACTAAATAAAAGATATTAAAATGCCAAACAAAAATGTATGATTAAATTCTTTATTGAATGAGCAATTAAAAAAATATAGATGAAAAATTACCAGATTTTTGAAAAAATCAAATTTTACGGTTGATTCTGTGGCCACGAAAAAATATAAATCGGTAAAAAACTTCAAAATTTACTTCATTTGCGTAAGGCTGACACCTTTTTGTGAAAAATAAATGAAATAAAAAAAAATAATTTTACTTCATACACGTAGAGCTGATACTTTTACGCATGTAAAATTTAATTTTTCTTGAAATCTGGCCTGTTTTCATCTATATCTTTTGAACCACTTTTTTCATAAAAGATATAATTACACACGTTTGTTTTTCATTTTATTATCTTTAATTTGACACTAAGGACGAGGAAATTGGACATTTCTAGCTTAAGATATAAGTTTTTAAGTGAAAAGAGGTCGAAAAAGTGAAAAAACCACAATATCTCAAAAACGGTACCATTCAAAAAATTTTCATTTTCATTTTCGAATTCAGCAGGAAAAAGTACATAAGAGAACTATCCTCTTATCAAAGGTACATTAGAACAATTTTTTTGTAACGATTAGGCTCAATAAATTGTCGAAAAAATTAATATATTCATAAAATGTGGAATTTGAATTCATTCATTCAATCGCTCCTAACGTTGTCATTTTACAATCGATTTTCTTGTGGAATATCTTAATTTTTGCGTAAAAATATCGGCTCTACGTGTAAGAAGTAAAATTATTTTTTTTTATTTTATTTCTATTTTTTCGTGCCCACAGGATCAAATGTAAAATTTGATTTTTCTTAAAATCTGGTCTATTTTCATCTATATCTTTTGAATCACTTTTTTAATAAGAAATGTAATTACACACGTTTGTTTGACATTTTATTATCTTTAATTTGACACTATGAACAAGGAAAATGGACATTTCCAGCTCAAGATATGAATTTTAAAGTGATAAGAGGTCGAAAATGTGAAAAAACCACAATATCTCAAAAACTGTACCATTCAAAAAATTTTCATTTTCATTTTCGAACTCAGCAGGAAAATCTACATAAGAAAAGTAACGTCAGATTAACGGAACAGAAAAAAAAAATCTTTTTGTAAACTAGTGTTATCGAATAAATAATAATATAAAAATAACTTAAACTACTTTAAATTGAAAATTTCGAAGTAGATAAACAATGAGTAAAAGTATTTTATGTATTTCAATATTTAGCATAATCTGAAAGAACATTAAAAAAGCTTTAAATTCCAATAATTTACAATTTATTATTGTAAAATTACACTTACCTTCAGCGCTTTAAACACAACTCTAACGAAACAATTTTTCAAATATAACAAGTATGTAATTAGTTGGCGACGGAGCAATTTTTTGATGAACTGATATACAGCCATTGAGATTTGGAAGAAAAGAAAATTTAGGTGGTCAGTAAGCAAAGAACGACTCATATTTGAAATATTTAGTTCTTAGAGCCAAATATAGCATTATGATATGACCGAAGGAAGTGTTCGAGCTCATGTGACAGGTTATGACACAGGGGATCAAAAATGTTTAGGGTTGGTTTTAAACTTGTAGGGATGTGCCTAAGCCTGTCTACTTCTCATTCAATGCTTGTGACATAAAACGTTCCTATAACTATTGTGTCAAGATTTGTAACAAACTGCCGTCGATCCTTAGCCTGCATATAATGGCGGTGTGCAGGGTTCATGTACTTGGATTTATTTCTCTGTAAAAACACATGATTTTCAAGCAACTTCAAAACAATAAATAACCAGATTTTGATACTCGGATGACATATTTAACTGTATCTGTAGCCTAGAGAGACGTAAACATACATACGTCTTCCTGTCGTCCATGATGTGAAATAACGTAGATACTGTTCTAGGTTCTGACGATTTCTCTTCAAGAGCTTGATTTTTCTCATCGACTGATGCAATAATTTCTTTTTGGAGAAAAACCACGATATCGATAAGCTGAAAGTAGTAGTATCAGAGATGGCTGGCAAAGTTGAAACAATAATTTAAATATTTATTTCTGGAAAAAAAAATTCTCCTCACCTTAAATGTCTCCAAGCGCGCATTAAACTCATATCATCTCCTTCCTACATTAGTACAAGTTCAAAATAAAATTTTAAGCGACAAAAAAAGGTGGGGTTTTTCAGAAAATTAGATTTGTTTTTTCTCATAAAAAGTGCCATTAATCTGCCAATTTTCAACCATTTTAAAGATTCTAACAGAGAATAAGAAGTTCTAGAAGAATCAAAAGACAAAAGTTAATTATTTTGATTTGGATGGAAATGCCGCTTTTTTAAAAAAATTTTCAACCTAAAATGGGCATAACTTAAAATGGCCATAACTTCATAAAAAAATTATTTTGATCAAATTGGGGAAATATGGGTCCCCTTATATCCTTTGAAAACCAACATATTTAATCGGCAACCAATTCCGCAACATGAAATAATCCGCGTGCATGGTTTGAGATGGATTTGGTCTGTAGTAACGTAAAGTGCCCTATAACCGTCCACTTCCTAATTCCGTCCAGTAGCTTTTATGCCAAATATTTAACTAAGAATTTCAAACCAAATCTTTTCAAAATATATAGCTGTACTTATCTTTTTTTAAATTGTTAACAATTTGAACGATTTTTGACCTTTATTAAGCAGAAATTTTTCATTCAACGCGAAGTGACGTGAAAAGACGTTTTTATCACAGAGAAATCGTCAAAATCACGATTTAAGAAAATTGCTTTTTTTAAAAAACAGTTTCGGTTAAGGGTGAGTATAAGTTGTTCTATTTATGTATGTATTATTCAACCATGGCTTAAATATAATATTAGTCATAGTTTTTAATAAATACGGGAAAAAATCAAGTAAATGATGTGGACGGAATTAGGAACATTGAAAAATGAATGAAGTCCTGATTCCGGCCAATGGACGGTATTAGGGTATAATCAGACATGCAATTTAATTGATAAAAAAATATATTTTACTATAAATTAGGCTTCAAAGCATTTTTAACTATTAAATTACATGTGTCATTATCTTAAGACCTAATTTCGTCCTACCTTTAACAAAATAAAAATTAATAAAAAAATGGTTTTTGTGTCTGCAAAATTTGTTATTCGCTATGTTTTTTTAAAGAAAAGTACTATGGTTCTTCAGTGTATTTTAATAAATAACATTTGTTTTAAGATTAAGTTTTTATCAAGCATTATGTAAATATTGATATTACTTAAAAATATTTCGATGCTTCCGAGATATTCATTATTTAAAGGTGGTCGGGACTTAGGCACTTGTTTTTGCAATGTTTCCTAATTCCGACCACGTGGTATAATGCTAATATTACGTAGAATAGAAAAAGTTTTAAGCAACTTTGTTAGTTTTCATTTTGTTTAGATTAACTAAAACGTACATTTAACTAAAACGTATTTAGTGTAAATTCGGTGTGAATCGATTTATTTTTCTTCGTGAAAATGATATTTAAAAATATATTTTTATGAGAGCCACCCTAAGTATGCACCCTAAATAAAATTTTTACTATCCAATCTGTGCCCCTTAACATAAAAGCCATACTGTGTAAATTTCATGAGAATCGATTTACCTGTCTTTGAAAAATCGTTTTTTTTAAATATTTGTGTAAGAGGGCCACCCTAAATATCCACCCTAAATAAAAGTTTTATACCCGCCAGATTGATGCTCACACACTGTAAAAATTTCATCAAAATCGGCTGGATAGTTTCCGCGTGCATAAGAGACAGACAGATAGACAATAGACAGAGACAAAAAATGAATTTTATATAATAGATAAGGATAATTGATCTCAAAAACTATTGAAATAGCAAATATCTTAATTATAATTATCTTTTTATGAAATTATTTTATTTTTGATTTGTGTTTTTTTTAAATGGCAATCCTTTTTTTAACAAAATAGTATTTGAAGTCCTTAAATTAATAAAACTCGATTTTATTAATTATTATTATTCAATTTTATTAACACTTTATATTTAAATAATTAAACAATTGCTGATAAAAACAAATTTAATTTTGAGTTCTTTTTTATTTTTATCTTTGTAAAGACACAAAGTCTTAATGAAAATATGGGTGGACGGAATTAGGTATGTCAGTGGACGGAATTAGGAACAAAACAAATTTTTGATGTGACGTTATATTTTTGTTAATACAAAAATAATTGTTTATTTATAAAAATATTCTTTATTATATTCAATTAGGGTAGCTTCAATCCTTGCATATGACACTTAAAACTTTTTTATATGACCTATCAATAGCTTTTTATTGCACAAACTAAAAAAATCGTCAAAAGTGGACGGTAATAGGGCACTTTACGATATTATCG
The DNA here is from genome assembly GCA_949775025.1 of Tricholauxania praeusta. Taxonomy (NCBI): domain Eukaryota; kingdom Metazoa; phylum Arthropoda; class Insecta; order Diptera; family Lauxaniidae; genus Tricholauxania; species Tricholauxania praeusta. The sequence goes on along the minus strand of OX459030.1, from coordinate 39,086,132 downwards.
GAACAGAATTTAACCCCCGCTTAAAAAAAGACATATGTAAAGGTCATTGAAAATTCTTGTTCATTTACTAAAATAATCTATCTGATAGAGGAAGTGAAAAACAATAATAAATAACAATTTTATAATTCATATGCGAATTCAATCGATCGTGCAACAACTCTTCGCTGATCTTCTTTTCTGCTTAACTTATGTAAATATAGAAACTTTAAAAAATAGTTCAAGTGATGCAATTAACGTTTGTCATAAGAGATAAAAAATATTTTATTTTTTTTTATTTATGTTACAAAAAGTACGCTCGTTGATCATCGCTCAAACGTTCTGTGCTTCCTCTCTTCAGTCAGCCTAAGTGTTGACCCAGTTATGGTAGCTGACTGACGCATCTACTCGTAAATGCATGCAGTTGCAGATGCAGATGATATTCACTTCTTTAACAAGTACATTTTTAAATTAAATAATTTTGCACTGCGCACTCATGATCATCGTGTTCTCTGAAACTGTAGATCGTCGAAGCCAATCATGCGCTAGTTTTCTTTTTTATTTGAAGTAAACAAACTGAGTTACACAACAATATCCATAAGATGCTGCCCTGAATTGTAACAAATAAAGAGATGCATTCTTCTGGCGCTGCTGCTATTGCTGGTTTTGTTCTGCTCGTAGATTCTACAAAATGCTCGTAATTTAGAGCAGAATTCGCAATTTGATGTGCGGTTTTTCAATAAAAGATCGGCACACACACACGAGTGCACATGGCTACTTTCAAATAGGGCTTCTGAATGCTGATGCGAAAAATGAAAATTACGTTTGCTGAATTTTGCTATTATTATTGTGGTTGTTTGCGGTTAGGGTTGCCAAGTTTATATTTTATTTGTTAAATGGAAAAAGAATTGATATTTCTTGGACCAAAAATGAAAAAATTTTTTTTCTCATTTATTTTTTTAATGGAAATTTATGTAGTGGCATTGACAATTTCAAATTATAGTGTGTTAAGGTAAATACAGTGAAAACAAGTAAGGATCTGATCTGTTACACACGAAACACCAAAACTCTACTCGCGGAGAGACCACAGATTTTCAATTTTTTTGGTAAATTTTTCCATTGCAGTATAACTTTTTTTTAACATTTATCTAAAGAAGACAAAACAACGAGTAAGTGAGCCAAAACAGAATTCCTTTGGAGGTGTAGTTTTAAGAGGAATCTCAGTTAAAAATTTCGGTTTTTTTATTTGAGAAATTAAATTGATCAACAACATCTGAATATTTCCAGCTTAAAAAATTACTGCTTCTGTGAAGCACTGAAAAGTATCTTTTGCCCAAGTTTCAGATCAATAGAAACTTTTTATCAAAGAAAAAATCAAAAACCAAAAAAACAGTTTTCAGCCATTTTTTCGAAAAATTTTGAGGTTAAGGTGAAAGTGATCAGTGCAAAAGTTGTAGATCTTCTTATTTCCTACAACTTTTACATAAATATTTTTTTGATATGATGCACATTTTAGCCAGAAATCGTGAAAAACTGTGTTCGACCTCTAAAAATGCACCCCATTCCACCCCGGATAGCTGCAAATTTAAAATTTTGGGTGATGCCAAATAAGCTTTTACAAACACATTTTTTTTTTGATTTTGACATGTCTTAGGACTACCTATAAATATGTAGGTCTGACTTGGATAGTGAAGTGATTTTACCAAGTGTCTGGGACTAATCCGGCCAAACCCAGAATTTCATATCAAAGCCAGGGACCTGGTAGGTATTCAAAATGTTGTGAAATAGCCGGAATTGGATAAACTTTTTGTAACATGGACTTCAAACTTTTGTTGATTGAGCAAAACAAAAGGTCAACAAGCTTTCCCACACCAAAACTTAAAACTTTACCATATTATGAATTAATTTCATAATCAGAGAAAAAAAACAAGTTAAGGTGATATCTTCGGCCAGGCCGAAGCTCACATACCCTACACTGCACTGAAGGTACCTTTTAAATAAATGTTAAAAAGACGTTGAAGAGGTTGAATAAGTCGAAAAATGAGAAGTGTAAAAAAGGTTGACAGAGGTTGAAAAATGTTGAAAAAGTCGAAAATATACATAGAGTAACTATGGGTATTGTGATATGGGTATTTTTGTATTTTAAATTACACGTAACTTTTATAGCATAGCTTCTACTTCTTAATGTATTATGGTTTGTTGATGCATCGGAGCTCTATATCGTTGGGGTAATGTGTAATATAGTGTTCGGATAATATGATATACCATCATGAAAAGTATAACAAGTATAAAACAGTAGGAACTAAAAGTACAATAATACTACATCTTTCAATAGAATTTCCATAAAAAAGGAAACTAGATTTAAACTGAATCAATAAGCGAAAGCAGAACATATTAAAGTCAGATGGATGACTCACGTACAAAAATTGGAAGACAATCATTGTGAGCGCAAATTAAATCGCATTGCAGGCATTGAACTCAGGTCTGATTCTTTGTATCTCTCTGGAAGAATATGTTGCAAAAAGCACATGTAATGTCCTTACTGGGTGGAGCATATTGGACTATATCAAATTACCTGAATTTCAGTTTGAATACATTCAGGTTATTTTTATTAAAACACACTTCAGCAAATAAAGAACTCACATTATTTATGATAAAGAATATTCACCCACTAACAAATTTTAGTACTTCGAACATAATACTTACTTTATTTTGGAATTAATTCACACATGAAATGCACACAAATAAAATCTCGACTTGTGGCTAAATCTATTTCAGTCCAAAAACAGTGAAAGAGAACGCACAAAATGTTGCAGCACGTAATTTTTTTCGTTATTCCTCTTTTGACAAAAAAAAACTTGTCGTGAGTTGTTTATTTAAGGAAATATGATGGCATATCACATTACCCGACCATATCACAATACCCGAAGTTACTCTATGCAAAATGTTGAAAAAAAGTTGAGAGAGTTTGAAAAACTAAAAGAAAGTTGAAAGAGGTTGAAAAATGTTGAAACAATTCAAAATTGATGAAAAAGTCGAAAAAATATAGAAACTTGTTAAGAAAGTTAAAAGAGGTTGAAAAAGTCGAACAAATTCATATAGGATATATTGGAAACAGTTAAAAGGTTGAAAAAGTCGAAGGAATATGAAAAAGGTTGGAAAAAATCGAATAGAAATGAAAATATTGAAATATGCCACGCCCACTTCTCCAATTACGCCCACTTTTGGTTCAATAATTTTGTAAAGTTTGCGAGACATGCCGTATTTAAACTTAAAATTTAGGGCGGTGACACACCCACTCGTACAATACAGTCCGGTTTCGATCCAGAAATAGCTTTTCATAAACAAACCCTTTACACCAAATTTTAGTATGATTACTCACAAATTTCAATAAATATGTCATTTAGCGTATTTTATTTGTGTGGGAGGTGCCACGCCCATTCGTTCTATTTCGGTCACTTTTGATTGAGATACACTCCATTGCAACTGAACCACTTAAATTAAATTTCATACCAATTGCTGTAATAGTTCACTTAAAACAGCCCATACAAATTTATGCTAATATGAGGGGTGCCTCGCCCACTGATGCAATCCGGTAAAAATTCATTTAAAATTTTAAAGCTTATAGTAACTGTCATCTATACACAAAGTTTTATGAAGATTACTCTCATAGCACACATTCTATAACAATAAACGTTTTTTGCCTATATGGGTGGTGCCACGCCCACAGCTACTATTGGACCAATTTTTTGTAATAAGAGACCTTATAGCAAGTTCATCTACCTCATTAAATTTCATAACGATTACGTTGTTAGTTATCTTAATATAACGTTTATAAATATTGTGGGCTTTGCAACGCCCTTCAACGAGTTTTTTCAGTAAAACATCTGAGCTAGTAATGATGATTGCTTTAAGAAAATCGTTTGTGCCAATTTTGAGATATACGGAATCAAACTTTTTAACAGTTAAAAACTGCAACGCCCACTTTTACGATTTCGCCCACTTTTATCACAATTCAAGATATATTTGTTAAGTATCCGTTTACAAGATATGATAGTATAAAGGATAAAATTTAGGGCTGTTCCACGCCCCTGTACGAACCTTTGGAAGCTTGAAACCTAGCCTAATCCTAATTTGGTTCACATTTACACCAAATCACCAAGTTTTATCAAAATTGCTGCAACTTTTTTTAAAATGGGCTTGGGCAAATATACATTGAGTGTGGGCGTTAGGCGTGAACCGATTTCGCCCATTATCAATAGCAAGATGCCTGCAAGAAGGTGTGACCTGTGTGCGAAAGTTTCATTCAATTAGCTCTCTTAGTTTCCCGTAAACCTGATTTCAGCAGACGGACAGACAGACAGACACACAGACGGACATCGCTAAGTCAACTCAGGTAATGACGCTGATCAAGAATATAAACACTTTTTCATACCTGCCACGCCCCCTTCTATGTGTGACAAACGGAATGACAAAATGAATATATCCTTGGTGTAGGGTATAAAAATTCATAATTTACCATTTCAGAGAAAAATTATTTTTCTTAGTGGTCCAGGAATTGCTTCTTTTCAACTTGGCAATCCTGGACAGTTTGCTTTTATTAAACATCAAATTAAATCAAACCAAAAATTTAAAATTGGCAACTCTATTGGTAAGAACTCCCGATTATGGATCGATCGCATATATCGTAGAATTGAAATTTTAGTTTAGTGCACCAACTGTAGGGCTACCAGAAGACCTGCTTACAAAAGTAGTACACTTGAAAACCTCGAAACCTAGTAGTCCTCGAACACCCTAGAAAACTTAGATATATGTATGTTATATTATCTCTGGTCTAGTGCCATTGCAGTCGAAGTGTTAAAAAACATATACATATGTATGTACATTGTACATATATGAAACAAAATTTTAGTAGTACATTTCACCGAAAAGTAGGAAATTAGCACAACAGCACAAAAGTTGTAAGTGCACTGCTAAAGTAGTACATCTGGTAACCCTAATTAACTGCGCATCAGTACCTAGTAATTGCTGCTGCAGCTGTTATTGTTATAATTGCCATCGCTAACGAGTATGGATATATTCCAAAATAGATGTTTATCTGATTAGAGGTAGGGTGTGTTTTCAACCAGCCTTTTTGTGCCGAGGTCTAAAGTTAGCTATTTACATATTTACTTAACGCAAAGGTATAAAATATGTAAAAAGTACAGAGAAATTAAAAAAAACAAAACACCTACTCTGCTTCGTTTCGCATGCGCCACCTCATTGCATCAAGTTCATCATTGCCTTGTTATTCTAACCTAACCGACTGACGGTATAAATTAGTTTGGTTGCATGATTTCAATCTTGTTGGCTACATGAGGCATCTGCGGTGTGATGAGATGAGTCAGCTTTAAGGTTTTTGCATTGATATCTTGTTTATTTTAAATTTTATAGGTAAACTGAGAGCACCCGCCGTACCTACTGGTGCCACTCAAAGGGTGTTCATAAATATTCAGCCCTTGCGCCGTAATTATTTATTTAAAAAAGAAACTGGTTTTCAAGAAGCAAAGCTTACAGAAATTTTAATGGGCAGCTATTACAAATATTTTTATTGAATCGTCTTAGCGAAGTTCGTCAAGCTGATTGCGTTGTAACGTGATTTCATGTAATTCATTCTTCTGGCATAAAATACTCGCTGCTGTGCATTTCGGATGGGGTATGGTACATTATCAATCTTACCTCTGGGATCTAAAATGCGCGAAATCGGTTAATTGAAACTACTACAGTCCATAAGAGAATATTCAAAATGCTACAATCACTAAGAGAGTTACTTAATCCAACCAAATCTCCATAGAATGGTTTGGGTGAAGACAATGCAATAAAGTGGTGAAGTTTGAACAAGAAGGCGTGACAAATCCGATGTACGCAAATATTTCAAAACGCCATACTTAGAGGAGATATTTATGGTGGAAAATCAACCTTATTTCCTCCATTTCATAAATGGTTCGGACAGCAACCCGAAAACAAGTGGATAAAAACAAAAGCTTTCTAACACTATACTGAGAGTTATTTTAGATAATGCAACCAAATCGAATCTTGTGGTACACTTTTTTAGTATTTAATATAAAGAGAGGGGAATTAAACTTATATCATTGGAAAGGTACTGTTCCATAGATGTGCAGAAAAAAAAATCAGGTGTATAAGTTGCCGTTAAGGCAGGTAAAATAAAGTGAACATATTCATATGATTCTCCCATACAAAACGCATTAACCCCTAATGGAAAAAAAAACGATGTCACGGCTGAAATGCCTCACCGATTTTTATGAAATTTGATATGGAGATAGATTGAACCTTGAGTAAAGATATTTGCTTAGATTGGGCGGTGCCACGCCCCTAACAAGAAAAATCGTCTTCACGGCTAAACTAATGGACCGATTGTGATGAAATTTAGTTTGGATATAGATTGAACCCTTAAAAACATTTCTGAGGTGAGGTGAGGTGAGGTGAGGTGAGGTGAGGTGAGGTGAGGTGAGGTGAGGTGAGGTTTTTTTTTTTTTTTTTTGCGGGTGAGGCAGGTGAAATGCTTTTCGCACCATCAACAGGTCGTCACCTGGTCGGTGTGTGGGACTTCCGTAGTGGTATACCCACTAAAACACCTCCCTCTTTGTCCGGGAATTGATTCCCCCACTGGGAGGCTCTCTTGAGCATTACTTCAGTGGGGTTCCCTTTATTTAGGCATTCAATGCCATTAGCTGCTTTCTGAGCCTGCGGCCAGGCCTCCGCCTCCATCTTGTCTTCTTTGAAAAACGTCAAGGTCCCTTCTCTTTATTCGTAGTACGCTTTCGACGTATCTCGTTATCAGCATCCAGTACTCCTCGCTTCTTAGCATCGTCGGGACGATGTTTTCGACTGTTAGTGGGCCAACTTGTCTTTCTAAAGTGCTCCTTCTTTCAGCCCAGTTCCTGCAGTTGAAGAACGTGTGTTCCGCATCATCAACGTCTGCGTCACCATATATGCAGTTTGGTGCCTCGGTTTTTCCCATCCTGTGCAGGTATTTTTGGAAATACCCGTGGCCAGACAGGAGCTGCGTGATGTAGTAGCCCACCTCTCCAAAACATCTATTCAGCCATATGTTTAGCTGAGGTATTAAATGTGCTGTCCAGCGCCCGTAGGTTTCATTTTGCCACCTTCCTTGCCACTTTTGTAATGTTTGGCTTCTAGCCTCTCGTTTTGTCAGTCGATTTTCGGCTTGGTTCCTCTGCTTCCATATCCTTTGCCGCTCCAAGACCAGTAGGTCAACTGGGATGGTTCCGCTTATTACAAGCACCGCAGCTAGTGAAACAGAGCGGTATGCTGAGGCTACCCTTAAAGCTGCCGTTCTTTGTACTGAACTCAGCACTTTCCGGTATTGCTCCTTTTTCACTGCTTCCGCCCATACCTCGCAACCATACAGCAAGGCCGCCTGAGTTGTTGCCATAAGGAGTTTGCGTTTGCTTGCTATTGTTCCACCTGTGTTTGCCATTAATCTTGACAGTGATCTTGTGGCTTGTGCTGCTTTTGTAGTCGCGTGCTGTATCTGCGCCCAATAAGTCAGCCTGGAATCCAGCCGAACTCCCAGGTATTTTACCGCCTTTTTCGTTTGAAAAGTCTCTGAGATCGTGTTTATCGGTATCTCTAACGGTATATGCTTCTTTGTAAGAATGAGTAGCTCCGTCTTTTCAGATGCCAGCTTGAGCCCGTGATTTGCCATCCACGCCTGCGTTCGTATCATGACCTGGTTCAGCTTCCGTTGAGCGTCTCGATGTTTCTCGCTGTGATAACTGCTGCGATGTCGTCCGCGTAGCCGACCAGATAGGTGTCGTCCGCCATCTCAATGCGTAGTACTTCGTCGTAGCAAACGTTCCAAAGGTCTGGGCCAAGGATGGAGCCTTGCACCGCACCTGATGATATTTCCATACGACGAGGGCCACTGCTGGTGTCGTAAATTAGCGTTCTGTTATGTAAGTAACTACGTATCAGCCTTCTTTGATATTCTGGAATCCGGAATTTGTTTTCAAGGGCGTCGATCATATCTACCCACCTACCACTGTTGAATGCGTTTTGAACATCTAATGTTGCCAGTAATACTATTTTCCTGCTGAAATGGCTCTGCGCAGATTGTACACTTTTTATTGCGTCGGTTATAGCATCGACTGTAGACCTTCCTGGGCGGAATCCGTACTGTTTGTTTGAAAGACCACCAGAGTTTTCTATCGCCTGGGATAGCCGCGGCTTTATCAGCTTTTCCAACAGTTTTCCCGCTGTGTCCAACATACAAAGTGGGCGGTATGAAGATGGTGCCTCTGGGTCGCCTTTGCCCTTGCCAATAACAACCAAGTATTGTGTTTTCCAAACTTCTGGAAAAAGTCCATCCGTCAAACAAGCATTATACACTCTAAGAAGCAACTGAGGTCGTTCTCTTGCGAGAATCTGGATTATCTCGGCTGGAATCCCGCTGCCCTGGTAAGCTCTTCCTCAGTGAACAGTTCTAATGGGCTGTCATTTGGTTGCCTATTTCTTTCAGTAGGTCTAACTTCGTGTGTTGGGAACAGCATGTTTACGATGTTTTCTATTTTGTCTTCTGGCAAATTTGCCATTGGGGGTTTACCACCAAGTTTCTTCGTGACTAGTTTGTAACCAAGGCCCCATGGATCACTATTGATGTCGCTACGAAGTTCCTCCCATTTTTCCTTTTTACTTGCGAGTATCGTAGTTTTGAGCAGTTTTTTGGCTTCCTTGTAGTCCTGGGCTTCTACAGCTGCGTTGCCATGTCTCCTTGCTCTTGTGTATCTTCTTCGGCTACGGATGCATAATGTTCTAAGGCAGCTTATTTCATCCATCCACCAATAGGCAGCTTTCCTTGGTTGCCTTCTACCAATTCTTGGCATTGATGCCTCGCAAGCTTGGGTGATGCAGAGCATCGTGTCTTCTACCATCCTTACAGTGTCATTTGTTTCTCCGTGCGTGATGGCGCCCGCATCAATGGCAGATAAGAAAACATTTTGTCGAAGCTTTGTTAGGTTCCATTTTCGTGTACCTCTTCTTCTGTGGCCAGTGTCAGCGTCATCGTTTGGTCTTATGTGGTATGTCAAATATTGGTGGTCACTGCCGGTGTAATCCTCCAGAACTTTCCATTGCTGCAACTTATTGGCTATTCTCTCAGATATGAATGTGATGACTGGGACTGTACCCTCACAGCCTGGCCTCCTGAATGTTGGTGTTGAGCCCGTGTTTACGACTATAAGGCCTAATCTAGCCACCATATCCAATATTCGCCTTCCTCTGGAGTTTGTGCTAGGCATACCCCATTCTGTTGCCCTGGAGTTAAAATCCCTTGCAATGATAAAATTTTCTCCGATGCGGCGCGCTTTATCTTCGATGTTGTCGAGTTTGGTCTGAAATTCTTGAATAGAGTCGTTTGGTGAGAGGTAACAGCTCATAACGGTGTAATTTCTGCTACTAATCCAGACGAAACATTCGCACCTTCCGTTTCCTGTGCTCTGGAACTTTTCGCTGTTCTTGATCCATATCGCTGCCGTTTTTGTCGTATCTTCAATCCAAATTCCGTTTTTGGTCTTATATTGTTCGCTAATGATCGCTACGTCTGCTTCATGCTCGATCATTACTTGTGCCAGCAATGCGTCCGCGGTCGCGCTTCGATGTAGATTTGCTTGAAGGAACTTTGTCATCTTTGGGCTGATTTTTTGGAAGCCAAGCACCTCCTCGTTCCCGGTAGATGATCCGTCGATTTAGAACCCTCATCCAAGCAGATGCAGCATCTCGGTTGACTTGTGCAGTCCTTCATCTTGTGGCCTTGGATTCCACATCGGATACACAGACCCTGTCCTTTTCTATCAGGTCCTTTACAATTAAATTGTGTGTGACCTAGCCCAAAACATCTGAAACAGCGTTTTTCCTCACTCAGTAGCTTAACTCGGCAGTATGTCCAACCGATCTTTATGCGCTGCTTTCTTGCGATGGTGTTTGCCGCCTCTACTGTCAGGGTGGCGAACGCTCGGCGTTGTTCTCGGCTGTTTGTGTTGGAAATTTTTACTATGACTTCCTCATTTTCATTTTGGGTTTCTTTTTTGACGGCTGAAACAACCTCATCTACGCTAGTGAGAGTGTCCAAGTCTCTGATCTCTACTGTTGCCTTTGCCTTTAATTCGGTCACGGTTGCAGCTTCATTCAAAGATCCCTTTACAGCTTGACGGAACTGTTCCTTTCTTCCGCCTTCTGCCAGTTCCAAAAGAATAGCCCCATCTCTTGTCTTACGTATCGAGTTGATTTTCACGTCTGACTCTTCCGGTTTCACCGATTGCTTAAGGTTTTTAAGTACATCAGCAAAACTGCTACCAGCCGCCGGTCTTACAACTACAGCTTCTGGTCGTTTTCGCGCTGCCTTTTCTCTTCTCTTCCTTGGTATTTTAGTTTCATCTTCTTTGTTTTTCGCTACAGCGGGTGTATCCTCAGCTTTTTTGTTGGCATCTTTATTTTTGTCTTTTTGCCGTCTTCAGTTTCCTTTCAGTTATCCTTTTTCCTGTTTCTGAAGCGGCTGGGCTTGTGGCGCGTCTTTTTTCCCGACCAGTTAAAGGTGTGCTTACATCCTCCGAGCAAGCGATTTTGGCTTTTTCTGCAGCTATGGCTACGAACCTTTCTGCCTCTTTTTCCTTCCAGCTTCTCCTATAACTCTCAGTGCAGTCTATCAGCTCGCATAACTGAAGTATTCCATCTTTGACACCCAAACAAGTGTTTTTGTTTTTGACTATGGCCATTTTCATTTTTTGAAGCACAGCTTTACATTTCTCTATAGCGTCCTCTTCTAAAATTCTCATCTTATAGATCAACTCCTGCCTAGGAGAGCAGGAACGGGTATACCCTCGGGGTGACACCCCTACCCCAGTTCCCTGAGGCCTGACCAGCGCTTTGCTAGTCCCGGAAAACACGGACGGACTAGCGCTCGCCCGGGGCAATGCGGGCTTCTACTTCCACATCCAATGTACACTGCCTGACCAAGGCCCGAAGTATCTGGATGCTACGTACCGCGACAACATATCGGCAGAGCAAGCTCACAGCACCTCCATCTTCGCCATCCGCAGGAAAAAACGGTTGGCGCCTCCGGAGGACTTCCAATGTGCCGCGGCAAATAGCGGTCGGTTTCCATCTTCCATCCTTCCATAAGGTTAAGTCGTTGTCAGGGGACATATCCGGTTCTTCATCGTTTGGTGTTAAGAAAATAAATAAACTAAACAAGATCATAATCAATGAACAAAAACGTTTTGTTATTAATAGATCGGCAAAATTCTTCTAAGATTAAAATTTAGTGTTAACGGTCGAATTTCGACCTCAGGCGATACTAGTAAAATTTATTTAATGCAGTAGATTACTTATTACTTACTCAAAAAATAGAACATTTCGTTACCTTAATATAGAAAGGCCCTATCTAACACTTTTTTTACTTTACAGGAGAATAAAAAAACTTATTTAAAATTAAAGTTTTGTAGTATTAAAGTGAGATATGGCCTTTTTTTATTTGCTTCTAATTGGTTTATTTTCAATCATAGCACACACCATTTTTTATACCGAAATCTACAAAAAACTCGATTTTGAAAAAAATATTAGTTAGGGCCTTTCTATATTAAGGTAACGATTTATAGAAAAATATTTTAATATGAAAACGTTTCTTACGTGATTTTTTCACAGAAATTTTGTTAAAAAACCAATTAAAACAATGTTTTTGGGAAAATTGGTTACGAAGACCTCCCTATAATATTTCAAAAATTTTGTATGCAAAAATATTTCAATATATTGAAATTTAATTTAATAAAACTTTTTAAATTACTGAATATTAAATGAAATATACTCTAAATTCAAATTCCGTGGTGTTTTGCCCATACACATATCGATCAGGACATACTGGACATACTTATATGTGTACGTCCTGAATGATCTTAATTGTACATTATCCACAAAAATTAGGCCGCGTTTCACTGTTGCCAGAAAAATAATTAAAAAAAAAACATATTTCAATTAAAAAAATACATATTATTATTGCCAAAAGTTACCACTTTAAAAATAATGAATTATATACATACAAGCTATCATATCGTATCAGCTTTTAATGCTTCCACGAACCGTTTAGGTTCAGTTTGAATTATTATGTTTTCAATCATTTTTGTGCATTTAGTTTGTTTAAGGGACATATTAGCCGTGTTTTATTGGCTTTGGTTAAACCTAAAAGTGAATAAAACGCATAACCTTTTATAATTCTGCATTTGATCAATAGGTGGCATGACAGTGTTTGACAGAAATTCGATTTTAAAATCAGAGCCGACTTTAGGGTTGTATGGTTGAACGGGGCCTAGCGCGGTAAGGGGCCTCACGTAGCAGTACACATTTTTTTTTTCAAATTATTGCCATCAAATCATTTCAAACTGTTTTTCTAGTGTCGCAGACGCTAATACCAAAGTATAACAAATGGCATGTTCTAGAGTACTTCAAGAACACTCGATTTTCGAAAATTTATTCATATTCGAGTATGTCCTCATTTAAAAAATAAAAATTTTTGGAATTCGGACAAAAAAAAATAAGAAAATTTGAGTTTTCTTGTTTATAATACTTTTTTTTAAAATTTTTTATCGATTTTCCTTATGTACACATAAGAATGTACCGAAGAAAAAATTTGACGCTACTTTTTAAGCCTACATATAACGAAAAAAACTATGGTCTCTCCGCGAGTAAAGGTTTGGTGTTTCTTGCGTAAACAGCTCAAATCTTTTGTTATTTTTACTGCATTCACCTTAGTCGGCGTTTACACGAGGAAAGTCTGAGAGACAAATTCTTGTCTATTATCTTTTGTGATTTTCGTTTTGCGTTTGCGACGTATGACAAGTTTTTTACCTAGTTCCTTTCGTTTTTCCCCTATTACCATCAAACAAGGAAACTTTGCCGAAAAAATTTCCCCGCTGACCTATCAATGTCAATGCCACTACATCAATTTCCATTAAAAAAAATAAATGAGGTGAATATGTGGCTTCATTAGGACGGTGCAATATGCCACACAGCAACGACATCAATCGATCGAAAAGAAGTTTGATAATTAAATATTTTGTCGAAGAATGGACCTGAATTGGCCACCAAGATCATGCGACACCACTGTATTTCTTCTAATGAGGTTTTTGAAGAGTAAAAGCTATGCGGATAATCTTCAAACTATTCAACACCTCATGGACAACATCATCGAGAAAATATCACTAATCGAATTATCATTATGCAAAAATGTTATTCCAAATTTTAGTAAAAGATTAAGAGCCTGCTGAGCTAGCTTGAATAGGAGGGAACTTTAACGACATTTTTTTCATTATGAGTACTACCCGAAACCAATGTACTTTAATTTCCAATAAAAATAAATAAAGGTTACACACAGTTCAAGACTTCTCAACTTCTCCTCAAATTTGAACACCCTGTACATGATTTTATGTTGAATTTTTTGTCTTTTCGGTTTTATCCAGAGCATTAAATTGCTTAATTTGGAATTTGACAAAATTTACATAAAGTGTTTTCAATATTCGGTATTTGCTATCGTTTTAGAGTGCTTCCCTCAAAATCAGTAACATTGATTTCCAAGTCTTGGCATTCTGTTACACGCTGCTATCAGTGTGTTGACAAGTCATTTTGTAAACAACAAGTGCACAAAAGTTAAGTAATAATATTGTGAAATTTATATAAGTTGACTTCATGGAAATTATTATGAAATATTATGAAAGAATGGTAAATTTGATATTTGACATAAATATTTCCAAGCAAAATCGTTTTTTTATTCAAATTAAAATTTAAATTTTGGTTTTAATAGCTGTGATGACACATGAGTAAGTTAATACATGAAAACAATCCAAAAGCAATTTTATTTATTTATGAATCTTTTTCAGTTCAAATCGAAAACGGTCACAAGACCTTAACAATGGTGACAGCGAACTGCTGGCAAGTTTGGTGGAGGAAGTTAAGGATGTTGTAGAAAACAAAAAAACGGATGCCATTTCAGCCAAAGAAAAAGAAAAGGCATGGCAATATATTTGCGGAAACATAATGGCGGATTCAGAAGTTGTAGGACTGCCTGCGTCTTACGCAAATCCTCTGTTTATTACTATATCGCCTTCCACTTCAGCTCTTATTTCTGATGGTACTTCAGGTGTTGTTTCTTTTGCATCACAAGCGATGTTGTGAAGAATTGCACTAGCAACAATTATACTTTGCACCGTATCTAACTTTAGGCTTATACCAATTGCTAAAATAGAAAATCGTCTCTCTCTCGCTGATCGTTTGAACATTGAGTGAAAAGTATCCTTTTCGGCTTCGATATATTTCCCCTGAGCCAGTCACTGTAAAATTAAGAAAGAATGTTCATTATGAGTTTTTGCAACGAATTGAATATTTCTGTACCTGGGCGATGAATTCTCACATGAGTACAATCAATTGCACCACAACACCGTGGAAGTTTTGCTGTTCGAAATAAATCAGTGCAGATTTTGCTTTTATCTTCTGCGGTTCTTGGTAAATGTTCCTCAAAACAAAGTTGACTGTGTGCTTTGCCAAGCGAAAGCGTTGGAATAACTTTTTTTCAATCCAATTTATCCAATTATTGGATCGCGGAAAATATTAATTTCGCTATTCTGTGTAGTTTCAACTTCATAAAAGTTTCCACAAAGATCCATTTGAGAGAAAATATTTTTTGATTTTAATACATACATAGTACCAGGAGACCGACCATCGTTCGGTTTTTCGTTTTGAGGTTGAAAAAGTCAAAAAAATGTAATGCAATTGAATGAGAAGTCGGAAATATTTAAAAAATATTGAATAGGATTGAAAACCCGAAAACAAGTTATAAAATTTTGAAAGAAATTGATTATATATGAAAAATGTTGAAAAACATTGAGAGAGGTGAAAAAGTTTGATAAACTCGATAGTATATTAAAGTGTTGAAAAAGTTGAAGGAGATTGAAAAGCTCGAAAAAAGTTGAAAGTCTCGGAAAAAGTTGAATGAGGCTGAAAAGCCGAAAAAAGTATTGAACGTATTGAAAAAAGTTGAAAAGTATTGTTAAAGTTGACAGAGTTTGAATAACTCGAAAAAATAAGGTTGGAAAATTCGAAAAAATATGAAAAATGTTGAAAAAAGGTTGAAAAATGTTGAAAAAGTTGAAAGAGTTTGAATAATTCGGAAAATTAATTAATAAGGTTGAAAAATTCGAAAAAATGTGTAAAATTTTGAAAAAAATTGAAAGAGGTTGAAAAATGAAGAAACAATTGAAAGAGGTTGAATAACTCGAAAAAAGTTAAGCAAGGTTGAAAAATTCAAAAAAATATGGAAAATGTTGAGAAAAGTTGAAAGATGTTGGAAAATGTTGAAACAGTCGAAAAAAAAATGAACAAGGTTGAAAAATTCGAAAAAATATGGAAAATGTTGAGAAAAGTTGATCGAGGTTGAAAAATGTTGAAACAGTTGAAAAACTCGAAAAAGTTGAATGAAATTGAAAAATTCGAAAAAATATGGAAAATGTTGAGAAAATTTGAAAGAAGTTGAAAAACTCGAAAAAAGTTGAATGAGGTTGAAGAACTCGAAAAAGTTGAATGAGGTTGAAAAAGTTGAAAAAATTTGGAAAATGTTGAGAAAAGTTGAAAGAGATTGAAAAGTGTTAAAACAGTTGATAGATAGGTTGATAAATATTGAAGCAGTTGAAAGAGGTTGAAAAACTCTTACTAAGTTGAATAAGACTGAATATATTGAAACCAAATTTTACTAGGATCACTCCTATAGTACGCTAAATATGGAATTTAGCGTTATACGTTTGTATGGGAGGTGCCACGCCCACTAATGAAATCTCGTCTAAATTCATATAATTTCAAAGTTTATGGTAACCGACACCTCTACACCAAATTTAAAAAATTTGAGTCCAAGAGCACACTTAATATAGCCTTAAACATTTTTTGCTTGTATGGGAGGTGCCACGTCCACTGAAGCAATCTCTTCGAAATCCATTTAGTTTCAAAGCACATGGTTACCGACATCTCTAAACCAAATGTTAAAAGAATTACTCCCATAGCACACTAAATATAACACTTATATACTATAGCCTTAAACATTTTTTGCATGTAGGGGTGGTGCCACGCCCACTGATGCAATCCCATCAAAATCCATTTAGTTTCAAAGCTTATAGTAACCGACATCTCTATACCAAATTTAAAAAATTTTACTCTCATAGAACAATAAATGTAGCATTTAACTGATTTCGCTTGTATGGAAGGTGTTACGCCCACAGTTGTCGTTGCGCCCACTTTTGGTTACAAGATATCTAATAGCCCGTATATCTGCCATATTAAATTTCATAACGATTGCGTTGTTAGTTCTCTTACTATAACGTTTATAAATATTGTGGGCTGTGCCACGCCTTTCAACGAGTTTTGCCAGTATAGTTACATAGCTTGTTACAATGACTGCGTTCAGCGGTATTAAGTTTAACATTTTTATGAAAATCGTCGGTGCCGTTTTCAAGTAATATTGAATCAAAGTTTTCAATTATTGAAATATGCCACGCCCACTATTCCGATTCCGCCCTTTTCTTATAGCATTTAAGATATTTATGATCTGCATCCGTCTACCAAATTTCGTTGTAATACCTTAAATACCCCTGTTAGAAACTTGAAAAACTTAAAACCTTTTCCAATCTTAATTTTGTTCACATAGGCACGAAGTCCCGAAGTTTTAATAAAATCGCTGCAGCAGTTTTCGAAATAAAGTTCAGCCATATATAAATAAATATATAAACATACAATTTTAGCTCGTTTAATAATTATTATTCTATTATAATAGAAGATTTGAATAAAACACAAACGTCAAACGTAGTCGAGTTACATTCGTTAATCGGAGAAATTTCTCGTATTAATTTTAATCAACGATTTGCACGTTAATAGCCGATTACACGACATAAGTTTCCGATGTTTGTGACTAATCGGCGATTAAGACCAAATTGCAGTTTAAGCTACGATTTAATTGAGATAAGTTAATAGACCTTAATATTTGACTTCACTCTCAATGAAATCCTCCCTATTGTGCAGCAGCGAGTGCCAGCTCAAAGCTTTAGTGATGTTGGAAGTTTTAAGAATTATAGTAAAATGCTACTTTTAAGGCTATTCTTAAGTTCAACACAAATCCATTCCGACATATAGTGTCTTCGTATGGAGACTGCAACATATTTAATTATTACATGCTTAGTGCCAACATTTTTGAAAAGCGTCATTATTCATAATATCAACTTTCTGAAAATAATCCTAAACATATCCCTATAAGCTTTAAATATTTTAATTTCTATACTGCATGACTGAATCACAATCCCAGTCATCATCCATCACAACCGCTGCTGCTACTGCTCTGCTTCAATTATTAATATTATAAATTAAATCATTTAAAATTCTTGTTTTATTAGCCAATTAATTCTGACACTAACCATCATATGCAAGTACGTAGGTATGGATCGTCAAAAAAAAAAAAGATCGGCTACCATTGTCAGTGGCAAATATGACGGAACCCAAAACGCAGTAGCAACAGCGGTAACAGCTTATAATTAATCCGCATCTCATGCATGACATGCAAGTCACAATCGCATGACAAAAAAAAAAGACAACACTCAACGAAAAAAAGTAAGTTTTCAACAGCAAAAAGCTTTCAAGATAGTCATCATAAAAATACAGAAAGAAAAAAAATTTTTGCAGATCAGAAGATCAAGAACAACATTAACACAAAAAATTTCAAAAATATAACTTTAATTATTAAGTTCTTTCGATACAAAGTCAAGAATTACAAAAAAAAATAAAAGTAAAAACGCTAAATTATGTACAATTCAAGTACGCTATACGCTCGCAGTGCAAGCTTATTTCATTCGCAAAAGCAAAAAAAAGTCACTAAGCTCAAGTGCTTAGTTTAGTATCAACCTTGAACTTAACAGAACCTTAACCTCGTCTGTTGCCAGTGAATTTTGCACCTTCCGCACGAGTTATATTATAATTTGAGAAGAGTAGTTACCAACAAAAATAATGGCAATAATGACAAAAACAAAAAAGTTCAACCCAGAGAAAAAATCCCATTTAGAATAAATTTACGCTGTTTGGTTACAGACAATTATAGAGTACTAATGCTTTTTTGCATATAAAGATGCATTATTTATATGATATTATGAATTATGAAAATAATGACAATAAGTTCAAGACTATTCTGTTTCAAATAAGGAAAAGCCAATAATTTGTAGCACGATTCATGAAGCTTTAGAATGCGAGTTTAGTAAAGACCCATTACACTCTCTTGCTTAGAATTTATGCATCGTGGATCATGCAGGATTTTTAGACAAGGTCCTGTCCAATTTTTAAAGGCAATATTACTGATCGGCAGTCAAGTTGGCATATGATTATATTCAGTGACGTACCGTGGACATTTATTTTGCACCCGAGACGAATAGGTAATTTGGCCACGGTTACCTACCAAAAATTTCTTTACCAAAAGGTTTTTATTTACTAAAAAAAATAAAAAAATAAATTATTCAATTTCCACACCTCAAAAACCCTAGCAATATGAGATAATCACGCACGAAAACTCAGAACGTCGATAAAAACCTTTGGGTAGGTGTAATAAGGTACTGGGGTGGGTGGTGATTAGAGTGCAGAAATGAGTTTTTATCGATATAAACAGCTTTACCCAAGTAGAAATTTCAGTCAGCGTTCCGTCACTGTGACCATACATTCGGTTTGTTTCGGTTTCGTATTTGTGTAGATAACTACTCAAATCCCGCTATATTTCGTAAATGGCACGTAACCGTTACCAAGTGGGGATATGGATGATATAGGGATATGTGTAGTTATTGTTACGGATTTGTGACTAATATTTTTAGTTATAGCGACCCACACGCAGACGTTTTTGTGTAGAAAATATTTTACTTTTAAGTTACTTTTATCATTGTAGTATACATACAAAAATGAATACAATGGTAAGAAGCATTAATATGTATGTATGTGTATTATTATGACTTATAATGTTTTAACTTCTTATAAAATTTATTCCCCAACTTTTTATATGAACTTAATTCTGCATATTATGCGTAGAAATTCAAACGAAGCTCATTTTTATTGTAAATATTAATATTCTGTTGAACAAAAAACTTATGCGCTTAGTAAATATCGAATATTAGTAATATATTTAAAATATTAAAAAAAATTTTTAGTAATCAAATGGTGTTTTACTAGGTGTTTTAAATGTATGATTATAGCCTTATTGAGATGATTCGAGCCTTAAATTTGCATAATAAATTTTTTAGAAATTATTTACAATTATAAATCAATTTACAATTATGAAAAATGGCGCCAGGCTTATTTGTGACCGCATCATATGTTGTGACCGATTGTGTCTACACTGTGACCATTCAGTACAAAACTTATGTTCTGTTACCTACACAGCGTGGTGTATATCAGGGGTCGACAGCGCCTAACTCTTTCCACTCTTTGCACTCTTTTACAACAACTTTGTATTGTTGTAATTCGCCGAATCGTTGACAGGCGCAAATGCACCAAAACAATTCAACCCTTGCGTGTTGTTGCTTTGTTTGTCATTGTTGGTAAATACGTAACGCTTGCGACAGCGCACAATTCTTGCCATGCTTTGTTTGTTGTTGGTAATTTTTGTTTGTTGTTGATAATTTTGCGTTGTGTTTCGTCACCAGCTATTTTTAAATATAAATTCACTTGTGTGGATGCATTGAAAGGTGCGCTGCCGAGTGCGCGTTGTTGCTTTTATGTTTATAAATTCTTATAGTACCGTATCCAACGATTTGTTGTTGTTGTTGGTTTTTTGTTGTAATTGTTGTTGCACTCTTGAAATAAAATCCTTGTCGACCCCTGGTGTACATGACCTAATTTACACAATTGTGTTGAAACCTACACAATAACTACACTAAAGGGCCAAATAGACGTTCATGCGTGCATGATCAATAAAATTACGATGCTATCATGATTTCCACACACACCATTCATGTACGCATGATGAATATCATTTTTGGTTGAGCTTTTAACGTGTTGACATTATGACGTCAGAAGCATGTGCGGCAATTAAAATTGCATTTAATATTAAAAAAAAGTATGAAATGAGTTTAATTTAAGCTCGAAAATCTTTAAAAATGTATTTTAAAAAACAAAGTTCATACAAAAGTTTAATTATTTCATCTAATTATCTTTAGTGCATAATATTTCTAATTTCTTTTCCGCACTCAATGTCACCTTTTTCATCAAAAAATCATGTAAACTGAGCTAAGTTCAGCACACACTATCATGCATGCATGATCAATCAAAAAAATATCAAAATATTTTAATATTGCTCATGCGCATGACCAATCAGTCAATCAGCCACCTACACGGTCAGTTTGCATGAGCAATCACATGATTCATCATGCACGCATGAACGTCTATTTGGCCCTTAAGACAATTTTTTTTTTATTTTTTTATGTTTTTAAATGAGGATATACCCGAATATGAATAAATTTTCGAAAATCGAGGGTTTTTGAAGTATTCTAAAACATGCCATTTTTTTTGAATAAGTCTACTGTTTATGTTAAGATTCGATATTCAGTTGTCATTACGTAAGCAGCTAATTCTGCGAGGTACTTAAAGAAACTCGTCCAAAACTTTTTTCACATTGATTTCGATATCGCGATGCTTATTTAGCGAGGCTAAGCCGTTCAGCGGATCTTTGGACATACATAAGTAGTTCATCTGAGGTGTGTCTTTAGAAGACGTAGCGGTGAAAAGAAGCGTTCATTTGTTGCTGTTTTCACAGGCCTAGTTGCCATAGCACGAAGCATTTGATGGACATTTGGAAACGCATCTTCAATACAAATATCCAGTGCTTGGAGAGAATTATTGATGTCTTGCCCGGCAATGCGTTGTCGCCAAAGTTGAACTTCATGTATTCACATGTCACGTGAACTTTCATTCAAAATTGAAATGCATACATATATGGCGCGAATAGATTTGTGCATGAATTTTCATTGAAGCTGTTTTTATTGATGCCGGAGCTATGCTAAACGCGCAATGAAAAATCGCTCGTGTTACTTAGCCTTAGCAACGCGCAGTGGTCCAAATCGTGTTTTTTGGTTCAGAAATAACTAGAGTGCGCAAATCTTGTTGAAAATAAAAACTCGGGCTCCGACGACTTATTGGCATTTCAGTTCTTTCATTTAAAAAAAAAATTTGTTGTGTCTTTTTGATTTTTCGTTCAAATGTCAATAAAAACCTATGTGCGAAAATTCCCAATGGGGGGATATGGGGTTTGAACCCACAAAGCCCCCCCCCCTTGCGCACGGACCTGATGTGTTTACCTCGTATAGATTTGTAATTTCAAACTGCAAATAGGAGTGCTTCCGCTGTAAAAATTGACGAGTTATGATCTGAAAGTGCTAGCTCCTCAATTGTCAACGATGGGTTAATAGCTGCATGTGAGGCACTGGTATCGGTTTTTGAGCCATCCATAAAAGATATATTCCAGTTATTATTTGCAAATTTTAGCGCTATTTCATTGAATATCCTGTTGTAGATGCTAGCTGTAGTTTTGTTTTTCGGCCAATGCATGATCATTGATAAAATATTTTTTGCCCAGTTTCCAAGGAGGTTGAGATGGGAAACACAATGTATGAGGCTTCGTATCAATTCCAATCTTTTAGGCATTTGATAGGACGCGCCAAATTGTAGAAGGCAAGCGGGGTAGTTGTCTGTTTGTCCGTTTGACCGTATATAGCCAATCCATAATCAATTTTGGAGAGAATAAGTGCTTTAGTTATGTATATGGTTACATTTTGATGTGAATTACTATGATAAGATGATAAACATTTTAATAAATTTATTCTATTGGCAAGTGATTTTTTTAATTAATCTATATGAGCAGACCAGTTATATCTACAATTTTAAATTAGACCTAATATTCTTAAGCAGTTTACATATTCAATCGTTTTTTTTATATATACATCAGATACAATACAGTTTCGTTTTCTACATTCATAAGTGCAAAATTTTTGATTTGCAAATAGATATTTCTGTTCCAGAAAAATTACACCATTTATTAATTTCGTGAAATACATATCTACTGTTATTAAACGAGCTAAAATTGTATGTTTATATATTTGTATATTTATTTATATATGGCTGAACTTTATTTCGAAAACAGCTGCAGCGATTTTGATAAAACTTCGGGATTTCGTGCCTATGTGAACAGAGTGTAGAGGTTTCGGTTACTATAAGCTTTGAAATTGTATTAATTTTGATGGGATTTCACTAGCGTAAAATGCCATATTTAGCGTACTATAGGAGTGATCCTAATAAAATTTGGATTCAATATATTCAGTCTCATTCAACTTAGTGTGAGTTTTTCAACGTCTTTCAACTTTTCAACATTTTTCAACCTCTTTCAATTTTTCTCAACATTTTCCATATTTTTTGAATTTTTCAACATTATTCAACTTTTTTCGAGTAATTCAACCTCATTCAACTGTTTCAACATTTTTCAACCTCTTTCAACTTTTCTCAACATTTTTCAAATTTTTTCGACTTTTTCAACCTCATTCAACTTTTTTCGAGTTTTTCAACCTCTTTCAACTTTTTTAACACTTTAGTGCACTGTCGAGTTTATCACACTTTTTCACCTGCTTCAACCTCTCTCAACGTTTTTCAACATTTTTCATATATGGGGTAAAACACGCGAAAACGCCAGCGAAAAAATTTTTTGGCTCCGATTTGGCTCAAATTTGGCATTATTGTAATATCGATGTCCAGCAATAGAACTGCGTTCAGGAATTTGCCCTAGTATTATTTGTTGTTGAGATACGCGGGTATGAAATTCACGATTTTTGTACTTTTTCAGAATAAGTGTTTTTTTCGAAAATTCATAGCTTACAGCAAACTCTATCAATTAATAATTGGTATACCTACGATTTCAGGTTTTTACTTGTACTTTTTGAAAAAAAATACTGTTTCTGAAAAAAAAAATTTTTTTTGCAAAAATTTTGCGAATTTAAAATTATTTTTGAATTTTTTTGAAAAAAACATTTTTTAAAATTTTTTTTTTATTTTAAAAAAAAACTTTGATTTATTCTGCGCTGAATGCCGTAAAATTTTTTATGGGGAAAAAATTATTTATATTTTTTTTTTAATTAAAAAAAAAAATTAAAATGCCAAAATGTTGAAAATTGAAATGAATTTTTGAATTTTTTTTGAAAAATGCATTTCTGAATATTGTTTTGTTTTTATATTTTTAGGTTTTTAGTTGTACTTTTCGAAAAAAATACTGTTATTGAAAAAAAAAATTTTTTCTCAAAAATTTTGCGAATTGAAAAATATTTTTGCATTTTTTTAAAAAACCCATATTTAAAATTTTTTTTTTTTTTATTAAAAAAAACTTTGTATTAATCTGCGTTGAATGACATAAAAATTTTCGCGGGGAAAAATGTATTTATATTTTTTTTTTAATTTTAACAAAAATTAAAGAGCTAAAATTTTGTAAATTGAAATGAATTTTTGAATTTTTTTTTGAAAAATCCATTTCTGAATATTTTTTCGGT
Source organism: Tricholauxania praeusta (assembly GCA_949775025.1). Taxonomy (NCBI): domain Eukaryota; kingdom Metazoa; phylum Arthropoda; class Insecta; order Diptera; family Lauxaniidae; genus Tricholauxania; species Tricholauxania praeusta. Next base: position 39,062,499 of record OX459030.1, on the reverse strand, counting down.
GAACTTTAGATTACAGCTTGATACGCAAGCTTCAAAATGATATGCCATAACATGAGGGCAAGTAGTTAATTAAAATGTTTGAGCCGTTAAAAGCACGCTGTACTACGCGTTGAAAGGTTACTGCACTGATTTTAAATTTCAGTTTTAGTTTCCAGGTTAACGGATCAAATATTTTAACTAACTACTTGCCCTCATGTTATGGCATATCATTTTGAAGCTTGCGTATCAAGCTGTAATCTGAAGTTCACCGAAAAAATATTCAGAAATGTATTTTTCAAAAAAAATTCAAAAATTCATTTCAATTTACAAGATTTTAGCACTTTAATTTTTGTTAAAATTAAAAAAAAAAATATAAATACTTTTTTCCCCGCGAAAATTTTTACGTCATTCAACGCAGAATAAATCAAAGTTTTTTTTAAAAAAAAAAAAAAATTTAAACATGGGTTTTTTAAAAAAAATGCAAAAATATTTTTCAATTCGCAAAATTTTTGAGAAAAATTTTTTTTTTTCAAAAACAGTATTTTTTTTCGAAAAGTACAACTAAAAACCTAAAAATATAAAAACAAAAAAATATTCAGAAATGCATTTTTCAAAAAAAATTCAAAAATTCATTTCAATTTTCAACATTTTGGCTCTTTAATTTTTTTTTAAATTAAAAAAAAAATATAAATAATTTTTTCCCCATAAAAAATTTTACGGCACTAAGCGCAGAATAAATCAAAGTTTTTTTTAAAAATAAAAAAAAAAATTTAAAAAAATGGTTTTTTTAAAAATAATTTTAGATTCGCAAAATTTTTGCGAAAATTTTTTTTTTTTAGAAACAGTATTTTTTTCGAAAAGTACAAGTAAAAACCTAAAATCGTATGTATACCAATTATTAATTGATAGAGTTTGCTGTAAGCTATGAATTTTCGAAAAAAACACTTATTCTGAAAAAGTACAAAAATCGTGAATTTCATACCCGCGTATCTCAACAACAAATAATATGTACTAGGGCAAATTCCTGAACGCATTTCTATTGCTGGACATCGATATTACAATAATGCCAAATTTCAGCCAAATCGGAGCCAAAAAATTTTTTCGCTGGCGTTTTCGCGTGTTTTACCCCATTCTTGTTTTCGGGTTTTCAATATTTTTTTAAATATTTCCGACTTCTCATTCAATTGCATCACATTTTTTTGACTTTTTCAACCTCAAAACGAAAAACCGAAATATGGTCGGTCTCCTGGTACTAATACTTAAATGAGATTTGAATTCAAAATCTGAGTTTACTTTAGTGACAAGATACAAATCATCTGCGTAAATGCAATGCTTAAAGTGCTTGTTCTCAATGATTATTTAGTTTTTCGGTGGCTATGTGAAACAAAACCACCAACACGGTGAACCCTGAGATATTCCGTTGTGTAGAGGCCTAACTTCAGAATGCCATTCGTTAATTTCGACTCTAATTTTTCTGAAAGAAATGTGCTTATTAGACTCAGTATTTTAGGTCCCACTTTCCATTCCATAAGTTGGGAAAGGATAGAGTGTTTACCTATCCTATCAAATGCTTTTTCGAAGTCATTAGATACAATTGATGCATGACTTCGTTTTGATAGTAAATTCGCTAGTTGGTGATCAAGATAAAGGAGGGCATCAATTGTGTCTTTAGTTTGCTTAAAAGCAACTTGACGGGGGCTGATTAACTTATGTTTTTGTAAAAACCAGTTAAGACGTTTAGCTACAATGTTTTCCAATATTTTGAAATTGCAAGAAAGAAGAGTATAGGCCGGTATCCATCAAATTTGATTTTTGATCAGTTTTGTTTTTTATGTAGGAATGACTGTTGTAGTCTTCCATTCCTATAAGATATTTATCAGTTTTATTGCTTTAATCTTTCCTTGAAGTACATTTACCCTTAGAAAATATATTTGGTGCGTTTGGCATGTGGCACTCGTTTATCTGTTGTCTAATACATTCCGATTTCGTTGCTCACCAAGTATATATTTTTGGAGTGCTGGAGCTTATGCAGAGAAGAGTTCTCAGCTAAACTGTCTGCTTTATTGCACTCAGGGAATGGAGGATAATGGCCCAACTTTCTTTTGAACCAACACTGAACAGTAGTTCTGGGATTGACATTCAAATTTCTTTGGTAAACTTTCTTTTTTCATGCAGTATTTTACTTAAGAGCTACTATAGCTATATGTAGTTTTTCTTCATCAGAATTATTAAATATTATCGTTGAACTGCTAACATCCTGATTGTCACTACAAAGAAGCACAGCTTACGTGGTTTCATGATGATGAAAATTAATCTTGAAAACGTCTGCTTTTACCATTTAAGGTTGACAATTGGCGATGGTAATAAATGCAGAAAAAGATCTAACTGAAAGCATTCTTCGTTAATTTATTAGATAAAACCATAGATGGGCAAAATTTTACAACCAAGAGCTACTTACAGCAAAAGCAACAAAACCAAAAATTATACCAACAGAAAAAAAACCCATCATAAATTCGATCTCAATAGCAAAAAAAAAATTCAGTAAAAAATCAAGAGTTAATCCAAACAAGATCAAACAAGAACAACAAGCAGAAATAAAAGTACACTGATCAAACGAAACGAGAGAACTACACTACAATAAAATTGTGCATAGCAGGATCAGTGAAGGCATTTGAGTTTTGTGCGAATCATACTGAATCGAGACTTGAAATGGTAATTTTTAGAAGTCGAATGTACTTTTTCGTCATGAAAATAAAAAAACTACTTAAGATGCCGAAAAAAGGTCAGCAAACCATTAGGGCAGGTTTGTACGCATATTCACTGCAGATAAGTTTACTAAAAAATGGAAATTTTTAGATATAATCCAAATGTACTTAATGCGCTGAGTGTACTGAAAATGAGCCAAATGTACAGAATGCGCCGAATATACTGAAAATGGACCAAATGTACTGAAATCTTTTCGAATGTAATGACGACGATTTTTCACGACGCAAATATATTGAAAAAAGTACAGATATACCGAATATGCCATTACTGGGATAGGGTGATTGTGTTTGTTGTTTTGGTTATTTATGAAAAATTACGTGTTTGTTGTACAGAGCCATAATTGTCTCATTTTTCGTGTTTTGCCCATCGCTGGACAAAACCATGTCTGAAGATAATAATCTAAATTTGTAGGGTTACAAAAAAAAAAAAATAAAAATTTACCTTAAACTTCAAGAATATCTCAAAGCTTAAAAGTACTTCCCCAACTCACAATCTTCAAAAAAATATGTGCAAAATATCAAGTTCTAGTTATTCTGAGCATCAGTTAGAAATTTTTTGTGCACTTAACCTACAATATTATCGAGAAAGTCATTGAAAGTATGTTTCAGTCGACCAGGCAAGCTTTTGTACAGAATTTAGTTTTATATACTGATCAAGTTTTGATTAAATAAAAACTGCAGTCCGAGGGGAGATTGAATAGTTCTAAGCTTAAAGTACTTTGACCACTAAATAAACACGACATAGTAACTTAATAAGCAAGATGTCATGTCATTAACACATTTATGTCACGATAAACCTTGCCATGTTTGATAGCCCAGGGAATAAAGCATTGAGCTTCGGAAAAATTGTGGAAAACCTGGATTTTCGTATTAATCTTTCTTTTGTGGTTCTTAACAAAATCCCCATCGATACGTATGCCGCTAAAAATGTTACACGAGGTCAAAGGTCGCCAAAAATGATTGTTCATGAAAGTCTCGTTAACGGTCACTTATATCGAAAAATAATGCGAATCAAATTTGTAGCTTATAAAATTGCCTACAAAAACCATTTTGTTCCTTCCTTTTTTCAGACTAAATTCGATTCAAAAAGTTATGACGTGTAATCTCAGTATCAATTGGAAATACGAATTTGATTTTTAAAATAAAGTTAATAAATCACCATCAGAACTTTAAAGCATGCTCCCAACATCCACTGAAGACCATATTTAATCTATCTACATATCTCTCAACCATGACACATTTTTTTATTTCGAGTATTTATACTTTTAACTTGTGGTGCTGTAATTGGTACTCAATTAAAATTTTACAAATAACCAATTGATTTCCAAGTACGATACATGTAGTCATGTCTACATTCAGAGTTGTACTCATGTACAATTTGTATAATGCACATTGATGCAAGGGTATCTTGTATGACTTCTTTGATTTCATTTTATCAATTCAATCTTGTAGGGTGACACCATCTTCTGCTCACATCAGCCAGAGCACCGACAACATCTGTCATTTGTGAGATTCTTTATGCAATTACCTACATAGCGTTTACGAAGAAGTACTTACGTAATTTCAAATTGCTCATACAAATCTGCCATTTGTATCTATTTAGTTGTACATTGTTCGAGTGGATACGTAGATGCAGAAGCATTCTCGTACCAAACAAATAAACAAATTATGGTCAACATTATTTGATCAATTGAGACAAATTATTCAAGATAAGAACTGAATATGTCAAATGTTCATCATTGCATGCAATGATTGAATTCTAGCAGCGATGATGGCAACTCTAGCACTAACCGCAACAAAAATAACAACATTACGTATAGGTAATGATGAAAATATATATCATCAAGTAGCATGAAGTCACAATCAAAAGTAAAGATAGGAAATCATGGCCGTTCGTGTCAGAATAGCAAAAATTCAAAGAGAAAATTAAAATAATACGCTATTGACAAAATAATAAATAAATATTTCGACTTATAGTATAAGATTTGTTCAAAGATGTTACATTTTTATTTAAGTGGGACGTTTATTTTGAAAGTGTTATTGTAATTCCATTTAAGATTGTTTTAAAATATGAAATGTTTTGGGTTTAAGTGAAATTTTGAAATGTTAATTTTTTTAAGAAAGGATATACCGTCAAAATTTTTTAAGACTATACTAAAAAACATTGTAGCCCTTAAAATTTTCCTTATTAGTTCATAAAAATGCCCTCTTAGCAAAGTCAGTGTTGTTTAAAATTTATTTTCGACCTTTCCTCATCTTTACAATTTACAATAAAATACCAATATCTAAACTCACTTAGAAATGTAGTAGGTACTTTTTAATTAAAGTTATTCCTTATCGGGATCAGGGGGCCTTGCCTCAAACCTTATTATTATGCTTTAATATTATTTAGAACTTATAAAGTATCGGATCGGCTTTACTTATAAATCTAAATTAAATAAATTAAAAATACAAATTTAAAAAGAAACTAAGTAGTAAAGGTGTTATACTTGGCAGTGCCAAAACTTTAATACCCTGCACCGCGTTAGCAGTAAAATCGCACGTAAGTCTCACATTTTTTTTGAAAGGTTATTCTGTGCTTTCTGTATAGCGTTTTGAAGCTTATGCTTTTATGGGTGGTGCCACAACCTCTTTTCGAAACTCGACAGTTTTTGGTCGAATGCTTGGTCGTATCAGTTTTTCGTATTTGTGTGAAATTTGGTATCATTACTTTAAAATACTAAAAGACCGACCATTGTTTTGACCTATGATTAAGAAATTATAGCTATTTTTTTTAGGTATCAAAAGTGCTCGAAATTGTTAAATGGAACGAAATAAAGCTATTTATTTATCAAAATTTATTTTGTCGCCTTCAAAGGCAGCGATCGATCCAGTGCTCCATACTTTTCTTGCATTTCCAGTGTTTCATTTCGCATGTCATTGCCAAAGATTTTATGTAGAAATTTGTAAGTTTAGAGAATGGATTAAACAGATTTCGGGGATTTCCAGTGTTACATTTCGTATGTCATCGCCAAAGATTGTATGTAGAAATTGGTAAACTTAGAAAACGGATTAAAAAGTTGTACAACGGTCGACTCTTTAGCTCAGGATCAAATTGAGCGAGAAAGGCAGCGTTGCATGCGATATTTTAGAAAGACTGCTTGCAATTGTAAACTTTCAGAGGTTATAGCGAGAAAATAATATGTGACACATATGCCACACAGATATGACACTATCGGCAACTTTATAGATTTGGTAAAGTTAATAGCCCGATTTGATCCAATGTCAAGACAATTAATCATGCTCATGCAATTATTGGCAAGTCCCGTGAAGACTAAAATTGTTGACAAAATAATAAAGAATACTATTCGATTATTCTTGATTGAACTCGACATGTTTCTTGTGTTGAACAGCTTTCAATATTATTGGCTTTTTAGCCGTTGATAAAACTGCAACTGAGACTTTAAATATATGTATGCAATTCACAGTTCATTGTAAATTGGCTGGTAAAATTAAAAAGTTCTAATTTTACAATATTTTACGAGGTGGTAACTTGTGTTGTTATTGTTTCCCATATAAATGCAAATTACTACTAGTCGATAAGTTTGAACATGTGTTTACGCATGTATTTTGAAAGTTGCATTCGTTTTCAATGTTGGTGAGGGAATCGTATAGGAAGAAGAGAGTGACAAAAACCAAAATTTGCAAGCAATAAACTTTTGCTATTTTGGTGAGAGAATCGTATGGGAAAAGAGAGTGACAAGAACATAATTTGCAAACAATAAACTTTTGAGCTTACAATTGTATGATTTGACAAATGGTAATCTTGTCACGTTACAATTTCACTATGTACTGTGAATTGCATAGTAGTTACATTCTCACACTATAACTGCTGGGTATACCATTGCAAAAGTGCAGAGGACAAGGTTACGACAATGGAGCCAATATACGTGGAACAAGCACTGGTGTCCAGAAAAGTATACTTGAAATTAATCTACTTTATTATTTTTTTGACTTGTGGAAGTCACTGCTAGAATCTGATCTTAGAAGACGCAGCAACGTCTTGTGTTCAAGCAAAATCTTTATTTGGTTTGTTACAAAGTTTGTACACTCTGTTTGCCGGTTCGAATCAGAGGTGTTCTATTTTAATATCAACTGTAAAATCCGCTAAAACCACTTTCCGAAACTACTTAGATGCGAATGCATGGATTTATTAATAGCTTCGCATTTTTAGTCAAGTATCAGAATTAAAACTAATTCCACAAAGGCAAGGGCCTCGCAAAGATTTACCAGCCCGGAGACTAGTAATGGCTAAGGCCGCCTCTGACCTTAGCTTAAGAAAGAAGAAAAATTTAGAAGTGATCATATTAGCTGAATTAGGTATTTGGTCGATGATATTCGTTAAGGTTTTGATTAGAAATTCTTGCACAATGTTGGTCTTATGCTACGGTACATTATCGTGGCGTAAAATCCATGAGCTGTCCCGCAAGTACCAAAAAGACCGATTCTGTTGCACCTAAGTATATCAAAACTAAGTAGTAGCCCGAATGGGTGTCTATCTTAATTACAAAAACTTTATGTTGGTACTTTGTTTTTTTTTTTGTACTCAAAGCATCTTTGGCAGATCCCATTGACTTCGGGAAAAAATCAAAAATTTTAAAAAAATGTATTTGTTTTCAAAAGCAGTATATTTGTCTGTAATGTGTAGTAGAGGAATGAAAGTTTTTCCTTATTCTTAAAAGCAAGGCCCACAAATAATCACTACATCGATGTGAAATAATGATCAGCTATCAACAATTTCAGAGCGTTCATATTTCTCCATTTTCATTCTGAAGCGTCAAAGTCAGTTGTGCATGGCCCCCTTAAGATACCGAACCTATCGCAATGCTGGACGTTATGGTTGGTCATCGTTATATTTCGTAATAACCAACAAATTTGAGTTGTGCTGGTGATTTGTGTTGCTGATTCTATTCGTTGCCCTGTTCTGTTTTGTTCTGTTCTCTAGACATCCGTCGCCAACGAATTTTGCTGTGCGATCTGCTGCTGTCGCTTAGTTCCACTGCTGTTGCTGCTGGTACAGCTGTTGTTGTTATTGTTAATTGTTGTTGTTGTTGTTGCTGTTGCTATTTATGTTCTTTTTCATGTAGTAAAACTAAAACTGGGTTACTAGACTTCTTAACTTTTTACTTTTATTTTTCTTTTGTTGCTCATTATTACACCACAGAATTCGTTGCGGTTTCTCGTATGTGTGTGTACGTTTTTCCATCGTCACGCATTAGTGTGCGTATGTGTGTGTGGATGTGTGCTTTATGGCGCGCCATTCGGTTGTGGCCTTTTTCATTTGCAAATAGCGTAACGTTTTCTAATTAACACAAGTTTTTTTTTCTCACTTCTAGATTATGGTTTTTATTTTAATTTATTTTTTAAGTTTAACGTCGTTTTCTCGTGCCATTTGGAAAAATTGAATTGTTCTTGGAAATACGTGCTACATACAGAGAGCATTGAAAATGAAAACCAATGGACATAAATTTGCAGGTTTTGTTTTCACCCAAGCTGCCAATATGTACCTTCATATATTTCCTATGAAAAAATTCTCAATTATTGAATTCCATCATCAACTGAATCGATATTTGGAGATTCTTAGCGATTTTTTTTCTTGCGTTTCTAATCGTAAGTATATGTATGTATATGAGAAAATGATTTTAACTATGAACACATGTTAATTGATCTAAAATAGATCCAATTTATATAATGTATTAATCAAAAACTTACGTTTTAAAATAATCGATTTCATGACTCAGGACCAGTGTTGGCATGTTACAAATGTCGCGCGACATTATTATATATTTCAAATTATATTATTCAAAATTGGGATCTGACGGCTTATTGACACTTAAGTAAGCTATAAGTTAAATATGGAAATTGTTCATTTCCGACAAAATTTCCGGTCTCTAGCAATTTTTGAAACAAGAAATATTTAAGAAAAAAAATTGTTTTTTGGCTTTTTCCAAAAAGAATATTTTTATATCAAAATTCGGTTTTAGAGGATTTGCTGGAATTTCGGTAAGGGGCCGTTCATAAATTACGTAAGACGTTTAGGGGGGAGGGTTGGCGGATTCTTACTACATCTTACGAACGGGGGGGGGGGGGGGGTTAATGATCATCATACGTAAGATTTAAAATGCGTATTCATACATTAAAGTTGTATTAACGCATCGTCATTTGTGGCAGTAATGAAATATATTTGAATTTTCGACAGTCACGAAAGATTCAGAAATATCGATTACAATCGATTTAAGTAATCGACTCTGAACGTGAAAACTTCTCTTCTGTTTCTGTTTATGTAATGAAATATATGTATGTTGTTTACACGCAGGGTCGACTTGTAACACCGTCTCACAAGTTTGCTATTATTTAGGCAATTACACGCAGATATGTTGACGTTGAAATGTTGTTGTTGTTGTCCCGGTTCTTTACCACCCCCACCTTACGATTTTTTTTGTCCTTCGCTTGCAAACGTCTTAGCTGATCGAGTTTGTAATATTTGTGACCAGTACTTTGCCTCGAAAAAAGCTACTGTAATGCACATAGTGAGAATCTTACTAAATCTTACTCGGGGGAGGGGGGGGGGGGGGGAGGGGTCAAAAAGTTATGAAATTGTCTTACGTAATTTATGAACGGCCCCTAAGCTTTCTGACAAGTTCTGACGATTTATTGGCATTTCGGTTAGCTTTAATTTAAAAAAAAAATTGTTATTAGAATTTTCGGCAAAACTTGTTTTTAAACCATAACTCAGTACGAATACTTTCTGAGGTGCGCGAAAGAATTAATTTATATGGGATAGTAACTATTTTGTAACCATTTGGAAAAATAAGTTTTTTAAAGAAAATTTGACGAGAAATTCAATGGTATTTTTTTTTAAATTTTGTATCGAATGGCATTCGCTCTGTAAACTAACTTTAAACAATTGATTTTTTTATATAAAATATTAATTTTTGATTTAATGTCATAGACAAGAACTAAACAAAAAGGCTGATTTCTTAGCTTTAAAACGATATAAAAAATTTTTTCGTTCACATTTACCGGAGATATTACAATTTGAATAAGGCCATAAATCGTAAAATGTTCGAAGCTCAAAACTCTATATCTCTCGATAATGCACGATAGGTCAAATAGCACACTTTTCTGGCCAAAACTCAATTGATATACATAAGTGTTGCGATTTAATTTTTGTTATTATAGTATAACGGAAAATACTTCAAAATAAACAAAAATCCATTTTGTTTTTGGAAAAAATAATTTTCTGCTTTTCAGCAATGTGTCAAAGTTGATGCATTTGCATTCTACTGAGATAACGCAAACAAGTGGTGATTTTAACTCTTTTTTTTAACTATTGAGAGTAATTTAAATAATCCGTTTTTTGTTTTTTCAAAAAAAAAAAAAAAAAAAAAAAATGGATAAAATAGATGATGGCATGGATTTGTTTTTTTGAATTTGTATTCAATGCAGGTTACAAATGCGGCGCCCAAAAGGGGCAAATCAGAAATGAATATAATAAAAATGTAGTATCAGAAAAAAGACAATAAAACAATATTTTTTTTTCAAAAAGTTTGTCCTCATAGTGGTTAAGCCGAATGTAGGTGGTATCAGGAGTACCATGCAACATGGACATTTTTCACATATTACCAGCATTGACAAGGGCTTGAATTTTCACTTAAAAATAATTTTAATAAGCATGTCATGTCGATTTCCTTTGAATGTAGACAAATTTCAAGTTAAATGCCGCAAAAATTATTCAAAACATATATCTCTGGCTCCCAATAACAGAAGCTTAACACAAAATTCTCATTCATTCCAAGGAAATTATAGGAGGTTTACTTTTTCCTGTTGGTTGTTTTGGAGAAGAATCAGCAGAATCTCGATACAGATTGTACTAATCTGATAAATTACATCATGCACGCAAAAGGAGCTACGTAAATACACTTGTAGACATGTCTTATAGAGCAATGGACACATAAGATCCAATTATTTCTTCGCTGTCTTTATATGGACAAAACTAAAAGCGTCTCAAACTTCCGATAAATGATCCAATTATTAAGGTGTGAAGTCCCAGACGAAGAACTCAACTTAGCTAGCTATGTTAAAGCACGCGAGAATGAAGAAGATGACGATAAAATTGGGGAAACCGAAATTTTCAATTCAATGCATTTCAACATTTTAACTAATTTATCGTCAGAAAGTGATGTTTAAGTAAACGTTATGTATTTCTTAACCTAATATTAGAATTTAAAAACAAAGCACATCTTTTATTTCATTAATTATGGAATTTTAAGAAAATGTGGTAAGTACCATTTTTGACCCGGTAGCATCAGGGTTAAGATTTTTGTCAGAGTTCTTCTTTTAGTCTAGAGTTAACATAAAAAATATACATATTTCTAGTTAATCACCATGATAATATAGCCCTTAATAGTTTTGGCCAGAAACATGTGCTATTTGACCTATAGTGTAATGCCTAGAACATGTGAAAAAAAACTTAGAGCGATCTAAATAAAATAGGTCGGTCAGAAAATGTTCGGTTTGTAAAAGAACGTCTCATATTAAAAAAAAAAAAAATAATTCATAAAAATAAGTATTAAAAATTGGGACCGGTGGACGCTTTTTTTATGGCTATACTTTTTGAGTAGTAAGGAGAAGTACAAAGCATATGAGGTACATTGGCTGTACCTCAAACTATGCAGAACAATGAGCCAAAAAGAAGCACAGTAGCTCACTTTAGTCAGAAAGTAGTGCAACATCTTGATTGTGTCGGTGGTAAAATTCTATGATGCTGGATGATGCCTAGACAATAATCTGAAAAAAAGAGCGCCTTAACTTGGAAAACGACACAGTATAACACGAGGAAATGTGATAAAGATTAGTAACCGACTTAGTATCGAAAAATATTGAAAAAGTCTGAAAGTGTCGAAAAAACTGAAGTGAGGATAAATAATGAAAAATCTTTTAAGAACTTTAAGTGCCAAATAGTTTAAAAAAGTCGACCTAAGTCTTAAAGCATCGATTGGTATCGATAAAGTTGATAAAATTTGAAAGCATCAATAAAATGAACTTCGAAAATTATCAAATAAGTCCGAAAGTCGAATACATGTAAAAAGAGAATTATCTAAAAGAAGAAATCAATAAAGCTATACAAGTTGGTATCGATTAAGTTATGGTCGCTTTTATTTCTGTTGTTGTAATTGTAGCTTTTGTTGTAAGTGGCACCTGGTTCCAAAATTTTGACCATCTAGTGACTAGATCCTCATCACAACAACACTATGCATAGTCTCCCTGGATAAAGTGAAACAATATTTAAATCTCCTGTCAATTGTTGGTGTTACAGTTAAGTTTACTTTTGTCACGTCAATGGAAAAAAATAAACCAAGAGTGAATTTTATTATTTGATTTTCTCAACCGATTAGAAGTGTGTGTTTCGCAATAGCCTTGAACTAAGTGACGACCCAGTAAAATCTTTTAAAATAAAGTTATTTACGAGTACAATTCAACTGAGTTTTTTCTTTTTATGTCCGAGCCCGCAAAATTCTCGCAACCAGATGCTGCTTAAAAGACAAGCAATGATTGTTTGTCAAATAAATTCAAAAACTTTACCGCAAAGTGGCAGTACGGGAAAAAATAAACCCTCAATTTTAATTAGCACCATACAAAGTGGCCGCAGAAGGTAGAATAATACAAAAAAAAAAAAAGAAACAGCAAAATGCGCATAACTCAAAGCGAAACATTTTTAAATTTGAACAAAATTTTAACCGAAACCAAACAAGAACTACAACAACAACAACAGTAATAACAACAGCAGCAGCGACAATAACAACAACAACAATAAGTGCAATGACAATAACAAAGGTATGCTTTATATTAAGAGCCATCAAATAAAAAACAACAATTTTAAATAAATTACCATGCTCACAAGATATCGCATTTGCGCATGCGCAGCATCCATTAACAAAAAAAGTCTAAAGCAAAAACTTTTTGCACAAATGGAAAAGAAATTCGTGTGTGTCTCTTGGTAATAAATAATGTGAATTTACTTTATTCACCACAAAATCGTAAAAAAGAATTAACAATCTTTTTTTAAGGCATTTAAGCTTTTTTCGCATTTGCCGCCCGTTGTTGTTGTTTATTATTCATTTCAATGTTCTAACTAATCAGTGAGCCAGACTGGCGTTGACCTCCTCCATGAGCGTCTGTGCAGATGCCTAAATCTGGTATCTTTAGTCACTCGGTCCACGATGAGTGCGCGTCATTCAAATTGTCATTTATGAGAGCTTACTTCTCTCGCATATGTCCCACCCACTAAAATGATACAGTGGATGGTGCTGCCATATTATTATAATTCGGAGCAAACGTTGTGGAAGTTCATTCGTCAGATTTGAATTTTAGTTGAAACGTCCATTTGAGCTTACAGCAGTACTTAAGAGGGAGGAGTGGCTGTCGCCCCTGGTGCAAAATCTTGGGTGGGTGGAAAAATGGTACTCGTAATAGCTTACTTTTATTTTTTTTTTTGTAAATGGAAATAATTCGAGAGATATTGAGTACGTGATTTTGTAATTCAATGTCAATTATACCTCATTTCGCTAGGGGTTTCAAGGACCAAAATTTTTAAAATTAGCAAAAACAGACAGTATGTTCTGTTGGTAGGGGTGGCAAATTACCTCTTTGTCCCGGGCGCTGAATACGTAGGTTGCTATTTATATTTCGGGATCGGGCAATACTAATGTCAAATTCAGCAATCTGACACTTCCATTGGAAAGTTTGACATTTTATAGCCTAAACGTACTCAGAACGTTTTGACGTATCTATGGTGACGAAGCACCATCGAGGACTACTGTGTTTCGGTGGTACTCAGAATTTAATCGTGGCCGTAGTTCGCTCAGTGATGAATATCGTGAAGGTCGCCCAAAATCAGTGGTTGTGGCAGAAAACATCGATGCTGTGAAAAATCTAATAATGCTAGACCGTCATGTGACATACCGTGAGACAGAGTCAACATTGGGCATTAGTATGACTAGCATCAACAAGATTTTGCATGAGCAAATGTCGTAATGCCGTAAAAAAAATCTGTTCACGTTGGATTCCACATAATTTAACAATTACTCAAAAAAAGGCTCGCATCGATTCTTGCAAAGAAATGTTAAAAAAATACAATCGTGGTACATCAAAAGCTGTGTATAACATCTACACAGGTGACGAATTGGATATATGCATATGAGCTCGAAACAAAGAAGCAATCGACTGTTTGGGTGTTTCAAGATGAGCAAAACCCTGCAAAGTTGTTCGCGCTCGCAGCACTTCGAAGCATATGATTGCCTGTTTCTTCGGATTGAATGGACATATCGCCACCATTCCTTTGGCGGAACAAAGGACGGTCAATTCTGAGTGGTATACCACCATTTGTTTGCCACAAGTTTTCGATGAAATACGAAAAACAAACGGAAGAAAACGAATCATACTTCATCATGATAATGCGAGTTCACACACATCGGCTCAAACAAATGCATATCTGAGCACTCAAAACGTTGAATTGATGGGCCATCCGCCGTACAGTCCTGACTTAGCCCCCAACGACTTCTTTTTGTTCCAGTATGTCAAGAATAAACTGCGCGGCGAGCGGCTTACAACACCAGAAGATGCTGTTGAAGCCTTCAAAACACACGATTCTGAGATACCAACTTCAAAGTGCATGAATGCTTTTCAAATTGGTTTAAACGGATGCAAAAGTGTATCAATCTTAATGGAGAGTATTTTGAAAAACAATAAAGCCAATATCAACTGAATTTTTTGTCTTTTTCTTGCTTATCCCGAAATATAAATAGCGCCCCTCGTATGCACGGTACAGTGGCGTACCAGGATCCTTATCCTTGGCTTTTTATAGTTAATCTTAAGACCTTTTGACATTGTTAAAAGTAAGAATCATTGCCCATTTTTGGAAATGTACGATGTCGGACAAGCACGATGGAAGCGTGGATTCCAGATATCACGATCTCCTCTGAGAACGCAGGATTTCTATTAAAAATTAATTTAATGTATGAAGAAGAAGAAGAAAAATAAAGACATGACGATCCCCGAGATGAAGTGAAAATATATTTATGTATATGATCGTCTATTTGGTATCATTGTCGGGGAATAGCTGTAGTACTTAAATAAGATCTTGCCCAGTAACTAACACAAAGATACCAGAAACAGAATCCTATTCGGCGGTATCTGGTAATTTATTCACAGGGGATACAAGTGCTGAAGAAAAATTGTCATAGCTGTAGCTAAAACTCAAATGGAATGATGGAACAATTTATAATTCAATTTTTTTGAGATATACAAAATACATTCTGTATTTTCGTTTTACTGCCATCTGGCAACAATTGCAGAATTAAAAAATCGTTATTGTCACCGGCATCATCGTTAGCAGCAGCATCAGCATCTTTTGGCCAGTAAAAATTTCTGGCTGCTGCTGCGCATCGCGCATCAAAATTCTTCTGCGACCTTGAAATGAAATTTTAGCATTTTGGTAACAAAAAAAAAAAAAAGAAAAAAAAGAAGAGGAATAACAATGCGCTGTTTCCATTCGCTTGTGTTTATTTCTTAATTTTTTTTCTTGAATTTTGTGTTGATTATTTGTGTAAATAATGACAACACAGGTACAACAATACATTGAAATAAAATGTGTAATCACAGACTCAATTTCATATATAGCGATGTTTTCGTAGCTGCTCTTAAGAAGCTGCTACTGTGTACAGGTGTGAATGCGTGAAGTTCTTTGGAAAATATTAATTTTTTTACAAAACTTTTGCACTAGTAACGAACTGAAATTAAATGGATGAATAATTTAATTTAAGATACTGTTGGATACTTTATATTCGAGGAAAATTAACAAAAGTTTTTACTTGTTTTTTTGGAAAAAAGTTTATTTGAGACGATGTCGAAAAATGCATTAAAATCGCATAAAAGTAGTAAACAAATTTACAGATAGACAGATGGACGGAGATAGTCAAATCAAATCAGGTGATGACGCCGATCAAGACTATATACACTTTTGTATACCTGCCACAGCCCCTTATATGGGTTACAAACGGAATGACAAAGTGAATATACCATGAGTGTAGTCTATGAAAAATATGCTTCTTATGTCGAAGATATGTATTTTGAGAAACATTTTTTAGAAATTAATAAATTAATGTTAAACAAATTTATTTAAAGTAGTTTTTTTTTATTTTATGAAATTAAAGCGTTTTGAAACATAAAGGATTGGACGTCTTTTTATTCTATTTCCTGTAGTTTTTGAGATATTTCGTTTTGATTCAATTACATTAATTTAAAAAAAAACATAGTGCGCAGATATTTAAAGAATAACAAACATTACATTTCCACAAAAATTGTTATTTTAGCAGTCCTTTGCTTAGATTTTTTTTAAGCACACCCTTCAACTTTTTCTTGAAGTTAAGACTATCTTGAATTAATATTCAAGGTGGAACAATAAAAATTCAAATACCTATATTTTTAATGTAACCTTTATATGTAACTTTTCATGTTTTTTTTTTACTTTAAATGCAATTATAACTATATAGTCTTAACTTCAAAAAAAAAAAAAAAAAAAAAGCCATGGTTGAAGGGTGTGCGTTCAAAAAAAAAAAAAAAAACAAAATCGAAATCATGACTGGCTAAAATGACAATTTCTGTGGAAATGCACTTATAAGAAATCGACAAGTATTTATTAAGTTTTCATGAATAAACTTTAATCAATACAGGAAAATATTAAGCAATCATAAACAATAAGTTCAAGTCATAAATAATAATTACATCCATACATTTTCATCAATGTTAGAAGTTTTACGAATTTATTTATATATTTTGCCTAAACTTCTCAATAAAATAGATATTTCTAGAATTTTTATTGTTCTTAGCATGTGAACTAGTGATGGCATTTCCAGTACTTTTGTACTTTTTTCAATACACTTGCATTGTCAAAAATATGTGTCAGTATTTTTCAGTATATTTTCGATACATTTCGACTATTTCTAATGTCTATGTACTTTTTTTTTTGAGTAAATTTTAGAAAATTATTTTTAATTTTAGTAAAATTTTATGAAATATGCGTAAAAAATGGAAGGAATATTATGTAGATTTTGGTGATGAAAAAAAAAAAATTCATTCGCTCTTTAAAAAGTACGTTTCAAGCCACGATTTAGTTCATTTCCATAAAAAATCTTTATTTGTTTGTATGTATGTATATTTTGCGGATGTAAAAGACAGTTACATAATGTGAATTGGATGAATACATAACGCCCCACGCTGGCGTTACATTTTGGACTTTATTTATCGAACTTTTTTTATCTAATAACACATTCACCATGCTATGAAATCTTCAAAATTATTCGAGTTCTTAAACCGAATTTTTAACAATTCTAATCTTGCCAAAATATTTCGGTCCTTCTCAACATTATCGAAACTTATGTTCTATACTAATTTTTTTTTTGGGTTTTTTTTTTGCTTTTTCAACATTTTTTTACTTTCGGCTTAGTAAGAACAACATAATGTTCCACGGCATTATATTTATCTATACTATTGTATTATATAAAGATACAAAGTTTGTTTGCTTGTATGTACATTAGAACGGTTCAAAATAAAAACTTTTTGATTTTTTCACGATGTGTAAGCGGATTACAGTAGTCTTATATGTCTGGACAAGGACCATTACTAGGATTAAAAGAATGCCGTAAGCCACATATCTTTTTCTTATTTCGAACCCGAGATATCTGCATTTTTCTAAATTAACAGAACTGACATAATTTGAATTTTTGAAAATGATACAAATATCTATAGAATAGTTCAAATTATGTCAGTTCTGTTAATGTAGAAAAATGCAGACATCTCGGGCTTGAAATAAGAAAATGATATGCGACTTACGGCATTCTTTTAAGCAAATAACAGTACATTAGAAATGATCGGCGACAAAAAAATATTGGGTGATTTTGCAACTTTAAAGTACAGTATCGGAATTTTTTCATTTTTTTCCAGTCAATTTTGAATTTTTTTGTAAGAAAAAAAGAAGAAGAAGAAAAACTCATCACGGATTCGAATTCCCTGATCAATAGTTTCCCGAAAACCATACCCACTTTGTTGGAAAATTTCATAGCGTCTGTCACTTGCACCATTTTTTAAATCAATATTTTGAAAAATGGGTTGTTTACTTACAACAGAGGGTGGGCACAGTAAAAACCGACTTATTAAACTTAAACTTTTTATTGCATAACTTTGAAGACTTATTGATCAACTAGCATTACCCTGTGCGCATCGATTCACCTCGACCGTGGTGTAGATTCGATTTGCGGTCCGCGTGAAAATTCTATTTAAAAAATACTTTTGTATGAGGACCACCCTTAGTATGCACCCAAAATAAAATTTTTACAACCTAAGCAGTGCCTCTTACTATAAAAACAACGTGGTGTAAATTCCATGAGAATCAATTAAGCGGTCTTCGAGAAAATGACATTTAAAAATATTTTTGTGTGAGGGCCACCTTAAATAAAAGTTTTGTATCCTTAACTATGCCTATTAACATAAGAGCTACGTGGTGTTAATTCGGTGTGAATCGACTAACTTGTCTTCGTGAAAATGATATTTAAAAATATTTTTGTATGAGGGTCACCTTAAATATGCACCCTAAATACATTTTTTACGACCTTATCTCTGCCCCTTGATATAAAAGCCATGTTGCGTAAATTGCATGAGAATCGATAAAGCGGTTTTCGAGAAAATGATATTTAAAAATATTTTTGTTTGAGGGTCACCCTAAGTATGCACCCTAAATAAAATTTTTTAAGCTTATCTGTGCCTCTTAATATAAAATCCATGTGGTGTAAGTTCCAGGAGAATCAATTAAGCGGTCTTCGAGAAAATGACATTTAAAAAATATTTTTGTGTGAGGGCCACCCTAAATAGAAGTTTTTTGGCCTAAGTTATGCTTCTTAACATTAGAGATATGTAGTGTAAATTCCGTGTGAATGGATTTATTTGTCTTCGTGAACTGATATGTAAAAATATGTTTGTATGATGGCCACCCTAATTATACACCCTAAATACAATTTTTACCTTCCAATCTATGCCCCTTAACATAAAAGCCACACTGTGTAAATTTCATGAGAATCGATTTGCCAGTCTTTGAGAAATCGCTATTTTTAAAATATTTGTGTATGAGGGCCACCCTAAATATGCAGCCTAAATAAAAGTGATATAGCCTATGACACCCGCCTGATTGATACTAACATACTGAAAAAATTTCATCGAAATCGGCTGGATAGTTTCCGCGTGCTTAAGAGACAGACAGACAGATAGACAAAAAATGAATTTTATATAATAGATATGTACTTGAGAAAAGTTTACTCCTAATAGAAAGCTACACTATTCCTGAGTAACATAGGCTATATTTTATTTTGATAAAAGCTAGGGGCGTGGCACTTTCAATGCGATAAGAACACTTAAAACATCATATATTGGTTCCTATAATAACAAGAGTTTTGAAATTTGGTGCTCAGATGTATATTGTCTATATTAAGGATCAAACAAAATATGGACGGGATTTGTCAATGAGGCGTGGCACCTTTCATGCAACAAAAATTAAAACGCTATAGCTGGTAACTTATGGTAGCTAGAGTTTTAAAATTTGGAACTAGGCTGTATATTGCCTATAAAAACCTAATGAGATGTAGACGCGATTAGACAACGGGGCTTCAATGATAGCTACAGTTGTGAAACTTGATACATGGATCTACAATATTTGTGCTAAGCTACTCGCAAATTTGAACGGGATTGAACATTGGGACGTAGCACCTCCCACACAACAAAAACACTTTCAATTGCTATTTTTGGTACTTATACCAACTTGTGAAATTTGGTGCTTAGACCCAATCCTTTTTAGTAAGGACTGCGTAAAATGTAAGTAAGGTTGTACACAAGTGAGGGCGCCGATCAAGCCTCGGGAACAGCTAGTTTGTCTAATACCACTCAATGGAATTGTTTAAATTTCTTAATATACTTCCTCTGAGGCACCCGTCTTATTTTGAGGTATTAAAAATCTTAAACAGCAGTAGTTCCGAAAACTATAACCTGAGAGTTGATCGTAGCTTAGCCGTTTGTGTACCATCATTTCGTACAGCAAATTATCGCAATGGTTAGTCCGTATTATCCTGCAGATTGTTTAATAAACTTCCAGACTCCATAAAACAGTTGAGATCGCTTCAGATTTCCTTAAGGAGTGTAAAGTTTTGGTTTTTGAAGCAAAATCTTAATGAAATTGAGTCACTGTTGCATACCATGCTTTAGGTTCAATACTGAAACTGATTTTTTACGTTTCTAGAATACTTCGTAATCCTTTTTTTATAAATAAGCATAAAATGAAGTATTTTATTCCTTTTCCTCTTGTCATGTTTAGCTTGCCTTCAATGATAATTTTAACTTTTATATTTTCTCTTTTAAATATAAAAAAAATTAATGTAATTAAGATCCACTCACACATAATACTAAATAATACAATTAATAAATACTGAAGTACTATCTAACACTACATAGCTCTTGTTTAAGTAAAAATGTCTTAACTATTCACTCAAAATTGTAAATTTTTTAATGGAATTCGTTGTAATAATTTGAAAAAATTGTAATCAAATATGTGAATATGAAAATAAATAAATAATAATAATAATAAAAAAAAAAAAAAATAATAAACTTATAGACTATTTCAATATATGTTTATTACTCTTAATTTTAGCTTAGCAATTTGTCGTTTAAAAAAAGGTTGGAAGTTTCATACTGAAGCAGCAAGCATTAGAACAGAAGTAATGATTTCGAATTTTAACCTCTCATGAAAATTAGTCCAGGAGACTTTCTCTATTTCAAAAAAGGCCATACTGAAGAGATATTAAATCTAATTTTGATACACATTTTTGAGAAACAAATTGGTTCTTGCATACAAATGGTAGAAATCTATAATATGGAATAGCACTGGCGTGACTTCACTTACTTAAAAAATAAATGATTAATTTCCGTAAGAAAATAAAAAGAATAAAAAAAATAAACAAAATAATGCCAGTAAATCGTGCTGCCATTAAAGTTATAACAAATTAGATTTATGTCTTAAAATAAATACTCGCAAAGTGCATTTCAAATCACATAAGAATTTAAAAAAAAAAATTTCATTTGATAGACTACTTAACGATCTGTTCAAAATGATCATTGCTGGAAACAGTCGATACAACAGCGACAAAAAAATCACAGCAAATCCATCAAAGACCACGACTTAATAATAAAATACATTGTCATTTATCTTAGTAAAAAAAGAGATCGTTAAATATTGGTAGGGGGAAAAAGACAATTTAATAATGAAGTGCGAAATTGAGATGAAAAAAAATTTATTTGGAAAGAGAATACAATTTTTAATAAGTACAATACAAACAGTCTGTGTTGAGGATAAGGCAAATAAATGCCAAAATCTGAAGACAATCAACAAATCAGAAGAGCTTTTGAAGGAATGAAACCAGCCATATTTTGAGTGATTTTAACTACCTGCTTGCAGTTCTCTATTGCGTCAACATTAGACATGTTCAAAATAACCAAAAGTTAAATTTTGATTTCTCATAAATTAAAATTTCCAAAAATTACAACTTGTTAGCTCTGGTAGCAACTCTAGAAGTATTTTTTTGTGATTGAGGATGTACTCGAAAAGGATTAAGTTTTTCAATCTCAAGCGTTCCCGAAAAAATTTAGAACATGAGATTATTTTGAACATGTCTAACGTCATACATATCAAGAACTATAAATCCGAAACTTTATGTAATATAATGTGAACGCTCCCTTACCTTAACTTTAATGTAGAATTACTGTGGCTAGCGAAGCCGGTGTTGGATGTACTACAGAATGTGATGAGATTTACAAGCTCAAAAATAAAAGAAAGATATACGAAGATTATTCGATATACATATATAGTATATTTCAAAGTCAAGATCAGCGGTGACGTGTACCCTTTTTGGGAATAATTACCGATTATTGCTATTTGTTGCATATAACAAAAATAATAGAGTTTATTGTTCATAGCACCCTTGGGAGTTATGTTCATTGTTATAAGTGGTCATAATTCCCAACATTATTTCGGGGATTATGACCGTTTTTCAGATGGACATAAGGCACACAATTTTTTTGGCATTATATTCATGAGGTTTTTGAAATGGTACAATTTAAGCCATAGGTATTCAAAGAGACTATGCTGAATTTACTGCAAAGTTTTTGGGAAAAATCTTGGTATGTTTTAAAATATGCACTACTACTCACTATTAAAAATTCAGAGAGCAAAATTATAGAAATTTTATTTAGCTTTATCCTGAGTTTCAGTTCAAAAGCATTTTGCTAGAAAATGTTCGCTTTTCACTTTCATGAGTTTCGGGCGAAAAATTCTTCTTGTTCGAAAAAAATCAGTTATTGGCAACATTTATTTTGGGTGACACGTGATGCCATTATTCGTGAAAACTTTCACTTATTTTTTTTAGGTGAATATGGACCAAAACGCAGACTGTTACGTTACATTCGTATGCATATTTTGACATAAATTGTTCCTAAAATACATGAAATGGATTAATTTAAATATTTTTTATGGATGCATCTAAGAGTATGCTTCTGTAACACCATTTATTATTAATATAAAAATGTTTGTATGCCTTGTCATTTAGGAGTTATGAACGTGTCAGCATGGACTGTTACGTTACATAATTTTGGAAGAAGATTTTAAAGTTGCCTTACATTATTGGAAAAGTCTGCTCTTTTGGTGGACTGTTTTCAACGTGAAGCTTATAATTTCTAAGCTTTAGAATGATAGTAATTAATTAAATTTTAATTACATAAAAACGTTTATTTTGAGTTCTACATAAGCAAATATGTTCGGACTGTTACGTTACATGAAAAGACTGTTACGTTACCTTTGCGATCTATGCAAAAGCATTAAAATTAAGCATTAAAATGGCTTAAATTGTTTAATTTCACAATATATCATTAATTCAGAGGTCTTACGATTAGACATCCAGGTAATTGACATGGAGTCCAAAAGAACCAACAAAGCTCTAATTATTCACTGAACTCATTAAATTTTATTAAAAATAATTTACAAAGTGGAGATTAGTAAAAATTAAAAATCGTACTCTTGTTTCGAAGTGGTAAAAGTGATGATTGTTCCACCAATCACTTGAATTTGGTGATCCGATATATATCGCGGATGCTTTTTGCACTAGCGAAAATCGCAGGCGCGTTCAAAATGTAATTTATATTGGAGAAATCGCGTTCATTACCTTCCTCGATTGCGATTCTCGATTCTGTACGATGAAATGCAGCAACAGAGTCTGAAGCACAGTTCACGATACATTTACGGGACAAAACATGCTTCATCACAATCATTTTGGTAGTTGCGCCTATACCATCGATACTACCTTTCCCATGAGAAGCAGTAAAATAGTCTTGACAACAAAATTTACATGTAGGGAATGAGAGTAAAAGATAAATTTTGTGTGCATTAAGTTGTCAGATACGAAAATCTTTGAAGGCAGTAGTAAGAAAAGTTAGCTGTTTTTGATACCAATGTGCACTTTACACTTCGTCTTGTCTCTCGCAGGCAAAATTTTCAGCAAACTCAATTTGCAGCGTTACCTCCTTGTTTATCTTATCATTTGATGCTCTAGGGCGATCTAAAGATTCTCAGTTCGTTCTTCTAAATATTATCGATGAAAAGAGACTGTTACGTTACAAATTGTTTTTGGCTCAGGACACACACATAAGTAAATGACCTCTAATTTGACGTGCTAGATTTTGCACCAAAAGACTTTCTGGGATTTTTGATTGTTACGTTACATCAAAAAATGCGGTCGAATTCTTTTTCATACAAAACGCTGATAACCTATTTTTTCCTTCAAAAAATTTATTTAGTTAAAGCGGATAGTACCTATAAAATAATATATATTGAATACAACGTATTTTTTTGATTCGTGTTGTATTTTTGTCAATTTTTATTCATAAAGAGGCAACAAGGAAACAAGTCTAAATTCTGGCAGCAAGCAACAGATTTCGGGTTGACGTTTGTGTTTCTCTTTGGGATATGTACAACAGAAAATAATGAAGAACCCTCGAAATTTAAGAAAAAAAATTTTTCTCCGTAGTTTACTCGTTTTTAACTACGAGAACGAGGCGAAACCAAGGCGAGAACGAGGCGAGATGGAAAAATAAATTTTCCTCGCTTGACCGAGGGGAGGCGAGATCACACGGCACCTCGCCTCGTCCTAGCCTCGTTTTCGAAACCAAGAGCGAGGTGCATTTTGACCAAATCTGAACTCGTAAGACCCATATGCAGATTCAAAATATGAATGTAATTTTTATATTAAAATCTATATTTATCTAATATTTTATTATTTTATTTTGAGTAAACTACTTTGTTTTATTTTCAACCCGCATGTGCTTCTTACGAGTTCAGATTTGGTCCAAGCGCTAATGCACAGAAGTGCTTGGATCGCATCAGCTTTTATGCGACTTCGCCTCGATTGATCGATTAGGGAAACATGTAAGGCTATGTAAGGCTATAAGCAAAACTGCATGATTGGCAACACTGCATTGAAATTGATTTATTCTAATAGTCTTTCTAAGAATCGGTAAGGTGAAGCGAAACGCACAGGATAATGCTAGTATATAAATAAAGATCAATATATGTATGGTCGTTGCTAATGGACTCCTAAACCGTTCAACCGACCGACAAAAGATTTGACACACATACTTATATGCATAGCTGGGCATTAACTCGTTAATCGTTAATTAACGAAGTTAACATTTCGACTAACGGATTAACTTTTAAGTTAACTTTAAAAAAATGTTAACGGACTCGTTAGCTTCCGTTAAATTTCCACAAGTCCGTTAATCGTTAATCCAGTACCCACTATTTACCAAAAAGATACCGCACGCACCGTGTGGCGCCGCGCAAAACACGTTCTGACAACGAGTACATTCCAGTTGATATGTCTGGAAGCGTTTGACAGCAGTCAAGTGGATGCAGTAAAAAAATGCAAGAAAAAAGAGGTAGAAGAGGCGTTACGACAAGAAACTGCCGAAAGTTCGGAGAACAGAGATAGTTTAAGTGGCGGAGGCAGCAACGCGAGTTTCAACGACGATGATAAGGAAAACTCTTTCAATTCTTTCACTCAGTCTAAAGGAAAACCTAACACCTACAAATCTTTAAAGAGTAAAGATCAAAATCTCGTCAAAAGTGGCAAGACATGAAATCAAAAGACTGTTCAACGATGCGGCATTCATCAGGGAACTGATATTCATAAGTCTGTTTATTAAATATAATACTGCTATATCCTCAAGCGCTGCAGTTGAAAATCTTTTTTTCACGGGCAAATATATTTTAACGCCGAAACGAGCCTCGCTTTTAGACCAGAACTTAAAAATATTATTGTTCATGAAGAGAAATATCCACATTACACAAGACTAAATTACACACTCCAATTATGTAAATTTATTTTTGTTCCTGACTTTTTAACTTCCAGAACCCAAACCAACAGTTTTTTATAAGAAGATCACTAACGCAACGATATAAAAAATGTAATTTTTATCACGTGTTAACGGATTAACGATTAACGTTAACTTGCGTTAAGTGTTCCGAAATGTAACGCTTTAACGTTTAACGAAGTTAACTTTTTTAGTAACGGATTAGCGATTAACGAAGTTAATTATTTGATTAACGGTGCCCAGCTATGCATATATGTTTCTTATGATTTTGGAAGCTCCGTAACATAGTTAACGATAAAAGGGTGATATATTATCAACTACAATGCAGATTTATAAAACTTGGTATATTTATAAAAGGTAGAGGGCATAACTAAGATTCAATTAATAAAATAGGCGGTACCATACCTTCAATATAAGAAACAAATTAACTTTATCATATCTCAATATCTATTTGACGTAGATAAATAAGATTTGGTACATATCTTTCTTATAGTTTGTAAAAGGTTTATAGCTTAGTTTGGTTTGGAAAAATAGGCAATGCCTCTCCTTCCCATATAAGAAAAGAATTAAATCTATCATATCTCATCCAATTCACCAAAAATAAAAACAGATATTTTATTTTATTTCTTGAGGCTTGATCAGCCTATCAGCCCGGATATATGTATAATTTTTTATTTATTTTAATAAAAACCTCGCTTTTTTACCGAGATGCCTCGGCCGAGAACGAGGCGAGGCATGTGATGGCAAGATCTCGTCCGAAGCCGAAGCGAGGCGAGACTTAAATTTATAAAACGAGGCGAGACCGAGATCAACTGATACCTCGCTTCGCCTCGGCCTCGGTGAAACACTAGTTTTGGTCCATATGAAAAAAGCAATAAGTAAGTTATTTTTTCTTAAAGTTTAGCTTAGGAGTTAAACAACAAATAAAAATCAAAGTAATGTGCTGCTTAAAAGAATGAAGCAAAAGAGTTTGTAAGGGAAAACAGGAATAAATAAGCGGAGAGCCCGCTGCAAAAAAGTCGAGTGTATAAGATTAGAGGATGGGATGTACTGGAAAGATGGTGAGACATTTTTTGAAACTAACGAAAAAGAGTTGCCTTGCCAAAGCGTGTCCCGATGCCCGAGTTTTAACCAATTTTCTTGTTTTAATTGAAACTGTTTAATACTATAACTCAAAATATGTGTTGAATGATAGAACTCGAAGAGGCTTACATATAATATGCAGGATTGCATTGTTAAATCCTGTCCCAAACATGGGTTGCTACCGGTTTTCTGGGTCAATTTTTAATAATTTAATAATATTTTTGAAATCCAAAGAATATGTAAGCATTTCTGAGACTGATCAACTTCGCCGCGGCGCGAAACATGGTAGTTAGTAGCACCAGATTTCAACACCTCGACATCCACAAGGCCACCTGGCTATCCCCGGATCAAAAAACGAAAAACCAAATTGATCATGTTGTAATCGACGGAAGGCACGCTTCAAGCGTTCTAGATGTGCGTACAATTCAGGGGGTCAACACTGACTCCGACCACTATCTTGTTGCAGCTAAGATCCGCATGCGGCTATGCAATGCGAAGAATGTACGCACGGGCATGCAACGAAAGCTGGACGTTACCAAGCTGCAATCACAACGGACTGCCGAGGCGTACTCCGCTCAACTCTCGGTTAAGCTCAACCAACCAACCTCTGGAACCGATGACGCCGGTGGACTTTGGACACACATCTCCCACTCCATGCGCGCTGCTGCCGAGGAAGTCATTGGTTTTCGACGCCCACAACCTCGAAACTAATGGTATAACCAGGAGTGTAGCGATGCGACTGCTGCAAAAAACGCTGCATACAAGAAGACGCTGCAGTCAGCCGCAACGCGAGCAAGAAAAGCGTGAGCGTGAAGAACTTGAGGTGTACCAGGGCAAGAAGGATGCACGAAAATTCTATTAACAGGTCAAGCGTCTAACTAAGGTTTCAAGCCCGAATCATCCACTTGTAGAGACGAAAATGGAAATCTGGTTACAGATACACAGAGTGTACTGAGATTATGGAGGAAGCATTTCTCCAACCTGCTTACGGGCGATGATTCCACCAATTCCGCCCAGAGAGAACGCAGTGCAATACCACCAATCGATGATAACGCAGTGGAAGTACCACCACCTAGCCATGAAGAAGTTCGAGCTGCTATTCAGTGACTCAAAAACAACAAAGCAGCGGGTGCTGACGGCCTGCCAGCTGAGTTGCTTAAAGCTGGTGGCGATGAATTGATAAGGTGCATGCATCAACTCATCAGCAAAATATGGCTAGCGGAAAGCATGCCCGACGATTGGAATCTCAGCGTGCTTTGTCCTGTAATAAAGAAAGGAGACCCGACAATCTGCGCCAACTACAGGGGTATCAGTCTTATTTCCATCGCATATAAGATCCTCTCGAGCGTATTGTGTGAAAGATTGAAGCCGCATACAGAAACACTGATTGGATCCTATCAGTGTGGTTTTAGACCTGGTAAATCCACCATAGACCAGATTCTTAAACTACGCCAAATCCTGGAGAAAACCCATGAATATTAAATCAACACTCACCATCTCTTCGTAGATTATAAAGCTGCGTTCGATAGCCCAGTGCGGAATTGCCTATACGCAACAATGTCAGAGTTCGGTATACCTGCAAAGTTGATAAGGCTCTGCAGGATGACGTTGAGCAATACGTGTAGCTCCGTCAAGGTAGGGAATGACCTCTCCGAATCTTTTAATACCGAGTGAGGTTTCAGACAAGGCAACCCGCTCTCGTGCGATCTCTTCAATTTCATTATGAAGGGGATCGTACGAAAAGCCGGTGTGCATCATAATGGCACCATTTTCTTCAAAGGTGTTCAGCTCCTTGCGTACGCTGATGATATTGATATTATCTGTCGGAGCAAGAGAGATGTTACTGCTGATTTCACTGCTATTGGAAAGGAATCAGCCAAAGTGGGTTTGACGGTAAACGAGGGCAAGACGAAAATGATGTCTACTAACAATAACAAGAGAGTGCCGGATCCAGACTCTCATGTTACAGCGGGCAACTGTAAATTAGAAGTTGTCAAGGAATTCACTTACCTTGGCACTGCCGTAACCAGCAACAACGATGTCAGTCTGGAGATTAAGCGGAGAATAACAATTGCTAATAGGTGCTACTACGGTCTCAGTAAGCAATTACGTTGCAGAGCTCTCTCTCGATCGACAAAGCTAACACTCTACAGGACGCTCATTCTACCTGTGCTTCTTTATGGCGCTGAGGCATGGGTGGTTACGACAACAGACGCAGCCGCTCCTGGGCTGTTCGAGAGGAAAGTTCTCCGCAAAATCTTTGGTCCTGTTCGAGTTGGCGACAACTATCGCATTCGAATGAACCACGAGCTGTATGAGCTCTAGGCCGACATTGACATAGTTAAGCGTATAACAATACAGCGACTACGCTGGCTGGATCATGTCCATCGTATGGATAAAGAAGCTCCAGCGAAAAAGGTATTCGAAGGGAAGGTCCCCGGTCAACGACGAAGAGGGAGACCATGCCTCCGACCATGGATAGACCAAGCTGAGGAAGCCCTAAGTACGCTTGGCATTAATGATTGGTGAAGGCGCGCCCAAAACAGAGGCGCCTGGCGAGAGCTAATGAGGTCGGCCGTAACCTGACAACGGGTTGTTAGATGGCCATAATAAGTAAGTAAGTAACTGATTTAAAGTGAAGTTTCTTTCGGACGAAGCTCTTGATAGCTTTTTACTTCCGAATTTACGAAAATAAAACCGTGGTGAAATGTTGTTTGGGTGAATCCCAGGATAAGGCTGACCACGTTTTATTAATAGAATTCCAAGTTATTTCCGAAATTGAAACTTTCTGACAATCGAAAAAGAAAGTGAATGCAAATGATAAGCAAACAACAATCGATCATGTAAAAATCGAATGTTCCATTTAAATTCCTCACGTAAAATTAAGTCAGCATTGCCCAAGCGAATTTTCAACAATTTCAAAGAAACATTGGACAATGAAAACAGATAATATGTTTGCAAGGTACAATGAAAAAAAAAAAATTATCTTATGAATCACACACTTATTGCATATTTAACCTTTTCCTTATCACCACAACACGTCGCGGTATTCTTAAAAATAATAACAAAAACTACACCAATGATCACGACGATGATGAAGGTGTGACCAGTGATACAAATATGTTTGCAATAAGAAAAAACTGACAGAATGACGAACTCACCAACTGACAGCCTGACAGATACCTTAGCCGCTACTGATTGCCCAATGCGTGAGTAAACAGGCGCAAGTCACGGAGTAGGCCACAAGGCAGGCGATGATTGCATAGTGACCCATATAAACACTTGCTGCAGCTGCGGCTACGGTTGTGGCAGTAGTTACGCTACGCATGCTTAAACGTAAATGAATTGCACAAAAAAAAGGGTTTTTTTTTTCTTTCTTACGTTCAACCAAAGAGGGCATTTTCTGCGCCAAGTCAGCGTGAGTTGACTTCAGTTGAAGTATGCGGCAGCATTTTAGCGCGACGAATGTAAGAAAAAGTGAAAAATTACAATGCAGAGGTTGCCGCAACTGTTGACACAACCCAGTTACTGAAGGAGTTGAGTAAGTGACTGCGTAACTTAAGGATGATCTATGCTCGAAAGACTTTTGAAGACATGACAACCAGAGCCTTTTTAAGAAGGTTGGCGTATCAAGTGCTCTTAATTGAAGGTTACCATATAGAGGCGTTGGCAGAGTTCGAAGGTTTTTTACAAGCATTTCGAGTGATACGCTTTTTATTGTAGATGTGAAATTTTTGCTTGCGCTTTTTATGTTTCTAGAAGTAGTATGATGGGATTTCGCAATTTCGTAAAAATTTATTTCAATAATATTTCATTAATATATTGTCTGCAATTTGGGTGTTCATCAAATACCATTAAAAATTGGTAATAAGGCAAGCGTTTGGTTAAGCGTCCTAGTCTTCCACCTCCCTATGACTCCCTATATAAAGAATTGAACGTTGAATGTTTGTCAGATAGATCAATACGCAATGCGTAAGACCAAAACTTCTTCAATAAATTCAGTAAAAAGATCAAGATCCAATTTTCAAGACCATAACTACTTGCGTTTGCTCATCGTTACTTGTTGTCACAACTGCGATGGACACTCTTAACGGTAAAGTTTCGCAGGATAT
Organism: Tricholauxania praeusta; assembly: GCA_949775025.1. NCBI lineage: Eukaryota > Metazoa > Arthropoda > Insecta > Diptera > Lauxaniidae > Tricholauxania > Tricholauxania praeusta. Next base: position 39,032,006 of record OX459030.1, on the reverse strand, counting down.
CAGCCAACTCAGATACTTGAGACATAGCGTCAGTGCTTAAAAAAACAACGGTGAAAAATGTGTACACTTTAGCAATTCCAACCACTTAATAATACACTGAGAAAAGAGAATGTTTGCTTCGAATTCATGTATTTGGCTGATAGATTTTTAAAATGTTTACTAACCCATTAACGCCGACGGGTGCGAAAACGCAACAAAAAACAGGGGTGTGTTTGAAAAGTCATAGAAAATGTTAGGTGCTTGATATCGATTAGCCGTCTTTTGATGTGGGTAATACATGGATAAGCCTACATATTCGTCTTGAACAGGTAAGTCATATGACGTTATCTACTTAATGATAACTGCATCGTCAGGTGCTAGTTTTCCGGCATGTGAAAAAATAACCATTTTAACATAAAAGACACTCAGAAAAAAATATTTAAAGAATATGTAATGATGAGGATCGGTAACCTTTGGGCCTATGTATATCTCATAAAAATTTTAAATTTCTGCATGTTACCGATTTTGCATCGGTACATGTTGTGCGTTTTCGCACCCATCGGCGCTAAAGAGTACATTTTTACTAGGGAACATTTTGCAGTTCGCTGTGCGTTTTTTGCGAATCAGTCGGTTGTAATTTTGAGAGAGTGATTGGAGAGTTATAGCGACGTATTCGAGTATGATTTGGAGAATGGAAGTCTTTTTTATTAGTGAATTGGAAGCCATAGTTGAAAATGAGTGGTCTGACGATGAGGAAACCGAGCCACAAAGACCAAAGACAATTGTCGAACGTATTGATGTCCCAGACGACCACATATTCTGTGATGATGCTGGACCTGCCGAAACTGATGGCGCCTTGGAAAGTATGCCCGAGATTTGTGGTACAACAGAAATGTATGGTGAGTACCCGGACGCCGAAAATGACGACGATGTACCCTTATCAATTTGCTTTGAAGCAACGTTTTGTCGCACTTGGCCCTGCTCAGACACAGTCCCACAAATTGATGGTCCACAATTCGTTGGAACGACATTGATTAGTTAATTTATTTAATTGCAGCCCGTTACTGTGTTGTCCAATTATCAGCAAGTCCAACCAAAGCATCGCGTGTGGCGGTATGAAATAAAGCAACGTTAGATATTTCAATGCTTGGAAGCTGCATAGCGCTATCCATAGTTACCAGCGCAAAACACAATGGTTACTAGGGATATCTCCAAAAAAGAGTTCAGGCAGATGGACCAATTTGAATTCTGCAACATTGTGACTGAATCCTTGGCGCAAAGTGAGGTATTGGCACATCATCGTGGTCCCAAAACTCAAGAAACACACTCTCAAAAACAATTGGGAGTGGATAACATTGGCCACAACAGTGAGAAGAAGATTAAATGCTTCTACTGTTGCCACTGTGTAAATTGGAAGTGTATCCGAAATGTATCTCCGCATACCATGCCGGGAACAAGATATAACGTGCAACCTAGTGAATATTCATGACATTTTTTTCTATATTTTGTTTAAAATTCTGAATTAATATATTCCGACACGGGTTTTTTATCTACTTTTTAAATAAATCTAATCTAAACTTTGATTTGATCATTCATTTCTTTTACAATCCACACATTTCATAACCACTCTTTCCACTAGTAAAAATGTACTCACGAACGCCGACGGGTGCAAAAATGCACCACCCCCTACATGGGTTATGAGTGGGGATAGGCGGCCAATTTTTTGTGCGCGGAATACGAGTGTCCCTAAGACATCCTCCTCGAAGTTTCAACCCTCCATGTTCACTAGTCTGGGAGCCGGCGTTAATGGGTTAACTATCAACAAAATTTTTTAGGAACTACTATGTCCTTTATTGAAAGTTTAAGTGTTGTTTATTGGACCAAACATAATATCTATTCGAGTTTTTTGGAAACATTTAATTAGATGAAATATGTATATGGTAATCCTATTTAATTTGATTTTACTACACATTAATATGAAAATATTACAGTCCTCAACATATTTAAGTAAGACTCTATATAATTACCTACTGCTTGGTATAAATTTCAAATAATGCAAATGAAGAACAAAAGTTTAAAGGATGGTATCCAAGGATGGACTGCATATCAATGTGGGTACTATGTTGATGGACTTGAGAGACTTTTTCAAAGCTGTTAAATATGATCATCAAATATGAAATAGCTCTACAAATGTCAATTAATCATAATTTAATGAAAATTAAAAGTGAAGAACACAGATTTTCTTTGTCAGTGGACATCATCTCTCAACAAGTTCACCCAAGCTTTGAAACTTTGATTTGGTTGCTATTTTTATTTATTTATTTATTTGAGTCTATGAAACTTAATTCTTACAGACTAGAGCTATAACAAAATATGTAGTATAATAAGTAGTATATACAAAAAATAAATATAAAAATATTACACCAAGAACTATAAGATAATGTTTGAATTAGAAAAATCAATAACATCTAAATTTAAATAATTAACAAAAAAAAACAAGAACAATAATATACTCGTAAATACAAAAAATTACAAAATATTGATAAGCGACGGCTTTAAAACACTTTTTGAATTAGAAAAATCAAAATTAACAACAGAATTTAAGTCATTAAATAACTTCAAAACTCTAGGAGCATTAGCAGCATAAATCGTCAATATCAAGACGAAAAATATAACAGTGTCCTAAAGTTCTTAAAGTCTGGAATCATGGCCAATAACATTGGGAAATTAACTTGACTGGAGACAATATCATGAACCATCAAAAGGTATAAAATATTCCTTCTAAGTTTAAAAGTTTTAGGCCAGTTAACAGACAGCGCGAATTGTAAGAGAGCAGAGTTGATCCGAAGTTAAGAGAACTTAGTAAAAGATTTTTGAACCTTTTCAATTCTTGCTATATAAAATTCATAATAAGGATTCCAAATAATTGCCGCATACTCTAACATAGATCTAACAAGACTACTAAACAAGGTTTTAAGAGTACGGATCCTTAAATTCCAAGCTATTACGTTGTATAAAGGCTAAATAGTAAAATAAGCTTTAGGGATTATATAGTTAAAGTGAGAATGAAAAGTCAACTTTGAATCAAAAACAACTCCTAAATCTTTGATTTTGGAAAGAGATAAAAGCGAGGTGTTGGAATACTATAGCTTGAGGAAAGCAAAATAAGTATTTAACTTAGAAAAGATCACAAAGACACATTTATCCAAATTTAATTTGAGACAATTATTAGCACACCAAGCCTGAAGCTTAGACAACTCACTTTGAAGGATATCAATATCAGCTACATTTCTTACTTTCATAAAAATTTTTAGGTCATCCGCATACATCAAACATTTACAACAATTTTTTTTTTGGTAGAATGCCTGTCATAGTTTGTATTTGTAGATGTTCTGAAACGAAAGCTTCAAGAATATTTTTTTTTTTATTTTATAATATGAAAAATAGATACTTAATAACTACTGTACAAGAAAAGCACTAGCAACCAAGGCCTTCGGCTTACTGATATTATCGATAGTTATTGAAAAATTGCCTTATTTTATTTTATTCTTTTGAAATTAGATTAAGCTTTTAAACCTGACTCATAGAGAAATAAATTGATTTTAATTATGTTTTCGGAAACAGTATTCTTGAGAAGATCTGAAGGAGTTCTATCCTGAAATATTTTCTGTCTTATTGAAGAAAAATGCGTACATTCATTTAAGAGGTGCTTTATGGATAAGTTTGAGTGGCAGTAAGGGCATGAAGGACTTACATCTCCTGTTAATAAATGCGAGTGGGTAATAATAGAGTGGCCAATCCTTAGTCGAATGAAAGCTTTATGATCACTACAGCGGCCGTTTTGTGGGTACGTTGGCTTACTGCCAACGCTGTTTATGGTGGTATAGCGATGTGAAATTACACGCCATTTTCTTGCCTTGTCATCCTCTAAGATCTTTTTTAGAAGGCTAGCATTGTCTTTTTTTCCTGCCAAAGGGAAGTAGAAAAGGGGTTGTCTCGTATCTAGCTTAGCATTTTCATTGGCTTTTTCATTTCCGAGGATTCCAGCATGGCCTCGTACCCACATTATTTTAATTTAATTTTTGCTTTTATAAAGCAAATTACGAATCGCCACATTTAATGCGTTCTTATTCGATACGTTTTTTATTGCTATAATGGTAAACAGACAGTACAAATCAAAAATTTTTCTTTGAATTTGGAGGCATGTAAGACTGCTTGGAGAATGGCATAAGCTTCTGCCGTAAGAACTGAGCAATGTGGATAAAGGAGTCCAATCTGTAACAAATCGGTATCTGAACTGACGACTGCAAAACACGTGGAATGTGCTGTTTTTGAAGCGTCTGTAAAAAGTAGCTTGTAGGATTTTTCTCGCAAAGGCAGAGTCACTTCCTCGTACATACTGCGATATATGATGGGATTTGTGCTAGATTTTTGGCAAATAGCCATATCAAGCACAAAATTTGAATCAGTATTGATCCAATAAGGACAGACATCAAAAGGCTTCAAAACAGGAGGTTGGAAAATACTTAGCTCTTTAGCTTGGGAAAGCACTTTTACAATGGTGGATTTCTTTTCAAATTCCTTTTATATTTTGACACAGTTCTTACAGTATCATAAAGAATTTTATTACTGCAGCATAATAGTTGAGGGATCAGTGATAACGTACTTCGCTGGATCATCTCTCATCAATATTTGGTAGACCTGCTTCAGTTAGGACGAAATTAGTGGGTGAGGTTGGAAATGCCCTTATTACTCTTCTTGCAGCTGCATGATATGGTGGTAAAATTTGCTTTATGTTGGTGTTTGCACAATGACCATATATTGCCAAACCATAATTTATCTTTGATATAATTAGAGCTTTCACCAGGTTTAATAATGTCGACACATGAATTAGACAATGTTGAGATGATAGATATTTTATTATGTTTAGCCTAGTGTTAAGCCCTTTTTTTAAATTGATGCAGTGGTCCTTATAAGTTAATTTAGAGTCAAATGTAACGACAAGGAATTTGAGACTGGTTGTATGTAAAATGTTTGTGTTACTGTAACTTAAAGTGGTGAAGTCACAATTTATTTTCTTACAAATGTGGAAGGTCTTGCATTTACATAATGAAATGTTAGGTCCCAAGCTTTCAGACTATTTAGAAACAGCTGCAAGTATATCTGAAAAAATCTTTGTAACAGTATTCAAATCTTAAGATTTGGTGAAAATCAGGACATCATTAGCATATATTATATGTGAGAGGGACTTAAGTTTTAACACAATATTGCTGGTTTCATTAAATTAAATGCATTGGTTAAAAAGGATTTTACGAAGTTGTAAGTTTTATTTCCCACTTTCCAGTTAGCTAATTGTCGTAAAACTATGTGTGCACCAACTCTGTCAAATGCTTTCTCGAAGTCTAGACTTAAGACTAAAACATGATTTTTTTCTCGATATGGCAGTCGAGGCAAAGTGCTCGAAATATAAAAGTGCATCAATTGTCCCTTGTCCTTCTTTAAATCCAACTTGAGCTTTTTTTTTAAAGCAAACCACATTAAACGTTTTGAAACTATTTTTTCAATAGTCTTACCCAAACATGGCAGGAGTGAGATGGGTCTGTAGCCGCTTACTTCTGATGCAGAATTCGTAGCCTTAGGAATAGGTATAACAGCAGCGCTTTTCCACGCCTGAGGGTATATACCTTGATCGAATATATTATTATTAAGTTCGACAAGTCTATTTTTAAAACTATCGGGTAAATTTTTTAGCATTGGAAAGGATATTTTGTCCTTACCTGGTGTTCTCCCTGTCATTGCGCAAATGACAGAGTCGAACTCTAAACGAATTATTTTACTTTCGATTAGTTTTGCATCAGCAGAAAGCTGATTGTTGTTGTAAGAGGAGGCTAAGTTATCGTTCTTAAGCATAATGAAAGATCGATGGAAATTGGAATCATGAGAAAACGTTGACCAAGTTGAAGTGAAATGATTACAGATTTCTTTACTATCGTCAATAGGGCCTTGTAGGGTTTCGATAAAATTGATACTAGTAGACATGTAGGTTCCAGAAAGCATTTTGATGTTTGACCAAATTGTCTTAGGGTTGGATCGAGGCGTTATTGTGGCAGTGAGGGACTCGAGACTAGCTCTTTTGGCTTCTTTAATTTTCTTTTTAAAAAGCGCGTTAGATTTTTTGTAATGAATAAGATTGTGCATTGTCATATTTGATTTAAACTCAGTCCAACGAGATTGTTTTTCTTTTCTTAGATTAGCGAGCTCTACTGACCAGTATGGGACAACAAGTTTGCGTTTTTTATAAGTTGTTTGAGGGATTGTACAGTGTGCAGCAGATCTTATGCATTTTATAATAGATGCAGATTCCTTATTTATATTAGTTGAAGCTGCAAAACTAGATGCTATCTTTTCAGCAAAAATATGAAATCTGGGCCAGTCTGCCTTGTTGGTTCAAAATTTAGGCTTAGGGTTAATCTTATTAGATAGTGGAATAGTTAAATATGTGAAAATTGGGAAATGGTCGCTGCCGTAAAGATTTGGGGAGGTAGAACTTGTTAGCCTTGGGTAATTGTGTCTGAACAGAGAATCAAATCCACATGAGTAAATAAGCAATGAGTTGTGAAATGTGTCGGTTGACCATCATTTAAAACAATTAGATTTTTCGTAAGAATTATATCTTCAAAGATTTTGCCTCTGCTGTTCGACTTTTGGGAGCCCCACAGGGAATATGATTTAAATTTGAATACAGATATCGTTGCTATTACTTCAAATGCTGCCAGTCTTATAGGCTGTTGAATTATTGAATCATTTCATCAACTTCGTTATGCTCACGGTTTGCAACAACGAATATCAGACTTAATTTATAAAAAAATCAAACTATTTCTCAAACTTACGCAGAAAGTGAAAACATAACCGTAGATCCAGAATGCTTTCGGAACCAAGATGGAAATGATACGGTTACACGCATCGAAGCCATTTCCTTTATTGTGAGCACAGATTTTTCTGAAGTAGGAGAAGTTTTCGCCTCAATTTATTCATTTAATCAAGAACACCAACAAAAAATTATTTGCACCAAACCAAAATTTTTAAATGTTCACCCATTTTCAATGTCTATTTGCTCATCAAATGCCAACAAGATCCGATTTCCAATCAAATTAAATGGCGAAAGTGAAAATGCATTGAACACACGTTGCATAATTTATCAACTGAAGCATGCCGACAAGAATTGGAATGAAACTCTCCGGGTGACAGGAAACTGCCTGTTCTAAGTCATCGTAGAAATGGTCGTTTGAATAAGAAATGCATGATTCCTGGAACTATTAGAGAAAATTGCAGGAACTCACCAATGACCGGACATTATAAGAAAATTTTGTGAAGACCCGTGATCAGATAAAGAAGACGTGGTAAATGTCTCGATTGTGCTTGAATAATAGGAAGAAAATTTTTCGATTAATTTCTTTGGTGTTCCACTACTACACTTGTAATATTTTCCATTCTGGAGGATGCTGAGATAAAAATCATGGAAATGCCAAGCTTTGGAACGAGTGCCAACATTAACGCCTCTTAGCAAGCGCATTTCAAGGATGTTGTGTGAGTGTCATGCGCTGATGTTTTTATTGACAGTTTGATCATTTCACGGTAATCAGGTTTTTGGTGTGATTGCGATTATGAGGTAATTTAGTGTATTGGTCTGCATAGTTGGAAGTCATCATCTGATGTTTTATTTAGAGGGTTGTCCGCTCTAATTAAATCGTCTTGGGTGCTTTATTTGCACGATTTTTACATTAAAGTCAAGAGCAAAAAAGTTTCGAAGTAACATGAAATTCATTTGCTGAATGTATGATGTCATTGGTAAAGTTCTTTTAAAAACAAAAGTCAACAATAAATTACTACAACATTTCAAATTGCATGTGTTAAAATATCTAAATTACAAAATTAGTTTCCATTGTTAGTGCTGTTGTTGTTGTTGTTGTGGGATTGTAATTAGACTGAAAAAAAAAAAGAAAAATTCGTAAACAAAACTACAAAATACTTAAAATTTGGCACGATTGCGGAGTGTGGACTTGCAGTTTCTTCGTAATTTCATTGTTGTTTGTATTGTTTTTTATTTGCAGCTCGTGCTCCTATTTGGCTTAGTCACATTCGAAAACAACTCCAAAGCGTTTTATCTTCTTTTACTTTTCTTTGCTTTTCTTGTTCTTATTATTTACGTGTCATTAATGAAACTGAGAGGGTTTTAAATGATTGAAAAGCTTGCGGAAGAGGTGTGAAGAGGTTCTAAGATGTGTTCACTTCTTAGTCATCTTTGAATTAACGTTCATTGATGTCAAGCTTAAGGAAGCTCAAGTTATCGTCTGTTAAGAAATTTTTATTTCATCAGTACGAGATTGGAAATTTTGAAATATGCCTCTGGAAATACTATATGATCACAACTAAAATGAATTAAATTTTAATACTTTTAAAGTATTGCCGTTTTTTTTTAATACAAGAAGTTATTACTAATATTATATAAAAATATAATAATACCTGCAATATTTATTGTGGAATTGGTTGCCAATAAAATATGATGTTTTTCATAGGAAATAAGAGTACACGTTTTCCTCTGATTTAATTGAAAAAAAATTTTACCAATTTTAGGTGTCAAAAATCGAAAAACCGATTTTTCAAATAATCGACTTTTCCATCCTAACCAAAATACTTATTTTATCTCCTCTGATTCTAATAGAACTTCTTATTCACTCTCAGAATCATTAGGAGATTTTAAAAATGGCTAAAAATTGGGGGAGTTGAAGGAAATAAGTAAAATTGATTTTCTCAAAAACCCCACCATTTATAGCACTAAAAATTATAGGGTGGATTTTTATTAATATGAGGAAGAACTGCTATAAATTTGATGCGGGCTTTACGAAATTTGAGATTAGGAGAATTCCTTTTCTCAAAATCGAAATTTCAGTTTTTTTTTCAACATTGCCTTAAAGTCCCGAATTAAGTTCTATAGAAATATTGAGGGGCATAATCAAACGAGTTGTAGCAACACCATAAACGGCGAGTAAAGCAGCTTGTGGGAAGTTGTTCAAGAGGAGTGGCATAAAATTATTCCAGACCAGTGGCCAAGCCTCATAGGCTGTATGTCAAAGCGATTCCCCACAGTTATGAAACAAAAATGTCATTATTAAGATAAAGTAATGAAAACAATAAGACTCACACCAAAAATTCAAAAATTCAACAATTTCAATTACTTTCTTCAGTTGGCTTAATTATATGAGCACAGCATACTAAATGACCCATTTTGACGTTTTCGCATTTTGGGGCTATAACCAAGTCATTTTTTTACTATAAATAGCTGCTTTTAGAGCAGGATTAAAAAAACTAATAATATAAGAATCAGTAAAAAAAGTTATATATAAATATTTTCACTTACTTTAAAAAAAGGCTAAGTTCGATCATTTCGATTTCTAGTTCGAATTAAAACATGAAAAATAATTTAAAATTTCTTGTAGCGCTGACGTTTCGAGGATTATTTGTCCTCTTCGATTTATTAACTAAACAACATGGAATCAAATTTAAACATAGTTACAAGCAGACCTTGAAACTTTTATACTTTTATTCAAAAAGTGTTCAAAATAAAAGTTTCTTAAAACTTTTTTTTATAAAAGTTATTATAAACTTTCTTCAAAAACTTTTATTGAATAAAAGTTTTTCCAAAAAACTTTTACAAAAAGTTTTTACATAAAAGTTTTTTCAAAAAACTTTTATAAAAAACTTTTTCATAAGAGTTTTTCTGAAAAACTTTTAAAAAAAACTTTTATTAATAAAAGTTTTTTTTAAAAGTTTTTTTTTGACTTTTATTAATAAAAGTTTTTTTTAACTTATATTTTTGACAGTCACATGCAAAGAGTTTTTTTTGACTTTTATTTTTCAAAAGGCGAAAATAAAAGTTTTTTTTGTATGAAAGAACGAGGAAAATCCAAAAATAATATCTTGGATCACTAAGCAAAAAATTTCAAAGGAGAAAACTTAGGATTATTGATAATAAAGTCCAAAGGAAAATACTTAAGATGTTTCTGAAAAGAAAGAAATTTATGATAATTATGAACTTATAGTTTTGAGAAAAATTGTGCTTAACGCATCAATGTGAAAAGGCCGAAAATGGATTTTGGGAGTACAGGGGAGGTTCCTGACCCTCCAAAGAGTTGTTTTGGACCCATTTTTCGAAAAAAATTTTATTGCACGAATCGATGGGAAAAGGCCGAAAATGGATTTTGGAAGTGACAAGTGAGGTCCCCGACCTTTCTAAATGGGATTTTTGGACCAATTTTTCGAAAAAAATTTTATAACACGAGTAATATTTTTTTCGAAAAATGGGTCCAAAAACCCTTTTAGGATGGTCGGGGACCTCACTTGTCACTTCCAAAATCCATTTTCGGCCTTTTCCCATCGATTCGTGCAATAAATTTTTTTTCGAAAAATGGGTCCAAAATCATATTTAGGAGGGTCGGGGACCTCACTTGTCACTTCCAAAATCCATTTTCGGCCTTTTCCCATCGATTCGTGCAATAAAATTTTTTTCGAAAAATGGGTCCAAAAATCCCATTTAGGAAGGTCGGGGACCTCACTTGTCACTTCCAAAATCCATTTTCGGACTTTTCCCATCGATTCGTGCAATAAAATTTTTTTCGAAAAATGGGTCCAAAAATCCCATTTAGAAAGGTCGGGGACCTCACTTGTCACTTCCAAAATCCATTTTCGGCCTTTTCCCATCGATTCGTGCAATAAAATTTTTTTCGAAATATGGGTCCAAAACACCTCTTTGGAGAGCCAGGAACCTCCCCTGTACTCCCAAAATCCATTTTCGGCCTTTTCCCATTGATGCGTTAAGCACAATTTTTCTAAAAATTATAAGTGCATAATTATCATAAATTTCTTTCTTTTCAGAAACATCTTAAGTATTTTCCTTTGGACTTTATTATCAATAATCCTAAGTTTTCTCCTTTGAAATTTTTTGCTTAGTGATCCAAGATATTATTTTTGGATTTTCCTCGTTCTTTCATACAAAAAAAACTTTTATTTTCGCCTTTTGAAAAATAAAAGTCAAAAAAAACTCTTTGCATGTGACTGTTAAAAATATAAGTTAAAAAAAACTTTTAAAAAAAACTTTTATTAATAAAAGTCAAAAAAAACTTTTAAAAAAAACTTTTATTAATAAAAGTTTTTTTAAAAAGTTTTTTTTGACTTTTTGAAATAAAAGTTAAAAAAAACTTTTACTTTTATTTTCGGATATAAAAGCTTTAAGGAAACTTTTACTTTTATTTCACAGAAATAAAAGTTTAAAGTTTACTTTTACCTAAAAAAAAACTTTTATAAAAGTTTATTTCAAGCTCTGGTTACAAGTGATAATACAACATTTAGTTTCATTAGTATTTTACCTAAACATATTGATGGCTTTCCGAATTGTGATAATTTCAAAGTGATATTTCTTCCATCAACTGTCGCAGTATGCACTAAATTGGAACCAGAGCTAACAGTATTGTTAATTTTGGATTGCTATAAAAACAGGTACTTCTTGAAAATGGTTCCAAATTTATCTGCAGGGTAGGTACATGGTTATCGAATTGTTGACTAAGATCAAACTAAGTGACATCGTGGAAATCAAGCTTATCTCGATTTAAGCTACAGACACGTGAAACTGACAACAAATCGCAATGGTATTGGATTGTGTGGCAACACAACTAATCAACTAAGTGCTGGAGAAGACAAGAAATTGCAACAAAAAGAAAATCATCGAACTACGATTTGGCACATGATGTCAAATATAACAAGCTGTGTGCAAAAGTTCAGCTATGCATGAAATTTTTCGGAATGACAACGTTTGTTTTCTTAGGCCAGTAGATATTCTATTTCTGTAATGCATCAATTTAGTCAGTGCAAACACATTACGTTATCGTCACATGACTGCAGTCACAACAAATGAACTTCTGTATAGACTATAACGTCTTGGAACTGGCCAAAATCGAATAAAGCCAAGCTGTGTTAGCAACAAAATTGCAATGAATCTGAGCTTGCAGCTTCGCCAGCACACGGTTCGATTTGTTAGCAGGTAGCAACAACAACGATGCACTCGCAAATACAATGGATTTTATGATTTTTTTTTTAGATTTAAAATTTTGTTGTAGTAATGATTATACTTTCGTTGTTGTTGTTGTGTACCTTGCACGTACCCCGTATGCAATGAAACGTTTGTACGTGCTCCAATGACCACAGAAAGAAAAAAAAAAACGTCAGACATAAAAAAATAAAGGCATCAACCCATAGAGTCCGTCTTCAACGTTGCGTCAAAGTAAGCAACTGACAGCTACCATGAATTCCATAACGTATCCGTCAACGCAACTTTTGACATACGTTGAGTACTTTGATGCAACTGTCAATTGTGGCTATTCATATTGAGAAATTTATTTGCTAATGATTAAATTGGAGCAGAATTTAATGAAGTTGTTTGATGATGATATTTTGTTGAATTTTGATTGCGTTGCTGACATATTCATTGGGTCGTATGTTTCCGTCACTATCAGTTGTATACTTTAACGCAACGTAGGCGACTATTTCTATGGGTTGAGACCATTAGACTCAACTCAGTAACTGCGAATGACAAACAAATTAAATCAAGCGCAGCAAAAGAATAAAAAAAAACTAAAAATTAAAAGAAAAATTAACATGGAATCACATTTTTCGTCAGTAAAAAAAGCCAAACGTAAAGCCATATGGTTGGCACTAGGTTAAATGCGGTAATGGGTTAATGGTTATGACACTAATTTGCAATTGGAATTGAAATTAAATTGTTAGAATGCTTTGACTTTTATTGGATTTGCACAAAAGAGCAATACACAACGATTTATTGTCCAAAGCCCAGCAGGTCGCAGAATCAGGAACGGCTTATGAATTAAATCGCACACTAAAGAATTCAATTCAAAACAATTACTTTCTTCGTTTTTGTGCAAAAACTTTCTTAAATTTGTAAAATTTTCCAAATGTTAAGTACGTTTTTGTTCCATTGAAACAAGTCAAAGCTCTTCCTCAAATATATCTTAAGCGTTTTTAGTAAAGTTTCCCCTGTATAAAGTAAATTTGTCGAAGAAAGAAAGAGATAAAAAAAAATTTTTGTTTTATGAGATTTAAATATTTCCTCAAACTAAGGCGTTGTCTTGTTATAAGAAATTTCACTTTCACAAATTAGCTTCCTCAATGAAGGTATGGTTTTGAAAAAAATTTGAATATAGCACACCTATCCTTAGCCCATTTGTTATGACAATGTTTTGCACCGGTATGAGACATCAAAGTACATTTTTCCCTAATTATTTCATTTCATTTCTTTATTAAGCCTTTGGATTACATTTCCTTACAGACTAGAATCACAATTGTTTATAATAATAATTGATTAATCTATACTATTATATAAAGAGGTAAGGTTTGTTTGTTTGTTTGTTTGTATGTTCAGGGTAATATGGAGCTATAGAACCGATTTCAAAAATTCTTCTACTAATAGAAAGCTACACTATTCCTGAGTAACATGGGTTATATTTTATTTTGATAAAAGCAAGGGGCGTGGCACTTTACATGCAATTAAAACCTTTAACTCGCTATACCTTGGTTCATATGATAGCAAGAGTCTTAAAATTCAGTGTCAGGATGCACATAGCTTATGTTAAGCACTTCACAAAATATGAACGGGATTAGACACCAGGGGCGTGGTGGCTATAGGACCTTATTTTAGGGTGGCCCTCATTCGCAAATATTTTTAAAATAGCATTTTTGCAAAGACCACTTAATCGATTCACATGGAATTTACGCTACATGTCTCTTACATTAAGACGCATAGCTAAGACGATGAAACTTTTATTTAGGGTGGCCCTCATACACAAATATTTTAAAAATAGCGATTTCTCAAAGACAGGTAAATCGATTCTCATGAAACTTAAACAGTATGGCTTTTATATTAAGAGGCACAGATTAGATTATAAAAGTTTTATTTAGGGAGCATACTTAGGGTGGCCCTCATACAAATATATTTTTAAATATCATTTTCACGAAGACAGGTGACTCGATTCACACTGAATTTACACCATGTATTTCTTATGTTAAGAAGCATAGATTAGGCTACTAAACTTCAATTTAGGGTGGCCCTAACACTAAAATATTTTTTAAATATCATTTTCTCGAAGACCGCTAAATCGATTCTCATGGAATTTACTCCACATGGCTTTTATATTAAGAAGCACAGATAAGGCTGTAAAAATTTTATTTAGGGTACATACTTAGGGTGACCCTCATACAAAAATATTTTTAAAAATAGTTTTCACGAAGACAGGTTAGACGATTCACACCGAACTTACGCCACGTATCTCTTATGTTAAGAAGCATAGCTTAGGCTACACAACTTTTATTTAGGGTGGCCCTCATACAAAAATATTTTTTAAGTATCATTTTCTCAAAGAGTGTTTAATCGATTCTCATAGTCTTAACACCACATGACTTTTATATGAAGGGGCACAGATAAGATAGTAAAAATTTTACTTAGGGTTCACACTTTGGGTGGTCCTCACACAAAAATATTTTTAAATATCTTTTTCACGATGACAGGTTAATCAATTCATACCGAATTTACACCAAGTAACTTTTATACTAAGAGGCGTAGCTAAGGCTTCAATACTTTTATTTAGGGAGCATATTTAGGGTGGCCTTCATACAAATATATTTTTTGAACATAGTTTTCTCGAAGATCGCTTAATCGGTTCTCATAGAATTCACACCACCAGGCTTTTATATAAACAGGCACAGCTTAGAATAGAATGGGTGATGCCACGCCCCCTTATCTAAAAGAAAATAAGATTCATCATATCTTATCAACTATTTGATGCAGATAAATGAAACTTGGTACATATATAAAGAGTAGAGAAAGAAGTAAGATTCCATGCAAAAATGGGCGGTACCACACTTCCATATGAGGAAAAATCAACTTTTTATGTATCAACAACTATTTGACACAGATGGATAATATTTGGTACATATGTTTCTTATAGTTTGTAAAAATTTCTTAACATAGTTTGGTGTGGAAAAAATGAGCCAAAAAGAAAGAAAGTAAGATTCAATGAAAAAATGGGTAGTGCCATGCCTCCAAAATAAGAAAAGACTATGACTATGAGACTCGGTATATATATAGAAGACAAGGACTGTAACCAAATTAAACTCATTCAAAGGTGCTGATTCTACGTATTCCAATCATTCCCACCAATTCAATTGTTCATTTATGAGCCAAATAGAAAAACCAACAACGTTGTTTATCCACTTGCAATAAGATAAATACCAATAAAAATAGTTTTTACTTATTTAATCCAACTAAAATAAAAACACATAATGTTTTATTTGTTGAGGCGTAGCAATGCGCGCCGGGTTTTGCTAGTCAAAAATAAGCTTCTAAATAGAATCAAAATATATTAAGATTTAATAATAATTTTTTTAAAAGAGTCTTTAGACATCGAAAAATCAAATTCATTTACGGATGACAATCTATTGAATAATGAGAGAGCTCTTAATATAGGCTCATTCTGGGCATAATTAGTCTTATATTTTTTTTTTGAGGAACAAATCAAAATGACGCAACTGTCTAGGTGGGATATAAAAATAAATTAATTGAAGTAATTCCGGACATTCAATATTACTATTAACTATGTCATAAATAAATATTAAGGACATAACCTTCCGTCTCGATTCAAGGGTATTTATGCCCAAAAGCAGGCAACGTGAATTATATGATGGCCTTGAATCACCAAAATTCAAAGAACGTAGTGCAAATCGAGAAAAAGTTTTCTGAATTCATTCAATTCTAGCACAATGATTTGCATAAAACGGATTCCAAACAAAAAAGGCATATTCCAATCTAGATCTTACAAATGCAAAGTAAAGGCTCTTAATGGTATGTGGATCCACAAAAATCAGAGCTGTGTCTACAAACAAAAGCCAACATAGCATAAGCTTTAGGGATGAAGAAATTCAAATGCTCAATAAATGTAAACTAAGCATCGAAAACTCCGCCCAAGTCCTTTAAAAGATTGACTGATTTAAGAAGTTTACCCTGAATTGAGAAACAAAAACAAGTATATTATTTTATTTGATTTTGCAAATGTGCAGTGAAAGCATTTCCCAATATTTAAAGGTAACTCATTAAGTATACTCCAGTTACATTTTTCCCTTATTAATGTACATAAGTAACTTACTTTCTGTGATATTTTATCTATTTTCTTTGCATAAGCAAAGAACGTTTAAGCAATTGAGAAGCATATAATAATTGAGTTAATTTTCTTCGCTTTCTTATGGTTCACAACTCGTTCATATAAATTTTATAAGAAATCAAGTTTGCATGCCAAACAAATATTACTGGATCCTGCCTGGATTCTTAGACATGAATACATATTGTGCTAATAACGAAAAAAAAAAACTTTCTTAATGGGCTTTAATAGGTATCTGCCTTAAAATAATAGTATGTAATTTGAAAAATGAAGTAAGTTTATTCTTTCAGTTATAGTATTTATTTATTTATTTCATTGCAGCAATATTTAGTTTTAATAAGGTAGCTAACTAACTTATTTTA
Organism: Tricholauxania praeusta; assembly: GCA_949775025.1. Lineage (NCBI taxonomy): Eukaryota > Metazoa > Arthropoda > Insecta > Diptera > Lauxaniidae > Tricholauxania > Tricholauxania praeusta. The sequence continues at coordinate 39,015,388 of OX459030.1, read as the reverse complement.
ATGGAAAGCATGGTTTTGTGCATATTTGCTAAAATACTATGAAAGAAGCAAATCGTTTTCAGTGATTTGCAAAAATTCTCCTCAACAGAGTTAGCAAGATAGTAGAGTTACTAATTCTGAATGATTAAAAAGAAAACCCTACGCATGTGGACCGGATAAAGTAATGGCAGTTGCTTCCTTCACTCCAAACAGTTCGACATAAGAGCCATCTTCAATGCCGAATCGCTTGTTAGATGTCAACAAAACCCGATTCACTGAAAACCTGTACAGACATATACACATATGTATATGTATATAATATACACACATATACGTAGGTATGTATGTATCACCATTTGAAATGCATTCGGTTATTGAACTTTGGGCAAAATAAATTATCAGTTAAAAGTTATAACAAATTGAATAATTTTAAGTCTGTTTCTGTACATTTTTGCTTAAAAAATGTTATGTGCCAATAAAATCCATAAGAGTTACTAACTGTAATATTTCCCTCAGACCAACAAATACTTAAGAAGTACGGGAACCAGTGTTACCAAACGACCGAGATTGGCCGGAAATTTCACGCCAAAGCTGGTGGCCTGGTAGAAATTCAAAAATTTGAAGATTTTTGTGAAATGAATTGTTTTCAGCGAAGAAAAATGTCATCAGTTCTACTCCACAAAAAATTTTAAGTTTTTACCATTCAAAGAGTTAATTTTTTATATTTGGAATATTGATGAAAACAATATCTCAACTTTTTCTCACAAAAAAATAATGTTACTTTTTACCATTTTAGCTAAAAATGCTTTTTTTTGAGAAGACCGGGAATCGCTTCGGTATGACTAGGAGCAATGTCTCCTTTCCAAATAACAAAGCTAAAAAAATTTTTCGAATACAGTGGAACTTCGATTATCCGTCAGGCACGGGACCAGCAGCCTGACGGATAATTGAATAGACGGATAATCGAATATATGGCAGAATTTTGTTTTGATTCTGTATGGTGACGCTAGAATACAAGGTATTGAATATACATATAGGTATATGTATGTACTGTAACACAAAAACGCAAGAAAAAAGGAAATGTAACAAAAAATGTTGATTTGTCATTTTCGTATTTTATTATCGAATAAAAAAACAATGTGATAGTTTACAATCGCATCAAGATGTTTTGGTGAAAAAATTCGTCAAAAATTTGTGTAATCCACTTGACTTGGCGAACAAAAAGAACTAGATTAATGAATTTCTGCGAAATTTTCATCTCCGAATTTCATAAGAAAAATTTCAGACACAATCGTTTCTCGCATTGTGTGCATACATAAACAGAATCGAAACAAAACGAAAAAAAAGTTTGCTGACAAAATGTGACGGTTAATCGGAGTGACGGTTGATCGGGAGACGGATAATCGAAGTTCCACTGTACTATCATTCAGTTGATTTTGTTCACTTTTTTAAGCTTGGATTAAGCACTAAGTTTTATTTATAAGCATTAATCTGGAAAAGTTTCGTACATACATATAAAGAAATGATAGTTTTTTTTATTGTAATAACTAAAGTAAACTCCTTATGACATAAATTTATTGTTGCAGCAAGACTTCTTACTGCAAGAAAAACTTTTTTTCTTAATGAACATTTCGATCAATTTGAATGAAATGCATAGCATTTGGAAGGTAGTCCAATAAGCTTTTAAATTGCCATATGAATATATCAAATCGATTCATTAGTTTTTAAAATATAATGAATCTTTATAGTTTTTCACAAACTTTTTTCCAAAAAATTTAAGATAATTCTAATCTGTTGTTTGGTTACGAAATTTGCATTTGTGATTTTTGCTCATTTAGGAATTTATTGTGTTCAAAAATGTTATTTTGTTATAATTGTTAAGAGGCTTGTAAAAGATTTTTAGTATGGGAACAGACCTAGTAAATATAACAATAAACAAATTGTAGAAACCGGCAATAAATGAGACGTTATGAATGTGTTAGCTGATTTAACAGTTTCATTTGTTAACATACCCACGTACATATGTATGAATGTAGTTGAAAATGAAAAAATGCAAATTAAAATTTATTTTAAAATGTTAATATCAATTTAGTTAAATAAAATCAAAGCATTTCAAATTCATAGGAATGCACACATCTCCAGATAACAAAGCAAGGCATTCACATTTTATCACAAATATCGTCGCTTGGTATGACGCCGGCAACCGGTTACAGCTACAAATTGGCAGTGCGGTTTGTTAACAAATGGAATTTATTTATTAATTTTGTTAAATTTATTTGGCGCGAATTAATCCTTATCAATAAAAAAATTCTTAACATACGAACTAAAATTACAGTGTTGAGTTTTTCATAACAGCGGAACATTTGTGGGCTGGTATTCTTAAAACTTAAATTGCACTACAATGATAATACTGAATAACAATTTTTTTTTAAATAACAGAGTAACGACTATAAAAGAACACTTATAAAAGAACATTGTCCTGATCAATTTTCCTGAAAAAAATTAGAGTCCGTCACGTCAGTTTTTGATATATCCAAAACTCAGAAGCAAAAAAAAAAAGAGAAAAAAAAGAAAAAAAAAAACACATTTTTTTTTTTGCAATATTTAGGACTATGTTTCTAACAGTGTAATCATGATATAATCTTGAAAAAGGACACAGTCGTTATCAGTTTTGCTGAGCAAAGTTAGAGAACAATACTGCCGTACTAAGCGAAAAAGACGTATCTCAAAAAAATTCATTTCGTGGTAATTGATATTTTGTTTATGTCAAATTGTTGAAAAACCTGTAAAATTGAGATAAAGGAAATTTACTTAGTAGATTTTTTTATATGATTGAACTAAGATGCCGACATTTGGAGCATTTCATTAGACGCGTAATTTCTTAAGCTATCCAATGCCATAAGAATCTCGGATATTTCTGTTTTTGAGATACGTCTTTTTCGCTTAGTACGGCATAATACTTCAGGTTTTTGAGATATCCTAGCCAGAAAATGCAAAAATTCTATAATCGGATCTTGGCAGACTTTCTTGTTAGTGTGTTTAATAAAAGCTGAATAAGTTTTGTGAGAGTGATCGATTTTTTTGGAGCGGCACTTTGTGTATTTTTAAAAATGTGCCACCAAAGTTGTTTTCAGCTTCCTTGGAATTTATATTGTTACAGAATTTCATAGAAATAGCCGAATTTTTTCATAAATTTTTCAAACCCAACAAGATAACAAGACAATAATACAGTAAAAGGAAATATAAATTGTTTTCCTTCAACTAATTTAATAAATACTAAGTATTTATGTTATGAAAAGCTTAAGAAAATCCCGATGAATATGGAAAATTTTTCACTGTGATTTTTTAGTTTTAGTCTTGCAATTCAATATTCAAACTTCTTCTTGATAACATTGGCAGAAACTGCAATTACATACGCACTGCCCTAACTGAGGCCAAGGTCATAAGTAACAAGTTGAGAGAATATTTACTCCATTTTTCCGGAAACTTCTCGCACACAAAGAAGAGTTAAAGAGGCGTGACAAGGACAGTAGTAGTTAAATGAGGTGTGGCTTGTTGAGTTGATCGAGTGTTAAATGAGATTTTTATTAATTTCTTCATTTCGGACTTTAATTTGTGTTTTTTTCAACGATTTATCGCCCAGTTCTGGATAAATTTTATTCTCTTGCAGTTGTGTTGTTGCCGTGTGTCAATTTTATTAATTTCTTATTTTAACTGAAATGCAGCCGAGGGTGTTGCTTTTGTCTGGTTTTGGATTTCGGATTTTGGTTTCTTGAATCGTCTTCGATTTCTTGTTTGTGTTTTTTTCTTCTTATAAATATTTGTATCCATATTGGTTTCTTTTTATTGTTTTCTTATTGGAGACCATTACGTTTTAGGTTTTAATTTTTTTTTTTTTTTGGCAATAAATTGTTGTATCAGCTTTTAAGTTTTAATTTCTTAAAATGTTTGCACTCACTCACATCTTTTGCAGCTCGCGTGTTTGACCTTGATTGGGTTAAACTCTTGTCGCTCGATTAGCGATTGCTGCTGTCGTTCTTTTTTCTGTTGGCAATGGTGACGCTATTTACGGCTGATTGCATTTTATTGAAGTTTTTAGTAAATTTGTTGATGCTGTAGCAATATTTTGGCTACCATATGACTCACCCATAACTTGAGTTTGAAAGTCTTCTTTAGTTTAATTTGGCGTGAGCGATGTAAGGTTCTAAGTTTGGGTTAAGTTTTATCGAAATTTTTGGAGTCATAACGATAATTTTTCAACCTCCAGTCATAGACAAAATAAAGTACACTTTAAGAAAAGTAAAGTGTGCTTTCAAATAGAGTATGCTTTTATTTAATCGTAGTCGAGTTAAAGCACGCTCTAACGCTTTAACATTAAAACAGACAAATACTGTTGCTGAACCAGTTAGCAATCTGTTAAGGTGAAGAAAAATTTGACATTTTACAAATTTCAATGCATTGCTATTGTGAATAAAATTAAGAATTAAGGATTTCGATATTATTAAGGAATAGCCATTATTGCGACGCCCGTGCGATAGCAGTCTTTTTCTGCAGAATGTTTCCAAATTTCAATTTCTTCTTCTTTGATAACATAATCGCTTCTTGTTTGATAACATAATTTATTTTAGATAATTTACATAGTTTTTTCAAACTGTTTGTGATGAAACAAAAATTTATTTGAACAAATTTTCTTACGACAGCGTTGAGGTTGAAAGTCGAAACTTTATGCGACATGTAATAATGATTATAAGGATATTAATTTAAACAGTCAAACCTATTTATGTATGTGAGTTAGTGTGGACTTCAATAAGTACCTAACGGGAAATCTGGAAGCAGCATCCAAGGAGAGCAGGTCAGATGTGCTTCTTCGGAAGGATTTAATCCGAAATTATATTTAATTAAAAAAAAAAAAAAATAAAATTATCCGCACCCACTGGGGTTTAAACCTAGACATTCCGTGTTATTACTTACGCAGTTTGACGACATAGACCAAATCTATTGTTATTTTTTGGCTAGCTAAAATTACATTATATGAATAATCAAGTGACAACTATAGAAAGCGATTACTCGATTTTCCATTTTGATAGAAAAGTAATGTAGTTTTAGCCTTATTGAAATTATTAGTAAAAGTAGCACAGCTGCTTGAGATTTGCACATCTCAGAGTAGTAACATATCGCAAGAGGCCTAAGTTCAAATCTGATCGAAGACAGATAGAATGTTCAATTAATTTTCTTTTAAGTTTTAAAAATCCCAACGATGTATTTCTACTTAACATTCAAGGTAGTGCATTTCATATGATTTCTGAGATGTGCATCCCCGTAATGATATTCTTTTTAAAAAATATATGCAGTGAGAGTAGCATTGGAAGCAGCTTTCTGCTTCCCTTGAAGCTCATCCGAAGCGCATTGTACGCATTTCTGTTTCCTGTTGGGTAGTTATACTCCGCCCCCCCTTTATTCTTATCTGAACCTCCGAAAGTATGAGAATGCCTATGTGATATTTTATTGACTTCGTTTCCAATAAGATATTGATAAAAAAAATCATCTTTTTTGGAAAGAGCGTATATGTATGTCGACTAAGCAAATTGATGAATTCGCGGTTGAAGAAAAAAACTTGTTTTTTTACGATGTGTCAGCGGATATTTACATCCTTACACGTCTTGACAAAGCTCTTTAGGCCATTTATTAATATTGAATACTGGATTGGCGCCACCTGTTTGAAGTTGTCAAGTTTTGAAGAAAAAGATTGATTTATTATCGAATTTTTCAACAAAATAGGGGCGGTTTTCGAGCTATTTTCAGACGAGGGGTTGAATCCGTGGCTATTTTTTCTTCATCCTCTTTTTTTCTTATAAAAAATTTGAAAATTTAGCGTAAGGCAATGGAAAAATACTAATTTTCTACTTTAAAATTGCTAAATCATCCTCTTTTTTTTCACCGACGCACCCGTGTAACATTAGCTTTCATGTATCTTTGTCAGCTTAACACAATACCGTAAATTGCATATCATTATCTTATTTGACAACAAGTTATCTAAATTATCAGGTATGGAATTCTTCGAGTCTTCGCCACATATACATATTAGGGTAATTCAAACCTTTGTTTTTGTTTCATACATGTTAAATAGTTGCAGGTCATAATATTAATTACTGGTAGCTCATTGAATTTCTTAGTTTCCCATACGATTTATATGGAAATATTTAATATTTAACACAAACAATATTTTACAAAGCATAACATTTTCCATAAAAAGTTTGCATTAATTTTTTTGAGATGACAATATTTAGTCAACTTATTAGCTTTTAGAGTATGTTAATATTTCGAAGATTGAGAAAAAAAACTAATTTCTGTTTGTTGTTTGTAAAAAGTGTTATGCTCTTTCCGATGTGCTTTCTTTTTCCTTCTTCAAAATTTTCCAACCTTATGATTTTTGCTGGCCACTTCATTATATTTACACTTTTTAACATACTTCGAATTTTTCAAAGTTTTTGTGTTCGACAATCCGGACACAAATAGTTTTAAGCTCGTTCGGATTATCGAATTGTCCGGACTATACTACCGTACTAAGCGAAATTTGGGTCAATTAATTTCATCCGCTTTATTAATTATGCTGTTAGTGGTCAGTGGTTTCAGTGATTGCCCTGTGTTAGAATTTTTTTACTTCGGGAATAAAATAGGTTTTGAGCCAGCCGAAGAAAAGTGACGTTGACATCCATCCATTATTAGTTGCTTTATATACCACTGGAATTTTACAACCTTTAAAGACTCTTGGATTAGCAGATATTACACTTGTCCTTTGAAGTTAGTGTTTTATGTTTCCGTTTATTATTTAAAAACATGGTACTTGGTACGAAATTAGACAAACATGCTTACGAAGGAAAGACCCCAAACTGAAGTAATGACAGTGCAAAATGTGAATCTAAGAGCGAATAACAAAACATGCGAGGTGAAAACGGTAAAACAACGGTATTTAATTTTTTTCTTGTTAAAAAATAATTTTTCCGGAAATAGAGGTAAACATTTTAAATTGTCCGAAACGTAAAAGCGTCCGAATTATTGGAGTATCCGGACTGGTTCATGTCCAGACTATCGAAGTTTTACTGTATTTCGAATTTTGTAAACTCTTTTTGAGTTATCCAACATTTACTGATTTCTTCAGAGTCTTATAAACTTTCAGTGTCATCAGTAGCGTAGCCTGAACGTTTGCCGCCGTCTCCTGATGCCAAAAAATTGAAATTCCTTCCATCAAAAAATCTATGCAAAAACCTTTGCAAAATGCAATTTATTTATATTGGAAATCTCTTTCCAACAAAATAAGTTTAAAACTTTTGAAAATGAAAAAACCTGAACTTTTGCATCAGGGGTTGCCGCCTCCTTCGGGCACCCAAGCAACGCCACTAAACGCTAAGCTCTAAATCTTCAAAACCGATCACTTGACACATAGACCAGATTTCCATAGTTCAGAGAAAAATATTCAATGCAATTATTCCGCTAGATGAATTTTCTTCATACTAACGCCGTCATTTTTTGTACATACATATAATTATTTATATTTTAAGATTATCAAAACATTTAGATTCAATTTATTGCTTGAGTTGATTTTGTTAATACTTATATTGTCAATAAGCTTCTGAAAATAATTATTAGAAGCGTATAGTGTTAATCGAATATTGATCGATATTCGTATTATTGATATCTACCCAGTATCTAGTACGGAATGTTCATTCTCAGGGGGGTGACATGACCCCCCAACACTCCTATCTATAAGCGCACATGTTATCAGTTATATATGTAAATCAATAGAAAAAAATGAAGAGGAAATGGTTTGAGAAAATTTAATCTTCTCAAGAACTAATTAATGCGATTAAGTTTTTTTTTTTTATTTTTACAATTTAATTGAATAACGCTGAGAATGGCATATGGGAAAACTATTTTCCGCCAATATTAACATAAAAACCACTACAACAACATCTACGACGACACTATGTAACACATAGCGCAACTGATTGTTAACTAGCGGCATGATAACTTTAAAACCTAATTTGTTGTTGTTGTTGTTAATATTATATGTTGTTGTTGTTGCCTTTTTCCACATAGTTTTCGTGTGCATCATTTTGATTGCTGTTGTTGTTGTTGTTCCACCCACGATTTGTTTTTGTTTCATTTAACTTTTTACTCGTATGCGGCGCGCAGTTTTCTATTCATGCACCATTGCCAAGGTTAGCAGAGAAAGAGAGAGAAAGAAAGATTAAGTAACAACAGCAACACAGCGTTAGGAACAAATTACTGCAACAACAACAACAACAACTGCTAGTATTATTAGAGTGCGCTATACGTATTAAATTTTGCATTCATTTTTTCTAAATTAATCATCATCAACTTCAATGTGGCTGCTCTTTGTTGTTCGTTTTTTTTTTAAGTTTTTGCGGTTTTTGTTGTTGTTGTCTAACGTTTAAGTTGCTGCTTTGTCATTCTAATGATCATCGAAAATTTTTTATATTATTTTAAGTTAGTTATATTAAAAAACTTAACAAATTGGAGAATTAATTGCAGAATTCTAGCGACATTGTATTTGCAACATGTTGCTATTGCTGCTCTGGCTGTTTGTTGTTGATATCATTAATCATTGCTTAACATTGAAAGAATTTTGCATGAAGTGTTACTGTTTCAAATATGAAAAGTATCAGCTGCCGCATTTAAAAAAAAAATGAGTTTAATTTAAAAATAACGAATGAGCTGTTTTATTATTAGTCATATTTTTCTGTTTGTTGTACATTTCTTGGAACCTTCTTAAGTGTGCACTTCTTAAGACCATCACTAGAAGTTTTCTTACCGCAGAAGAGAGAGGCATTTCATACGATTGAAGTGCAGGGTGACGATCGACTAAAATTCGACAAATTTGTCATCAAGTGTCTTTTCCATCACAGTTTTTTGTCATATAGAAAAAATGTAACTGACTAAATCTATCATATATTGTTAATTAAACTTAAGTTAAAATATCAATACCGTGATATTTATTGATTAAATAAATTAACACAAAAATTGATTTTAAGAAATAGATTTCTTTCCATTTTGAATTTTCTTTCATTATTCATGTTGGATTAATAATTTTTTTTAACGAATTGCAGAAAAAATTATTGAGATTTTATTGTTTATTATTTTAAGAGCTTTCAGGAAAAAATAAAATACACTGAACACAAATACTTCCTACAATTTTCTCACAACTGTTGATTTTCATTCAGTCTTTTTATGATACGATTTTAAGAATTTTGAATGTGCCTTATCATTTATTTGAAATTTGTACTCAGAGCATACTATTTAGTTCATTACAAATTAATAAGAAATTGGTTTTTAATTTGCATCTCACAAATATTGAAGAATCAAAGTGGAGGAATAACAAACAAGATGGAAATGAAATATACTTTTGCGTAATGTGCAATGATTTTTCATGACCAAACTTAATTTCGCCGGAAATTCCAATCACTCATTTCAATAACTATATCTCTTCAGTGTGACATAAGATAAGAGCTGACTGTGTTACGTTATAAGTTCACGACCTATAAGTTCAACTAAAAATGAGTTCAATTCTAATAATTAATCAGTCAACAACAACAAAATAGAATAATATGCACATCTAAAAATCTGGAATGTTTCCATTAAAACTTCAAATTTATCGGCAAAATGTCACAACTCAACTTTATCTTTATATTCAATTACTGTAACCTTGATTTTGTGAGGTAATCACATTATTATTCTACAAATCGAAAACTTAAAACTATTATCATAATTTCAACGAAGTTAAATAGTCCGTTGAAAACTAAGATAATTTTGTATATCGTGGCGTATGAGTAACATTTAATTATTTCGCACAGAAAGTCATCGTGCACCCAGGGCCTGATTTAGACTGACAGCCTTAGGCTAACTATGAATATGCGCCCCGGCCCATCCTGCTTGTGCCTGCCCAGACTACAAATATTTCAGTTTCTATAGTAAAAGCTATCGCTTCGAATTCAAAAGTATAAAATTTGTAATTTTTACTGCAATTATTACGATTTATACATATAATAACGAAAATAATACAACACGAAACTGTAAAACTTATGGTTAAAAATGTATATATAGTTACCTTAATATAGAAAGGCCCTATCTTAAATTTTTATTATTTTACAGGAGAACGAAAAAACTTAATAAATATTGAAGTTCTTGTGAGTTAAAGTGAGTAATGGCTTTTTTTTATTTGCTTGTAATTGATTTATTTTCAATCGTACCACACACATTTTTTTGTCCATGGTGTATTAATGGGTGACCTACCGAAATCTATAAAAATCTCGATATTGAAAAAAATGTTAGTTAGGGCCTTTCTATATAAAGGTAACGATATATGTAGTTCAATTGAATTGTAAAATATTAGAACACTTTTTATTATTATACTTTTCACTTTTCACCAACGACTAATCGCGTATAGAAACTGTAAAAATTCAAATTTGTTAGAAATGTATTTATTACTTTATTGATAGAAAGTTCTTAATCGCTATTTAAAAAAACAAACTGAAAAATTAAAATTTTTTGAAGTTTTTTACATCTAAGATCATATATACTATATCAAAATTGTGAACAAATACCTTCGTCATTATCATTGATAACACTAGCCGACTTTTTTGACCTTTTTTTTTTGTGCCATGAACTTTCTTAAATTTTTATGATGTAGTTAGGTCCCTAATTTCAAAACTTAATGAATGTGTGAAGTCTATTTTACGAATTCTAGCCTAAAAAATATCATGCCTTGAATGGCCAGGAAACTGACCAGATCTTAATCCAATTGAAAACCTTTGGGTTATTGTAAAGGCTAGACTTCGTAAAATAGACTTCACAACAAAATCAAAAATTATTGGGACTGTAATCCAGACATGGTTTCAAGACCAGCAAGCATCTGAAATGTGTACAAAACTTGTGGATTCTATGCCAAAACGTGTTAAAGAAGTTATAAAAGCCAAGTGGAGACATAGTTCTTATTAAAATAATTTAAATTGTATTCTTCGTCTATAACTAATAAATGTAGTTTTTTCAAATTATCACTTGTGTTCACATTAATTCGAGCAATACTGTAAGTGCAGCTTAAAAAAAAAATTTAAAAAAAATTCTTTTTATTTTTCGAAAAACTCCCGGACGCCCTTAAGATCAGTGATGGCAGTTGGGTTTTGTGAAAATGTACTGAATCGAGACTTCAAATGTACTTATAAAAGCCGAATGTACATAATTTTAAATGTTTTACTAAAAAAAAAGGTCAGCAAACCATTACGGCAGGCTTGCACGCATATTCCACCTGAATTTCCTTAAAAAATTGTTATTTTTCAGAAAGAGTTCAAATGCTCTGAAAATCCGCCGAATGTACTGAAAAAGGGTCAAATGTACCGAATGTACTAAAAACTTGTTGAATGTACTGATGACGATTTTTCACCGAAAATACCATCACTGATTAAGATTTGTATATAATAACTTACATACATATATAGAGTAACAACGTTTGACAAATTAGCATTATTTGCTGGAAGCTGTCCACTAATGATTTGAAACTTGACCAGCACAGAGTTCCAAAAACACAATATTATCGTGTCATATCAAAGGTTTTCAATTTTCCTGCTTCTATTTTGAATTCAACGCAAAAAATATCGTTTTTATATTTAAAGTGGTCGGAAGGCATCGCAGTAATATTATTTTAGAATTATTTTGAATTTAAAATTTATGTAAAAGCATTAAAAAAAGAATGTATAACTATTTAAAACTGAATAAACAAAGTGAAAACCAACGTTAATCTCAGCGCCCCCTCGGACATTGCGCCCCAGGCTTAAGCCTTTTTAGCCATTGGGTAAATCAGGCCCTGCGTGCACCTCGGTCGTATAGCAAGTAATTTCCGAATTTTAGAAAATAAAATTTAACTAAAAAATTTAAATGAAGGGGCTAAATAATAGAGTTCCAAATAAAAAATTGGATATAATTTATAAGTGTTCGATTTTTGCTTTACGCTATATGGATATCTTGTAAGATTTTTCATCGGCAGATTTTTAATGAAAAAGTGCATTCATAGGACTTAATGTAGGCATAATTGAAATGTTCGCAGTGGCTTCAGATGTTACGCCCAGCTGGGGTCAATAGTTCAAAGAATAGCAATATATATATATATATAATTGTGTGGAAGGATCTCATCGATCTATATACCTCAGAAAAGAAACTTAATATAATTTTTAAAAAAAAATCACAAAGCGACCATAGCTGTAAATGAAGCTTCGACCAATTGTTTTGAGTTTTTGCAAAAAATCTATACGCTAACGAAAAGTTGCTGATGAAAAATTACAATTTTCAGTAGATATATCAAAGTTTTATCTACAGCTTAGTTCCCGTCTTGACATTTTCTGCTGAGAATCAAATGCAGGTTTTTTTGTTAAGGTCAATCTATAGTAAAAATTATGATAATATCTCAAACATCTGTCATAAACCAGGTAGAATCGGTTCATATGTTTTGTCATGTTTGTGGAAAAAGGATCGATCGCTTTGTAAACTTACAAGAATATCAATCTTTACCTTACCATTTGTTCAATTCAAATAGTTTGAATTGATATTTATTATTAAAATGGAATATTTTTTGGATAATTTGTTAAGAAATTAAATTGGAAAAGTTACTCGGCACAAAATGTTGGTAATATTTTTGAAGAAGTTTTCATTCGTTTATTAAGACTAATGTAAATTAACTTATAAGATAATGAAAATGCTGAATAGTCAACATGAGTAGAGTAAATATGTTCAATTCGTATTCAAGGGAGCATTGATTTATTTTTTTCATTCAAATAATTTCTTAGATAGGTAATTGATAAAATTTCACGTCCTATTTAAAGGCCTATTTTATTACTTAGATATTACAATTACAACCAAAAGTTTCGCGTTAAATTTTTTTTCCAAGCTTTCTAGTATACTATCTTTTATCTTCAAAGTAAATTTTAAATATATTTATATAAGGTACAATAATTCCAAGGCTATTTTACCTTTTAGTGCAGAAAATGGTATTTTGTCCATATTAATAATGAAATAAAATTTGTCATGTCTAAAAGATTTTCTAATATTAAATACAAATCTGTATTATTCTAAGTAAAATGTTAGGCTTTCAATGTATTCCATCTTTAACTCGCCAGTGTGACACAATATGAATAAATGTCAGATTAAGTACATATGGTTTGAATATGTCATACTCATAGCTCTGACGTGTAAAAGTGGTCCTATGGCCTAAAGTATAATAAAAGTGCTTCACGATATACCACTCTATCATGTCAGAAGTCTGAGATATTTAAACTATGCAAGTCATAAATGCAAATTTTGAATTTTTTTTTTTCAACTTAGATAAATTCTACGTTTAGATTTTGTTCCATTATTAATAAATCGATTAGAATTGATAATTTGTTTTCAAATAGCTAAAGGATTGAAGATTAACTAATTATGGACAAAACTTAACTGTTGAGCATTTAAGTGCTAAAAAAAGTATTACAAGTCTAACTGAATGAATTGAATTGTCATTGTAGTAGAAGTGTTTTTTTTAGACGAGTTACTCTTTTTGTAGTTAGTTTTATTACGTTCTAACATGAAACACATTAGTTGGAAAGTAGCAGGATGCAGCCTAAAATGTTCGCTTCATGATGTTCATGATGGGCAACATCTTCAAAGTGGTACATATAGAGATCTATACTATAAGACTTTCTAATAAGTGTCGATCAAGTTTGACATTCTGCAACTCATCAGTAGCAGTAGCACGAAAGAGAACGATACAACTCAACAAAAAATGTACAAAAAAAGTGGATTTTCTTAAGAAAAAAAAAGCAGCGATCGCACAAGCAAACAACAACAAAGTGCACGTTGAAGCCAGCGTCTTTTATTTCTACATTCTTGAAATTGACATTTGGCTTAATGTGTTTTTAAATATTTATTGTTTGTATTTTAATTTTTTGGAATTTTGTTAAAAAAAATTAAGTGCGAAAAAATTTAGAAGAAAAGTTACACCATTTTAAAGCAAAAGAACTAAGCCTTTTAAAAGTATTAGAAAAAAATATAGGTTATTAACACATTTATTGAACAAATAACAGATACATACTTGAAAAAATATTTGTAAATATTTCAGGAAAATCATCACATCTCTTAAACTGTTGGTCAAATTTGAAAGATCTTTGTACCAATATTGTAGCTTATTAAATTATCTTTCAAACGACATTTATTTAGGGTTATATTGATTTTAACAAAAGCTATATCCGCATGAAGCATGAAAACATATGGCTTGCCTTCACACTTGCGCTTAAACCGTGTTGGACATTTAATTTGCGATTTCAGCGATCACTTCTCTTGCTGTTTTTCGTTTTGTTCTGATTTGATTTGTGATTTGCGTACACAAAAACTTAGGTAGACTTGCAATGTGGCAAGTGACTTGATGACCGTTTCAAATGTGTTTACGCAGACCACTAGTACATAAGCCCCTGCACGAGTGCATTCATTTAAACATACAACACTTGCTGTACTAATACTGGTTGCTGTTAGCCCAAATACTTACTTAAAATCAGTATAAAAAAGTTACTGATTCAAGCGGTAGCGAAGGAGGTAAATACCGAAACACATGAGTTATTGTATTATGAGTTTTCAAAATTCTTGAGTACTTGTATCTTTACCTGCAAACACTGAGAATGTGGATAGCGAACTCCCAACAAGTTCAACATTCAATTTCTAAAAAAAATCCGTTTCTTATATTTTCTTTAGGATCCATCTACTACGTTTTATTTGAAGAATCTTTTGGAGATTTTTTACTAAAAAATTATTAAAATTGATAATTGTATAATTGTATAATGTAAACAACTACGATGAGTAATTTTAAGAAGTCTTATCATTAAAGCGATCGGTGTTAAAAATAGCTACTTTGAGATTTTACTAAATTATGATGCTGAATATCCAACCACTACTCCAGGTATGTGAAACAAAGACTTTGAGACCTTGTTCCAGGACGCCAAGGCTATAGCAAGTTTCGGGACTTAGTCTTTCCCGAAATATTAAAAAAAAAAAAAATTCAATGAGAAATATTTTATTACCTTTAGATTTTTAGACAATCGCAGAATTGATCTTCTCGAAATTATTATAAAGAACAAACACTACGTTCATTGGTTTTTTGCTTTTCAAGACGATCGGGTACAAAGAGAAATATTATAAGCGACAAAAGATAACTTTTTTCATTATCTTATTAAAGCTGAACTAATTAGTTTATTAACAACATTGGCTTAAGGAATGAGATAACGTGCATACTACACTGCAAAAAACGAGCGTTCAGATGACCATTCAAACTGTGTAGTACGAAAAATGCGAATAGGTTTTTTTCAAGTCTTTTGCTGAAAAACTAAGCGCAACGAAATTCAAATTTTTGTTGGGACTTGTGTGCTTACTGCTCAAATTTATTTCTTAAATTTATCTAGAAATAATTTCGCTCTGCATATTTTTGCCTTAACGCTCTTAAGAGCTGTTAGTTCTCTCACTCGCTCTTCTATGTTATTAAGCTGTTACGCTCAACGGGAAATTCACCACACTCTGTTGTATGTTGTGTCTGTATTTTACACTCAGTTTTGCTTTGCGTTGGTCTCTTTTTTCGTTGTTATTTCTGTTGTTAAATGGGGTTTGTATTTTTCTTCGAGTTGTGGCGTCTTCATTCGCCCCATTGCTGCGCTTGGTGGTTGTTGTTGTGATGCTGCTGCTGTTGTGACGTTTGAGTTTTTATTCTTTCGATGTTCTTTGTTTTTGATTCTTAACGAACTTTTTTTGAACAGAGTATGATTTGACTTATTTTGCCTCTATTTAATTTTGATAAATTTATCATTAAGTTTTGCATTACGAAATTCCAGAAAAATAGCACCGCAAGAGATTTAACAGATCAAACAGAATATGTTATAAATTTTCTTCTAATATTCCAATTAAAAAATAGTTCTTAACTTAGGCTGCTTATAGTAAAAGAAATGAATTTCTTTTTAGAAATACAAGTTTATTAGTCTAATGGCAATGACCTCGCCCACTCAAAAAAAAAAAAAAAAAAAAAAAATAAAAATTTAATAAACCAAAAGGAAAAAAAAAAACATCAAATGATTCAATCTTCTATTATAACTCCGTAAAACCATATCTTTTGAAACAACAAAAAATTTAAGAGAGACAGAACATTTTTCAAATAAATGTAGCAATTATTTTATGTTTTCTATATTTTAGTAGGAACATAAGTCAATGGAAACAAATTTGTCGCTGAAAAAAGTACTATGGTACTGAAAATGCTATCACTAGCTGAAATAGTGAAGTTTCTTCAACCAAAATGGCTTTGTTGAATACATTCCGATGAAACTGTTTCTTTATTGATCAAAAATTTAGATTTGTAAAAGAAGGAGATAGTCTATCCTTTTTATTATCTGGTCATAACTTTAGATTAGTGGTGGTTTAGCAAATAGCCTTGAAGCCATAAGTAGCACTGATCATTTCGTTTTAATACCACATTATGTGACCCGGAAAATTTTTGGATGTTTAGACAGCTATGTATACCCAGTTAGCCTTATTAAAGTAGTAGAGCAGATATCCGATTTCAACTTCGGCAAATTCGCTGAGGTCATTAAAGAATAGTTTTCCAGGACATCTAAGCCTGATTACCATGGCTGGATAGCTGTAAAGAAAGTGTTCGAGTGATTCATTCTCGCTTGCATTCAATCAGCTGCGCCAGGAAGAATTGAATGGGATGTGTACCTTATCTTTAAGCATGATTGTCAAACCGGCCACTAGACAGTAAGTAGGTGGTATTCTGTTTATTATAAGAGAGCGAGATTGATCTGGCTGTCTTACAGGTTTGTAAAGACTACCAGCGATTTCCGGCTAAAGATAAAAAATGCGGAAAAATTATCTTCTGAACTAAACCGAGACTATTGAAAATACGTTCCGAAACGGTTTCATTAATCCTTTGATCTCCAAATTATTTCTAGTAGGAAGAAAAATATGAGCTAGGTATTTTAAGTTATTTTGGGTTCAAAATAAGATAGATTTTAAGTTTTATGAAATTTGGACCAATGGAACTGTTTTTAGAGTAGGTTGAATATATGCAAAATTGGGTACCAAAATCTTCGGAAGACTTTATATTTTAACAAAATATGCTTAATTGCATTATATATCAATACCGTTATAAGAATAAGTGCATTAATTGTATTAAATATAACTCAAACGAATAAATAAACACATTTGGAATTAAAGCCACTAGCAGTTTCCCCCCGATATCTTCGTAACGATTGATAAACGTACTCTAAAACATAGGAATAAAATGAGAATAAAGCCAAAGAAACAAAAAAAAACGTAATTTCACATTAGATCGCTTGAAAAAAACTCAGTTACAGAGGTTCAAAGTTGGAAAACTTATACGAAACATTGGGGATGAAAGGGTTAAGAGAGGAAGCACACCTTGCTAGTTCATCAGCCTTTTCGTTTCCCTCAATGTTCCTGTGGCCTGGAACTCATATGAGAGTAATGTCAAATTGGTGTCCTAGTCTGACAAGCTCTTTCCTACATTGTTCTACTAGCTTCGGCTTTGTATGTGCCAAGCTCAATGCTTTAATTGCGGCTTTACTATCGGAGAGAGTAACTTTCTTCTTCCCTGAATTAATACTACCCACTAATTTGCTGGCTTCAAGAATGGTAAAAACTTCAGCCTGGACAACGCTAGCTAAGCTTACCTGTCTCATGGATAGATTGAGAGATTGCTGGGTCTTTTGAGTAGACTCCTGCGGCTGCTCCACAGCCCATCGATGAATATAGTGGTTTCAAAATTCAAGTTGAGAGTACCCTCTACCTACTGAGCTCGCTCCGGAAACTTCACCTGGAAATTTTTCTCAAAGCTGAGTGTAGGACAGATGTAGTCCATTGAGGAATTTAAAAGTTCGATTGGCAAGATGTCTAGTATAGAGCAATGCCAAATATTGCCAATAATATGTAGGTCAGTGTTTACTACTCAGATTTTCACTTAGTCATTGAAACAATGATAAAAGTTGGGCCATAGCTCTCATTTTCCAGTCGGACTTTCTTGAATGAATAATAATGAAATCTAAATGAATTATGTATATACTTTTTGAACAAAGCTTACATCGATAATGTCAGACATATATTTAAGAAAATAAGAGCTTATTTTTACATATTTTGACCTCTAGGGCCACTTGTATGGAACTTTAGGAAAACTACAGTAACAAAGATATCTTTAAAAATGAGGTGAAAAATTCAGCTTTAAAATTTTCTAGAGGTAATTGTGAGTCATTTTTAGACCTTTTTCCTAAAATACACTCTTTGAAAAATCAATTTTATTTTGCTTTAACATATTTTTAAATAAAAAAAAAATCTAAATTCGATGGGTGTAATTTTGTACAAACTTACAGCGTTGCCCGATATTCAACCTATAATTTTTAGTATTTTGGCAACGACTCGTGGCTATATTTCTTCGTTATTGCAGGGACAAATGGGGATTTAAAGAACATAAAGTTGGTTTCGAGTCCCTATGCCACTGATTTTCATTGGTAGCTGGATTCAATGAATTTTATACAGCACCGTGATACTATAGTGCATTCTCCTAAGAATGGATGATTAAAATAAACAAACAAAAAAAAATAACAACAACAATTTATACGAAAATGTCTTGAGAATTAAATCGCAAATTAAGAAGCGGACCATGATGATGATGATGATGATGATGATATTCGTGTTGATTATGACATTTAATTATGGCGGTTCAAGTTTTTCTTTCTGTTTATTGTGTGAAATACTGTAAGTCGTGGAAAAAATACGATCACAAAACCAAATAAATATTCATGCAGCAAGAATTTTGTTCTTCTTTAAATAAGCAGCAGATAATGCGAGCACAAAAGAGACCCACGTTTGTGGGTATGAGCACCAACCTAAATGCAAAATGATATGAAATTTATTTAAACAACAAATTCCAGTTTAACTAAAGCAACAACTACAACAATAGCGAAAAGTTGCATATACGAACATATTGTTGGTTTAAGATTTGTCATACGAGAGTACCTGCGAAAGTCTGGGAGTGTCCCATGTCCATGGGTATGACGACGCTATGCTTCGTTTGCAGTAGCTACGAGATATGTTGACGTGTTGTTGTGTTGCTATGGCTGTCATCATCATATTACACATTTTACTTAAGTTGACATAAGGGATTTTTGCCTACAAGCAAAAGAATAAGCTTATGCTAAAGGTCGAAGCTTACAAAATCGTAAGTCATATGTATTCGGAGGTGAAATGAAAGGTGCATTTTTCACAGCACACTTCAAGAAGGAAGTTAAATATCCAATGCACGTTATAGATCAACTTGTTTGAAGAGTTTTAGAGGTATGGTGTTGTTAAAAGTAAAACTTTGCCAGCAAAAAAACATTTTCGCTTCATTTTTGGTGAAAAGTCTCTCAGAGCTATTTAAATAAAAGAAATTGCGTTTCAGTGTTACACAATAATCAGTGTTATAAAAAAATTAATAAAGAAATGTTTTGTGACCTTATAAAGGAATGTACCTCCTTACTTTTCCTTATTTTCTTATTAAAACAGGTACACTCTAAGTCTGCACTTAACTTTTATACACAAAAGAATAATAAATTCATGTTGTGTTTCGCTTAACCCTCATCGGGCAGCATGGGTACATTTGTTTACGTTCTTAAATTGGTATAACTTTTTTTCTAGAAGTTGTCGAACAGTGAAAAGTTTTTCAATTAGATTATGTTGACCGAACTTAAGAAATTTTTATCTATTTTTGAGCGTCGAGTTGTCCTTCTACTCATAAAAATTGATAGGTTAAAAGTAATATGAAAAAGTGATAAACTTAAAAAAAAAAATTAAATTAATATATGATTTTCAAAATTACACCTCACTGTTTCACGTGAAATCATTCTGAGCTGTTTCTGAAATGTTCCAAAATAAATGTTCCCTGAAGTTTTGAAATGAATTCTTTCAGACACGTTATAAACAAAATCTTTAACATGTAACCAATCTGAAGTTTTTTTGGAATCTTCCAGATTTGATATAACTGAATTTTTTTAATGAAATCTAAATAATGTTTTATTATTCTATCTCTGATGCTCTGTTAAGTATAGTTTATTGTTGATTCTAAATTCAGACTCCTATCATAAAGGGTTTTTTAATAAGAGCGCTACAAAAGTTTTTTAAATAAAACAAAAACGGTTTGGGATATCAATGAAATTCTTTTTTCTTGTAAGAGAACATTTGATGCCATTATGTATGAAACTCAATGTCTTTTGCATGGCCACCACGGGCACGCCTGCAGAAGTTTAGACGCTGAACTTAATTTTCGACGGTTTTCAAGCATAAATCGGCCGACTCTGCTGCAATTTCAGGTTCGATATTCGTACGAAGTTCATCAATCGTCGCTGGCTTGTTGGCATAGACCATAGACTTTACGTAGCCCCACAGGAAATAGTCTAACGGCGTCAAATCGCACGACCGAGGCGGCCAATTGACTGGGCCATTTCGTGAGATAACACGTTCACCAAACTTGGTTTTCAATAAATCGATTGTGACATTCGCTGTATGGCTTGTGGCGCAGTCCTGTTGGAACCACATATTGTCCAAGTTCATATCATCCAAGTTGGGCCAAAAATATTCGGTTATCATTGAGCGGTAGCGATTCCCATTCACAGTAACGTGCCGGTCTTGATCATCACGGAAGAAGTATGGTCCAATGACGCCGCCGGCCCATAAACCGCACCAAACCGTAATTTTTTCGGGATGCAATGTTGACTCATGGAGTACGTGTGGATTGCTGCCTGACCAATAACGCATATTTTGCTTATTGACGAAGCCATTCAGCCAGAAAAGAGCTTCACCGCTGAAGATGATTTTTCGATGAAAATCCGGATCATTTTCAAGTTGTTGCTCAGCCCAATTCACGAACAGTTCAGTTCTTGCGTCAATTTGATCTTGTAAGGATGCAGGCCAAGATCTTTTCGCAAAATTCGCCACAACGACGTCACAGAGATACCCAACGCTTGAGAACGACGTGTGAGAGACTGATTTGGGTCTTCCTGCTAGCGGCAGCAATATTCTCGACACTACGGGCACTTCTTTGTCTCACTGGCACGGGAACAATTTGCACTGTGCCTGTGGATTCAAATTTTTCTACTAGACGCTCAATTGTTGATCTGACAGGACGATTATGACGACCATAAATTGGACGTAGCGCTCTTAAGGTTGAGGTCACTGACTCGGAATTTCGGTTGTAAATTTTAATAATTTCGACTCGTTGTTGGATCGTATATCTTTCCACGATAAAAGGGCAAACCTTACTGAAGAGAAATGTCAAAAGAGCGGGAAAAAATATGGCGTCGTTTGCTGTCCCTATTGGTTTACTTTTGTAGCGTCCCTATTGAAAAACTCTTTAGTTTTTAGTTAGTCTTTAGTTACCGCTCCCTACATACAAAGTTTTCTTAAATTAATTTCAAGACAAAATTTTCAAGATCCTTACTTTGGGTTCTCCAAAAACGCTAGAAAAATGATATATATTTCCCATTGAATTACAAAATTATCACTTATACCCTTCAGTTTTTTATATATGTACATATGTATCACAAGAAAAAAAAAAAGAAAAAAAGCTCTCCTCACTTTTAATTCAACAAAAACCCTAGCAAAACAACATATATACAAGGGCCATTTTTCCGCCACCCAAGTGGTTGCGCACGGGGCGTAGCCCCCCCCCCCCCTCCTAGGTACGCTACTGCCCTAACATGAATATTCAGAGAAATAAAAATCTTTCGGATTTTTTTTAATGAGAGTAACATTTTGCAATCTTAAATAATTGAGGATATATTGATAAATATTTCCAATTATATCATAAATTGATTATGACATGTCTTCCAATATCAAATTTATCATATATCATCAACTATTTGAGGCAGATGAGTACCACTTGGTTCTTTTATTAAAGGTGTGAGCAAAAGATAGCTTCAATGAACAAATTGATTGTGCCACACCTATAATACGAGAAAAAGCTAACACTTTTTATACCTTAGCAACTATTTGACGCAGATGGATAAAATTTTGTTCATAGTATGTTCACAGGGCTTATGCAAAGTTCTAATCATAGTTTAGTTGGAAAAATGGGCGTTGCTACGCCCACGATTATAAGAGGAAATTCAAATTCATCAACTATTGGACACAGATGAATGGGACTTGGTACATATGTATGTATGTACATAAAAGGTACGGGCAAAAGTAAGTTTGAAAGAAAAAAAATTGGGTGGTACCACGCCTCCCATATAAGAAAATACAAAAACTTGTGGTGACCCTCATAAGAAAGTATTTTTTAAATAGAATTTTCACGAAGACCGCACATCGAAATTTTGTTCGTTCGAGTCCACATAACTCTTGAACGGCACGACGGATTTGCTATATTTTTTTAATTTCGTTTTTTATTGTCTGGAAAGGTTCTTAGCAAAAAAAGTTTGGGTTCGGTTATGTTCTCTTGTTAATTTTGATTGTTTTAGTGAAAGACTTAAATTATTTTTTAAAGGTGCCATATGTATATATTCCATAGTTCTTAAATAGCTCTGAAACTCAAAAAAATCAGAACTTTAAAATCGTATCAGCCTTAGTTCAAATTAGCGCAATCTGTTTTAGGGATGATCTTTATAGTCTGCTGAATAACTATGATTTAAGTTTTTGTCATTTTAAAAAGTAAATAAGTTGGTATGCTCATGAATTTTTGCAGTAGAAAACTTTTAAGATTAGCATTAATGTCTCCATAATATGCAAATGAACATAAAACTGAGTAGCTTATACATCATAAGTCAAATGTTCACAAGCTTTGATTATTTTTTAGTTTAGAACTTTTACTTAAAAAGGATGCCTTCTTTGGTAAACTAGAAAATGTTTGCTTGTATTCCAAGAAGTCAACTATTGCTCAGAAGTCTATAGGTATTATTATTTGCTGCTTTGATTTTCAAATAGTGAAAGAGATAAGAACAAACTTCTGAGAAAATGCAGTATTACCACAAATCAATAGAGTAAAATTCCAACAAAAAGACATGACAGAATTTCCCAGCCAAGTATTAATGTAAATATTGTAAAGAAATATTAATTAACATTATTATGAAAAATAAAACCAACTTTTTCGTAGAATAATAAATCTTGCAGTTGCATTGAAGAAAGATTGTTAATAAGTTCCCATAATACCCGTCTACGCCTTCATTTTCTGTTGCTAATGCCGCTTATCGGCTGCAGTAGCCTCTTGTTTAATTTTAAACACCTTTCGTTGGGGGGCAGGGGGGTGTGGCAAAAAATCGCATTATACGAGAAGATGCAGATAAGCAACTGAAAATTTAACATTAACTATCAAAGTTAACAAAAGCTGGTAAGCTGTAAGCAACAACAACAACAACAGCACAAACGCTCAACACGTGTCGCTGACATAAAATCTCACAACAGGAAAAGAACAAAAAGAAGAAAACAACTTTTCTTATATCGTTAGCAAGTACATACATATGTATGGATGTGTGTCGGTAGGTATATGTATACTAAGCTTTAATTATATGTGTAAATATGTATATTGTAACTATACCTTAGTACTTATTCTTTTTCGAAATAAAAAAAGACAAAAAAATACTTAAGAGATACTTACAGTGCTATATCTTGAAAACAAGTGAAATCACGAATATGACAAAAGAAACAAAGCGCTCTTTTTGCGAAAACGCTTTATTGGATATTACAAGTATTGACGTTAACATGTGTTATGGTTAACGTGACCAACTATTTTGGAGCAAAAAAGTACAAAAATCGCAATTGAAAAGTAGTAAAAAAACATCTCCCTCAGAAAACCACATTAGAATCATGAAAAAGCCTAGACAGCTCAAAAATTCAATCAATCGTTCCAAAGATTCTTTCGTATAAATGCAAATAATTACATATTGATGACAAAAAAAAAAAAGATTATTTATACCATAGAAAATGTAGAAAATACTGCAACTCAGTTGTGACATTACAAAAAAATGGAGTTTTTTAAAATTAATTAATTGAATTTTAATCGAATTTACAGTCAATTGCAGTAACCGATATTCATGTGAAATTTCACAAATCGGCTTATGCTTTTATAAACAAACATGACAAAGACAAAAAATGTAACAATTTAACCTGGTAATTGGTGACACATGTATGTTTCGGCTATTACCACATACATTCATGTTCATATACATATACATATCGTCACCTCAGAGTATACATAAGAGTCCTTCATATCAGCAAAAACATGAAACTGGGAAAACAGCCTTTTAAAGTTATTTAGTATGCAATTTGTGATTTAAGGATTATTAATGTTTTTTTTTTTTATTATTTTGCCACTCTGTAATTACCTATACGTTATTTGAAAAAAAAAAAAAAATTATTCAAACTTACCTTTGATTTGTCTGTATTTAAAAATATTTGGACTTTTATGAGTTAGGACATTTGCATTCTGAAACTCCACGTAAAAGGTATATTACGTTTGATCCAAAAAGTACAAAAATTCTTCTTTTTTTATTTGTGAACATATTTGATGGGGGCTAGGAAAACATGTATGTAGAAAGATCTATCCTTAAGTGTTTAGGCTGAACCGTTACGTCACGCGTAGTGCTAACGTTCACGGCACGCTCATGCTAGTGTTATATTTTAGACCAAAACTTCTAAACTACTGAGCCGATTTCGACAAACGAAGTATCGTTGTTTTCATATTATCAAGAAGAGTACACGGTTGAAAAAATCAGTATAAATTTTTATACGAATATCAGTTTAAGGGTCGTTTTATATGAATTTAGGTATAAATTTAATAACTTTTCAACATATAAAAACCAGCTATGCGGCCAGTTGCTTATGCTCAATTTTGTCTAATAAATCATCAACATTCTGTAGCCGAGCTAGCTAATGAACGGGGTCGAATTCAAACTATTCTAGAAATGAAGCAGGTTCAAATCTCTACCCATTCATATTCTGTTATTCAAATCATTTTATAAATAAAAATTGTAAATAAAATTAAATTAAAAAGAAGTATCTGTTCCCGGACTCGAACCCATGAATTCTGCGTCCCAGTCAAACGTTCTAACAACCGACATAAATATACATTTTTTTTTACTATTGTTAAAATTAAATATAAACTCTTATTATAAAATAGAATTTATACGTCAACCTATTCTATACTTTTCAATATAGAAACAAATATGAAATTCATATAAAATTTTATAACTTCGGAATTTATAAAATCTATACGATTTTTTTATGGATTTATATTAATAACTAAAAGTTATTAATTTTATACTGATATTTTCAACCGTGTATAATAAAGCTATTAGTACTTCAAAAATCTGATCACAGAGGACGCTTTAAGTAAAAAGTAAAATAAATTGATTATATGTAATTATATAAGCCGATATTGAAAAACGAAGATTTTATCTATATGTTTTACTAAGAGGATTAAAACGAGGGTACTTATGTTTGAAAAATTTGTTCATATATGTTGCTTTAGGCAAAAATTAAATATAAATTATTCATATAATATATTGAATTCAGCGAAAACGGTACATTCACGAATTTATTCGGAAATTTGCAAGAGTCACTCAAAACCAAATACAGCAGGCTTTGGTTTCAACGAATACTTAAAATAGGAAAATTGGAAAAATTATTCAGGAAAGCTTGCTAGATTACGTTCTTTTTTTGGCTTTCATTTGTGTGCATATGTATGTATGTATATTGCACCAATCGATGCAAAAAGGTCGAAATTAAGTTTTGGAAGGATGGAAAAAAAGATTCATATATAACGTCGAAAATGGAAACAACAAATTATTTTGAGAGTTTTTATTTTCCTTATATAGGGCCAAACAAATTCCTTCCAAAATTTAGATTCGACCTCTTCGCATCAATTGGTGGAATAATTTTTTTTTCTTTCATCAAATGAGGCCTAAACGGATATAAGACAGTACCATTCGTACTTCAAAATCCATTTTCGGCCTTTTTGCAACGATTGGTGCCAGAAATTTTTTGTCTTGAAACGAGGCCAAATCACCGCCGGGGATACCTTTTCCCCTCTCTTACTAAAGTCCATTCTCTTTTTTGACCTGAGAGCGATTGTTTACTATTTAATGTGACTTCAAAGACAAAAAAAAAGCAGTTAGGACATTTGCACTCCGAGATTTTATCCTGAAAGCTGCAGTTAGGACATAACGCGATATATGTATATGTACACAGCCTCACCGGATCGGTTTTTGATTAATTTGTAATGAGATTCGAACCCCGACCATTCCATGAATTATATGTGGACACTTGAGCCATGGAGGTGTTGCTGAACGATATGTACAAAGTGCACGTTTATATACACATTTAACGCCATCTGTTATATTTATTGTCATTTCTTGTTTGCTTTTGTAAAAATATATTTTACAAGGACTTACTTTTTAAAAATAGAAAAAAAAGTACAAAAAAGTACATAAAAGTACATTTACCTGTACTTCAAAGTACGCAGTACAACAGGCCAAAAAGAACTACTGTAGTCCCAAAAGAGGTTGAGTTGATCACGTTAATAATGGTTGTATCAAAGAAATATATATACATATATGATAGAACGATACTCTCTTGCTGTGCAAACCTTTGAGCAAGTACAATTGCGAAGCAAATTCCATTGGACTTTATTTCAGATGATCTCCAGCTTTTAGAACGAAGCAAACGATTTCACAATGCTAAATTGAGACCATTTAGTATTTTCTAATTCATTTATTTTCTTAAATTCATAAAAAAGTTATTTGAATATCAGAAAATGCAAATAAATAAATAAATTGAAATTTAAAAAGAAGAAAACCTGTTGAGAAATTTATTCAATTACATTGATTTACACCTGCATTTGAGAAAATTAATTTTTTTTACTACCAGGCAATCAGCGTCCAATGACGCTATTTGCAATTTTGTTGACAAAAATGATATTCATGTTGTTTGCTTGTATGTGTTTCAAATTATGCCTCTTGTTGCAACTAGGATTTTTTCTTTGGAGGATTTTAATTTAAAGAAAGTATGATATTATGTATTTAAACTTGCGTCGTTTACTTAAGACAAACTATTACTTACAACAAGTGTATTTCTAAATAAATTAGATAA
The DNA here is from genome assembly GCA_949775025.1 of Tricholauxania praeusta. NCBI lineage: Eukaryota > Metazoa > Arthropoda > Insecta > Diptera > Lauxaniidae > Tricholauxania > Tricholauxania praeusta. The sequence goes on along the minus strand of OX459030.1, from coordinate 38,988,205 downwards.
TAATAGTTTAATCACTAGGACTAAATCAACAAGTGTTTCTAAGCCGATATGAAAAAATAATTGAAACTTTCAATGCTATGTTGTCATCTTCAAGCTATCAAATAATTGAGAAATTGCGAAAAAAAATGGCGTTTAATGCGCTCAAGCGACATCATACATGAACAGTAAATTGAAATTTCCAATGCCAATGGTATAACCTTAAATTTATCAAATAATTGAGGATCTAATAACAAAGGAGTCGTGCTTAATGCGCTCATACGGTAATAGTGTAGATTTACTCTTTGAACTTCGAAGTAATATACTTGTGATGCAAATGAAAAAAAAAAACAACAACACAGAATTCAAGAAGCAATTTTTGCCAGAGGTTTTGCAAAAACTTAATCCTAAAAAAAATATATTTAACTTAAAAAAAAAATAATAACTATTTAATTACCTTCTCCAGGGCAAATATGTGTTTTTAAAAAAGAAATCATTAAAATCGGCTCAGTGAATTTTGCGCCAAAGCGTTACAAGCCATTTTCATATAAGCAATTTTATATTAGTAGCATAGATGTGAAAATCCGCCAGAATTAGCCTTTTAGCTGGCCACGTTTTTTTTTTTTTTTTTTTGGAGTACATCTTTCAGCCATAGTTTTTCTTGAAGCTAAGGCTGTCTTGAATTAATATTCAAGGTTTCAATTAAAATTCAGGTAGCTATTTTTTTTTGTTAAACTTTATATGTAACTTTTCATGTTTTTTTTTTATCTTAAGTGCAATTTTAGCTATGTCTTCCTTTGAATTTTAATTGTTCCTCCTTGAATATTAATTAAAGATAGTCTTAACTTCAAGACAAACCATAATTGAAGAGTGTGCTCCATGGTCGAGCTAAGATGACAATTTCTATTTTTTTTTTTGGAGCAGACTCTTCAAACATGGTTTTTCTTGAAGTTAAGACTGTCCCTAATTAATATTCAAGGAGGAACAATTAAAATTCAAACGGAGACATAGTTAAAATTGCATTTAAGTTAAAAAAAAAACAAAAAAATATGAAATGTTACACATAAAGTTAAATATAAAAATAGCTATCTGAATTTTTATTGAATAACCTTGAATATTAATTCAAGACAGCCAATGAGGCCAGCTAAAAGGCTAATTCTGGCGGATTTGCACAAAAATGATAAAGATTTGCTTAAAGAATATATTAACTTCTTTTTCAGTCCATCTCCAAAAATTCAGCTCATACCTGTATCAGAAGGTTTTTTAAACTCGTGGAGTCGATTGAAGGACTGAAATTTTCAAGTGAAGACTTCATTTTCTACTCACCAATTTTGACACGATTTTTTTTTTTGATTTCATTTTGGTTTTGCTATTGATATAGTTGTGCCTAGGAATAATGAGATTAAGAGATCTGACAGAAAGAGGAAATTGCAGTTTATTAAATAGGTAGTCTGGGATTTTGCTGTCAATGAGTTTGTGCAAAAAGATCAAGTTACGTACATTTAAGTACTCGAATAAGCCACAACCGAGTATATCCTGACTTTTATTAGAGATATATGTCGCCGCATTATTGAATGCAACTAGTAATTTGTGATGCCACTAAGAGTCCAACCCTCAGTAAACAATATCAAAAAACGTCATTGGAGGTATAATCAGCTGCCTTACGAGTCTACGCTTAGTTTCAGTTGGTGTAAAATCAGTGGAAATTCGTAGATAGCGTAAAGTGCCGTTGACTTTGCCTACAGTATTATAAATGTGGTCGGAGAAAGTGAGCTTAGAATTGAATACACAGCCCAAATTTTTAACCTCATTGCCAAAATTCGAAAATTCAAGTAATGCTCTCCAAAATGTACGCTCGGTGGTTTTTAGGGTCGCTGATTACGAAGCCGCTGTCAGAATTACAAAATTCTCTTCACGCTGTATTTCTTTCATTTTATATGTATTATTGTAACTTAGCTATCGAATATTCTATTGCATTGAGAAAAAATACATTCAAATTCAAGTAGCAGATGGTAGCAGCTAAACTTTGTTTTATTCAGTAGCCAATACTTTTTTGAGTAACCTCCAACAGGTTTAAAGGCAGCATCCGACTGCGTGTTCTTACTGTTTCACTTAACAACTCAAATTTTGTTCAAGAAAAACGAAAAAAACTACCAATTTTCTGTTACAGTATTAATATTCAAAAAATTTTTAACGTATTTTACTAACCTTCAGACGTAGATTCCATTTGGTTTTGTTGAATTTCCTTTACACGAAGCACTTTCACATGTTTATAAATTTTCCCTTTGTATCCATAATAATGTTGTGCTTGGGCGAAGGCCACATTCCAACTGACATTATAGAAAGGACTTAGGGTACAGGACATTACTGTGAACGGTTTTCACTTTTTAGAGAGTCCCTTTAGCCAACTCAATGATGAAAAATCCCTATCTAGAAACATGTTTTTCTCGAATTTTGGCCGCAAAATGCGACTTACATATCTATCACATAATTATATGGCTTTTCAATAATAATAATAATTCTTTGTGCGTTTTTTTTTTCATATCGTTCGACTTTCGTTTTCTACATTTTCCAACTTTTTGAAAGTTTTTTTCCGGCTTTTTTAACATTTTCTATACTAAGGTGACGAAACATAACGCCATCAGTGCTAGTCTTCACCTGTACACACGGCTTAATAATTTACTCAAGGGTGTACTTATCAAAATAAATGAAAAATATTACTTAAATTTTAAACTGTGATTTAATGCAAGCCGTTGTAAATGAGAGCAAATATCGTCTCCCTTGGACTCTCAATTGGATGGATTGCACTTACCGCTATGCTATAGCGCCTAGTGAATATACCTAAAAATAATAGTAGTAGTTATACGATACATATTTGCTTCACTCTGTATTTTAACCGTTTTTTGAAGTCAGACCTCTGAGAACTCAATACATTAGGAAGATAAAAAGCCTCTAAATAGAATTTCTGGAGAGGTGGTCAACAAAAAACTGAGACATTTTTTTCACAAAGCTTATTTTTTGACGATTTTTCTCTTATAAAGAAATTCAAGCAAAAACTCTTACAGAATTTTTATTTTTGCCTAATTACAAGATAGTCATATGAGAAAGAGAACCCAAATATTGATCTAAGTCGAACCGCCCGAAGAAGCTTCATATTAAAAAAATTTTCGGGAACCCTAAAAATTCGAAAGTTTGCTCCTTTTTGACTCCCATTAAAAAAAAGTTCTAGAGTCGCTATCAGAGCCGCAAAATTATCAGTAATGTAAGTATGTAGATGTTAAGTAAATAGTCGTCAAAAGTTTTTTTAATAAATCTTTAAACTTTCGCTGCAAAATGAACTGACAACTAGAAATATTCAATGCATTTTCTCTAGAATTTTCTCAAAAAGATGAATAATAAATAAATGTCATTTAAAACAAATAAAAATGAAAAAAAAAAAACGCAATTACCATAAAAGACAAACCTACAATTTGCGAAGTAAACGAGCCAAATGAGAAAAAGATTCAACGATCAGCGCAAACGTCAACGGCTCAGCAACGCCATGGATTTGGCCAAGTTAGTACTATCTGTTGGACTGTTTGTGTTTGTCTGCCTGTGTGTATTTGTGTATTGCTAGCTAACTTTGAGTACTTTACATATAAATGTTTTATAAAAAATGTTCTTTTTCTTCTTCTTAAAATTACTTATCCATTTTAACGTCATTCCCCTCTCCCCTCTTAGCACGAATGTTAGTCGCTCGTTTACTTGCATTTTTATTGCTTTCTGTTGCTCTTTTTTTACATTATTTCTTCGTTGACCTTGAACTTGGTATTAGATACAGAAAACTGGTCCCAGTTTCGTTACTCAATTCAACTACCATGCAGTGCACTGCTGCTGCTGCTGTTGTTGTTGTTGTTGTTGTCATTACAGATATTTATTTTTGTATTTTTAATACGAAACAACGCGCGAAATAACGAGCGGAAGACAGGGTTGCCAGTCAATTAAATATGTTCTGTATACACGCGCGAGTAATGAACAGAAAAAATCCAGCGTTGAAAATTTCCTAACAATAAAAGGTTTGTTGATTTTTTTTATAAAAATGTCTGCTCAAGAAAGAATGGCTGCCATAGAATCATAACTCCACGTTAAGCTACTTAAAAATGGAAATTAATCTTCTCAAAAGAATAGAATATCAATACCATACATTATGACAATTTTAAGTTAATATTTATTGTATGTTATTTTAATTAAATGCTTAATTCTGTTAATTTTAATTAAATAATTAGTAAAAAACTTACTGCAATATTATTTTTTTTTGAAAAAGTACAACATTGGGAACACTCCCCGAATAATTTCGCACTGAAACCTTATTATACAAAAATATAGCCACCAGAAGATATAGTTTTCAAAACTTATATTGGTAAATTTCACAACTTATCTGCTACATAAATTATAAAGCTTTGAAAATGATTAATGTGTTGATGAAAGCTATTATATTAATTTCGGCCCAGCTGTTTTTGAAATCTATCAATATTTTTGAATAAATTAATTTTTAATCCTAGATCTTACTAGTCAGTATATTATGTCTAATTTTATTTTCAACCGCATTTTAATAGCTCCGCGATCACATAGCTTTCAAACTTGCGTAAGTGATTGTATTACCAAAAATTATTCCAACGAATTCTGTAAAAAATATTTCAGAAACTTTCTCAATTTTGCACTTAATGTATTTTTTTTTCTTGGTACGTCCGCCCATTTCTCCAGACTAGCATACTCTTTATTCAGTGCATACAAGGTACATAAATCGTTACTACACTTGAACTTCGATTATCCACAATTTTATTATCCAGGATCATCTATTATCCGGGAAGTTTTTAAAATTTAACGTTGTTCCTTTTTTGATCGTCTTACCGCTTCATTCTCTGTGTTTTTGTTCGTTTTTCATACGATATACGACGGAGAATCCCATTTTGTGCATGCCTATTAACTCTCGCAGCACATAGTTTCTATAAAATGCCGTCACGATAAAGAAAAGTTCTAACAATTAAAGAAAAGATTGACTTGATTTATGACCATCTTCTAATAGGAAGAACAAAAACTAAACGTAGTAGACAAACAACATTAAATGAATATTATAGCTAAATACTTTTGTAAAACGGTGCTGTAAAAAATAAAATAATATGCATACATATTTCCGCTTACATGTTATGTATTTACTACTTTGAAAATTGATAACGGATAATATAAAATAGTGATTCCATTTTACGGGATTTTCATTTATCCGGGATGAGCTCTGTCCCAACCATCACGGATAATCGAAGTTTAAATGAATATTGAATTTGACCAGATTAACTTAATTTCTCAGTAAGGGGACTTTAAAACAGTGTAGGAAGTGTCACGCTCATTTGTCCAAACTTGCTTCCTGTTTGTCTGAAGTTTATCCGAGCCGTTTTTAGCATTTGTGTGAAGTTTGGTCGCATTAACGTAAGTTTCTCTTTCAGTGTAGCATTTAAGACCAATGCTTGTTTTGAAGATGCTCCGTCCTTTTGTCTAAAGCTAACCCAATTTTTATCTAGTGCTTTTCCAAAACGTTCCTAGTATTCGTGTTAAATTTGGATGCGTAAACATTAATATCTATTCCAGTGTAACATACATAGTATTTTAAGTTTTTTGATTGAATGCAGTAGGCGGATAGTCTTTGAACCGATATCGATCATTTTCAATTGCACACAATTAGAGAAGTTGTCTGCATATCAAATTTTATTAATTTATCTGCCTTCGTTTTCTATTAAGCAAATTTTCCGCGTGGTGCAACAGACCTACATAATAGCAAGTAATAGTTTGTTAGAATATTTACAATAGAATGAGTAAGAGGGTCCCGAAGTTTAAGGTGGCCAAAGTGATTTATGACCCACAGTGCGGCTGTGTTTTTTGACGAAATCTTTCACTGATGAAATATTAAATCGGTGCCGAGAGAGAGAACTTTCCACAATATCGAATTCAACGTAAGCGCTGATTCGCGGTTAGTTATTTACGTCGACAGAAAATATGAAAACATCAAAAAATGCGCACGGCTTAAAACAACCCGAATGACGAAAAAAGTCCCAAAGTCGAAACAATCTTAGGGACAACTATTGATAAGCTCTGGCACTTCATATTTTCATTCATAAAATTCCTACTGACAAAGTAACGAAAACAGAAACCCACACAGCTGATAGTTTTCGAGATGTTTAAATGAAAAAAAAAATTTGGTCGAACCTTAACATCGGTCTACGTTAAGGTATCATGCAATAGATGGCTGAAACCTTAGGAAGATATCAGAATGTAACCCGTTGTGTGGAAATAAGGAACAATTAAAGTAGTTCTCTTACATTGGGCGTCTTCTAGTGAGGGGTATCAACCCCGCCATCGCTTATTGTTGAAATTCGGAATTTATATATGGTATGTATTCTGTCACCTTAAATTATAAGATAATTTACGTTACAGAGATGTGATAGGCATGTTTGGACCTTTTTATATTGAGCGTGTGGTAAATTGGTAATAATAACAATTGCAACGATTCCTACTTTCTTATCACGGACAAGACATAATGTTACTAAGATATTAGAGTATGTAAATAATTTTTTGTTTGTATTAATTTATTTGACTTGGCAACTCTACTTTAAGTCAGCGGATGGAAATGGATGTTGTTGTTGTTGCTATATTTTTTGTTATTTGGTAGTAACAATGGTAATTGGCAGCAACTAGTTGTTGTTGATGATGTTGTAGTTTTAGCTACATGTGTTGTTGTGATTGTTATTATTGTTTAAGTATTAGTTGTTGTTGCTGATGTTGCTGCTGTTGTTAGTGTTGACAGTGATGTGTTTATTGTTATTGTCATTGAGGAACACGTGACGTGACGTAACGTGACGTGACTGACACTGAAATGCAAAATCAATGCACATAGAATAAATTAAGAACAATTGGACTGCATATTGTTAATGGGCAAAAATAAATTACAGGTAAATTTTCCTTTGTAGAAGTTTGCATGTATTACGTATTCAGCTTAGGTTAGATCGGCACCTTGGTAAAATTAATTATAAAATAAAATAATCTAAAAGTAGTCTGCTACGAGTATCATCAATTTTGTTTTCGACGGTACTTGACAAAAACCTATACAGATATATTAATTTACTAATCGTGGCATTTAATAGACCTTCTGAGAGCACCTGAAACGAACACCTCGCTCAGGCAGATGACATCTGCCTACTCGCAAATACCGATGTCATATATCTTTCAGAAGACGTAGAGCTGAAAATCAACTTAAATTAAACGAGTAAACACCAGCCCTAATTTAAATTCAATCAATATAAAGACAAACTTAAAAAACCGCAAAATTCTAGCCCGATTGATTCATATTAACACCTGCCGTCAATAAATCAAAATTTCTCATTGAAAATGCATCAAAAAATACTGTAACTTTAGTTTCACTTTATGGGTTCATCCAGAGTTTCGCTAAATTTAGAGTATTTTCCGTTGCAAGATTTCGATTTTGGTTCAAATAAAGTTTTAGAGAGTAAATTGTTTATATGAAGTCTGCATGAGATTTTCGGCTTTGATAGCAGAGATCAGTCTCATGGTGGTACATTTCGAAACGCAGCAAAAAAAAGAAGTTACGTCAAATTGCATATCTCTTATTTGAAACAAATGTGCAATGAATAAAATACGTCCAAGGAAATTTGATCAAAATTTAAATCGAGCACACGTGGAACGATTTTTTTTTTACAAAAATACCTGTCAGCCACTGTGCTTGTTCATTGACATCATCGGCAAATTGCGACCATACGACCAACTAAACTGAATCTAATTAAAAAAATAGTTGAATATTAAACTTGCGATCGCTGCTTCTGCAGCCCATATAATAAAATTGCAAGCTGACACAATTCCCACGAAATGCCCACACTTGGCCGCACCACAATAACAATAACAACAAAAATAGAAAATACTTGAACAAATGAAATAACAACAACAGCAATTTGATCAAATGATCAATGTCAGCGATCGTAATCCAACCATCACTACCACCACCATATTACTTTGTTGCGGACTCATAGATACTCGTACTACGAGCATACGGGTATTTGCAAATGCTGCACTGATCATTGAATCGCACTGATGTGCATCTACATTAGCCAAAGTGATGGTAGGTGGCCGGTAGAATACTTCAATGGTTAATTTAAATTTTTGGAATTTACTTAATATTGTGAAAATTTCGAACAGTGAAGCAAAGAGACTGCACTGTAGTAAAAATAGATTTATTAAAAACTTTTTGTGGGGTATACCTAAAAGTTATCGTCTGTAGTTACTTATAGTTACTAAACAAACAAATGAATAATGATTAACGTTATTTTGGGCCAACCTTTTTGTAATGGTAAAAGAAGGTTAAGGGGCTATACCAGTGTAGCCCATGAAAAAATTAGGCGGTTTTCGCGAATTTTTTTAAAAGAAAGTACTCAATAGAATGTTTTGAAGTTTTTTGGACAAAATAAGGTATATTTTCAGCTATATTTTAAGATTTTTATTTATACAAAAATATTGAAAAATAACGGAGTTATGTGTCGTCTTCGGAGGAGCCAAAAAAAAAAGTTCACCAACTGCTGACATGATTCCGGCCGAATGAGTAGTTAAAACAAAAAAATTCAAAAAGGTTATTAAAGTTGAAGATATTTTCTATACAATGACTTACGATTTTTAAAAAATATTAAAATTAACAAAATGGCGAAGTCCTGAAAAAAGTGTGGTTTTTTGGAGGAAAAAAATTGTGGTTTTTTTAATGGCAAACTGACAATTTTCCACCAATCAAAAAGATCGTAAGTCATTGTGTAGTAAATATATTCAAAAATACTTAGTTTCAATTTGAAGTCGATCGGTCGATTTCTCTTTGAGTTATGATATCAGCAATTTAGAAAAATGTCGTTTCGAGAAAAACGCGTTTAAAGTTTCAACTATCGACTTTTACAAATTTTGATACAGTTTGAGCAAAGTATTTTGTGGGAATAAAACAATAACCTTCGTAGGAAAAATCCTATTAAGGGGGAAAAAGGGTCGGAGAGACAAAAAAAAGCGTATTTTTGTGATTTTTTTTTGTCGCAGTACCTACCTTCTTTATTAAAATTTGTAACATTATTAAACATCATTTCAAGAATATTCTGCTAAATTTTCATTTAAAAATAAGCTAGTGATAGTGTTTTTGAATTTTTGGCACAGGTTTAATAAAAAAACTCTAATTTTTACCAAAAATTATTCCTTTTGTTTAATTAAAAAAAAAGTCGTAATTTAAAAAAAAAAAAAACAATCCTTCGTTCAGATTCGAGTATTTAGTGTCGAAAATAGGTATGTAAAATTTTGGCAAAATCGGTCTACAAGTTTTCGAGAAATTTTGACTACCGACTTAAAAAAAAAGTTTTGAGAAAAACGCGATTGAATTTTTTTTTACCGCTTCGGGAAAACCGACCACTCGGACTCTTTTGTCTGGAACTCGAAAAGTTTTGCTCCTAGTGACTTCAAATTTTCTGACAATATTCCTTATAGCTTCCGACCCTTTTCCCACCTTAAAAAAATTTAAAGTAAAGATTCCAACAGCAGATGGGAGACTTATAATTTTGCGTAGATGTGAAACAACTTTAAATTCACATGCATATATACACAATTTGTCACAATAGAATCCGGAAAGGATGATAAAACAGATACTGAATACGTGTACAACACACGGAAGTAATGTGCACTGTGTACTAACTCAAACCTCCGAGTTCGTGCTTGGTTTTTTTCTATAGAAATAGGTTACAAAAATGTAAAAGTCGGCAGCCCAAGATCTTTTGATATAATTTCATTATACAGGCCCGTGCGCAGGAATCGATCATGGGGGGGTTTTTAACTCGAACATTTTTTGTTAGATTATGTTCATAAAAAACGGTTTACTTTTAATATAGACATTTAATTATAATTAAATAAATAAAAACATATGTACATGTGTTTATTAGACATGTTCAAAAAAATGCCATGTTCTAGAATACTTCAATAACACTCGATTTTCAAAATTTTATTCATATTCGAGGATATACACTTAAAAAAAATAAGAAAAAATAGTCCTAGGGTTGCTACCAGAGCTGCAAAGTTTTCACTTTTCGGAATTTGGCCAAAATATTTAATATTTTTTTTTAAATTTTTTTTCGATTTTCCTTATTTTCATTAAAAAAAGAAAAAAAAATATATTAATTTTTGGTCCAAATTACAATATTTTGATTTAATAACTAGTCAGTGCATGATTAGCTTAAAAAAATATAAAAAAAAATTTAATTTTGATAATTTTTGGACCAAACATGCAAACATTTTTTTTCTCAATTATTTTTTAACAGAAATTCATGTAGTGGCATTGACAATTTCAAATCAACAATAGACTTGAGCTGTTACACAAGAAACACCAAAGCTCTACTCGCAGAGGGACCTCAGTTTTTCTCCTTATGTATAGGCTTAAAAAATATTATTCTTAATAAAAAATTTTCTATACTTTCTTATGTGTACATAAGGAAAATGGAAAGAAAATTCAAAAAAAAAAATATATATTATAAATAAGAAAAAAATCAAAATTTCTTTATTTTTTTGGCCAAATTCCGAAAAATGAAAATTTTGTAGCTCTGGTAGCAATCCTAAAACTATTTTTTTTTATTTTTTTAAATGAGGATATACCCGAATATGAATAAATTTTCGAAAATCGAGGGTTTTTGAAGTATTCTAGAACATTCCATTTATATTTAGCGAGGCTAAGCCGTTCAGCTGATCTTTGGACATAGTTGATCTGAGGTGTGTCTTTAGACGACGTAGCGCTGAAAAGGAGCGTTAATTTGTTGCTGTTTTGACAGGCAAAGTTGCCATAACACGAAGCATTTGATGGAAATTTGGAAACGCATCTTCATTGCAAATATCCAGTGCTTCGAGAGCATTATTGATGTCTTTCGCGGCAATGATAAAGTTGAACTTCATTTATCCTAGCGTTTCACCGAGACTACGAGGCAGCCTCGTTTTTGACTACGAGAACGAGGCGAGACCGAGGCGAGAACGAGGCGAGATGGAAAAATAAATTTTCCTCGCTTGAACGAGGCGAGGCGAGATCACACGGCACCTCGCCTCGGTCTCGCCTCGTCCTAGCCTCGTTTTCGAAACCAAGAGCGAGGCGCGTTTTGACCAAATCTGAACTTGTAAGGCCCATATGCAGATTCAAAATATGAATGTAATTTTTATATTAAAATCTATATTTAACTAATATTTTAGTATTTTATTTTGAGTAAACTACTTTGTTTTATTTTTAACCCGCATGTGCTTCTTACGAGTTCAGATTTGGTCCAAGCGCTAATGTACAGAAGTGCTTAGATCACATCAGCTTTTATGCGACTTCGCCTCGATTGATCGATTAGGGAAGCACGTAAGGCTATAAGCAAAACTGCATGATTGACAACACTGCATTGAAATTGATTTATTCTAATAGTCTTTCTAAGGATCGGTAAGGTGAAGCGAAACGCACAGGATAATGCTAGTATATAAATAAAGATCAATATATGTATGGTCTTTGCTAATGGACTCCTAAACCGTTCAACCGACCGACGAAAGATTTGACATACATATATGTTTCTTATGATTTGGGATGCTCTGTAACATAGTTTACGATAAATGGGTGATGCCACCCTCACATAAGAGAAAAACAGAATTCATCATATATTATCAACTACTTAATGCAGATTAATAAAACTTGTTATATTAATAAAAGGTAGAGGAATTACTAAGATTTAATTAATAAAATGGGCGGTACCATGCCTTCAATATAAGAAAAAAATTAACTTTATCATATCTCAATATCTATTTGACGTAGATAAATAAGATTTTGTACATATCTTTCTTATAGTTTGAAAAACGTTCATAGCTTAGTTTGGTTTGGAAAAATAGGCAATGCCTCTCCTTCCCATATAAGAAAAGAATTAAATTCATCATATCTCATCCAATTCAACAAAAATAAAAACAGATAATTTATTTTATTTCTTGAGGCTTGATCAGCCTATCAGCCCGGATACATGTATAATTTTTTTATTTATTTTAATAAAAACCTCGCTATTTTACCGAGGTGCCTCGGCCGAGAACGAGGCGAGGCCGAGGCGAGGCGAGGCATGTGATGGCAAGGTCTCGTCCGAGGCCGAGGCGAGGCGAGACTTAAATTTATAAAACGAGGCGAGACCGAGATCAACTAGAACCTCGCCTCGCCTCGGCCTCGGTGAAACACTAATTTATCCAATTTATCCACATGTCACGTGAACTATCATGCAAAATTGAAATATATGGCACGAATAGATTTGTGCATGAATTTTCACTGAAGCTGATTTTATTGATGCTGAAGCTATGATGAAACGCGCATTGAAAAAACGCTCGCGTTACTTAGCCTTAGCGACGCGCAGTGGTCCCAAATCGTGTTTTTTGGTTCAAAAATAGCTAGAGTGCGCAAATCTTGTCGAAAATGAAAAACTCGGGCTCCGACGATTTATTGGCAATTCAGTTCTTTCATTTAAAAAAAAAAGTTTGTTTGTCTTTTTGATTTTTCATCCAAATGTCAATAAAAACCTATGTGCGAAAATTCCCATTGGGGGGGTTTGAACCCCCAAAAGCCCCCCCTTGCGCACGGGCCTGCATTATACATTCGAAGTTAGCTTTTCATAATACATAATACGTCGATTTTAAATTTCGAAAAAAAAAGTTCACTACGCTCTGCTACACACATTACGACAAGACAATGCAGCCAACGCAATTAATGTGAATTTGTAAGGCGATAAAAATCATTTATTACTTGGGCATCGAAGAAAACTCAAAACTATACCGACATATTTTATGTGCATTATCCAACTAATCTTATTTATAAGTTGAGCTTAGTAAAAATGCAAATATATTCTGAAAATCTTTGGATAATAGTTATGGTCAAACTTCAAAAGGTACTTTTTCCCGACATGGTTAACTCTAAAACAATAATGCTACCCTCTGAGATTGATTAAGCTAGAGAAAACTTTACGCATTAACTACTGACACCAGATCCTGACTTTTTCGAGGAGAACAGCAATTTTTGTTTTTCGTTCCGTCTACATATCGTTACCTTAATATAGAAAGGCCCTATCTACCATTTTTGTTATTTTACAGGAGAACGAAAAAACTTAGTAAAAATTAAAGTTTTGTGAGTTAAAAAGAGCTATGGCTTTATTTTCAATCGTAGCACACACATTTTTTTTTATCAATGGTGTTTAGTGGGTCAACTACCGAAATCTACAAAAAACTTTATTTTGAAAAAAATTTTAGTTAGGGTCTTTCTATGTTAAGGTAACGATATGCACCTCATTTTAATGTCATGCCAGAATATTACATTTGCATATCATCCTGAAAACTAAATACTATATGTATGTTCTTATATAGGAATTTCGCGCAGTGACTCAATTTAAATTTGAAATTATAATTGTTCAATGATATTTATTAATAACTTGTGGTAAACGCACACGTCGTGTTGTTTTTTCATAGTGAAATTATTTTCTTAACATCTAATTCATCTGCTCTCTTCAAAAGTAACAAAAAAGTTCTTTGAACTTCGAAGCCAAATACAAACGGTACAAGTGAGAAAAAAAACAACAAAGTTCAAGAAGTAGCATAAGCATAAGCATATGCAACGAAAAATCAAACGACAATTTTTGTGTGAGATTTCCCAAAAACATTATCCTGACAAAAAAAAAAACGACATTAATTTTAAAAACTAAGTAAGCAATAACCTTTATTAGCAATAATATATTGTTTTAAAAAAGAAATTGCTAAATTCGGTTCAGTACATTTTGTGCCAAAGCGTTACAAACCAACCAAACCATTTCCATAAAAGCAATTTTAAATAAATACATAGTAAAAAATGTAATATTCAACACACTCATTAAAAAAGTTAATATTTTTCGAAAACAATATCATAATATGCCAGACACATGGAATAATATTTGGATGAATTGTAATTTAAACGCAGTTTAAATACCGAACATATTAAGTTTACCTAAAGTGTATAACTCTAAGAGATATCGGTCAATATTCCTTGTGACAAAAGAAAACCTTATTTTAACTGTGGAGTCAAGAATCAATACATTTCTAATGTCATTCCATTTTTACAGGGTGTTAAATATTAATTCTTCTTCATCTGTTATTGATAATAGCGGTGGCTTATTCTTGTGAATTGGTGGACTTTGCGTTCTATTATTTATAAAAAAAAAATAATTTAATAACAGCTGTTTAGGAAAAATAGTACACAGTGCTCCAGTTCAGCAAAGTAAAACACAAATGGCTGTGCGCTTTATGATAAACTTCAGCTTTAAATTAGGCAGGCAGTTTCTCTAATCAAATATCGTTTATTCTGAAAACATTGAATGTTGGTACGCTGTAATTTGAGAAGAGCCTCAGCGAAAGAGTCTTATTTGTTTGTTTTTATTTGCGCATTTAGCTGTTAATTGATTTTTGTACCTCAAGACATCTGAGTCAGAGTCTTCTTAGAAAGCGCGCGTTTTGCATGAAATTTCATCATGCGAAGTGCGCCATCGTCGATTTCGTTTACAAGAAAAACACCTGCACAGGCAGGCGATTGTATGGCCATTCACGCTAATTAAATGTTACTCATACGTCACACCAACGTCAACAGCAGCAGCAGTGGCACTTAAAGTGTACTTAGATTTCATTATTTTTGGTTTTGTTGACTCTTTTTATTTCTACTTTAATTTTTAAACAACGCCCCCATTTTATTGCCTGGTGCCATAATGCTGTCACATAAATCATAGCGCATCAATTCATCACTTTGCAGCTAATCTGTCAGAGCGTTTAGAGTGTCACCTCGCGGTTATTTATTGCAATTGCTCAGTCCATAGCTCAGTTTTGTGCTATAGCTTAGGTACGCTTAGTTAACTTTACTGGCTAAGTTGTGGCGTCAACTTAACTTTAGCTTGGCCTTAAGGTGATCCACTATAGCATCAACAACAACAGCAGCAGCGGCAGCGGCAGCAGCATCTGTGAAAGATTTACTATGGTTCCCCAATGAGATCCACTTGACGGCAACAACGTTCAACTTGCCGCACGCCTTAAGCGTCATTTAATTGCGTTTTATGCGCTAAAGCATAAAAAGTTCTTGGCAAGTAACACAGTCATCATTAGAGTCCAAGTAAAGTGAGTTCATATGAATAAGTGGGAGCTATAAATTTCTCGTTTAATGTGTGAAAAATAGTAAGTCAAGTTGCAGTCGCTAGTGGGGCAGTAAAAGAAGGGCAATTGAAAAGTACACCCAAAGTGTAACGAGAGAAAGCCTTAAGGCGTAAGAAAAACTATGAAAGCAAATAATTAAGATAATGCTGAACCTGATTTGGGTTCTAAAATTTAAGTGATAAAATTGTCTAAGTATGAGGTATTTATATACAAAGTTTCAGACAAATTCCACACATATGCACCTAGATATCTTCTTAAGGGTATTTTTTTTTTGAAATGCCGATGTAATGGCACTAATTTCCCTGTCACAACCTCTGTTAAATGAATTTATTTTGTTGAAGAGATTTCAATTCAATTTTACCAATCATGGATCAACTAAGTTAATCTCATTCTTTTGCTTCATTTTTAATTTAATTTTTATTGACTCTTTGCCATCTTCTCGAGCTGATAAGATTTTGCATTTCATATCTTCAGTTCAACTGCTGGCATGGTCTGCTGGTTCTATTTTCGTCCATCGACTGTCATTCACTTCTTGTGATAAATTTTTTTTTTTCGCTTATGGCTGTGATAATTTTTTCTTGTCTTCTTTAAGTTGTGTGCTCTTCATTCGGCATACCGGCTCTGCTCTGCTTTGCTGTGCTAATTTTGATAAGCGAAAAATTTCGATTTCAATTCTGTAAATTTTTCATAAAAAATATTATCGTAGCTCTTAAGTTCTGATGCTTCGTATTTAAATTTACTAGTGGCTTACACTAGATAACATCAAATTTGTTAATGAGAACTACTTTTTTTTGGTGTGTAAAAACTGAAAATCTGAATGGCAAAACTATGTGCAGTGAAATTGGTGCAACATCAAATGATGTCAACCTAAGGTAATTCGCGGTCGCGGTCGAATCTACTGAATTTTATAAAAAAATGTGCACACGGGACAAACAACTGAAAACGGTATTAGGCGAAAATATTGAATAAAACGCTCCATAGGAAAGTTGAGGTGTGGTGTTGGAGGGGTTGTTTAAGTGGAAGAAGTTTTGGTCTCTTCATGAGAAACAGCACTAAGCTCTCAGTCTCTAAATATAATAAAAAAATAGTAGAAAAGCTTTTGCAACCGCGTCAAAATTAATTTAATTTACCTTTTATACAAAGTCCATATGGGCATTTCTGCCAAAAGGCCAGCCGTGACAGATTAAATTAAAAGTTATTATTAGGGCTACCAGATGGCTTACTTTAGTAGCAAAAGTGCTACTTTTGGAAGGCTTTGCTACTTTGCTGCTTTTCACTCGAAATGTACTACTTTTGGATGGTTTTGCTACTTTCGATGTTTGCATTGTAAAATAAAAGTTATTTAAAATATTCTTTTAATTTGCTGGGGTTTTGTCGTACAAAGTGAGGACCTTTTTTTTTTTCTTTTTTTTTTTGCTCATCAAAAATATTTGTATGGAATTAAAAAAATTTTTGGTTTTCATTACAAAATTAAAATTTTTTGATATATGCTACTTTTGTAGGCAGCCCATCTGGTAGCCCTAGTTATTATTATTAATTAAAATTTATTATAAATGCGTTACTATCTGATATTATCTAAGGGAAATATTCAAATTTTGTTAATTTAAAGAATTTACACCAGAATTTATTTATCACATTAAGGAAACCACCTGCAAACTGCAATACAGTTTCTCTTCTTTTGTAATATTGAATAGTATTTTGCCTTAAATATTTAAGTGTGTAAGGGAAGTGATATATGATGATAGTCTTTCAAAAAAATCTCTCTTCCAACCTCAATTAGCTAACTGTAAAATTTTAATTTGCTTAAGTTCATGTTCTAAAGTCACAAATAACATAGGAAAACATCATATGTTGTCATTTTGAAATTGATAACAGCGGCAAGTGTGTCAAAATTTTTGCACGAACAGAGTTTCATGTATATAATTAAAAAAAAAAGCGAGTGCAAAAAAAAAAAAAAGTTTAAATTTTTGAAGCTGTTTGAAGTTGGTCATGTTCGCAAACATCAGTGTAATAAATAGGCAATTGAAAACGGTTAAACCAGTTATTAACTGCCATAACACAACATAATCGCATAATTTTTTTTTGTTGGAAAGTTTGTGAAGAGAAGGAGGGACATGTATACTTTTTTTTAATAGTAGGCGGTGCCACGCCTCTAATCGGAAAAAACGTTTCCACGGCTAAACTAATGGACCGATGCTGATGAAATTTTGCTTAAAGATAGATTGAGTCCTAAGAAAGATTCTTATAATCTCTAATCCCTTAAAGGGGGCGTGTCATTGCTCCACATGGGAAAAATCGGTATCACGGCTGTGCCACTACACCGATTTTGATGAAATTTGGTATGTAGATAGATTGAAATTTGAATAAAAACATATTTTCTTTTAGTGGGCGGTGCCACGCCTCTTACAGGAAATACGTTTTGACAGCAAAAAGACAAGTTTTATATTCTAATCTTTCCTCTTTTCTTTGTCAAAATTGATCTCACTAATTAATTTGATAAATATATACATTAAATTTGTTTTTTTGATTACTGTATATTCCTTATACATTATTATTTATGTAAATATTAAAGTCATTTTGAAAAAATTGCCCAAGTGAACCAAAATGGAAAAATATGTCCCGTTCGAATGGATATTATGCCTTGTAAGAAAAAAAGTAAATACGATTTTTCAATCAAACGTAATCTATTAAAAATTTATATTATTCCATGACATTTTAAAATTAGTCGCATTAAATAATGTTGCAAGGTTTCGCTGACTTGTGCCATGAAAAACACTTCCGTTTTTTGTCCCGTTCGAATGGCTTTTTTATTACCTCTATCTTGGAACCAGTATTACGTCTGGCATCAACTTTATCACTTAATATAGTGCTACCAAAGGGCTATTCCTTAAAGTAGCAGAAAAAAATAAAATTGTTTTACTTTGACTTTTATATCACTTTTAAAGTGTACATCCGTCCCGTTCAACATGAGAGAAATGCCCATATGTATTTTATTGATTCAAATTTTGTTCACCTGTGTAAAGTTGCGTTGTTTCTGCATACTGCTGCTAAATTCAATATTGTTGCTGTACACTCGTGTTGTCATTCAGCAACGTCTCCACGATTGTTAATTGCTGCTGTATAGTCTGCAGTACAGCGGCATCTTCAATTTTTCCGCTATTTTGATTAAACTCTTAATGCTGCCGTAATAAATTTAATCAGTTCATGAGTGATTCCAAAATAAATTTTTCGGGCAACTACTCGAACATGACCTTTTGCGATTTGCTTAAGATTTTGCATAGCTATGCTCTAAGATAAGAACAAGAAAGTAATATTTCGCACTTGTCTTTGAAGTCGTAGTTTTTTTATATTGCCATGCAAAAATAGAAATTTTAATAAAATAACATTTTTTTTTTTTGTAAAATTCTAAAGATCAAATACACAGATAGAGAGTTGAAAACAGAATAAAAGAGTTTTAAAATAAATTGCTTGCATTGGAATATGATTTTCAAAGACATAAAGGATGGCAGTTGCTTGCAATATTTAAATAGAAATTTTTTTTGCTAAATGTTATCGTTTTACTTTTTGTTTTTTAAGTCTTTGAATAAAAATCCGGTACTCGCTTTATGTTTTCATGTAAAGATATTTTTAATTAATGTTTTCTCGCACTAACTATAAAATCGTTAAGGCATACCGATTTCAAAGCGTTATAACTCACTCAAATCTTAACAAAAGAATTTATTTTTACCAAAAACTTATGTGATTTTCTTTTATCCACAGTTCTGATCAATGTATTTTTCTGATTTAGGCATATATTTCGAGTACATTGACACAAATTAAAAAACCACCGATTCATTTCGAATTTAAGTAGCAATGTTGAATCCTTAACCTATTAATTCATAACACTGCCTTTTGGTGGGCTTTAGCTCCCACACATATCTTTTTTGCAGTGTTAGCTCAGTTGGGCCCCAAGTCAAGGTTTCAACTAGGGTTGTAACGGAGCTCCCCATCCGCATCTGCAAGTGCGAAACTTCCGCTTGATATTGCGCCTCCGCCTCCGCTTCCGCATCCGCAAATTTTGATGAGGTAAATCGGAGTTATAACGGAAGTTATAAAATAAACATTAGAGCTTACAAAGTGGAAACTTCTGTGTTTAAGCTAATTTACATTTTATTGTTTTGTGATGGGCTAGATTCGTAAGGTATTGTTATGGGTACAACCTAGTATAAATTTCGTTTACACAGATTTCGAAAGTAGTCCATTTCAAAAACATCGTATTGAAACATCGCTCTCTAAGTATATTTTTGCAAATTTATTTGAGCGCACTCTCCAGTTCAATAAACAAATATTGAACACTTTTCTCTCGAATTCACTTTTTTCAGTCTTTTCTCCAAAATTACTGAGCCGATCCTTATGGAATTTTATTAACATATTCGTCACATTCATGGGTATCGTATGAACTACAATTGAGTCAAAATATTGATTTTTTTTTCAAACAGAAATTACCCATAAAATCCTTATTTTCCCAACATTTTTTTTTTAGTTAAAAAAAAAATTATGGAAATATGACCAAATAAATGAAAAAGTTCAAAAAACTGAAAAATAGCTTCTTCAGCTGGAAATCTAGGATGCCTACTAGTTTTCATTTAATACTAATACTAAGTTTTAAATATTTTCAAATTGTTTTTCCACCTCCGCTTCCGTTAAAACTCCGCATCCGCGGAGATCGATTTCTGAACTCCGCATCCGCATCTGCCTCCGCGTAGATGACTTCCGTTACAACCCTAGTTTCAACATATGAGCTAGTGCATGTGGTGCGACTTCTCATGCTTCGTTTAAAAGTTACTTCAGTTCAAAGTGAAAATTCATCGGAAAAAAAACGAAACTAAATATTTTTGCGATACCTGATTTTTCGATTAGTAAAAAAATATTATTTCTTGTTTGATCGAACCCATAATTCCAATGGTATTTTTCTAAATGTATCATCTTTTCAATAGCGTATGAATTTCCATGATGAAAAATAATTGGGTTCAAGTGGAATCAATTTTCTGACAACCGTCAATAAGCGGGCTCATGCAGTGAGGTGATTTGTTTTTCGTCGCTCCTTATAAATATTTTATAGGATTCTATGTATTTAATGACAAATGAGTCATATTGAAGCGAAATAAGTTTTTTAAGTTGTATTGTATATCGAAAAAAGACGTCGATGCATTTATGAACTGAATTTTAAGTGATTAAAACGATACTGGCAGTGAGAGTGGTGGTGATTTCGATAGTGACGATGCAGACTTAAAACCTTATAACGTTTCCTCTGAGGATAAAATGGCCATTGATGAGTGTTTAAATTACACTGAACTCGGTTGTGCAATCAGCATCAGATTGTTGGAGCAAGCGACAAAATCAGAAAACTTACGAAACGCTCCATTTCATTCAATTTCGGCTGCTGCTACACGGTTAGAAATTTTGGAATAAATTTTAATACTTTTGGGCTTACATAAGTATATGACTACACCAGAATTGTATTAAAATTCAATACTGTCTAGATATTAAAGTTCACTTTTAATACAAATTTGTATTAAAATTTATTGCTCGTTTTTATTAAAATTTAAAAAAAAAATAAGTATCCACTGGGATTCGAACCTGGTTCCCTTTCAAAACAAGGGTTGCATGAACATTTTAACGACATCAGCCAACGTAGTATCATATTTACGTTGGCTAAATGTAATACTTGCGATAGCATCAAATTAATTCCAAATGTTATAAAATATCGTTTTAATGTTTGAACTGTATTAGAATTTATTACAAAATTTTGTAATATATTCAAAAGTATTAAATTTATTCAAAATTTTATTAAAAATCTTTGTAATACTTCATTTGTATTAAAACTTATTCCAAGATTTCTAACCGTGTACCTCTGACTATACACCTGACTCTGCGAATGAAATCGTAATTCATGGTGAAAAAGAAATGTCAGCTGTATTCAAGGAAATATTTTTGAAAATACTGATTTCTTGCCTCAAGTATTTTCTGACTGACGGATTCTTCGATTATTTAGCTAGTCATACAAATTTATGTCCGCGAACTGAATATTGCAACACTATTTCCTAATAATGCAGCAGAACTTCAAAAATTACACAGGCCGACAGCATCTCAAACCCAGAAACCAAACTATCAAACGTATAGTTTTTTGAAAAAAAGAAAATTCACGGTGCTACATATCCCCAAAAATGGGCAAAAATTGTGTTTTTTGCACTGATAGAGCACTTCCGAGACCCGATTTGAATTCAGCACATCAAAAATCTTCGGAAGTATGTTATGTATGTAGTCTGGTTTTATGGGTCTGAATGTAGGTTACATTTTGTCGGCCTGTGTTATTATTAATCTTGAATTTTATACCCATTTATCGAAAAGCTAAGCTATAGGATTTGAAAAGTTAGCAGCATATCGAAATCGACAGTCTTTTCAACGTCAATGAGTACAATAAGCATATGGGAGAGGTCGACCCTCTGTATGGACTCTTTGGTCTATACCACATTCGCATGAAAACTGTTAAGTAAAAAAATTGAATCATCGATCACCTGCTGGATGTGGTGACTGTAAATTCATATATGTATATTCTATCATCGCTTTAATAAAGGTGGGTAAAAGAGCTGCCTTATTATCGCTCTGACTTAGCTGTATCATGCATGTTGCTTGCGTCTTCCAATATAGATGATCGTTTAGTTGGCAGACCACCGGTACGTCGCCAGCAGAAACTACGCCGAAAGAGGCCCAATTTCCAACTGCCGTTGCTGCGGATTTCATGATACGGAACAAATAACGTGCAAGTTACTTTAATACTTGTAAGAAATACAAAACTTATGCAATTAGGCCATCAGGATTTGGTTTTTCATATTCAATCAATGCAACAACTACTCGTATAAACACATATTTTTCCAATAGTTTCTCTTCAGTAAAATCGTTTTGTTTTGAATTTAAGAATAAAATTAATAAAAAATGAAATCATTTTTTATCCGTTTCTGCATATGCCCGCCATTAGGCGGCGTACAGATTTTTTATAAACATTTCTTAGTGCTCCAGGCTATTATGATTCGCTTGTTAGCTTTATAAAAAAGTCTGTCAAAATTTCTGATTTTCATAGCACTATATCCTGGAACTATGACTCCAAGGACAAAAGAGAACGTTATTTGTACCTAAGCGAATAAAAATGCAAAATTTAAAGAAAAATCAGGGAAGGTAGTGTCCGAAAAGTTTTGGAATCTCCCCTGTACTAAAAAGTCTTCAGACGGTGCTTTTGCTGCTTCCATTTCATTGCTGTCGTTAATTTATTATTGCTTGTTTTGCTGCTGCTGTTGTTGCTGTATTTTTTACTTAAATTCTCTTGGATTGTTGCTGAAGATGTTGGTGCTGTTTTTGCTTTCATTCTTCGGTTGTTATGTGTTTTTTTTTGCAATTTTTTTCTTGTACTTTATTATTTTATTATTCTTTTATTAAGATTACCGTTTGGCACGCTTTATTGTTGTTCTTGCTGTTGATATTGTCATTGTCTATAGTCCTACCATTGTTGTTGTTGTTGCATATCGCTGGGCTCCTTTTAATTCTTAAGTGAAATAAAAGAAGCACTACCATTAAGAAGAGGAAGCCTAAGAAGCATAAAATGAAATGACGCACTTAGACAAAAAGAGTGTGTGGAGTAGGGTAAGCAGAAATCAAGAAATGTTGAATTAGGGTATATCAAAAATACTAAAAGTGTTCAAAACATTCTGACTAAATCTGGTGGTAGCAACCATTACATTCCCCTATGAGAACAAAGAAATTTTAGTTGTCTCAAATCACCAATATTGTTTCATAAATAATAATTTTCTGAACACCCTATTGTTTGAACATTGCCTTGTCACTTCATTGGGGTAGATGTAATTGTAGGTTGGTAGCAGAATGTTAAAGTTTTTAACTACCGTCAAGTCGAGTGTTTTTAATTGTGACCACATTTTTTGGGTTTTATGACACCCACCCACTCGAAGGATATCAGCAGCAACGAATAAAGTCCTACTGCCAGCAACCAATATCAATGCTGCTACTTCTGCTATTTTCCTGTCGCAACTCTCCTGTGGGATCCTTTTAATTTTTTTTTTGCTGGTGGCCAAAAACTTTTTTTATGTTGTCATTTAATTTGCATAAATAATGAATATGAACGTAGAATTTTTGACTTTTTCAAAATTATGTGAAAAGTTGAACATTTCCGTTGATGCATAGCGTTTTGAATGTTTTTCAGCGTTATTAGACAGCGATAAGGCGGCAGGCAGCAGCTGACAAAAATGCGACCCGTACTCGTTTCAATGCGTGTAATGAATTCATTTTATAACTTATTAGAATGTCACCCGAAAATTTATTTGGCAGAGAGTTTTAAGAGTTTCACAAGTTGTCACGTGCTTGTTAAATTTATCTTGACCTGTTTACAACTTTTTACCTTTGCTAATGCTAAATTAACTCGGGGTTGAAATAATAAAAACTGTTTAACATTTTTTTAAATGAAAACTGATGTAGATAAAAAAAAAATTAATTTAGCTTGGTACCGATAAGATATATAGTCCAGGAATATATGATATCTGAATGCCAACAACCGAAAGGTTAATTGTGTTCTTTATTACACTAACGGTCTGCAAACTTCTCAGAACTCAATGAGTCAAGTGAAGTGAGATGCTCAAGTGCATGATTGCGCTGGCCTCAGTACCTATGCGTCATAAATCTTATACCAGAGCACTATAGGTCAAATAGCCCATTTCACTGGCCAAAACTAATAACGGTTATATTATCATAGTGATTAACTGGAAATGTATTTTTTATGTTGATTCTAGGCTAAAAGAAGAACTCCGAGTAAAATCTTAACCCTTGTGCTATCGGGTCAAAAATGGCACGTACTACATTTTTTAAAATTCCATAATTAATGAAATAAAAGATGTGTTTTTATTTATAGATTGTAATATTAGGTAAAGAAATACATAACGTTTACTTAAGCATCACTTTCTAAAGATAAATTAGTTAAACTGTTTAACCCTATTAGTACTTCCTTGAGTCTTTGAGACTCATTTTGACTTTGCGATGTTTTCCTGGCGTAAGTTTTTTTTTACACATTTGAGGTTTCTTGTATTTTAAACTGCATTGATTCTAAAAATAATTACGATAATAAATATGTATCCATATTTTTCTTTCTATTTTTTAACAAATTAATTTATAAAACTAACACAAAGTACTGAAATGAGTCTTAGAGACTGTTCGAGTGCAGCAGAGTGATAAGAATTTAGTATTTTTTGCTGAAACTGAAGATCAGGCGTTTTTTGGGAAACCTTTTGTACAAAGAAAATGCCTTGATCACAATATCATTAGAGGTGGTGTTCATAAAGTTCCCTTAGTGGCCAGCAAGCATGTTGTCACTTTCTCATTATGCATACACGATGAAGTGATCCGAGTCATCATAAATTGTACAAATTTCAAGCACAGCGTACACTTCGTGAAATATGAAATCTGATTGATGAAATTGAAATACACTGTTATATTGGACTTTTATTAAATGCTCGCATAAACAAACAAGGACCTTCTGACTATAAGGGCTCTGGCATCCACTTTTCGGTAATGTTATTTAGTCAGCAAGTCTCGTGAGAGGTTTAGTGCCTTGATATATGTTCGTTTTGATGATAAATAATCTCGAAGTTTTTGACGAGCTCGCGATTAATTCGCACCTATACGTGACATATGGAATATTGTTAATTCCAATTTCATCAAGTTATATATTCCGGGAGAAAGTTTAACCATCGACGAATATATGGTGCCATTGCGTGGAAGAGTATCCCTTTGGTAGTATATTCCCTCTAAGCCTGACAAATATGGCATTAAGATTTGGTGGACATGTGATAATACAACCAGTTATCCACTAAAGTGAATACTTTATCTTGAAAAAGGAGGACAGAGGGCTTAATTTAGTGCAAAAAATGGTGGTCAAGGAGAGTACAGAACTGTTTCACCGATCAAACCGTAATATTACGTTTTATAACTAAGTATTTAACGAGCTTTAGTTTGGCTAAAAACTGCTATCAAATGGCCTTACGTGTGTTGGAACGCTGAGGAAAAATAAACGATAAATTTCGCAAAATGTCAACAACACCGATAAAGAGCAGTTGAAACAAACGTTTTTGGATAGATTAAAAAAAAAAAAATATAACTTTTGTCAGTTATGTGCCGAAAAAAAGCCGAGCAGTTATATTTTTATCAACGATGCGATAGGTAGAGAAGGAAAACAAAAACAAATCGGCCATAAATTTGTACAACAATTCGACAAGAGGTGGCGTGGATACGCTTGATCAGCTCGTCCATGCTTTACACCATAACGCAAATCACAAACACCCGAAACCGTTGCCAAGAAACGACGCTACTGTATGTGCCCACCTGCACGAGAAAGGATGAGCCATCAGCTTTGCAGCCAATGATCAAAAAATATATGCAACGGCCATTTTCAAAAGGTTGTAATTTGTACCAAATGTATTAATAAAATAGTTAAATCGCTCAAATAAACTAAACTTATAAACTTAAAATGTTATAGTCGCTTTTCTTCATACAGAATGTATGTGAGTCCGAAAGACTTAATTCAGTACTTTGTGTTCGTCATTTCACCCAGTACTAATAGGGTTAAATACATTGAACTTAAAATTTCGGTTTCCCCAATTTCATCTTCCTCTTCTTCATTCTCGCGTGTTTCAGAGCTTTTTAGGTTAAGTTCTTCGACTGGGATTTCACACCTTAATAATTGGATCACTTCTGTCGGAAGTTGGAGACACTTTTTAGTCTAAATGCGTCTGTTTAAAGACAGCGAAGAGATATTATTCTTACTTACTTGTATGTATAAATAGTGAGGGACAGGGATTTTTCTATGGACTTAAGCTAATACAGTGGTCCCTCGATTTGCACGACTATAGATATGCGTGAGACCTCAGTAACGTCACAGCTCCTTCAATAGCTCCAAAAATTAAAGCCAAAGCCACCTTCCGATCAATACAAATTCGTTCGGAATGGGTGGAGAAAATAACGTTCCTTTGAACAGCATACTGCCGCTGCAAAACTTGAAAGAAATTGCTGTTACAAAACACAGGCGCAAACAAATATTTTCTTTAATAATGAAATACATAGTTTTTCTAATTAAAATTGAAATATTTATGAAAACTGAAAGTTCTCAACCTAACAAAAGATCTGCAGTTAACCACTAAACTGATGGTATTACGGGAATATTGACTATATAGCAAACTTCCAAAAAAAAAAACAATTATCACCAAGTCTAATATCTAGGGAATTACAAGGAAAATATGCTTTGTAATGTAATATTATTTTTAAGAATTAATAATTGCACTTATTAACATTATTGCAAAATTGTAGGTATTTTTCATCAGTTGTCCTGTTATCGACTAATTTTATGCCTAATGCGGTGTTTGTTAACAACAGTCCATGTCTGTCTTGAAGTTAAGTCATTTAGTTGTTGGTGTATTAAGGATCTGTAGCATTTTAATAGTGAATCGTCTCACCTAACATTTGTACTTTTTTCAGTACATTTGCGTCGTGAAAAATCGTCGTCTGTCATTCGATAAGTTTTTAATAAATTTGGTACACTAGGTGCATTTTCAATACGTTTGAACTATATCTAAATATCTGCCGTAAGGATTTGCTTACCTTTTTTTTTTGTAAAAAAAGTTAAATTTTAGTGATTTTTGTAATTTGAGGTAACTTTTTTATGTTCCTGTCAAAAAACATTCGCATCTAAAATGTACATTTCAAGTCTCTGTTCAGTAGATTTCTACAAAACCCAAATGCCATCACTGATTCATAGCACAAATATTCATCAATCTTTGTTGTCTTCACCTTTATGTGTTAAAATCTAAAATTTTGTAATAATTGTGAGTGATTAAGTTGTGATTTTCTCTATAAAATTTTATTGGACTCGTTTCCAAAAAAAAAAAAAACGATGGTTTCGACTTTTTGGTTTTTGAGCACACCATTCAACCATGGTTTTTCTTGAATTTAAGATAATCCTGAGTTAATATGCAATGTGGAATAATTAAAATTCTAAGGAAGACAAAGTTAAAATTGCATTTAAAGTAAAAAACATGAATAGTTACATATAAGGTTACATAAAAATGATTGGTCTTTGAATTTTAGTTGTTCCACCATGAATGCTGATTAATGATAGTCTTAACATCAAGAAAAACCATGGTTGAAGAGTGTGCTCGAAAAAAAAAATCGAAAATGTGGCCGGCTCAAATGCTGATTTCTGTGGAAATGCATATTACAAAAACATTTCATTCGTCTTGTATTATTCTTAGAGAGTTTCATAAAAATTAGTTTTAACCCTTAAATGCATAGCGTACCATATATGGTACGTGCCTAAAGTCATAGCCAAATCTACCCAAACAAGCTGCATCGCGTTAAGTTTTGCTCTAACTTTTAGCAGGCATTACCAGCTTTCACATAAATGCCTCTTCAGCTCTCCGATGTTTATTTTCAGCTCCCAGTAAGCTGTCGAAGTGGTCCGACGTTGTGTTTACAAATAATTTTAAATGTGATTTTCATCAGTGAATTGTATATTGATAATTTCCATTATTCTTGTAAAAAAATATTGGGGAGTATACGGGAATAAGTATTTATTTAACTTATTGAGAATCTAGTCCGAACTCGATCACCTGGAATAGTTTTTTTTACCTATTTTTCTAAACTTGGAACACTGCACAAATCACAATTTTTGAGTTTTACCGGGAAAACGGTGCATTTTCTAGGAAAATGAATGCTCATTTCGTGGTCAGCGTCTGAGTTTACATAAAAGGAGCTTGGTCTCCATACTGGAGGCTGACTTCATGCATTTAAGGGTTAAGTCACATTAACAGATTCGAATAAATGCCTTTCACATTCCTTACATCCCTATGTAGTACAAGAGTTCGGGATCATTTTAAAATGTTTTCGAAATATTAGACTTTCTTCCACTTTTTTTACTTTTTAAACTTTTCAATATTTTTAGCTTTTTTCGATTCTTTCAGTTTTTTTAGTTCTTCACTTTTTATCATTTCTTGAACTTATTCGGATTATTCTTTTGTATATCTTATTTTTTATTTGATTTTTTCGACTTTTCAACAATTTTCTATAACTTGATTCTTGGACCAAAAATTAAAAATTTTTTTTCTCATTTATTTTTTTAATGGAAATTTATGTAGAGGCATTGACATTTAAAATTATAGTGTATTGATTAATTATTATTACAGTGAAAACAACAAAGGATCTAAGCTGTTACACACGAAACACCAAAACTCTACTCGCGAAGAGACCACAGATTTTCAATTTTTCGGTCAATTTTTCCATTGCAGTATACCTTTTTTTTACTATTTATCCAAAGAAGACAAAACAACGATTAAGTGAGCCAAAACGGAACTCCTTAGGAGTTGTAGTTTTAAGAGGAATCTCAGTTAAAAATTTCGGTTTTTTTAGTTTAAAAATTAAATTTAACAACAACCTCTGAATATTTCCGTCTTAAAAAATTACTGATTTTGTGTAACACTGAAAAGTATCTTTTGTCCAAGTTTCAGCTCCATAAAAACATTTTTGTCAAAGAAAAAAATTAAAAACCAAAAAACTGGTTTTCAGCCATTTTTTCGAATAACTTTGAGGTTAATGTGAAAATGATCAGTACAAAAGTTGTAGATCTTCTTGTTTCCTACAACTTTTGTCTGAAACTTTGTATGATCTCTAAAAATGCACCCCATTCCACCCCGGATAGCTGCTGTCGGTTCGATTTTTTTGTCCTCTTTTAAAAGAGCTTGTTCAACAATATTCCGCTGTCAGATTGCTGTAGCGAATTATTTTTTTTTCATTTTTTCGATTAATTCTACTGGAATATTTGACCTTTTACCACGTCTGAAAAGGTGTTAGACCCATTGAATAGGTCTGGCTTCTTGAATACTAACTTAAAATAGTTATTTAAAGAAAATATATTAATCCCAGCTTTTATACTTTAACGTGAGAGAGTGTATGTCCGACCCTCCTTTTTACCTGATACCTGGCGAAAGCATCATTAGCCAAGGTTCATAGCTCCCAAACATTGTACTCTGCACTAAGAAGAATAAGATAAAATTTATTTCAACCTTTATACTTTAACGTATGTCTGGCAGGCCCTGGCTCTCACTCTATTAATTTTTTTGCCATCTTCTGACTTTAAACAATTTTTCTCAACTACTTCAATTTTCTCGACATTTTCAACTTTTTAATGTTAAATTGAAGAAGCTGATGAAATAAATGTTACAAAGCTCGATACTAGAACATTTATTGCTACACACTAGCATTAGATAAAAGTGGATGGGTGTGCTTGTCATATTTTAAGCTATGCATTCGAAGAGCTGGTAATAGAATAAATTCGGCATCTCTACCGCGCCCACAAAACAGCAGATAGCCCCCACCAGCGTAACATCGTAGCAGCGTTCATTATAAAAAAATCGTATCTGGACTATTTGTGAGCTAAGCATTGAAAAAATCTCACGAATTATGAAATAAGACATACAAAATACTTATATAATGCCATCCGCTTATAGAGGAACATAAAAATTCATAAGAAATTCATACCACAAGAACTGATAAAATAAAAGTACCAACGCAAAAAAAAAAAACTCAAAGACCTCTGACTTTATAAAATTAAATGCTAAAAAAACAAAAATAGTTCCTAAAAAGGAAAAAAAAAACAGAAACGGCGCACATCGACTTCTTGTACTTCCTCATTACTTGCGATATTTTTTTCTTCACTTTTCCGCTGTTTTGTTTTTGTCTCTACGCATTTAATTTTATTTTGAATAGATAATTCACTTAGTTCAGGGTATTAAAATTTCTATTTACTTAATTTAATGCTACGCTATTTTAATTTCTGTTGGTTGTCTGCGGGTCTATTTGCTTTGATTGAGTTGAGCTCTGTCTTCTGGTTGGTTCTTTGTTTCTTTCATATGCCAGCAGTACTTAACGCTTAAGAATTCAATGACTGTCAAATCAAAGGTGGTTTATAATTTCCAATTTTAATTAAAAATTCAAATGTCGATATTCGATTCAATCTGCAATATTATATGGTATTTGTTTTATTGTAAATTACATCGCTATATTAAAGTCAACGTTGATTTTTGTTTCAATCGGCAAAAAAATAATCCATACGAAATTAAAGCACTTTCTCTTTGACATATAAATTATTTACGAAAAAATACATGCATATCTGTATGTACCATATATTGAATATCAAAGGGATTATAATATTGATTTATGCACTGAAGAAGTTTACGTTTCTTATCTGCAGTAAAACAAATGAACTCAATTGTAATTTCAACAATAAACGGCGGTTTATCTTCATTGTCTTCTTATTCTTCTGCATCTTTGAGTGCTGTCGTTGTTCGCATATCAGTGGAAAAATTTGTCAACCTTTCGGTTTGGCCGCTGTCAGTGCGATTGATGCGCGCCAAAAGTGCGACAGTGACGGTGACAACCAACAGCAATACGAAGATTGTCAATGTTGACAATATATGTACAATAACAGTGGCACTGACAACGACAACAACAACAACAACAATGGTCAAAGGTCAACCAACTATGAACTCACAATTTGTGATGAGCCCCCATCACCACTGCCACTGGGAGCAGTGAAGATTCTTCACTTCACGTAATTCCAAGCTGTCGCTGTCATTCAGTTGCTGCGCGTATCACAATGGTGAAAAATTATAATTTCCAATTGTTTTTCCTGTTGCTGTTGATTTTATTGCTGCTGTTGCTTGTTGCCGTTGCTGTTGTTGTTGTACTCGCTCTCTCCTCCAATGAAAAATGAAAATAAAAATGTAGCAATGAAAATCCCTGAGTTGATGAAAATACGAGCGATGACGCGAATGTTGACTGACAATTTGTTTTGTGTCCAACTCAGGAATAATTTTGCCGCCTCGGTTGCCAATATTTATTGTATTTCCAATTTTTTTTTTTTTTTTAAATACGCGACAGACTTCACTGGGATGGTTTGAAAAGTGTGGGAATCATCAATATTGAAAGGTTTGAAATATTCAAGCAAGTGTTGTTCTAATTATGAAAAGTCCTTCACCCAACGTGACAACAATAAAATGCTTAAAAAATCTACAATGCGGCGATGAGTGTTTTTCGTGTTACCTTGTATTCCTAGAGGATTCAGGCCATTACCAGATCGCTCAGATGCAACTACTTACGATCTTTGCAATGCATCTTATTTAACTGTCTGACAGCGCTGGTACGCATGCTTTAGCGCCGCTATAGTTCGGCGGATGTCGTGGTTCTTGTCGGACAAAATAGTAGGCACCATTTACCATTGTAAATTGGAATAACATTAAAAAAAAAAAAATCCAATAGATAAACTTAAAGCACGTTATTGGACTGAGTTTTATATAAGAAAAAATAAGAAATCTAATATGGTCAATATAACGAAATCACAGTCCTGCATGAGGTTTGCACAATAAAACTTATATAGTGATCTCTTAGGACAACACGAGTCCAGACTTAGAAATTACTCACCATATCAAATGCTTGAGAGAATTGGATTGAAACCCTCTAAATTGACATTTATACTAGCGTAATTTTTTTTTAATCATTATTGATTTACTTGGAAAACATGAGTTTTAGAAATTGATTTTTGCCCCAAAACAAAAATATCCCCATTAAGATTTTTCAAATCAAGGGAATTTTGATTTAATTAATTCACGATGTTTAGTTATCGAGAAATTATTCTATTGGTAAACTTCTCTTTCAAAAGATCGATTGATTCCATTGTTGTCTAGCATATTGCACCGTCCTGTTGAAACCACATATTCTGCACATCAAAATCTTTCAAAATGTTTCTTATCGTCTCCCGATATCGAGCTCTATTCTATTGCATCGACATTTTGATTTTCGAAAAAATATGGACCAAGTACGCCACCAGAACAAAATCCACACAATATAGTAATTTTTTTTGGATTCATTGACTTTTCAAACAATTCTCTACGACTTTTTTTCAGCCCACATGCAACAGTTTTCTTTCTTGACATAGCCGCTAATTTCAAAATTAGCTTCTTCGGTGAAGTTTATTTCCTTGAAAAATTCACATCTGATAGACCTCTCTTAAGCAGGTGACATCTGTCTCTTCGCCAGTAAACAGTTCAATATGAAAGCCTGATTTTACAACCTCAAAGAGCAACCGGGAGAGGTATATGGGTCTAAAGTTAAGACTCGTAAAAAAAAGACATGCCCCTCAGGCCAATTCGTGTGAGTAGCAGTTTCATGATAGGTGTACGTAGCGTAGAGTTTAATAGCGCTTTATTCAATTGAGCAGCAGCACAATAGTTGATTGTCAGGCATCCATGTTAAAATTTACAAGCAAACAACACTTTTGCTTAGCATTGCAACGTTCAGTTGCATCAGTTCTTTTGTGCCGCCACGAACTAAATCCATAAAATTGGTTACCCTCGGTTATCTTCAATATTAAATTGCTCATCATCAGTGCTGTTAAGATCTGATTTCCATCCAAATTAATCGTCCAACATGTTATTTATTTTTCTGAAGTCTGTAGGGAAGCATTGGAGGACAGCCCAAAAGACACAAGGGAATATAGCAATCCCAAGTTATCTCTGAAAAGAATGCTGTACAATGATTCACTGTCTAATGAACGTGCATAGAGTAAAGATTTTTGGAGGCCTTTTGCTTCGGCTGAAAAGAGAGCATACATAGGGCTTATTGTATTACAGTTATGAATTTCATTTTTGAGTAAATTATAGCTATCGTATAAAACACTTTTAATATCAATAAGAAATCGCTAGCTTTCAAGATTTCAGAGTGGAACATGTTTAAACTCTTTGCAATTTTGCTCGGAATAGTGCAGAGGAAAGAGGAAATTAGTTTTCAATATATTGTATGCAGTATTTAATAAATAAAATTTCAAGATGCATCCTTTCTTTCGATTCTCTCTTCCTTACGGTTGGACATTTATTCTGTGATAAATATTTCGGAGTGTAGTTCACCTTATCCCTAATTTCATGACCGGAGATGAAATTTCGGCATTAGAGATGAAATTTTGGCATTAACCCCAAGAAAATTTGAAATCATTTTTGGAACTAATAAGTTCTCAAGTTTAGCCTCATGTAACACAAAATTTTTTTGAAAAATTTCCCTAATAATCATTAAATTTCATAAAGTAGAGTCATCTCAACACTCGTTCACAGCCCTGAAGCCTGGAATTGAAAATTCACTTTCTTATACATTTTTTTGCAACGTGGGGTCGTGAAAGACTCCAATGTGCCGGATCGATACAAAATTGAAGTGGTGCCGCTAAGGGTTAACATTAATTTTTTATTTAAATTTTTTTGCATAACCCTTGTGTGCGAGTATCTGTAATTTGATGACAAGTGCGAAAAAAACAAAAATGTTAAAGTTTTTAAATTTTCTTTACAAAGAAACCAGCACCAGCTTGTCATCCATGGCATTTTGAGCGGAGTTGGTTTTCAATTATGATTTTTCATATTTTACTTTTTATCATTTTTCCAATACTCACGGTAAGAGCGCACGTAATTTGCGAATACACAACACTTTGTAATTCATCTAGGCGGATGCTAAATGAAGCTTTAACTGTCGCATATTTGTGGCATCATTGTTGTTGGCTTAATTGCATTCTCATCGAAATGATTAATTTTGTTTTTAATTCTTATTTGTATCCGCGAGTATCTTTGCATCTGTTGCAAGTGGAGTGAAAAAACGCTTTTATTAATTAAAAACAAAAAAAAAAGTTAATCCCCCAGATACCTCAGCTGATGATACACCAGCTGTGCCGTTGCTGCACGTAATTTGTGAAAATTTATTGTAGGACGGTCGTCGCTGTCTGGGCGTTCATCATAGTGCGTTGTCCGCTTTTCGGACAGCTTTTCTTCGCGTTGACATTTTACTTTTAATCTGCTTTGATTTAATGCCTCAAATGAAGCGAAGTTTTTTATTGTTATTGCAATGCATTAAAACATTATCAGCCTTAATTCACAAAAGAAATAAATATTCTTTAAAAAATCCATTCCTATGTCGCATAATATTCCCAGCTGTGGCTATTTGAAGCACAAATTTTATATCTAGCAAATTCCAACTTCTACGCATTTACTAAATACAATTTTTGTTGTTATTGTTGTTGGATGGCATTCAAAAGTCATAACACGCACAAAAATCATTTCACACGCTTTTCCTGTTACAAGCGAGTGCAAAGCGAAACAAAAAAACTCAACAGCAACAACAAAATCAAATTTTATTCAATCTTGAGCAGATTTTTTTATTCTCTCAATTTTTTTCCAGCTTTGCTGTCTTCAACTGTCGTTCAGCTGAAGGTCGTTCCACGAATCTTAAAGTCAGACACTTTAATGCGCACACATAAAATATCTATTACTTGCAGATAGTGTATCTATGTATCTATTACTGCAGGTTCGTCCTAGCAGAAAATCAAATATTGATAAGAACATACACTTTACCGAATGTTGTCAAATAAAAACACAAAAAAAATATACGGAAGCAAAAAGTCTGCGGGTTGATATAAAAATCGCTCTGATTCAGAGCAAAATGAAAATCCTCCTCATGTGGTCTTCTTGCATTGGAATAGTAAATTTTTGCCCTCAGTTGCCCATGGAAGTGTCAAATCTTTGGAAGACTGAGTTGCAGTTCCGGTGACTGGCAAAGATTTTGAACATTTTCTTGGTGTACCCTGTGGCCCTAAAACACACTGTTGAACAGTTAGCTGAAGCATTTATTTTGGAGGTGGACCGATTTCTGTTACGTGACAATATCATCGGCATAGCTTTTGATACTATAGCATCTTATACCTGACTGATCTAAGAGCAAGTACCTGATTAGAAATAGAGTTCGGATGAACATAATTGTGGTTGGCTTGCCATCAACATCCAATATTAAAGGGAATGTTTGAGGTGTGTTGCGGCATACTATCACGTGGTCCTGACACACAGGTTCTTAGGAAGTTCCAAAGTCTGTGGGCTTCACTTGATAAGAAGTCATATGTGACTACGCTGAATGAAAAAAGTCCCATTCAAGGCTTTCAAGGCTTCTAGAAATACAACGAGTGAAAATGATTAACTACATTCAAAATGTTCTAAGAGATGGCAGTCATCCAAGAGAAGACTACAAAGAGTTAGTACAATTCTCACTCCTGTACTTAGAAGGTTGGTCTTAAAACGACTTCAGCTTCAGAATCCCATAAGATCAAGCAAGGTAGATGGCAAAGGCAATATTGCAATATTCGCCAACGTTCCCGTTGAAATGAATGAAACGGGTTGCACATTTTGTCAGTCCCATATATATTCGCTTTTGCCTCGAGGTAAATGTAAGTCGATGGGCTGTAAAAAATGACTTATATACGCTGCAGCTTATGAGCACTTACCCAGATGCAGACGTCATAGTTCATAGATGCTCTGATAGTTGCTAAGCGACACCTTTGGTATCTGTCAGAAATAACCGACAGATTGAGGTTTTTGGACGAAACCTTGGAAACCAAACTTGCAAAGAAAAAGGAAATAAAAGGATTAAAGGTTAAAACTTAGTTTTTGAAGGAGAAGACCTGGGCCAATTCGTTACAAGTAAAGCAAAGGCATTCTTTGAATTTCTTGGGGTTCACGACGTAATATAATGCTGCAGTGATTCTCATGAAAGCCATGTGAATGTTATTAAGATACTGCGGAAAGATCAATTGATCCGATAAAAAAGTTTAACAAATCGGTCAGGGACGAACAACAAAAACAATTTATGCTGAGAGTAATCGAGCATTAGAAAAAAGTCATCACCCAGCGAGCAAAAAAAGGGAATTCGTTAAATGCTTATTAATATAACACATGTTTTGCCTATCATACTACTTATTAATCCTAGTGTCTAGTTTTAATATTATTTTAATTTTGTGATTTCTAGTTTTCCAAATAGTAATAGTCAACATTGAACAATCGTATGTTTTGAATTCCTTTACGAAACATTTAGATATTAGTTTTTGCCACACAGAGTAAAAGACCCTAACGCACTAGCCTCATTAGCATTATAAAATAAATGACATTTAAAAATATTCGATCAGTTGCTTGGGAGGAATGATTTTTTGTCTCCGTAAAAGTCTAGCTATGTCAATTCATAGCAGTTCTCATTTTCTCTCATACCCATCAATAAAGCTTTTCACACATCAAAAACTAAACTGAATAGAAAGATCTTTGATTACGCAAATCATTATGACTCAGATTAATGTAAGTTTCGTTGTTATTATCTTCATTATTTAACTATCTCTCCAGTGTTTAAATTAAATGGAACCAAATGGACAATCATTTGATAACTTCTGTTCCAAAAAACACTAATGCTACAGGTTTATGCCTGAATATAACTTCCAAACTCTCTAATAAACCTTTGTTCTATTATGTGAAGTCGCTCTTGTAGTATGAGGCATCTATTGAGTGGGCTGTCTTTTTCTGCAGCAATCGTTGACTTTAAGCTTTCATTTATGGAGCAAAATTTCAACTGCCTTTCAAACAATGAAAGCTTATTTGCTTGCTGGTGCTTAACTCTAGCCGGAGAATAAGATATTTTTGATAGAATTATTGATCCTTGCTCAAACGACTTACTTTCTCTACTGGGTTGTATTTTTAAATCAGTTTACACCAGCAATGGGCAAAATAGGAAAAATGAGTCAATATTAGCTCTTTACAACAAACACGTCGTATTCCTTAGGGAAAATAACCAAAACAACAAACACATGCACTCATCACTGCTAAGAACACTTTTATCATTGTGTTTTTTTTTATACGCGCTATGGATGGGACTTGCATTGTTGTTATTGTTGCATCATTCAGAAACGAACAAACAAACCGAAGCGAGCGAGCAAGGAAACAGCAATGCGCACATTGAGTACAGCTTCTCTTATTTTGTTTGATAAGTGTACTGTTATTTCTAATTCAGAATTTGCTTGGTTTTTTTTCTGCTGCCAAAATTTTGCCCATCTATAGTTTGTATGAATTTTTTTCATAGTTCGTATCTCAATTTTTTATTATTCACTCGTTCGTTAAGCATCTCTCAATTTAAATTTTTCTTTTTATGCTTCTTTTTTGCACCTCCCATTTTGTCTTCCCTCTCACTATCAACTATGTATGTAGTTATGTATGTCCATGTAAATCTTTTTTTTTTATTACTTCGTTGCTGCTGTCTCATATTGACCCAATTTTGCCTTGTAACGCTTAAAGAAGTATGAAATTGAGATTATTAGATTGTTCTTCCGCCTTCTTCGTTATGGCAGCTTTGACTTCCTTTTGCTCTTCTGTATTTTTTTACGCTAATCCACACTCTTGTGCCAATTTCAATACAACCATATTCATTTATACACACACGCATACGCACTTAAGTTGCAAGTCGTTGCCTGAGTCCGTTATTTTAGGCAACGTTGTCGCAGTATATAATTTGTTCAATAAACGCACACATCTGCAAAATATTTGATTATCATAGACGGCTTTAGGATGCTAACTGCACAGTGGGACAAAATTGAAATAGTCGAATGTAACTGTGTATGATTGTCTTATGGATTTTAGGTCGATGATTCAAAACTAAGTGTTCACAGTGCGTTATCATGCCAGTTTCGTTTTTAATTGGAATCCGATCAAATTTTCCACATTGATCCTTAAAAGTAAAATGTCTTGAAGAAATTAGCATTTTATGTGACAATCTATTCTCTTGAACTACTTTTGGTGGGTAGCATTGGGTATCAAACTGTGCGACATGAAAAGTGATGAACTTTTCTGTGTTTTGCTCTTCTTAAAAAGTCATGTCTGCTCAGTATTTGGGAACGAAATATAAGTGAGAACCGCTATGGAATTGCTTATCAAACATAAATACAAATATGCCATGGCTTCAGATATCTTCCGAGGACCCTTTCTGCAACGCACTGGTGAGAACTATATTCTTAGTAAAAGTGTTGGTCTCACTTAGAAGTAACCTTAGTCAGCCACTGTAGTTTCAGATTAACGAAAGTGTTGGGCTTGAAACTCCTTTCCCGTATTCCGTATTAGACGTTGGTTTTGCTTATAATTTTGCATGAAACCGAGTGTTGAATTATTAGCAGAGTATCAAAGAAGAAAAACCGTCCGACATGTGTTTGGTCATGTAAACAGAGTCGATTTATAAACGGCTCGGATACATCGATTGAATGAAAAACGAAAAATAAAAGGAAGT
This sequence comes from Tricholauxania praeusta, assembly GCA_949775025.1. NCBI lineage: Eukaryota > Metazoa > Arthropoda > Insecta > Diptera > Lauxaniidae > Tricholauxania > Tricholauxania praeusta. The sequence continues at coordinate 38,949,712 of OX459030.1, read as the reverse complement.
TAAAGCCTTATTTTCAGGTCCAGAAGGTATGTAAATTCACTCACACTACTCCATCTACTTCTTATCCCATCTGATCTTTCACCTTTTCTTCAAACCGACGCGGCACATTGCGCCTGGTAGGTGGTAACAATGCGCCTAAGCGTTGGCTTATGCCAGGCATGGCCAGCAGAGCTGAGTAAGGGAGCTGAAATCGCTAATCATGCCAATGGGTAAATTTGTAAGAATTCAAAATATATCCACAAAACAAAATGCGTTGGTATCGATCGCAACAACAATAACGTACATTGCCTTTCGATACGCAATCATGATGTTAAAAGGGTAGAGACATTTTTCGTTGTGACTGGCAAGCCAGAAGTTTAATATTTTTACCGTTGTGAAAACTTAAATGACATTTTTCATCAAATTTATATGAGAGCACATCCTATTTATAAAGGAGCCGGAAGAATTAACTTATATTCGACTTGGCCATCTCTGGTTCATACTACAAAAAAAGGACTAAATCGTCGCAGCATAAATATCTCTACCAGTACTTGTTACTTAAATTTGTAGGCGTACTTGAAAAAAAGTGCAGAATTTTTGCTTTGCGCACTTAACACGAAAGTGAATGTATCGAGAATGAGTTCTGAAGTGGTCCCATATATCAGGATTGGCCTAAAATCGTCCTAACATTCAATTAAGGCCATACGAAATAGCGCACTGCAATAGCTCAGGTGGTAGAGTTGTGGTATATTAATGCAATGTGCATGTGAGCCCAGGTTCGAATTCCGCCACCGTAATCTTTTTTATTATTTTTTTTTAAAAATATTTAAGTAACTTCATTTTTAAATTAGAGCTTTTTACTGATACACCGAAATTTTCTGCTACTGTGCAAGAGCTAAGCAATGAAATTTAATACTTGAAGTGTCTCAAATTAAATTCGTTGGGTTTAGTCTGGGAATTTATGCGTATCTTGTCTTGTATAGTTTTATTGTAATTACTTTGCTAAACATTGGCACTGCTGCAAATGACAGAGACAGACTGTATATTAAAAAAAGACAGCAAAAGTATCCTTATTTATAGCACTGATTTTGACCTTAAAGCGTAAAGCGAATATTTTTCCTGGTTGCGAAAATTGGTAGAATGACAAAACAGACAAAAATCCTTAAAGGACTTAAATTCTTGAAACATTAATATTTTTTGTAGCTCAAATGAAGCTGTTAATAAAATAAAGATAACAACAAAATAAGAAAAAAAAAATGAAAAAAATAGAAAGGTGGTAGACAAAATAAACAACAATAATCTACAACAGCAAGAGCAATAGCAAAACAAGAATGAAGTACACGCAAAGGCGACAATGGAGTTATGGCAACATAATGAAGATTAATATCAGCGTAGTAAAAATGAAACTCGGCTCGAAATTGACGCGTGCCAAAGAATACAAAACAACAACAACAACAATAGTAGCAATAATAAGAAATATCAACAGCAACAAAATTAAAATACCAAATGACAAAAATAAAAGTGGAACTACAAGTAGTAAAATATTTTGAGATGACACGAGCTGACAAGAATAAAATAAAATTAAAGTGATAAATTTGAATGACAAAAAGATTAAAAATAACGATGGAAAAGTCAAAAATGGTGCAAAGATCACAAATGACGGTATGAATAAAGGTGCTAAAAAGTTTTCGAAGAGATAAGGCAAATCATATGTTTAGCAATTCCGCAAAATTATTATTGCCATAGGGCTGAGATGCACGAAAACAAATGTTTCGGGAGCTGGTTACAATAACATCAGTTTGGGTAAAAAACTCAAAAATATTTTGCGAAAAAACAAACTAGTGCTGACGAAAGTTTTTTATTTATCTGCGGCAAGCCAACTATAAAAAAACAAAAGAAATAAAAAACGAAAAGCAAAAGCTGAAAGAGCAAGTGATTTGAAAACAAAATTCACACAAACAAAAAGCATGCGGTGATTGTAAACCAAAATAATTAAGCTCGAATATCGAAAAGAGCCGAGATGGGCTGAATATTTTTTGTTATTGCTATCAGAGCTGGAAGAGCTTAACGAGGTTCGAACTGTGCATTTTTGCCAAAGGGTTAAATAACTTAAGTACTATACGCTGTAAAGAGATAAAATGTGTTTTTATAGTGCAAAAATACATACTGGCTCAAAATCATTGTTTCAATTTAATATTTTGATTGGTAGATTTTGCATGTTACATTAAAATATTTAGAAATGCAATTCGTTTGCTGTTTACTTTTTAGCGACGAAAAAAGATATTAGAATATACGTACAAAAAACTCGTTTAAATTCGTAATCTTATACAATGTGTTGTATGATTTTCAAATTCAAAATTGTATGAAAAGTGAATTTTTTAAGAAAAATGTACAACGCAAAAATCGATAGCTTCTAAGCTGCTGGTCATCCCATTTTTGAACTTCGTATTCATTAATTATATCTTAACAGGTAAAAAGAAATAGAAAAATAGATCAGGAAAGCGTCCACCTCCAAGATTATGTACCCAGTGGTGTACCGTTTATATTTGACAGCTGGGGCAAATAGTTGAATTGCCACCCCCGACACAAAATTTTTATACCCTACACCGAGGGTATATTCACTTTGTCTCTCCGTTTGTAACACATCGAAGGGAGCGTGGCAGGTATGGAAAAGTATATATATATTCTTGATCAGCGTCACCACCTCAGTCGATTTAGCGATATCCGTCTGTCTGTTTGTCCGTCTGTTGAAATCAGGTTTACGGGAAAACCAAGAAGAGAACTAACAACGTAATCGTTATGAAATTTAATGAGGTAGATATACTTGCTATAAGGTCTTTTATTACAAAAATTTAGTCCAATAGTACATGTGGGCATGGCACCTCCCATATAAGCAAAAAACGTTTATTGTTTTAGATAGTGTTCTATGAAAGTAATCTTCATAAAATTTGGTGTATAGATGTCACTTACTATGAGCTTTAAAAATAAATGAATTTTTACGCGATTGCATCAGTGGGCGCGGCACCACCCATATTAACATAAATTTGTAAGCGCTGTTTTAAGTGAACTATTGCAGCAATTGCTATGAAATTTAATATAAGTGGTTGAGTTACCATAGAGTATATCTGAATCAAAAGTGGCTGCAATAGCTCCAGTGTGGCACCTCCCATACAAATAAAATACGGTAAGTGGCATATTTATCGATATTTATACTACTAAAATTTGGTGTAAGGGGTTCGCTTATGAAAATCTATTTCTGGATCAAAACCGTGCTGGATTGTACCAGTGGGTGTGTCACCGCCCTAAATTCGGTGTCGATCACGAATATAATTTATTGAACCAAAAATGGGCTGAATTGGAGAGTGGGCGTGTCATATTTCAAATTTTTCATTTCTATTCGATTTTTTTCAACATTTTCCGTATTCTTTCGACTTTTTCAACCCTATAACTTTTTCAAATATATCCTATATGTCGTTTTCATCAATTTTGAGTAGTTTCAAATTTTTTCAACCTCTTTCAACTTTTTTAGAGTTTTTCAACCTCTCTCAATTTTTTTCAACATTTTGCATATATTTACGACTTTTTCAACCTCTGTCAACCTTTCTAACATTTCACATTTTTTTCGACTTATTCAATTTCTTCAACGTCTTTTTAACATTTATTCAAAAGGTACTTTCAGTGCAGTGTAGGGTATGTGAGTTTCGGCCTGGCCGAAGATAACACCTTAACTTGTTTTTTTCTAATTTCAGAAAGGTCCTCACTTCTGCTTCGCCAAAAACGGTAGCAAAATGAGATATATTTATCCATTTTTCATCACACATATCCTCCAATTATTTATAATTTACTAAAAAAAAAATAAAAAAGGTCCTCACTTTATTTTCAACAAAAAACCCTATCAAAGTCAGATTCCAACACCATGTTACCGCCCCTATCATCTTAGCCGACACCTAAAAGAATTAAAGCGTTGCTATTCTTTTAGCTTAACTATCCATCAATTAAAAATTCTTAAAATTTTAAGCCGACCTCTAAGCAATTTTCTCACTAGGTGTGTTCAAGAACATTTCCAGTAAAAGTAGTAATCATTGGATTCTAAGAGAGTAAGAAATTATTTGCTTACGAAGAAAAATAAGTACGCGACCAGAGAATAATAACATCAGTAGAAACAGCCAAGTTTATATTGATATCGGTGATGCAAAAATGATCCTCAAAAATCAGAAAAAATTATAATTTTCCCAAAGCTCAGCTGAACTAAATCGAACCGAAATAGCCAGAAACAGGTTAAATACCAATGAACTACCGTCACTGCTTGACATACTACTCCCATATATTTTTTCTTGCTTGCTGGTTCTTCCTGGTAAAAATTTATCCTGTAAAAAATAGCAACTTTTTTCACAGCAAGCTGTAACTTTACTCTTTCATTTGCTCTCACTTTACTAGCTATTTTATGTAATCGAACGCCCCTCGCACGCCAAAACTGATTTTTTTCCTGAATCATTTGTGCTCGAATGGACCAACTATCTCACACGTTACCTGCAAAAGTCTTCATGACACCTATTTCTCAGCTATAAATTCCAAACCTTATTAGAGTTTTTTTGGCGCCAGAGGCATATCCGTCTTCGCTTCTGAAGTAAATTCAAGTTACCTTTCAAGAAAACAATCTCCCTATTTAATGAAAATGCTTATAATAACAACTTAATAAAACTAAGTGAAGCCAAGATACCAGCAGCCAGCCGTATTCTCATTCAATGTCAAATTCCAAAGTCGAAGCATCCAAAGAAAATCACTCAAGTGCAACAACATCAATGACTATGGCGTTTTCTCAGCTTGATTGGCAACTTTATTGCCACGATGATTGCGCACTAAGAAGCTTCCCGATTGTTAAGAATTAACAACAGCAACAGCAACATTGTATTTTTTAACTCCGATATTAACCCCTTATTTAAGCGACTCGTACTCGTACATTGTTGAGCTACAAACGTGGTACGTGTATGAAGGCTTACAGGGAATGAAAAAAAGCCAAATTCAAGGCTCTCAACTTTTACAGCGTCAAAAGCGTCCTTTGACTTTGGTAAGCAACTTGCAGCGGTAGAAGAATAAGAAGATGAATGCGCATAAAAGGCAACAACAGAAGTTACTGCCCATTTTTTTCTTCTTCTTCTTAGGGATGTGTTTATTTATGTTACGTGCCTTTTCTCAGGCCTACGCCGAAAAAACGGCATGACCTTGACCGATTTTTAGTCGCACAATTTTATTTTGTTATAACAAGTTTCACTTTCGTATGGAATATTTTTTCTCTTTAGCTGCTAATGTTGTTGTTGCCCTATTGTTGTTTTGTAAAACGTTTTATTATCTCTGGTGCTTCTACTATTTCTTCTTTCCATTCTGCTATTGTTTGCATTGTGTATGCTGAGCATATAAATAATAAATTAAGTATAGCGTCCAACTAACATCATTAGTGCGCCTGCTGAATGCACAGTGGGATAGAATATGGAGAGTTTAAGAACATTTCTCCACAGCTTATAATTTTGACTCATCGATGTTTTCCAAGTCATTACAAGCAATGATATTTTCGATGAAAGAAATGGGCCACAAGTGTCCCGATCACGAACCACTTTTCGAAAACCACTGTAGAAAAAATCTTTTTCCACTAGTCAATGCGGAATTATTAAAAATAGCTGATTATTCGCATTCTTTTAAACAATGAATGAAAAACTTTCAAATATCTAGTTGAGACGAACCCAAAAGGGTCGATATTGCGCCCATTATAATACAAATATAAAATTTTGTACCATAATTTTTGTGAAATCCTTAGAGGTTCTGATGCCATTAAACTTTTCGAAAAAATTAGTCTAACCTATCGATAAAGGAAGATCGAAGTAAATTTTATGCATATCCAGGAGCGGATACGTGCCTTCGAATGGTAATTTTTTGATAGATTCTATATTTGCATGATCGATTATCGAACAAAAACGCTTTGGTTTGTTTCCTTATTAGCCTCGGGCATTCGTAGAGTAGATGTTCATCCGTCTTATCCTCTTCTTCGTCTCCACAACTCCAGCAGAAATCTCTAAAATGGGCACCACATTTGGCGGCCATAAGGCACATAACACAGTGCCCCGTCAGCACTCCTACTAAAGCTCTTAACTCTACTCTGCTGAACCTTAAGAGAGTTTGTGTCCTTCCTCGATTCAGTTTCGGTCACATGTTTCGAGACGTTCTGCATCCTTCAGTAAGGTTTCACCTTCTGTTCGCTTGTTTCTTGGTTATGTTTTCTATCCGACAGTGTAGCTCCGCCAGCGGTATCCTAAGATCTACCACTTGTTGATTCTCCGGTTGTTCTGATCCTATTTTTTCACATTCGTCAGCTTTCTCATTTCCGGAAATACCCTTATGACCGTGCACCCAGCAGAGGTCTATAGTATGCTGTCGGATTGAACGTAGTAACTCCCTGTAGTGTACTACACACCTAGATTTTACGATTTTGTAGTTTAGTGCCTGACTGTCCACACATATGGTTATGATGGAGGGAGTAAGCTCCTTGCTCCGTATTACCTGTGCGGCTTGGTCTGTAGCATAGATTTCAGCTTGAAAAATGCTACAGTAATTGGGTAGTCTGAAAGACATCTCCATGCCCATATTTTCCAAATAAGCACCCGCTCCTACGCCAAATTCCATCTTAGATATATCCATGAAGATGGTTAGCTCCCTGCATTCCAGAACGGCGCCAGAGTAAAAAAAAAAATAAATGGGCCCTTGGGCCACCACTATTAATGTTGAGCATTTTTTTCCAACATTTCCCAACAATTGATCATTTGAATTTCTTGAACCTACTATACTCAATTACTTTAAGTTCTCCTCAGGACCTTAAGCTCATACGTAAGCCTTAATTTATTGTAACTGTAACACCTGAAATCTAAAAGTTTTAGATCTAACCAAAACTTTAAATACATCCGATAGCTTTTTTTTTCCAAAACCTTGGATGTACCTTAGTGAAAATCTTTGGATTATTTACCCAATGATCTGCAATGTATCCAAAAACTTAAGTCAACCTGTAAGTCCTTAGCTTGCCCGAAAGCTTTTAACTTACATTTTCCCGGGGTCCATATGTATGCTAGAAAACTTTTAGTCGTACAGTTTTATCATGCGCTTTCCTTTTAAGCATTTTTATGAGCAAATTTTTTGGGAAAAATCTATAAAGAACTCATATAACAGACGGTACTATCTTTGTACCACTGTACATTATTGGGAAACGCCTTACATTGCTGAGATTCATGGCGCTTTCATGTGGTTCTGAAGTTCTGTACTCAACTTTGATATACTGCGCGGTCGTCTCTTTCAGCTTTTTCTTCTTAAGACTTGCGTCGCCTTCATCGCCATCTTCGTCGTCGTCGCCGTCGTCACATCATAAATTCCAATTAACATATTTATGTGAGCTACGCGATTTGCTTTAAATAAAAGTTTTCAGTGATAGCCGGCCCTGTTCGCTGGTTGTTGGTTAAAGTTTCCGCACACGCATCTTGAAGATACTGGCAGCAGTTTAGTGCTGCGTAGCAAAAAGTATCAGGTTCACTTTCATTTTCTAGCGCCTGCCCCTCCCGCCTACATTCTTTATTGTGTGTAAATCAACGTCTATTTAGTGTTAAGTGAATAAATTCTTTTTTTTTTTAGTTAAATTTTTAATTTATGACATTCGCTGATTTAATATTGGAGGCATTGTTTGGCCTAAAATTTATGGGGAAATTTTAGTCACCTTCTTTTGCTAAAAATGTTGATATACCTAAGACTGAGAAGAAGAAACATCTGATTATCGATTTTTGCTTATGAAGTTTCACTTACTGCGTTTCAACGCCCAAACACTTATCACATGATCGGTTTTCAGTTAATGGACATGCCCGAAAGCCTTAACAAGTTCAGTCGAGTGCTTCGTTATGCTCTCCCAAACATTGCGTGCATTTGTTTCGGGACTTTGAGCTTGACCGCTTGTATGCTAGTATGTGAGAAATTGTAGTCCAAATGACCATATCATTAGGCTTTGAAATCCTGAAAAGAATACAGAGAATAAACGTGTACAGAGTAGAGTGGTTCAAAGAACGTTTTCTGAAATTTGAAAAACTAGGAAAATTAAAACACGTTAACGAGTAAAACAGGCTTTAAAAATAAATCAGTGACCGAAAACCCTTGTAATACATAATCCGGTATAATAAAAGGCAAAATGCATAGAAAAAAGTAGTTTATTCTAAATGCGAATACAAATACATGCCGCTAATACGAAGGTTAAAAAGGACTGGCAGCTGTACAACATACATACCTATGATGACGTTACTTATGAACCCGACTAGATTATTTGTTCAAGTTAGGATCTGTTTCGGATCAGACCTGATATATGATCGGGAACGGATTAGGCTTTTGGATTCGATAATGATAATTATCGTTACACGTCATATGAAATTGATCGGATCCACTGAACAGAATCAGTCTTGACAACAAACTGTTTTCAGAAATAGATAAGGTTATAGGATCAATTAGGGCTGATTTTCTGATCATTACCAGAAAAGCAAGTTATGCAGTGATAAGAATCGGATCATCCTCATTGAAGTTTTTAATCATTTTATCGTTAATTTATTGAGCGATTCATATATTTAATTGTATCGAACATTTTAAGAATTATTGAATATCATTTAATACCTTGGCTAGGAATATTACATACGGACTGTTTTAGAACCAGAATTAAATTTTGAATAGGATTTAGTTCAGAACATTGGATACGATCCTAACTCAAACAACGTAGCTGAATCGTTGTAAGGTTTTTTGTATTGTATCCTAATGAAGAACTTTTCAGCTGATCGGATCAAGCAATACCGTTCTGTATTCTTATCAGAAACTGACCAAACTGACCGTATTTAGGAATAACTAGTCTGGATTTGATCATGATCTGATCATGACCTGAACTATTTTCTAGTCTCCTCTCCGCATTTTACTCAGATTTCAAATTTTTTTAAAAAAGGCTTATCCAAAACTTTCGATGGCTATATTTCTGCAATTAACAGTCTACGCGCACACATACGTGTATGGAAATACTACAACATACGTATGCATATCTTATAAGCTTGCATATGGTTACGGTAACCATACGTCTTTTTATTTAAAAAACAATCTTTCCTCTTTGCCAACTGTTCCTTAACCTAACCTAGGTGGGAAAAAATATGGATACAGAAGGTACTTACAAAAAAAAAAATTACGACAACTCAATTAAACCCACCATAAATTTGATTTCAATAGCAAAAAAAGAACTATGCAATAAGCCAAAAGCCAATTCCAAGAATCAAACAAGAACAACATAAGTGTATTAATAAAAGTACACTGAACAAACGAAACGAGAGAAGCTGTCGTTCATGTGCGTATTTTTGTTTGCTTGTTCGCTTGCTTCTTCTTTCTCTGAATGATGTAACAAAAACGCAAATCCCAATGTATATTTAATGTGAACATAACTAGCGCGTATAAAAAAGCCACAACAATAAAAAATGTACATAGCTGGGTAGAGTGCTAGTCAGGGCCGTATCTAGGGGGTGGGGATTAGGAGGGATAGAAACTCCCCCCCCCCCCCCGAAATATTTTGACGGACACTATATAGAAACTATTTTGTAAAGAATAGACACTATGTAAAAAAGATTTTGTAAGAAATACATTATAAAAAATGACTATGTGAAAGCTTATAAAAATGATTTTTGAAAAAAGATCTATAAAAGAGTCATAAGATTTTAAAAACAATTTTTAGTCCTCATATGAATATATATTAACGATACTTTTCATACGGTTACATAGTTCGGTTTTTCGTTATGAGGTTTAAAAAGTCGAAAAAATGTGCCATATGTTGAAAAAAATTAAATTAAGAATACATATGGTTAAAAAAGTATGGAAAATGTTGAAATGAACTGTAAAGCTGAAAAATATTGGAAAAATCGGAAAAATATGGAAATGATCGAAAAAAATTGAAAGAAGTTGAAAATAGTTTGAAACAGGTGAAAAAGGATGAAGGAGTCGAAAAAATATGGAAAATGTTGAAAAAAGTTGAATTAGGTTGTAAACGTTTAAATAAATTGAAAGAGGAAATGTTGAAAAAAAATGAGAGAGGTTGAAACAGGTGAAAAAGGCTGATAAAGTTGATAATATATGAAGTGTTTCAAAAATTGAAAGAGGTTGAAAATCTCCAAAATGTTGAATGTGGTTGAAGAGTTGAAGAAGTCGAAAAGTTGAATGAGGTTGAAAATATATGGAAAAACTTGAAAGAAAGAGGTTCAAATGCTTAAAAATCGCTAATGGAGAAGATTGAAACGATTGAACTTCAAAAAATATTTAAAATATTGAAAAAAGTTGAAGGAGATTGAATAAGTCCGATATATTTAAGAAATATTGAAGAATGTTCAAAAGTTTATAAAATATGGAACATTACTGAAAAATTTTAATACGGTTGAAAAAGTCGAAAACAATTGATTGAGGTTGCATTTGTTGAAACAATATATGTACATATGGGTCATTCTACCTCGTTTTTAAATTGAAAATTTAGATATCTCAAAAACAATTTTTTTTTTCGATATCTTGTCAAAAAATATTCGATACTTGTTTTTGGAAAAAGTTTTTTCCGGCTTATTTTCGAAAATACGGGTTTTTGAAAATCACAAGTTTTAAAAATACATGGATTTCGGACGCTTGTATTTCAAAATGTACGCGTCATGTAGAAAAACCGTCAAGGCATAAAAGTTAGCATTTGACGTCTATGTTAATATTATCGTATTAAAAATTTTCTTCTTTTAAGTTATAAGCAAAGATTTGGCGATTTAAAACTTAAAATCGAAAATTTTCTTATTTGGGTATATTTAATTTCTTTGATTTTTTTTAAAGAAAAAACAAAATCCTAGCAATCATTTTGCAATTTATTTCAATTTTGGACGAGTACTGGTCAGTGATGGCATTTTCGGTACATTTGTACTTTTTTCGGTACATTTGCGTCCTGAAAAATCGTCTTCAGTACATTCGACAAGTTTTCAGTACTTTCGGTACATTTGGGTCAATTTCAGTACATTTGGAGAGTCTTCAATACGTTTTCAGTTCATTTTCAGTACATTTTCGCTACATTTGAACAATTTATAATAATTACCTTTTGTTTCAGTAAGTTTTGCTAAACTATGTGATCAAAAGTCGTAGGACCAATTTAGTTAATTGAATGACACCTAAACATTCCAGTAGGTGGCTACACATCGAAATTATTTGAAATAAATATTGGAACACTTCCGAATTAAATTTGATAATGTAGTAGATATTACGGATGACGACTCATTGTTGGGGTTACCAGATGACATGCCTACAAAAGTAGTTCATCTGAAAAATTTGAAATTTTTGTAATGAAAAAGGAAAATTTGATAACTTTTTTCATTTCAATAAAAATATTTTTGTTCAGAACATATTTATGTTACATATATAAGCAAAGAATGAATAAATTGAGTTGAATTAATGTAGAAGGCCTGGGTTTTGTTGTTTTGTAAAGTATTTCTCATGTTTGCATATCCAAAAGTAATCACCTTTGGTTACCCAGAAGTGATAACCTTTTTTTTTTTTAGTAAAATATCAAAATTTTTACACATTTTATTAAAATTTGGCAAAAAAAAATAAAATGCAAAAATTCCAAAAAAGTACATTTGGCCTCTAAAAAGTACATTTGAAGTCTCGATTCAGTACATTTCCACAAAACCCAAATGCCATCACTGGTACTGGCTCTCTAGATATGAATTTTTCTGTGTCGCCACGAGCAAGGTAAAAGACGCGCACGAAAGCGTTGATATCACATACATCGTGCATCGTACATTTACCGTTATTCATTTGAGTTACTGCGTTGCATTGATGATCTTCTATGATTTTGTTAGATATTTTGTGATTAATTTTTGCGCGTTGCGACACAGAAAAATTCATCATTCTCCATGGAAAAGAATTAAAAATATTAAAAAAAAATTGTTTTAGGCCTTCATAATTTTATTAAAATTATCGGTAAAAGCGTTTACCTTAAAATAGCCATAAAATGAGTAAGTGACCAGGTACGATTTTACAGATCTTTTTTTTTGGAGTCTCCGAACACTAAGTAATAATTGTGCATTGCCAGATTTGGTTGACAATTTTTACCGATCTTGATCTTGCTTGAAACGAACCGTGTATAAACTGGTTGATAACATCAATAAAATATGAAAAATGTTGAGAAAATTGGAAGAGGTTGTACAGCTCGAAAAAAGCTGAAAGTAGTTGAAAATTTGAAAAAAAATTTAAACAGGTTGAAAAAGTCAAGTTGAGAAAATCTTGGTTAATTTAAATAAGTTGAAAGGGGTTAAAAAAGTCGAAAGGAAAATGTTGAAAAAAGTTGAAATATTAAAAAAATTTTCAAAAAAAACAACATTTCTTACGCTTATAACTGAATGTTAACATGGGAGGTGCCACGCCCACTGATGCAATCCCGCCAAAACCCATTTAATTTCAAAGCTTATACATAGTTACCAAAGGCTCATGATAGAAATTCTTGTCTATTTTCTTTTGTGATTTTCGTTTTGCGTTTGCGACAAACGACAAATTCTGCATCTCGACAATTTCGTTTTTCCCCACTTGCCAACAAACAAGTAAAATTTTCCGAAATATAGTTTCTGTTTCTGCGTTTTCTGTAGAGGTTTGGTTTTTAAATTGGGAACACTGTTTCTAGTAATAGTTGATTTTTATCAGTATGTTTAGCTATTGCACCATGACTAAGTAGGAATTGGTCTGGAAATTTACTAAAATTTCAACTTTAAATTCACTCAAAACTCAAAAATCAATTGGGTTATTTATTAATATGTGGAGCCTCAGGCTTATACTGATAAACCAGCAATATTTAAAGCTTTTGTTATTTCGGTAATAAGACCTCATTGCGGCATAGGCAATTGAAAGTTTGACCTTCAGACTGGCCTATTGCGGCGCTCATATGTACTAAGTCATATTTAAATGTTGAATGGCATAAATAAAATTATCTAGCTAACAAAGCCAAAATCGGGGTATTTAACAATTGTATGTGAATTATTTCAATTCGAAAATATGAGTTTAAAAAAACATCCTGAATCAGCTCAGCACTGTATGAAACGGTAGATCAAGGGGGAAGATTGGAGTCATGATTAATTCATATTAAGGAATAAGTCATATCATTGGCTCTTTATACTAAAATCACATTTTTCTTAAAAAAATCGAGTTTGCTTAAAACATCAGTTTTTAAGATTTTTATTTAAGTTTTTGTATCATTTTCTGTGGTAATTTTGACGCTGAATTGAAATGTGGTTTTAATTAGTTTTCATCAGACCTGGCTTTTGAGATAAATTTGGTCAAATACGAGTATGTCTAAGATACTGAAATTTACTAACATATAACATGTAAATGTAACAATATATTGGGCCTTATGTCCGCTTTTGTTCGATCATAATCCCTATTTCTTTTTTGGGCTTATCCAAAATTGCAGTATTTTTTTTAATAAGTTTAACATTGCTGTCTTATCTGCAGTTATAAAATGATAACAAAAGACGTCAGTTACTATGTAATATCAAATGTTAAAATAATTCAGCGCACTTAAAAGCTTGATAATGAAACTAATAATGATAGACCGAAAAAATATTATCTTTGCAAACCCAATATTCGATTTATGAAAAAATATACTAAAAGTTCCTTCGTAAATGTTTATAAAACTTAAAAGAATAGTCCATCCATAAGTATACATTCACAAACTGTCAAAATAAGTCTAGTCTATTAGCACGAAAGATAATCCTAGTTATTAAACCTGCAGACTTTTTGAAAAAATTGCCTATACTGACACATGAAAGTTCAACCTTTTTGAGATTGAGCTCTAGTCCTAGATTGTGTAGATAACATAACATTAAATTAAAAATTAGCAAAATAGGAAAAATTACCCAAGTCGTTATTCTTAAGAAAAATAATCAAAGCAACAAATACATGCACTCACTATTGATATGCACATTTTTATCGTTGTGTTTTTTTGTATAATTACTAGCTAATCCCCGCGACATTGTAGGCGTAGCCTGTTTTTTTTTTAAGTTATAATCGAAGTTAACGGCAATAAAATTCAATGTGCCATTACTTTATTTACATCCGAAAGGACGTTAACGCACCATGTTATGTGATATGGTGCATATTAATACGAAATATATAAGCCATTAGCTCTAAGTTCCTTCTAAATTTATTTGATAAGTTGTTGACCACAGCTTTAATAATTTTTCAAATATTTTCTTTTTAAACAAATAACTTTTACTTTCAGATATTTCAAAATTTCATTCAAAATTTTTAGTTAACATTTTATTTTTTTTTTAATTGCCATAAAAAACAAAGCACACACTCTAACTAACACATTCAATTCCCATTCAACAATTTGTTATGTTTACATGATTGTTTCTATGTGTGAAATTAATTTTTTTATCAATTTTAAGACTTAAATATTTTAATATTTAATAGGAATATCGTGACAATTTTAAATGAAGATTGAGATCAAGCGTCTTAGAAATAACCCTAAATAAATTTGATTGAAATTGATCCAGCAGTTTTTGCGTGATATGCGAACATCGAAAACAGCTATCATTTTATTTATATATATTGTTACTGAGGACCACACCGACTGATGCCTTGGAGGTCCTCTTTCATCTCGTTCCCCTTGACCTGTTTGGTAAACGAATGGCAGCATGTACCGCCATTAGACTCAGGGAAACTGCTTGCTGGTCCGAGGAAAGTACAGTACACTCAACTATCCTTAATAGCTTGAATTCCGTACCCTCTAAATTGGACTACACTATTCCAGTAATCTCATTCAAGAGAGATTACGTAACCCATATCCCATCTAGGGATGACTGGAAGGGAGGAATCCCGGGGAGAAGGAACCATATTAATTTCTACACGGATGGCTCCAAGTTAAATAACCAAGTGGGTTATGGTATTTACTCTAAGGAACTGAAGATAAGTATTGCTGCGAGGTTACCAGACCATTGTAGTGTTTTTCAGGCAGAGGTTATAGCAATAGAAGAAGTAGCATCCTGGCTGAGAATAAATGTGGTATCCAAGAAGGGTATTAATATTTATTCAGACAGTCAAGCTGCTATTAAGTCCTTAGAATCAGTCTTCCTAAACTCACTAGTGGCCCAACAATGCCGCTCGTCTCTAAATGAGATGGCTCAGCATTTTAACATTCACCTCACCTGGGTGCCTGGGCATAGGAACATTGATGGCAATTGCAAAGCTGATGAACTTGCTAGGCAGGGGACTACTGCACAAATTCCTCAAGACAAGGAAGGTGTTGGCATGCCACTTGCTACCTGCAAGTTACTGCTTAAAGAAGACATGATAAAAAAGGCTAACGTAAGATGGACCCAAGGGTTAACTTGCAATATAACAAGGCAAATCTGGCCGGAATGGAACGCTAAGCGATCTCTAGAACTGATATCCCGCACTAGACACAGTGTCTCCTCAGTTGTTGCAGTAATAACTGGCCACTGGCTTATCGGCAGACATGCGGAGAGCTTAGGTATTCGGTCTTTTGACTACTGCAGAAGTTGTGGGGATGTGGAGGAGGAGGAAAACATTAAACATTTTCTTTGCTCCTGCCCTGCACTTGCTAGAAAACGCCACAAAACACTTGGCTCGTTTTTGTTTGATGACCTGGAGGACCTTAGACATGTTAGTATAGGTCAGTTATTTAGTTTCATTACGATATCTGGATGGTTCAATGAGAGGGTATAGTCAAGTACCCTGTGGTATCACAATGGACCACTTAGTCTAAGCGAGTCGGTTTTTGTAACTGACTGCCACTCCTACCTAACCTACCTAACTGCATCATTCGGAAGAAAAAAAAAAACCGAAGCGAGCGACCAAGTAAATAACAATGACAGCAGAGGACAGCTTCTCTCGTTTCGTTTGATTAATGTACTTTCATTTCTACACTTATGTTGGTCTTGCTTAATTCTTGGAATTTGCTTTTGGTTTATTGCATAATATTTTTTTTGCTATTGGAATCGAATTTTGGTTTCATTTTTGTTTTTGTTGTAAGTAGCTCCTGCTTCTAAAACTTTGCCCACCTATGCATTAAATCATGGCTTTAGCAGCTAATGATTAAATAGTAGATAGTAGTAGTTCCTTAATATTAGATACATATTTCTAATGATTTAAATTTATTTTCAAAACTGTCCCATCCTTAAACCTCTTTGATAGTGCCCTTAATCAGACAAAAAAATTACCCCTTTCAAACAGAAATATTAATCATTGTAATAAAGGCTGTTAAGTCAACAGTTGTTTTCACATTGGTAACATAGGTGCATTGCTAATTTCAATGGCCATAAAAGCGCTTATTTAAGCCAATTAACGCACCTCATAAACTCCCTAGAATTAACAGCAAAAATACGATAGCAACCCATTGAAGTCGCAAAAGCAGTTAAAATAAAAGCAAAAACAAAACTATAGCATAAATGAAAAAAAAAAAACCAACAACAACAAGTATAGCCGTCATAAAATTCAAAACAAGAACAACAACAACAATAGCCAAGATAGTACCTAAAAAATAATTAAGTGTTTAATAAATTAAAATTATGCTCTCGTTATTGTTGTTTTTTTCTATATATATTTTTTTTAAAATATTTATGAATGGTGCTCCTGCTGCTGCTGCTGTTACCACCGATGCTGCAAAGCAATAAATTATACAAACTAACGTAGCAGCAACAACAACAACAACAACAACAACAACAACAAAAGTAATAATCATAATAAAATTGTAATGCGTTTAATTGCCGGCATTAATTCATATTGAAAATGTTTATTAAAAATGTAGCAACAACAACAACTAAAATACCATATGTATGGTATATGTTAAGACCAATAATGTAGTAAATCAAGCAAAATATGAATGAAAACCATAAAAAAAAGTACAGAATGAAACTCTGACCAATACCAAAAAGAAATGACTGTAAGTCACGAAAAATACAAATCTGCGATCCCAGTAAAAAATATGATCTGAGGTGATCAATGGTTTACCGCTCATTTCACGTCAAATAGAAAGTCAGGTCGGCATACCATGTGTGAAAGAGAAAAGAGAAAAAACCGCATTTGTTTTTAATTTATCGATTTCTTCTGTGTTTTTGCGATATCCCGGAACTTTTTCGGGTCTTGGAAATATATTTTTATAATAAGACTTTATTTGCACTGCATGTTCCAAATTTCTTGAAATTATCTATTATAGTTTTCCTGTAATATTGATTTCCACAGACAGATAACCATGCCCAAGCTATGGTGAAGACTGTTAAGGTAACTTTTGATTTCCTTTAAAAAATTGAGCTCATTTTGAAAAAATTGTTCACTGTTTTTTTTTAGTCTTGGTGATTTTCATTACCTTTCAATAAATTTTCTCAGTTACCTTTGATCTCAAGAGGTTTTTTTTTCAATTTAGAGGTCAAAAATCATTTTTTTTTCGTTTGTGCAAAATTTTTTTTTTTCAAGAGATACATAAAAAAATTGTCTAAGAAAGCATTTTTTCCCATGTAAATCGTATGGAAATCCAAAAAGCCACCACTAAATATTAATATTATGAGCTCTCTTTCCAACTGAATTTTTTTGTACCTGTACCTATTAAACCTTTTTTTAAAAAAACTTTGAATAACCCTAATGTATGTATATAACATTATTTCTTAGATGGGATTCCTATGAATGTGAAAAGTTAGCATTACTACCAAAAATATTAGGACTGACTTCAAAGGAGCTCCGAGCAACCTGCTGTTTATGTAATCAGCACGTCAAATGCATGAAAGTAACATATTCATTGAGAGTAATTCAATTTCAATTTATTGGGATATTAAAAATTATTGCCTTCAAGTACAACAAACGAAAAAAATTAGATAAATTAAACTTTTTGACTTGGAACAAACATAAAACTAAATAAAATTTATTTACATAAAGTAAGGCAATAATAAAAAATAATTTCAATAAGACGAATAAGAAAGCAATAAAATGAGAGTAGACTTTTAAAGTGTAGAAAAGATGTTACCAACAATGATTTTGATAAAAACTATCATTTAATCGATTTATTTTTAAGGCAATATATTCAAATATTTCGATAAAAATTTTGTAGGATAGAGCTTTTCTTTTATGCTGGTTACACGAATCTTAAGCCAACTCTCACACAAAGATCATCTCTTAATAGATGCAAAAATGTAAATGGTTTCTCATATGATTATGTTGAATTATTAAAAAAGTATTGAACAAGAGAAACTTAATTAAAATTTGCATTAATAAATTTACCGACTGCAAGGTTCAAATTAAAAAAATTAATTTTTAAGCAATTTTTGCTTTACATGGATAAACAATAAGTTTTTTCGTCAGCTGTACAGATTTTTCCTCACTTAAGGTTAGCACCACTGAGTGATCTGAACTAATCCACGCAAAAGTACAAATTTTAGAACTCAGTTTTTGTGCTGGAAAATATCTTTTGTAGCATAGTTCAGTTCATATACATATGTCTGTAAAATCTATCCCACACATATAACTAAGCTTATAAGAAGACAGAGTGTAAATTTAACTTGAATAAAAAAAAAATCTAACTAATCTTCAAAAGTGAAATACATTTTACCTTAGTACTAATCGGGAACTAGTCATTTCGGAAAAATTACTTTTTGTTTTTTCAACTGGGTGCAGACATAATATTTCAATAAATTGAAACACGAAATGCAAAGAAACCGCAAAAATCATTAAGAAAAACAATAAAACGACCGGACAAACAAACAAACAACCGAAAAATTAACGTAAGCGATATAAAATTGAAGGCATAAATTAATTTTATTACAAAGACAACAAGAAGATGAAGTATCTGATTAAAGAATGGCAGCAATAGATGCTCGAATTGTGGACAAAAACAAAGCAAATGAAAAGAGCCAAACAATCTATACAAAAGTATCTGCCAATGACAGGCACAGTGGTGTTTCGAAAGAAAAAAGAACACAAGCAAAAGAATAAATAAATTGAAAACAAACAACAAGAAGAACAGAAAAAATGATAAATTAAACGACTATTAAAAAAGGGAAGCTGATGTGGACAAAAATCTGGGTCAGCAAAAAATTTCATTTGTAATGGTAGGCGAAGATATAACGTGTAGAAAGTGAAAATAAACAAACAAGTTTACATAATACCAGCCAGAGAGAATAAAAAAATATTACAACCTTTTTAAATACTGAAAACTTCTGCAGACAGCAATTTATTTTTGGATTGAAATATTGCCAATATCTCAATTTTATGCAGAATTGCTGAAAATAACTTTTGTTTGAGAATGTGCAAAAATAATGATGACATGAATGTGAACGATAAGCTTTGTCAATGTTCTTTCTTGATTTTTAAATGCGAAATTTGTACATTTAGCGGCTGCACAGGAACCGATACATTTCAAGATGACAATTTTTAAGATAGTTATCAAATAAACACTCAGAACTCACCCCGTGGCAGGAAAGCTAGCACTAACATTGTTACATGTTGACAGCTGCTAATAATCAGGCGTGTATCTTACCTTTAAAAAGGAATGACTGAAAAAGAAAACTCCCGGGGAGAAGGGACTATATTTATTTCTAAATGGATGGTTCTAAACTAAATACCCAAGTGGGTTATGGTATCTACTATAACTAACTAAAGTTAAAAATGGCTTTGAGGTTCCCAGACTATTGTAGTATTCTCCAGGAAGAGGTTACCATACCATATTATATCATATCATATCATATCATATCATATCATATCATATCATATCATATCATATCATATCATATCATATCATATCATATCATATCATATCATATCATATCATATCATATCATATCATATCATATCATATCATATCATATCATATCATATCATATCATATCATATCATATCATATCATATCATATCATATCATATCATATCATATCATATCATATCATATCATATCATATCATATCATATCATATCATATCATATCATATCATATCATATCATATCATATCATATCATATCATATCATATCATATCATATCATATCATATCATATCATATCATATCATATCATATCATATCATATCATATCATATCATATCATATCATATCATATCATATCATATCATATCATATCATATCATATCATATCATATCATATCATATCATATCATATCATATCATATCATATCATATCATATCATATCATATCATATCATATCATATCATATCATATCATATCATATCATATCATATCATATCATATCATATCATATCATATCATATCATATCATATCATATCATATCATATCATATCATATCATATCATATCATATCATATCATATCATATCATATCATATCATATCATATCATATCATATCATATCATATCATATCATATCATATCATATCATATCATATCATATCATATCATATCATATCATATCATATCATATCATATCATATCATATCATATCATATCATATCATATCATATCATATCATATCATATCATATCATATCATATCATATCATATCATATCATATCATATCATATCATATCATATCATATCATATCATATCATATCATATCATATCATATCATATCATATCATATCATATCATATCATATCATATCATATCATATCATATCATATCATATCATATCATATCATATCATATCATATCATATCATATCATATCATATCATATCATATCATATCATATCATATCATATCATATCATATCATATCATATCATATCATATCATATCATATCATATCATATCATATCATATCATATCATATCATATCATATCATATCATATCATATCATATCATATCATATCATATCATATCATATCATATCATATCATATCATATCATATCATATCATATCATATCATATCATATCATATCATATCATATCATATCATATCATATCATATCATATCATATCATATCATATCATATCATATCATATCATATCATATCATATCATATCATACTGAAATTCTTTATAAAATTATTTTCAATGTAAAATTTTTAATATAATTTGCGAAAACTGAAAAAAAGTTAGAAGTCAAACAACAACAAAATAAGCAACCTGAACAATCACGCACTTGATATTCTAAATACATATTGTAGCGAAATTTGGTTTATGCTAGAAAACTCTTGAAATAAATACCAACGAAAGAAAACTAAACGATACTAGCTAGCATAAACATACTATCACCATCTAGCGGCAAAATAATAAACTGAACAGACGCTGCAGTACACTATAAATAAAAAGTCAACAACCGAGAGAAATTATCGCCGTCGTACAACGTACAACGCCATCTAACATCTAGCATAATAGCTAGCTCAACGTCAGTGCGCCATGCGCACCATTCACCATTGTGGTGAATTGTGGATAGTAGTAGAATGCACGCTACAAAGTAGCACTGGTGGGTTGTAGAAAATTGTAGAATATACGCCACTTAGAAGGTACTGGATTATTCGAGAGAGTGATGACTGCAGTATAAAAAGGGTTGTCATCTGAGCTGAGGACACAGTAGAATTAACCAGCGAAGCAGTAAGCAATAAAGTGAATACAGTGTGATCCGTAGTAGAACAAAACAGTTTTCTATACAGTGTTAAATTAATATTAGAATTTGAACGTTAATAAAATAAACCATTTTATAACTAAATAAGTTTGTGTGTTTTTAATTGTTACACAATCCAGTGATCGAACTCAGAAAAGTGTGAGAGATCGAAATTATCGTCAAAGAGACAGAAATTTCGTAACAATTGGTGTCAGAAGTGGGATTGTGTAAAAGAATTAACAATCAATTTTAGAAAAAAAAAAAAAAAAAATAAATAAATAAAAATGGTCAAGTTTGAAGATCTGAAAGTGGATCAACTGAAGAAGGAGTTGCAGCAGCTGAATCTGCAATCTACTGGCGGAAAGGTGGAGTTACAGAAACGCTTACGGCAGGCTCTTGAGGCTCAAGGTGTAAACCTAGAAGAGCATGAATTTTATAGTGATGTATCAGAATCAGCAGCGAAAGTGGAAGAAGCTTCTGGATCAGCGGCAAGTGGCGAAGTTGTAGATATGTCAAAGTTCGAGAAAATGTTAATGGCGATGACGCAGGCCATTCGAGAAGAAATTGGTCAGAGCTTAAGTCAAAATACACAACAGATGAATAGCAATATCCAGACCATTCGAGAAGAAATCGGTCAGAGCTTAAGTCAAAATGCACTGCAAATAGACGAAAAGTTAAGTCAAAATGCACTGCAAATAGACCAAAAATTAAGTCAAAACGCGACGCAGATCCACGCAATGAATCAAAACATTGAAGCTGTTCGAACGGAGGTTTCCAAAATGGTAGATGGCCTCGATGCAAAAATGATTGAGTTACGAGATGACGTTGAATCATTCAAAGGAGAAGTTCAAAATAATTTTGAGGACGTTAACAAAAGGATTCAACAGTTGGAAATAAGCGAACCAACCACTCAAGTTATAAGAGAAATCAGCGCAGAGAGGCTTAAGGCACCCTCGTACGATGGAACAACGCCATTCAGTGTTTTCAAGCTCCAGTTCGAAACAACATCTGGTCACAATCGTTGGGATAACGAAAGCGCAGCTGCAGCGCTAATTGTGGCATTAAAAGGCGCAGCTGCAGAAGTTTTGCAAACGGTTCCAGCGGCGGAGCAGAAAAATTACAAGGCGGTGATGGATGCCTTACAGCGAAAATATGGCAGTGACCACATGAAGCAAATTCACAGATTGGAGTTAAAAAGTCGTATCCAGAAATCTGGTGAGTCCTTGCAGGAGTATGCTGCGGATATTGAGCGATTGGCACACCTTTCCTATCCTGACGAGTTAAGTGTCGTAGCAGAAAAATTCAAAATAGAGGCGTTTATTGACGGCATACGTGACTCAGAAACAAAACGCGAGACAATGAGGAGCCCGAAGACGACATTTAATGAAACAGTAACGGTTGCCCTCACGCAGGAGACGATTGCGTTGACATGCCGCCCATCACTGAAAACTCGTCGGATGGAGGTGGAGGCTGAAAAGAAAAATTCATCGTTCGCCAGCGGTAGCTTCAGCGGAAAATGCTACAAATGTGGTAAGCAGGGACACATGGCACGTGACTGCAAATCACGTCGTAAACGATCTGCATCACGTTCACCAAAAAGAAGACTTGGAAATAGGGTGAACGATGGCGAAAATGTTAGCGAGCAGCAGTCGTTAAACTAAAGAGAGTCAGTACAGCGGGGCGTGAGCTGACTCTTACAGATGATTGCCCCATAGTCTTGGTTTCGAAGCTCTGCCGAAATTCCAACAGCCTTACCATCGGTGGAAAGATCAACGGAAGACCATGTGAGCTTACTTTGGATACAGGCGCATCGCATTCAATTGTGAGGAAAGACTTATTTGAAAGACGACGAGTAACGCCGTTAAATGGGATCCAATTGAGAACAGCGACAGGAGAAATTGCGCAAATAGTAGGAAAAGTTACAGCGAGTATTCTCATCGGCAACAAAACTGTGGAACATGATTTTATTGTTGCAAACATCACCGATGAGGTTATCATTGGCGTGGACTTCATGATTCGACACGGGTTCACTTTGGATCTTAAGAAAAAAACGTTAAGGTATGCCAATGTAGAGTTGCCTTTAGACATTGGCTGTGGACAAAAATTAGCAATTGCAAGAGTCTACATAAGTGAGCGCTGTCGAATTGAACCCAATACCGAAGAAATTATTTGGGCCACAACAAATGAAGACTGTGGGACAAGCCATCTGTGGGTAGTGGAAGCAGATAAGAAAAATTTTAAGAAAGACCTGATTATTGGAAAGACCCTAGTAAACACAAGAACAGACAGAAAAATACCGGTGCGAATTTTGAATCCAACAAATAAGCCAAAATGGATGCAAAAAGGTGAACTTATAGCGCAATGTGAGAAAGTTACAGCTGTGATAAATTGTGAAAATGACCAGCAGAACACACAAGGTACAACTTTAACAAAATCGTCGGCCTTGGATGTATTGACGAAAGAATGGACGAAGGAGTTGTCTGCTCAGAACAAAAACAAAGCAAAAAGGTTTCTGCAAAAACATTGGCGGATATTTGCGTCCAAAGGAGAAAATAATGGCCGAACATCAGTTGTCAAACATCGCATTGATACAGGTGATTTTCAGCCGATTCGTCAACCTCCAAGGAGGCTAGCACTCACTAAGAGAGAAGAAGTGACGGGCCTTATAGAAGATATGGCGCGAGAAAATGTCATTGCACCATCAGAAAGCCCATGGAGTTCACCGGTCGTACTTGTGAAGAAAAAGGATGGAAGTATGCGATTCTGTGTGGATTACAGAAAATTGAATGACGTCACTAAAAAAGACAGCTACCCGTTACCCAGAATCGATGATACACTGGATACGTTATCTGGAGCAACATGGTTTTCCACCCTGGACTTACAAAGTGGATATTGGCAGGTGGAAATAGATGAAAAAGACAAAGAGAAAACTGCCTTTAGTATTGGGAATGGTCTATGGCAGTTCAACGTCATGCCGTTTGGTCTTTGTAACGCTCCAGCTACGTTTGAACGGTTAATGGAACGAGTTCTCAAAGGACTACATTGGAAGACTTGTCTAGTGTATCTCGATGACATAATCATCATGGGTAAAGATTTTGATGACCACTTGAAAAATCTGGAGGGAGTGTTTGAGCGCTTGGAGGCAGCTGGACTAAAATTAAGTGCGAAAAAGTGCTCACTTTTCCAGCGTGAAGTCAAATATCTGGGGCACAAGGTTACGTCAGAAGGAATACACACAGATGAAGATAAAATAAAAGCTGTGAAAAATTGGCCACGTCCATCTAATCTTCATGAGTTGCGAAGTTTTCTGGGTCTATGCACTTATTACAGACGCTTTGTTCCTGGTTTCGCAAATGTTGCAGGCAGTCTACATGAGCTGACACAGAAAAATCGAAAATTCGAATGGAGTGGGGTACAGGAAACTGCATTCCAAAAGCTGAAAGAATTACTGTCTACAGCGCCAATACTCGCGTACCCAATACCCGGCAAAGAATTTGTATTGGACACCGATGCGAGTGGCCATGGTATTGGAGGAGTTTTGTCCCAAATCATCAATGGACAAGAAAAAGTCGTCGCATATTTCAGCAAAATTCTGTCGAAACCTGAGAGGAATTATTGCGTAACTCGGAGAGAGTTACTGGCAGTAATGGAATGCGTGAAACACTTCCATAAGTACTTATATGGACAGCACTTTCTCCTGAGGACAGACCATGCGGCATTAAGGTGGCTACTTCAATTCAAGGATCCTGAAGGTCAAATCGCACGGTGGATAGAACGCTTGCAGAGCTATGATTTCACCATAGAGCATCGCAAAGGAAGCCAGCATGGAAATGCGGATGCACTTTCCCGTCGTCCATGTAAAATTGAATGCGGTCATTGTTCGCGAACAGAAAATAAAGCAGGAACAATTGATGTGCGCCTTTTGAACGTTTTGCCTGAAGAAAAGTGGACAAAAGAGGAGGTAAAACGGGACCAGCGCAATGATACAGATTTGGCAACTATAATTAAGTATAAGGAGCTGGGTAGGAAACCGGCGTGGCAAGAAATTTCAAATGAAAGCCAAATCTGTAAAGCATACTGGGCGCAATGGCAAAGTTTGGAGTTGCATGACGGTTGTCTCTACCGAATCTGGGAAAGCGAGGATGGTAAAACTCGCTCAAAACTGCTGGTTATTCCAAAGGCCAAATTTAAGGAAATAATCGAGGATTATCACAACGGATCGAGTGGTGGACATCTGGGCATAACGAAAACCACAGAGAAAATAAAGAAACGGTTTTATTGGGTAGGATGCCAAGAATCAGTTGCTGACTGGATCCGCCGTTGTGACCAATGTGCAATTGCTAAAGGACCAAGGCAACGCACTCGGGGAAAAATGCATCAGTATAACGTCGGAGCTCCCTTTGAGAGGATAGCCATGGATATAGCGGGACCTTTTCCAATCAGCAATGCAGGAAATAAATACATCCTTGTGGTAATTGATTACTTCAGTAAGTGGCCAGAAGTATATCCCATTCCCAATCAAGAAGCAAAAACGGTGGCAGACATTTTCATCAAAAATTGGATTTGCCGATATGGAGCTCCACTTGAGTTGCATTCCGACCAAGGACGAAATTTTGAGTCGACACTTTTTAAGGAGGTTTGTGACATGCTTGGAATACAGAAGACACGCACCACAGCTTTGCATCCTCAGTCCGATGGCATGGTCGAAAGGTTCAACCGTACTCTAGAGGAACATTTAAAAAAAGGTTGTCGATAAAGGACAAAAAGATTGGGATGAGCACCTACCAATGTTTCTGATGGCTTATCGGTCGGCAATACACGATACCACTACAGTCACGCCAGCAAAAGCCATTTTTGGTACAGACTTAAGGCTTCCAGCAGATTTGAAGTACGGAGTAAGCGTTGTCCCAGAAACGACCCATGCTGACGATTACATGTCGCGGAAAAAAGAAGAATTAGCAGATATACACGAGCTTATCAGGAGACGTACTCAATTGGCTAGCGACAAGATGAAAGCTCGGTATGACCTGCGAGCAAATACTGAAGGGTTCAAAGAAGGTCAACTAGTGCTGCTACATAACCCACAACGAAAACGAGGCTTGTCTCCTAAATTACAGACTCATTGGGAGGGACCTTACCGGATCGTCACAAGGATTAATGATGTTGTGTATCGAATTCAAAAATACCCCGGGAACAAAAATAAATTTAAGGTAGTCCACATCGAAAGGCTGGCACCTTATACTAGAAACGGAGAGACTCTTGTTCGGGACGAACAAGTTTAAGCGGAGGGCAGTGTAGCGAAATTTGGTTTATGCTAGAAAACTCTTGAAATAAATACCAACGAAAGAAAACTAAACGATACTAGCTAGCATAAACATACTAGCACCATCTAGCGGCAAAATAATAAACTGAACAGACGCTGCAGTACACTATAAATAAAAAGTCAACAACCGAGAGAAATTATCGCCGTCGTACAACGTACAACGCCATCTAACATCTAGCATAATAGCTAGCTCAACGTCAGTGCGCCATGCGCACCATTCACCATTGTGGTGAATTGTGGATAGTAGTAGAATGCACGCTACAAAGTAGCACT
Source organism: Tricholauxania praeusta (assembly GCA_949775025.1). Classification (NCBI taxonomy): domain Eukaryota; kingdom Metazoa; phylum Arthropoda; class Insecta; order Diptera; family Lauxaniidae; genus Tricholauxania; species Tricholauxania praeusta. Next base: position 38,922,501 of record OX459030.1, on the reverse strand, counting down.
GGTGGGTTGTAGAAAATTGTAGAATATACGCCACTTAGAAGGTACTGGATTATTCGAGAGAGTGATGACTGCAGTATAAAAAGGGTTGTCATCTGAGCTGAGGACACAGTAGAATTAAACCAGCGAAGCAGTAAGCAATAAAGTGAATACAGTGTGATCCGTAGTAGAACAAAACAGTTTTCTATACAGTGTTAAATTAATATTAGAATTTGAACGTTAATAAAATAAACCATTTTATAACTAAATAAGTTTGTGTGTTTTTAATTGTTACACAATCCAGTGATCGAACTCAGAAAAGTGTGAGAGATCGAAATTATCGTCAAAGAGACAGAAATTTCGTAACAATATGTACGAGTATTGGGAGCACTTTGAGGCCACGAAGCCAAAAACAAAGAACACGCCATGACACAAGTGGTAGATACCAACGTATGCATGTGCGCGTATGTGTGACAAATTACCTCAATTTATGTTTACACATGTTGAGAAATGTTTACAAAATTATTATCAGTCAAATAACTCTTGTCTCATGGTAAGAAAAAAAAATCCAAAAAACACAGTAAGCTCAAGAAACTTAAGAAACACTTTCAAATGCAGAATAAAAGGCAAATAATGAAAAAAAAAGACACAATGGCAGGCAAACAAAAAAATGTGAATCAACCATAAAATTGAAATAAAAGTTACAAACAAAAATACTCATCGTAAGAGAGAGAAAAAAAAAAGAACGTAAACCAAAGAAGTCTGAAAATTCTTCAAGTGTTGTTATCAACAGTCAACAGACTTTGGCGACAGAGCAACGCTGACGGCAACTAGGGGAGACACACTGTGTTAGGGCATGGTGTATTGCAGAAGGTGCCTGTGGTACCTACTTCTGCTTAAAAATGTGTGAATGTCAAAGAATTGACTTAATAATTCATAACTCACCACAATGCAGACAGGGGCTGGGGAAAGACAGTTGCAAAGTGGTGCTGCACCTTTCCTGCAGTGTTAAAATTAAAGTCGAAGAAAAAATGTCGGATTAGATAAAAATATTTGTACAGAAAAGCTTTAAGTGTCACCAATATCTGAAGCATTCGAGTACGTATGTCTTCACACCACAACACTTTATTGCAGTACCGAGACCTTGTTTTCTTATCAATATACATGGAATAGTCAAGTGAATCGAATTTAAGTATTCCCGTGCTGAAATTTAATTTTCCATTCGATTTTTGTTACAGATGCATTATTTGCATACCCAGTTGGAAATAAAGTTAACATTAAATTGAAAATAATAAGCAAATCGATGGACACGTGAAATTCGTAATAATAATAGTCAACCGAGTTCCGAAATTTGTGCTGTTGGTTTTTTCGCATTTCATCTAAGCCTTCAGCAATTTTTCCCTCAATGATAAATTTTAGTTTCATATTCAGATCAAATGTTAGAGTTTGTGATTTCATCAGTGACCTTTGCCTCAGTGAACTCAAGGCTCTTTAGAACTCTTTTGTTAGTATTAAAACGTTTGGCATTGGAAATAGTTCGAGAGCAATCTGTTGAATATGTCCTAATCACACAAAACCTTAAGGTTTGCTGATTCATTTTTCAAACAACTAAAGCGCCTTTCTGAGGCAGATGCATCAAACGTTTTGAACATTTTTATAGTGTGGATTCAGGACTTCAGTACGTAAAGAAAAGGAATATTTTTGGAATGAAAACTTATAAGAAAATCTTATTCTAATCGGAAAGATCTTAAGTATATATCATATGGGCTTAAAAATCTTTAAGTTATGGTTTCTCACAGTTTTTTTTTCAGAAATGAGTTTTTGTCTCTTTCAGGAGTAATTTTTAATGCTCTCTAATCTTATCAAATCCGGTTTTCAAAATCTGAAAGCTTATTCACATATACTTAGTTGCTTGACTCTCTTTGTCAAGACTTTTATTATATATCAAATGATCCTTATCAGAATATTTTGTGAAAATATAAAATTTTTAAGCACTTGAGGTCGCAATATTTTGCTGATGCAATTTCCCTCCCCAAGTAAATTTTCTGCTTCATAACATCACAGCTGTTACCTTATTTTTGCATTGGTGATGTTCAATTGCTACTCTGCAAATTGAAACTAAACATCTCTCGGTTACATTATGCTCTTCTATAAGCCGTATTTTCCTACTTATATTTCATTCGTCAAAAGAGGGATATTAAGAGAAGTATAACAATAAGAAATATGTAAAAAAGACGACCCCCTTTGGGAACATTTGGTTGGGTTGGGGTGGTAAATCAGCTTTTCTTTTTGTTAAAATTATTATTGTGTGATTTTCTTTATGACTTATAAAAGTCTGAGTCTTTTCATTTGATTATTCGCTTCGCACAATTTCATAATAAATTCAAAATACGAGAATGAATGACTGTTATTTTATGAAATAAAAAAAAAGAATCTCCCGTCTGAGTGAAAAGAATAAGAATTATGATATTTAATATGAAGCAATATAGCTGGAAATTTGATATAAATGTGGGAATAATTTTTGTAATAATATCGTACACTGAAAAAGATTCCGTTTAGTTGAATCAGTCAGTAACGCAGGAATTCTCTGCTGTAGATCTAAAGATGGATTGGTAGTGTGTTTTCTATTACAATTTATTTCTTTGTTCTACTGTTTATTATAAAGTAAATTTAAACAGCATTCCTTAATATAGGGCAATTTTTCACTCACACAAATTCAATATTAATTGTTTTAGGTCTCGGATAGGAAATCGTGACATAAAATGTTGGGATACCTCACATGTGCTGATTTACTTATGATTTATTCAGGGTTCTTTTATATATTTTTTTCTCCATGTATTATGAACTTGTCGTTCCTTAAATTAAATTTAAAAAAAAGCATTTACTCGGTGTGAGTTTCACTTTCTCAATTACATCACAAAGTATTAATAAATTTCTAAAAATTTTAAATTCAATATGAATGAATTTATATTTAAAGATACTTTATGAAGATTAATTTCAATAACTGCCAAAAATTCTAAGAACTGCCAAGAAATCGATATATTAATAGCAAAAAACATATATATATAAAGTTAATAGGCAATGGGTGAAAAAATAACAGCTGGGCACAGATGACGCGCAAGAACATTGAACAAATCTAGAAATTATAAACAACATAGCAAACAAATGAAATTAACTATTACTTACTCAACAGAAATGACGTTGATATATGTAAATATGTACGTATCAGAATATACCCAACGGGAAATCTGAAAGCAGCAGAAGCAGAATATGCTCTAGCGCATTTTTATATACTTCCACTCAACATCCAAGAAAGCGTATTTTATATGCTTCCAAAGCTGTGCTTCTACTTAGCATTCCAGGAAGCGCATTTTATATGCTTCCAAGGATGTGCGTTCACGCAATAACTTCCTATGTATGTTAAAAAAGTAATGCAGTAAGAAGTGCATTGGAAGCAGCTTCCTGCTTCCTTTGAAGCACATACGAAGCGTTTTGTACGTGCTTTCATTTCTCGTTGGGTATGTTCATATAAAGCTCATGGTGTGTGTGTTTTTTTATGGACAACTAAATCGTTTAACCGATGGCCGATAGACTTAGTACATATTTTTTTTATGGTTTTTGTAAGGCTCGTAACACGACGCCATACCCCCCTATCTAGGAGAAAATCAAATTTATCATATCTCACCAACTACTTGACGCAAATGAAAAGGACTTGGTACATAAATCAAAAGTATGGACTAAAGTAAGTTTGAATGAAAAAATAGGAGGGTGCCATGCCTCTCATATGTGATAAACGAACAATTTTTATATCTCAGCCACTATTTGACGCATGTTAATAAAATTTGGTAAATATTTTTCTTATTGTTTTTGGTAGATTCTTAGAATAGTTTGGCTTAAAAAAATGGGCGATTCCACGCCCTCCGTATGGAAAAAAATTAAATTTATTATGTCTCATCGACTATTTGAGGCAGATGCATTAGAATTGGTATGCAGTGAAATTTCTCATTACGGACAGGCCCCCTTAGCCGGACAGCTCCCATTTCCGAACACATTTCAGCGACACTCACTTTTCATTAACCGGACGCGGACACTATATTCTATATTGTTTTGATCAAAATATCTCTTTTAAACGGACATAATTAAATAAGAATTGTATTAAATTTGTACAACTTCCCCTTTTTACAAATTCTAATTGATATTGTTTTGTAAGAAACTATTTTGACGGTTCCCCTAATAATGCGAATGTACATATTTATGTATGTATGTCAAAAATGTTGAGTAGAGTTGAACTTTTTTGTTCATTCTGTGAATAAGTTTGGTGTAGTTTGGTTGCTTAGTTCGTGTTACTCATTCTTTTTAATATCTCAGAGCCATAAAATGGCTCTAAAAAATAATGTACTATGCTTCGCGCATTACCTGATAAGACTCTTGCACTTAAATTCGAAAAATGCATCGGTGGTAAATAATCTAAGGATGAGTCACAGTTTTGTTGTGTGCAAACATGGCTGGAGAGAAAGAGCTGATTTTGGTCATGGCTAAGGCAGCTGGCCTTTGAGCATTTAAAGATCTTCCTATTATTGCACTACCGGTTGATTTAAAATCTAACAAAAAAGCATGGATGAATCGGAAAAACGAAACATTCCTTTGTTCTTGGATAACGCAGCTTCTCATCCAAGGAAATTAAACTGTTTTTTTGCCTTCAAATATAACTGCAGTTTGATAACCTATAATACAACATTTTAAGGTGCTCTCTATAAAAAAACTTACTACCAAAAGTTGTCACAGCGACTTCAAAATCAGAATTGTCAATTGATGTTCTTGAAGCTTTGTACTTCATCAAAGCCCCTTGGGATAAAGTTGAAGCAACAAACATAAGAAATGCTTTCCGTAAGGTAGATTCTTTGAACCTAACACTTATCTTGCCGATTCTGATGTCGAGGATTAATTACCCCCGGCAACCTTTGCGATATTTCAAAAAGGATACGCTGGTTTTGACAAATTTTCGAAAATCGATGAAAGTTTATTAACTGAAGACAACAATACTGAAGTTCAATTTGAAAATCAAAGTGCCACTCCAGAGATAAGCGAGTCTGAAGACGTAGCTGATGATGAAATTGATGACCCCATAACTTCATATGATGAGACATTGAAGCAAGTTGCCCGTTTGAAGCATTTTGCCAAAGATGGTTTTCTAGAATGTCATTACATCAAGAGTGTAGAAATGAGTTTTTAAACCCAATATTTTAAGTTGAGTCAATCGAAGTTAAAACAATCTACTCTCACTAGATTTTTTAACCAAACTAGTATGTAAATTTGTGTAAAATGTCAGTGGTGTGTAAATTAGTTCAGCTAACTCAGCAAATGGTATATAAAGGGTGTTTTTTTTAGAGGTTTGTTTTTCGAATAGAGATAAAACTGGCATTTTATGGTCAAATCTGGCAACTCTAATGTCATTTATGTTCAGTTTGGTTTGCCATTTCATCATGAACAGGTTGACAAAAGAACAACGCTTGCAAATCGTGCAAATTTATTTCGAAAATAATGGTTCAGTTCGCGAAGTTTACCGCAAGCTCCGTCCATTTTATGGTCGACATAATCGTCCATCAGAGCAATTAATTCGGTTAACCATGGGTCGTTTTCGCACTACGTTTACTCTATGTGATAATACGCATCCGCAGAGACGTCGAACAGTGCGCACCGAAGAAACAATTGCCGCTGTAGAGCAAAATGTTGAAGAGGACCCGAATGAATCGATTCGCCACCGTGCACAGCAATTGGAGCTTTGTCCATCAACTTTATGGAAGATTTTGCGCAAAGATCTTGGCTTGCGACCTTACAAGATCCAGCTTGTGCAAGAATTAAAGCCGCGAGACCATGCAATGCGTCGTGATTTTGGTGTATGGGCCGAAAATGAGATTGATCTCGATGCTGATTTTCATCGCAAAATTTTGTTCAGTGATGAGGCTCATTTTTGGTTGAATGGCTACGTCAACAAGCAAAATTGCCGCATTTGGAGTGAAGAGAATCCACATGAGACCCTTGAGACGCCATTACATCCACAAAAACTGACTGTTTGGTGTGCTCTATGGGCTGGTGGAGTCATTGGGCCATACTTCTTCCGAAATAATGCTGGAGAGTCAGTTACCGTTAATGGAGACCGGTATAGAGCCATGATAACCGACTATTTTGTTCCCGAATTGGATGGCATGAATGTGGATGAGTTGTGGTTCCAACAAGACGGCGCTACATGCCACACAGCGCACGTCACAATCAATTTATTGAAGGAAACATTCGATGAGCGCATAATTTCGCGGAATGAACCTGTCAATTGGCCACCAAGATCGTGTGATTTGACATCATTGGATTATTTTCTTTGGGGATATGTGAAGTCGCTCGTCTACGCCAACAAACCAGAAACGTTAGGGGACTTGGAAGCCAACATTCGTGGCGTTATTGCCGACATACGGCCCCATATGCTCGAAAAAGTGGTTCAAAATTGGACCTGTAGAATTGGCTTTATTCGAGCCAGCCGCGGTGGCCACATGCCCGAAATCATATTTAAACATTAATGGCATAAAATTATCCTTCCAATAAAGCCAAATTGATGGACATTAAAACGATTTTCTTGTGTTTTATTTCAATTCGAAGCTCTATACCTCTAAAAAAAACACCCTGTACATTAGGGTGGTCCTTAAGTGTACTTTTTTACGAAAATCAAATGGGACACCCCTCCATTAATAGGGAAAAGAAAATTTAAAAAATTAATTTAAAATTTATATCTCTAACCCCTACGGACCAAAATTAAATTTGACCTAAATCGCCATTTTTTGAAATTATTTTTTCTTAAGTAGCTATTAATTTTAAGAAAGAATATATTAAAAAAAAGTATTGTTCGGGTCTAGTTTTCGAGATATAGTCATGTGAAGTTTTTAAAAATCTCTAACAGATTTTAAATATATTGATGTCATATGGAATTAAAGTCTAATAATTGGGCTATCATAAGTAATATATTACTAAAATTACGTATTAATAATACAATTTTCAGAGAATGTAACAGTTATTTAAAAAAAATAGTGACATTTTTTATAATACCTTCATACCTCAAAACACGTTGAAATTTTTATGCATCAATCTTATGGACAGCAAAATGACCTTCCATATGACATAAATGTATATAAATTCTGTTCAAGAGTTTCAAACTTAAAATGATTTTTAGAAAAGCTATTCCCGCAATTTTCCATGACTATATGACATATCTCCAAAACTAGATCCAAATGATACTTTTTTTTAATATTTTTTTTTTTTAAATTAAAAGCCACTCAAGAAAAAATAGTTTTAAGAATGGCGGCTTATGTTAAATTTCACTTTGAAATAGGGTCCGTAGGGGTTAAAGATAAAAATTTTAAATTAATTTTAAAATTTTTCTTGTCCTATTTCGAACCGATTGAAGGGGCGTCGCCAATTTTGTTTTCCTTAGAACCGCCATAATATACATATATACAGTAAAAACAAATTTTTATTGAAAAAATGGGCAGTGTCACGCCTACAAAATCGAAAAACCCCAACATTTTTATATCATCTCACATTTAAATTCACGATTTTACTATCGAAATTCTATGCACGGACTTTAAGTTTGAATTTTCATTACCAATGTTCAATTTCAAACAATTTTTCGTTCCCTTTGCCTATCCTTCAATTGTGCCAACGACCTCTTCCGTCCAGACTTTCTTGTACAAAGACTATAACCAAATTATACTCATTGCGCCACCTACCGGTAACAACGTCTGCTAGGTCAGTTAGTAAGAGTTAAATAAATAAAATTAAAATAAAGTGATATTCTACGTCATGGTGAGAATATTAGCCAAAATCCACAATGTGTTGCACGTGGGCGTGGAGTGACCACTAATTTATGCAAAGCGAAAAATAAATGCAACGTTGATTTGCTCCATCGCCTATAAATTTCACTAAAATAATAACAATAAAATTTGACAGAAAATAATAATAATATTAATTTATGTTGCACACAATGCCGTCATATTGTTTGTTTATTTATTTAATGATATTTTGATACACCGCACCACCAACACCAACAGCAGCAGTGGTAGCCATAAAAAAGATAAAACTGAAAAAAAACTATCAAAATTCATTTATTGCTGCTGCACTTGTTGCTGCTGTCAATGGCTAAAACAGCAACCAACTTCGTTAGCAACAACAGTGAAGGGAGACTGCATGCAATAAAAGTCTTCGTTGTTACCACAAAAAACGGCACAACTGATTCAGCAACAATAAACAGCAATAATCGCGTCAACAGCAACAAACCACAACCACTGCAACAATAAATTTTAAGCGGTTTTTTTACAGAATTAGAAAATTTAATTTAAATCGCGCTCAAATTATCGGTGGGGTGGTGAGCTCGGTATGTGACCACAATGTGGCCACTTGTAATTTTTTAATTAAAATAAAAAAAAACAAAACCAAATGTCACAATTTGCTATGTTCTTTTCGAATGACAAATTGCTGAGTTGAATTGGATTGGTTAATATTATGCTCCAAAAGTTTCAAAACTAAAAATAGATTTACGGAAAAATCACTTCTGATCTAATCGTATGTGATAGTTATGCTCACTATATAATATGCATTGTGTATCACGTAAGCCCTTAACCAAGATAAGTCTTCTTGATTATTCACTATACGCATAACTTATTATTTGCAATAATAGTAATCATCTTTATTATGAAAAAGGACCAGATCAGACACATATCAATAGAAGTAATAACAGACTCGATAAGCGTAACGATTTCTAAGTGAACCCTCCAAGCGTTCCTTCGTTGAAAACTATCGGAATCTTTTTAATTTCGATATTACCCGAACAAAAAAACCCCAAAATTCAAAGAACCCAGACGAAGAAATTAATGTCATATGCTTCAAAAAGTTTTTCCAACAGCATTCTGAGATCCGCTGGTGAACCTATCCTAAATTATGTCCTTTTGACGGCTCTAACGATCACTCGCATTGTCGCGTTGATTTATAGGGCTAAAGCATTACGGACGGACTGTGGCGAGCAGTTCATATGTGCAAAGTTGCCTCCAAATTTGAAAAGTGTAGACCCAATATATCATTATGATACTTGCATGAAAACCTGTTTACAAGATCTGACGGAACGTGTACAGGGAACTGCCAAAGAACCCTTAGTAAGTACTATTGATGAATATAAATTTTTCTGCTTGTGCGTACATACGTAGAAGGCACTGCGATCCAAACTTCTACACACTTCCTTCAGCGAGCGATGAGAATCTCACCGATAGTATAATTACATCGAAAAATATAAGGTGGGCTACCTATAAAGTCGTTCGAATATCAAAAATTTCAGCGACTGGACGGTATTTTACCCCTTATGCTGCAGATCGCCGAAGAAGCGATAGTACTCTACTTAAAGATTATCCTTAGGGGATATCTTCTATAAAGTCACGCCGACAATGAATGTAAAAAAGTAAAGTTGATTGTTATTCCTAAGGCAGGGGAATCAAGCTACTCAGCTCATAAGCTTATCTATCGATTCTTCTGAAACCACTGTTGCAGCTGGTCGATCTACATACATATTAGCACTACATTCAATGTCAATAACTTCAATAATGTACACGTCTACTGAAACAGTAGATTCGCTGACACAGCATTGCGTGAGATAGTCGACACAATGGGAAAAGTTTGAAGACAAACTTTCGCTTTTCGAGACAAAAATTAAGTATTTAGTAATGCAAGTATTGAGAAAATATGCACTGCTATGGATAACATTGGCTATACCCCATTTAATCAGGAATGTGTTGAGCAACATCATTATCAACTCGATCCTTGGGGTCACCAGTCAGGAAGTGACTGATCAGAAATGTCCCTCAAGTACGAGTCAAATTTCTCGTAATGTAGAAATCAGTAAAATGAGTCTCTATTATGGGCTAAGCACGTTGTGTTACTGGTTACCAGAGAATGCCTTTCAACAGTTAGCAGACCCAGAAGTGTGCCGCTCTCTAAAATGTAGAAGTGACTAAGGGTATTTGGGTGTCAAGCCAACCAAGTGGAAGTTTTTCGGTTCACTCAAATATGTGAAGCGCTGGCGTAACTCTTCCTAAAATAAATAAAATCGTACCATTAAATGGAACTTAATGCTTAGTAGTCATCCTGGAACCTAATACTTCCAGTGAGGGGAAACTCAGTGAAATGGAAATTGTTTTTGACATGATTCCATTCCTATATACCCCTAGATTAGTGATGCCCATTTCAGCACATATGGGAAAAGAGCACGCATGATTTCAGGTGAGTACGGCGGGGTTCGACGAGGGGAATTTTTATGTGCAGAGGAAAAGAGTATGAAGTCTTTAGTGAGTCTTATATGTATGTGTTCGATTTTGAAACGAAAGCAAATGCCACACTGGAAAAAAGTACAAGTGTACATATTCTTGTTTTAGATTTTATCAATAAAACAGCTTTTTCGAACGGGTACGAAGGGCAAGAGCAAACATCAAATTACTGAAGTTAACTTCCCAGCGGAAAATATGTTATTCACAACATCGATGAATATCTATACTCATTGTAGGTAGTAATGCTCACAACCCCAGCCACAACTGTAAGTGCCTTTTACAAAGGGATGGCCGCTTTGTAGGCAGCTTGCCTACATCTTTATATACAATGTGTAGCAACGGAAAGGCAGATTGCCTTAAAACTTCGCTTACTTAGTGCCTGTATAGTTTACCGACAAATCAGACAGGAAACAGACAGACTGCCTACAACTCCATACACAATGCAGGCAGCCAACAAACAGACTGTCTACAACTCTATATACAAACCAAGCAACCAGCAAGCGGACTGCCTACAGCTCCATATACAAAGGAGGCAGCCAGCAAACAAATAAACAAAATATCACAGTAACAATTTCATACAACACAAAGGGTATAGCTTTTCATACATGAAAATTCAGAGTACTTCATCGATTTGCCGCTGGGTTGTTTATTTTTGAGAGATTTTTATTATTTATTTGAAAATAAACTCAATGTTTGATACATAAATTTGCTACACAGATAAGGTTTTCTTCTCTCATATTAAGCTCACGTTCTCAATTCTTTGCTTGTGTTGTGTAAGTGTACTATGATAGCAGCCTCTCTGACGTTTTATTTGAAAATACCCCTCACCATACACTGTTTAGCTCCCAAGTATCATTTTGTGCCATTGATCTGGACATCACTATCCTAGATCCTTCACAACCAGAATAAAATGAAGTTTCAGTCTTCACTGATGGCTTGCAAATGTATTGCTCATCAGGTACGGGGATCTACTCGAGCTTGTTGGTATTGGGTGTTTACAGGTGTCTTAAGCTACCCAGATGGTGCAGAATATTTCAAGATTTTTTAGATTTATGTTGTTGCACAGGCAGCACGTAGAATTGATGTGAGAAACCTTTCGCCTTCCAACATGATCACTTATGCTGACAGTCTGGTGAAAAATATGCCCTACAATTTCGAAAGGATCATTGTATCAATCAATGTACCAAATTAATCGAACGTTGTTTGCCACGTTATGATGCAAGGGAAATCGGGAAAATACCTAGAAATTTGGTTTGGCCGAAAGCTGACGATGAAGTAGAGCTAGAGTAGTACTTCAAACCAATCAGCATCGGCACCCCAATGGCGAAATGTTCGAAAATTTTAACATGGAAGAAAATGATAAAATGGTTTCCCAAATTAATTTGAAGCTTGGGTCACTTCGAACATCATAGAAAGGAACATGACATGGTGGCTGGTCTAGCTGTTTGTGTAATCTAACCAAACCACATTGCAGTGGGTCACTTCAAAATACTTAGCAGATTGATAAATTGAAGATTGAATCTGATGAAATGTAGCTCTTACGTATAAGTAAGTATATTCGTGAACCAATCTTGCCAGTCTTATATTCAATGCAATGTTTGTAAATGAGTAACATTCCTGTCGTGATTTCATAGGCTGACATACAGTACGTTACGCTGATGTAGAATATATGTACAAAAAGCTGAACCAATCATTGACCTCGGGCTCAACAAAAAAGAAAAGTCATCAAGAGATCATAACAATAAGTAAATTCTTGGCCCCCCAAAATGTTATTTTTAAAATTGAAATTCGTACGTTCAACTGATCGCAGCGTTTAGGTTTCGTGCTTTGACCTAGAAAAATTTGGGGGACTGGTGACAAATTCAATTTAAAGCTGTGATCCTTTGGTAACTTATTCTTCGAGTTAAGTAAAGTTTAGGCTACTCTGATGTACATACATATGTATGTCTGCATGCTTATCTATATTTGGCACGCGCCCTTATATGTGCTACAAACGTACCCTGTGTGGCTGGCACAAAGAAAAGGTCATCTATTTTTTTTCACTCATTGTAGCCCCTGTTTTTCCCTAAGATATCTTCTAAATAAAAAGTTAAAAGTTTCTACATTTGGCTTAAATTGCGTTTGTAGCAAATAACATTAGTCAAATGTTATCTGCGCCCTCTTGCTAACTTGTTATTTGTTATTTTATCTCTGTCAAACTTCCTGTGCTTTTTCCGAAACAAAACAAAATGGCAACTGAAAGCGATTTACATTTCAATTGTCAACAGATTAATGCAAACAACAAATAGTAAATAGAACTCAATTTTCCAACAATTTAATCACAATCGAAATTTCGTATCTATGAGTTTCATTTGTTAATTGCCGGCAAAGATACATCAGCAACATTCGAGTGCAGAGCAACAGACAGACGTACGCAATGTGAAAACAGCGGTTCGTAATCGTACGGCTTCATTGGCACTTAATTACATGGGTTGGTTGGTGCGCTGCTGCATGTCGCATATGCGTAAGTGCTGGTGCGTCCGTATGTATTTGTGATTGTCATAATGTTAATTGAAAAGTTTTTCCAATTTCCGGTTTTCGAGCATTGCAAATAATCAAACGAATGCAAATAGCCAAATAAATTGGCAATTTCAATGAGGAGCTTTCAATGTGCGTTTATATGAGCCAGTTGACCTTTTCCGATCGGAAGATATTCCTATTGCAAGATATTAGACCTAGAATTATGTTAGATCTGCGTCTTGAATGTGATATAAGCGCCAAAGATCACTTAATCTTTCATTTCGGTTTTATTTGCTTTGTAATATGCAAATTGACCCACTGATTAGTTATTCTCATCATATAGACAGAACCTTTGAAATGACAGAAGATGTCATGGCACTTTTTTTACTCTGAGGGATTTCCAAAATCTGCCAAGTTTATTAGAACTAAAATTTCAATCAATGTTCCCACACACAGGAATGTTATAACTTCGAATAGAGCTATCCCGCACAAAATTTTTATTCAGATGAAGTTAAGGACTGCGTCCATTCGATCTTGCACCCAAAAAATAAAAAAAAATTTATTAAAATCTATAAGTCAATTTTCGAGGCGCGTCAAAAATAAAAGTACTTATTTTAGAAAAGCTTCGAAAAGCATCTTAGAATTTATCAAACAGCATACTGAGCATTATAGAAGAAATAGAAAAATATTGAATAATTTCACAAACATTTTAAGAAGTCGTTAGAGGTTTGATAATATCGGAAACTGTATGTCCCGCTTAATTTTGAGTTGTGTTCAAAAACTTCGTATAAGCTAGAGACAGTTTCAGAATATCGAATAGCACGAAAGAGTCGTTAAAAGTCAAAATGTATCGAAAAACATCGATGCCGTAATAGGATTAGAAATCATTGAAGAACAGATTTAAAAGGATTATTAGTATTGGACCGCTGGGAAGGTACACGCCATTTTGGTAAATATTAGTTTTGACAGATCATATTTGACAGTCGTGGAGTAAAAATGTGTCATCTTTACTATTGCAACGAGCAATAGTAAATCTATCATCGATTACAGCGACGAGGAGAAAGTTACGTTAAAGAGAAATAACGTATCAACAAAGAGTGATTATCGTGTAACGAATGATTTTGAACAAAAAGGAACTTTAGATGAAAGGCACACGCCTGGATCACAACGATCAGCAAGATCGGCTGAGAATATCACTACTGTTCAAGAGAGTATTCAAAATAATCTATCAACCCTGCTAAAGTAAATATTATGTGGTTCCAACAAGATGGTTGCATATCGCATACATCCAGTATTACGATGGAATTACTGAGACGGCTCGACCTTAAGCAACTCAAACAAAATATTCGTGATGAAATTAATGAAATACCGGGTGAAATGTGTCAAAATATAATGAGAAATGTGCTCAAAAAAGCTTGCATTGGAGGCATTTATATGGTATTGCATTCCATATACAATTACCAAAATTAAATAAGCCATTAATCAACATTAATTAAATCCATTCTGTTTCATTTAACTGAAATTTTTAATCGAGCAAAGTAGTAAACTTTTCCAGCGGACACTTTGTATAAGGAAATATTGGAAAAGCCGATATAAGTAAGTCATAAATTATCGAAAAGTATTGAAAAATGCCGAAAGCAATCGAGTAAAATCGAAATAGTTGGAGAGAGAAAATTTAAATGCGCAAAATGCATTTTTACGCTAAATCACTATGGCAACAAAGTCACAATCATAACCGCCTTCACAATTAATATAATTAGTGACCACAGTCACTAGTGGAAATACAAATTTCAGACATCACTATAGGCGTCCCTACTAACTGCTTAGTGGAACTTTTTGAGGTTTATCTTTGTACAATTTTTTTACTTTATCATTCCAAAATAGCGATTTTTGTTCAAAAACTTACACTCTAATTTTTTAATATAAATACTTATTTCACCTCATTCCTTACGACTAGAGTTTTATTTACATACCATTACATTTTGGAACACAAATATCACTATATTTTGACCGCATGTAAAGGTTATCTCCAGAATATTTGAATTTCGTGCCAAAGCGTGATAGTTGAGGATTATTAAAAATGGAGCGCGTGAGTGAGTGAACAACGAGTTTTTACGTTGAGCAAAATTTTAAAATAATAAAGGTTTGAAGAGATTAATTAAAAAATGTAGGGAGACTGGATCAATTAGTGCTCTTAGACACTCTAGCCGTCCTTCAATATGTCGTTCAACATAGAACATCGAAGCAGTTCGTGATAGTGTTTTTAAGGGTCCAGTTACATCAATTTAAAACCGTTATCAAGAATTGGATATTTCCAGATGATCTCTACAGTGAATTCTTAAGAAAGATATCCATCTTCATGCTTATTAAGTTCAATTGACTCAAGAACTGAAGCCTTCTGACAATAAACAGCGAAAAGAGGTCTTTGAATGGACTATGGAACAACAAAAAGTTGATGCTGTCTTATCGAACAGAATTATCTTTACTGATAAGGTTCATTTTCATCTTGATGAATTTGTTAATCTTCAAAATTAGCAGCTTTCGGGTTCATTTAATCCATGACGTATAACTGCTTGTTGCGGATGTTGGGCTGAAGGTATCATCTGACCATTCTTTTTTGAAAATGCGACTGCTGAGGCAATAACTGTTAGTCATACATCTTTTTTGTGCCTAAATTGCAAGATATGGATGAAGACGACATATAGTTTTAATAAGACGAGGTCACATGTCCTAAAAACCGAAAGAAAATCCAATTAGTCATTTTATATAGTGAAATAATCTGTTGACTCCATGAATTGAAGAACAAATTGATCAGTGCATTGCAGCAGTAGATAGCATTCCATCTGTTGATTTGATCTGTACGGTGATTGACCAAGGCTTGAATGTCAGTAGCCTAAGCAATATATCTTCAGCACCAGCTTGACCATCAGGCAATTATCAGCCATTGCAACAGCCAGAAATGCAAACATGTACAACTTCGGTTGAAAAGCCACAAGTCAAAAAAGAGACTTCAAAGGTTTTATATCATAGGTCACCGGCACAGCGAAAACCAGTGGGCAGGCCGTCCAAAGAAGTTCCGAAGGAACGATTAGCACTTCCGAAGAGAGCTTATATACCACCTCCAGATCTACGCTTCGACGTAATGAATCATCAACCAGAATTCTTGGATCGTGAGGGTAAACGAAAAAAATCCAGGATCCAAATCGGAGACCCAAGTCATTTGCTCAAAATGTAAGCTGAACCTGTGTTTTACACCAACCCGAAACTGTAACAATTTGCTACGAAATAAGAAAATGGTCCTTGTGCTATAACTTAGATCTAAATTTTTGATTTAGTTGTTTGTCACACTTTCTTTATTGATTTTTTGTAATAAACAGAAAATATATATTAACGATATTTGGTTTTACCTCTTCACACCTAAACTGGCAGGTCCGCCTAGAGGCGGGGTGTCTTTTTTTTATCTGGAAGCTCAACTACTCATCGATTGGAAAAATTTACTTCATTTTCGAATTTTCCGATGCATAGTTACCATGCTTATAATTTTTTAATTTAAAAAAAAAAATTGGCCTGCTAGAGGGTTAACTCTTTTTAACCGAAACAAAATCTGATGGGTATACAATTTTTGCACTAGGTAAGCCTTAAACTTTATGAAAAACTAATATTTATGACCATTCTGAGAATTTAAATTTTCACCGACGGAGGTGCTGAGGGCCTTGAGATATATCACTACTTTTGATTTTGAATTTCGGATATAATTTTCCAGCAGTACTTGTTACTAACTCACTAATTTATCGCTCGCAAACAATCTCAGTTATCAACTGCCAGGCAAACATCAACATGTTAGACTAAAGATCATGAAAAACGGAAAAAATGAAGTTTTTTACGATTGAAATAAAGTTAAAGAATGTTATTTTCAATACTTTTCAAATTCAAAAGCAATTTAAAAATGTTTGTGTTAAAAATAAAAAATAAAAATATCTTCTATTTGAAAATTTTCGAGCTTAAAACAAAAATGAAGTTTTCAAATCAATGCCGTTCTTTTTCCCTGAGTGTACTTAACCTTTATGAATCAATAAAAAAATTTAAAATTTTCAATTAAAAACCTGTGTTCTATATTTAGTATTTATTGAGTCTATGGAAAATACTTACAGACTTGAACAATTTGACTTACACTATAAGGAACTAAAATATTTTATAACAAAGAAAAAATATACTTAGAATATAAAAAGCTTGAATAAGTCATAATTAGTTAAATTAATGTAAAAGCCTCACCAAAACAGATTTGAAATTAAATTGAGGCATACTGAAATCAATTGAATTATCTTTATATAATTTATTTAATATTAAGAGAGTTCTATTAATAGGCTCATTAATGGCATAGTTGGATCTATGACACTTAACATTAAAATAGTCCAAAGAGCGTAAATATCTGGAAGGAATATTAAAAACTATCGACTCAAGAAGATTAGGACAGTCAATATTACCATTAATTACATCATAAGTAAACATAATGCTGTGTATAATACACCGATTTTCGAGACTATCAAGATTTATTAGCTTACAGCGAGCATTGTAAGATGGAAATGGTTCAGTGAATGGAATTAAGCGTAACGCAAACTTAAGAAATTTTTTTTAAATGCGCTCTAAACGGATAATAAGTATCCCATAATATGGGTTCCAAATAAAAGGAGCATATTCCAGGTTTGATCTTACAAAGGAAGTGTAAAGCTGTTTAGTAAATGGATCTAGAAAAGCAGAACTATTTCTTTTAATAAAGGCAAGCAGAGAGCATGCTTTCGGTATAATGCGATTTACATGACTAGTTAGACTAAAGCGAGAGTCAAAGAAAACACTTAGATCAGGAATTTCCTTAGGTTTTGTTAAAGACATGCCATTAATGCAGTATGAAAACAAAATAGGTGAACTAATATTCAAGAATGTCACATGGAAGCATTTCCGCAAATTTAATGCTAATTTATTAATTTGGAACCAGGTAAAAATATTATTCTATTCAGAGTGCAGAGTACTACAATCTAAATAGTTGTTCACTTTGAAATAAATGTTTAAATCTTCAGCATACAATAAGAAATGGGCTGAGGAAAAACACGATGAAATATCATTAAAAAAAAGAATAAAGAGTAGTGGTCTACCAGAAACTACAAAAAAAGGTTGTGACTTAACATTTTCTTTGGCTACAAAAGAGACCCTATTGGCAAGATAAGAGCTAAGACATTGAAATTACTTCTTGCGTGAATTTTGGTACACATTATATTTTCGATTGTGATTTTAAACTGGCAATTACTGTTGTTAGCAGCGATTGCAAAGGAATAGTTTTGTCCATGCTGAGTTCTAGAATCACCCTCCAACACATTTTTTAAATTATCTTCTGATAGGCTTAGCGTTTTGCAAAAAATGATGCATTTAATTTTAATTGGAGGAATTTATAATAAATTCATTAAAAAAGCCAGGGTGAAATTAAATCCACATAATTGCAATGTCAGGCCCTAGAGTCAAAGTACAAAGATGAAAAAAAAAAAATGTCCGCGCACTTTGGGATCCAAGTTGCACACAACTTTGCAATGTATGTACATATATTGGCAAGAAGTCAAAGGCATAAAATGAGAATAATAAAAAAACTTTTTTACATTATCAGTGAAATTATGAATCTAGAATTTCCATTAAGCTGAGTAGCAATTCTCGAGCACGACTAGGAGGATGCGAGCAAGAGAGTTAGGAAAGAAAATAGCAAAACTGAATACCCCCGACCAGCAGGCATGAGTGCATTTAAGACACAGTGGCAGAATTAAAACTCAAACTCGATACTAAAAATTATGAAAATAAAGTAGGGATGCAAAGGGAAAAGGCAGCGTTTAAAAGCTTAAAAGCAATACAACAATAAAACATTTGCAGCGTAGACAAAACTGTTAACAGCATGGAAATAAGAAACCAACACCGGAGAACACAAAAAAAAAAAGAAAAAAAAATTTATGGAAAAATTAAAACATCGACAGAGAAACAACACCAAACAGCAGACAACGACATCAGGAACCCCACCAACAACAGCATCCGCAGCAACAACAATGAACGACAATAGCATTGAGTGCAGCAGCAGAAGCACTCGAGACCATTAGCAAAATCAGCAAAGAAATGCAGACAAACGGACGGACGACCAAAGTGCAGCGAGAAAAAATTGCGGAGTTGAGTTGGGACAAACGCTGAAGGAGTAGATATGGGCGTTTCTCAATCGATATATTTCAAAATTGCATATGCTATAGAATTATTTTTAGAAATTTTTTTAGTCACAAATTGCAAATTACAAAATTTCGAATCCACAAAATTTCTCACAGTGTATTAGAATCTACCATCAGCATACCACTAAAGAATCCAATAACAAATGAATGTAGCAACAACAGCAAACTAAAACGAGAGCGAAAGTCCAATGGAATTCAGCAACAGCCAACGAACAACATGAAATCCAGACAGCACCAAACAAAGTCGAAGGAAAAAAAAAAATCAACGGATGAGACAGTGAAAAAGTACACAAAAAAAAAAAAAGCAAACCCGATACAAAAATCCGGCATTCTTTCTGTTTCTGGTGGCATGCAGGCAGGCAGCCAAAGTGTTTCCGTTGCATACAAATAGGCCACAACGAATACCGTTGAAGCTGGAAAATAACAATGCGATGTTACCGAGAAAGCAACAAACAGAAAAACTATGTGCAAACCGAAGAAAAAATAAGAGCTATGCGAAAGAGTAGAAGACAAAGAGGGCATTAGCCTTGGACAACAACAGCAGCAGCACCATCAGCATTGGCAACGATATCTTGCCAGATAGAAAGCAAAATCCCTGAAACTTCCACTTCTACAGCGATTGTCGATTGTTTGTCATTTGGTACAAGAGAAGCAGCAATCAATCGCTGGAAAGAAAATTGATAATAAGAAAATATCGATCTGTCTGTGTTTTGTGAGAATTGCGATATTTTTTATTTGTTTTTAATTTACAAAACATAAAGTAAGTGAGTTAAAAACCTGATTAATTCATAATGCACGAAGGGAAATATCATAATAATGAAAAACTAACAAAAGTTGCGTTTGATAACAAAAAAGAGAAGAAATTAAGATAATTCTAATGCCATCATCAACCAAGATAGAACCATCTTGTAAGTTGAGCCATTTAGATATATAACGTCATATTATTGAGAATAAGTTCGCATCTAATTTGAGCGTAAAAGTTTTGCAAGGTCCCTTATCCAATTTAATGTCAGTATCATATCCCACTGGGCATTAAAATAATCCACAGCTCTTGTGAATTTTCGAAAGCATTTAATAAACATTTATAGGGCTCTTAACTTATACCAGAGTATTTATTCGCCTCTTAAAAAAATAAAATTAAATCTTGCGATCAAAATTATTTATAAAGCATTTCAAAACTCCCAATTAAGATGTTTACAAATACAAAAAATACTCAAAATTTTAAAAGTATTTATCAAAGTTTTAACAACGTCTTGTGAGAGGTTCTTAAATCGTCTGTAAAAGTTTCTTTTTTAAGTAGAGCTAAGGTATTTATAAGGTCTTAAGAAGGATTCGGAAGATCTTCATAAAACGCTTATAAATATTTTTGTATTCAAACATTTTAATATTTATCAAGATCTTTAAAAAATGTTTGATAAAAGCTTTTTAATAAATAAAACTTATTTTTTACTTTAAGAGCCATACATTTTATTGAGCTCTTCAATTTCTGAGTTTTTAAGTTCTATATAAGTGCCAATATAAGCTTCAACTCTTACGCGAACCCTTTCCAAGAGCTCTATAAAACTTTTTTTGGTTTCATGCATTTATAGAACTCTTCGCAAGAGCTTTATAAAACTTTATTTGGTTTCATTTATTTATAGAACTCTTCACAAGAGCTCCATAAAACTTTTTATCGAAAAGTAGGGTTACCAAACGTCCGCAATTCAATAAAAAAATTTAAATGACCAGTACTCTTATAAAAATAGTAAATAGCTTATAACTTAAACATTTTCTTAAAAATTAAAGTTTTGGAATTTGATAAATTCTTGATTCAAGTCTCCAAAAGTAGTACCGTTTTTTTGACTTGTTTACTCCGTTTTCACATTTTCGCAAAGTTAAATATTATTTCATTCAACAATGCTAGTACATCATAAAAATGGCCGCCTACCCGTACACTGGTTGTCCAATGGCAAGATCTGATCAATTAAAGACGCCGAGAAACAAGTTTTACTCAAGAATTCGGAAAGTAAGCCACAAACAGAAAAATATATTGAGGCCACTGTTGTAGAAGAGCAGATCAAAACACATTGGTTTCATGCTCGAAAAATCTCCATGTGACAAGTGACCCAACTTTAATTAAAACTTACAATAAATACTTTAATTTTGAACAGAAATAATTATTTACGGCGATACGAAGACTTGATATGAAATCGATTTCATCTTCTCTTGAACATTGGCCATAATATATTTTTCTGTTGCAGCTTACTTTCCGAGATATTAAGCAAAACTCGTTTCTCGCCCTCTTTAATTATCCAGATCTTGGCATTGGACAATAAAAAAATATGAGGCACAAATTACCAAAACTAAATTGAGAAAACAAAAATAAACGCAAGATGGCCCAAAATATGTTTATTCGAATTTGGGTTATAATTCGTATTTCTATAAAGAAAACAGCTCATAAAACATCTCTTTCTTAATTTGCCACTTGTTCATATGGTAACCCTAACAATGGACACAAAATTATTTTAAATAAATAATTTTAGCAAATTAAAACTGTCAAGTTTTATTAAGCCCTTAATATAATCCTTAAGTTTAAAGTACCTCTTATGAAGCTTTAGAGATAATCCTTAAGTTTTATATGCCACTTATCGAGGAATTTTAAAAACTTGGCGTCGTCGGCCATCTTTTTTAATATACATGCCGACGAAATAGCAACAACAACAAAAAAATAAATGCGTTTCTTTTTTTTTGCCTAAATAATGATTATTTGTGCAGTAAATCATTTTATTTCGATTTGCATTTACCTAAAAAATCACTTAAACGTATTTTGAGACATAAATATTAAAGAAAAACCTAAAAATTAATTTTAGCCCAAATATTTTATTTTTCTAATATGTAATATTTCAGAAGCGCGCTAAGTTTTTCGAAGCAAAACCCCAAACTTCACGATAAATCTTTGCTCGCACGTAAATTTTGGTCAATAATTGTGCCGAAAATCATAATTATTCGTTGCATCATTTTCATATTGCCATTTTATAATTCCATTTGCTATTCTCTTTTTATCTATTTAACTTTGTAATACTGCAAAAAGTATGTATACCAAAAACAAAATCTTTATTAAAACTTCGTCAAAATAAAATAAACCTAATTAAAATTCCGTTCGAAAAAAAATTGTGTATAAATATTTCCAAGAGCACAAAATATTTATAGACCTCTAGGTGTATTAATTCATTAAACTCTTGAATAGGTTTTGAAAACGTCATAGCTAACTCTTACATAAACCTCTTGAAGGTCCCCATAGAAGGTGCCCTTTTGGTCTTAAGTAGCATTTATTCTGTGTTTTAAAACCTCTTTAGCGAATATTTCCAAGAGTTCTGCTCTTAAAGAATGGTTATATAGAACTCTTGAAGAGCCTAATAAATGCAAAAATGCCTAGTGGGATAGTTCCGCAAGGTTGTTGAAAAAGATTTGTCCAAGTATGTCTTATGTTATGAACAAGACACTTTCCGATAGTGGATGCTACCACAATCTCTTAGATCGCACATGCTTTGCGTGATATAAATAGGAGACATTCGCTTTGAAAAAGGATTGCCATAAGCTTGTCGAAAAGGACCAGTTTGGATTTAATCGTACAGTGAATAAGGAATTTGAGTGCAAATGACAGTAAACTGCAGAGAATTTCCTATAAAGATGAAGTGCTCGTTTGCAGTAATCAGCCGATTTGATAATATGGCTTGATGATAGCTTATCGATATATCTCATGGGATATCGCTTTTGATATTTTTAAGATATTTTTGGCACACGATATATCGATATTAGATATCAGATTTATCATATCGGTTTATGACATCGGTTGATGACGGAATTGTTTTTTGGAACTTTTTTGTCTTTTGTTCCGAATTTTAGCTAAAAAAAAAAACTGACTCAATTTAATTGTGGAACAAAATGATCTCTCTTTCTCTCTTACGTTCATTCATTTTCTCTCTTTCTCTAATTTTCTTTTGTTTCTGCATTCGAGAGTGCCGAGTGCGCAGGTGCGTTGGCGCTGTGATCTAGGTTAATTTGAAGGTAAAAATAAACGATTTAAATAATTGAACTCCTTCGCGTTCAGTAATCTAGAATAATTTGTAGGTTAGAATGAATATCATTTGAAAAACTGAAACCCTCCGCGTTCGATGAATTGCATTATTTATTTACTTATTCAATTCAATTAATCAATTATCTAAATGCCCATGCAAGGGCCTTATATTGATAGGAGTTTAGCTAACTTAAATAAAAACGAAATTAAAAATCAGAAACCTAACGCACAGTCTTCTGGAAAATATAAATAGGAAAGACATTGGGATTAAACTTTATTGATCAATTGTAAGCGATGAGCACTTATGAAACATAAAAGACAAAAAGAAAAATAGTTTTTATTTATAAATAGCAAAAATTATGATTCAGAACGCGACAAATGTACTAAGGCAAGCTTCTTGAAGTCTCTAGGAGGTAATGAAAAAATGTTTAGCTGCGGTGGCAGACGATTCCAAAATCTTGCTACTCTCAAAGAAAAAGAGCGTTCAAAGTCGGCAGAAGAAAAGGGCTGAATTCGCAACTGACAGTTCCTTCTCGTATTAAGAAAAGAAAATAAATTAATGATATATGCAGGTTGCTGGTACCAGAGCAAATTTCTAAGCAATAGTATGTATATGTATATGTGGCATTAAGATAGCAAATGCTAGAATATGTCTTATTTTGAAAGGGACGGAAAAATTTAAGCTGTATAGCTTTTAAGCAAAAAGCTAACGCCAGAAATAACTTGATTGATATGTCTGTCAAACTTCAGACTAGGCTCAGTAATTATCCCGAGACAGAATGCAAAGTCGGTTTTGCTTACGGAGCAGGTGTTAAAAGATTTATCACTTAAGGTATTAATGCTGTAAGCATCACCAAATGTAAGGATTTTAGTTTTCTGTGAATTAATAGAAATATGGTTAGCACTAGCCCATCTAGAAATAGATAATAGATAATCTTGAACTTTGACGACACAGTCGGAAAAGGTGCGATTAGAGCTGGAACTGTGTAATTGAATGTCATCGGCGAAAATACGAACAGTGGATTTGGAGACACAAGATACGATGTCATTAACACACAGCATAAGCAGTAATGGACCTAGTATCGTACCTTGGGGTACGCCAGAGGACAGTATAAGGATATAAGACAAACTGTGAGCGATTTGATAAAAAGGAAAACAAAAGTTTACAAGATGTACGCAAAACATTAAATTGATTGTATGGTTTAGAAATAAGAATATTGTGATAAATGGAATCAAAAGCTTTACTTAAGTCTCGCAAAGCAAGAACAGAAGGCTGTTTTATGTCCAGTGATTTTCGAATATCATCAGTCAAACTCAAAATCAATGAGGTAGTACTATGGTGCTGACGAAACCCTGATTGACATGGGTGAACTAACCTAAGCCTTTCAACATGACTAGTGAGTTGGTTCTTCATAATAAATTCGACTGTTTTGGAAAAGGCGGGTAAAATTGTGATTGGTCTGAAATGTTCAGCATAGGATCCATCATCAGTTTTCCAAGAAAGTGGAAAGCAACTGGTTGTAAAAATAGTGTTAATGAAGTGCAAAATATGGTTACATATAAAATTATGATACCTAGGTTAGAATGAATCATTGAAAAAATTAAAAACCTCCGAGTTCAGTAAGCTAGATTAATTTGTAGATTAGAGTAAAACATTAAAAAAATAAAAAACCCTTCTGGTCCAGTAAGCTAAATTAATTTTTAGGTTAGAATGATCTATTTCAAAAATTGAAATCCTCCGCGTTCATTTTGGTTTGTTTGAAAACCGCAAAGTTTAAATTTTAAAGCCTCTCTAGGTTCGGCAGCATAAAGCTAAATCATAAACTTAAAGTATGAACTTTGCAACATTTTCATCACCTTTGATCAAAAATCTGCATTTTACGCTTAAACCATATTTAATCACCAATAATCATTATAATGCTCGTTTATCGCTTATCGTTATTTTGTGAAAATATTGATATTTTCGATATCCAATTTTTAATAAAATATCAACAAGCCCATTGGATAAGGATATTTTTTATATTACTGTGACCAAACTACTTGTAACTGAAGACTTCAGCCTTTTAAAGCCTGAATGCAGTTTTCGAAGAAGTCGATTATTTGCAATAACAAATTTAGCGATTCTGATAATGTTTCCCTCAAAGTGCCTTTTATATTAAGAAACATGAGTTGTTGAAATTTAACTTATTGTTTCAGTAAAGACTTATTTTTGCGAGCTTTGCACAAAACTTAAACACCATAGGAGAAGATTGAATAAGACTAAGATAGATTTATAGCACCTCAAGGAAGTAGCAATAGAAGCAACATTATCACTGGCTAAAAATATCATGGAAAAATAATCACTTGTGAAAGTAATCTATCTGCGAGTCTCCTTCAGGTAGCGTTCACTTATACTCTTACCTTACTATTCTTCAGCGCAAAATCGATTTCGAGCCATAATATTCGAGATTTTTCAATGGAATCTTTAAAATGCATCTCTGAAAATAGTTTGTTTTACTTCCGTGCTCCTGAGCAATCCAAAAGGAGCAATAGATGTCGCTCTTTTATTACGAGCTCTTTGACATTTCAAATCAATAGAAGTATTTTTATTGAATCAATAGAAATACTCTTTCTATACGCCCATTTCAAGTGAAAGATGAAGTCGATTCGGCAAACCATATGTGATTTTTGTTATATTTTGTCAACAGACCTATCTTGGAAACAGATAGAACAAAATGCGAAACTGTTCAAATGGGAGTTTTACGCGGTTAAAAATAATAAAAAATTAACCAAACTTGGCGCATGTAGAAAAAAAAGTTTGGCCAACTGTGAACTTTAGATTTCTATGGTTTGCGGTACAGTGTTAGAGACCATTTGAGTTTTATCTTTTTTTTTGTTTAATTTTTTTTACCCTTTTCCATCGATTCGTGATGTAATTGTTTTGTTTTTCCGAAATGGGGTCAAATAGTCCATTGGAGGTTTCATGGAGTTGTGTCAGGAACTACTAAGCTAAAAAAGTTCGGGATTAGCAGTTACATCAACAATACTAAGTCTTCAAGTTTGGGATGTTTAATCATCCCGATATACAACTTATGCAAAGGACTACATTAATTGTAAGATTTTTTGGTGCTAATTTCTCTGAACTTTTAATATTTCGCTGCACTCAAAACTTTTCCTTTTGGGGCTTAAAGTGTTAATTAATTCTTTGCTGCCTTAAGATGTGTTGATAATTTAACACTGAAAATAAGTGTTCGATTGCATTATTTGTTGGTCTACTTGAAAATATTTAATCCAAATCCATCCAATGTTGTGATTTCATTCCTCAAGTATATCCCGCGTGAAGCTTCTGCGGCTGTGATTGAGTTTCTTCTATCAACAGTGACACATAAACAATCGCTGTTTGGTTTTCTATTTCAATGTTTAAAAAAATGTCTGTCATTGATTTGGATTCTCTTTTTTTTTTTTTATGGAAACTAATGAAATATGAGCGATCCTTTTTGTTTGTTGTCATATTTTGTTTATTGTTGCTATCAATACAAAGTCAACATTGAAATTGAAGCGGAGTCTAAGAATTTAACATAGAAATTTAAGTGCAGCAGTGGCTATGCCACTTGAGGTTTTATTTTGATTCAATTGTCAATCCAAAGTCTTGGATTGCATTTTACATATTTTATCCAATGACAACAGCAACAAGAACGCATTCGATGCGCTTGGACTTTAGACCTACGTTTGCGTTTGATTTGACAACAATGTTTCTTCTATACTTTCGATACTCAATTTCTGAGACTTTGACCAACAGTAAGTACTTAGTACATGAGCTAATTTAAACTTGGGAACAGAAATTGTCGAAAAAGAATTTTATACTTAACAAAGAGCAACTTCGCTTAAACTATGTTATGCCAACTTAAAGTTTAAACTTAAACTTAAAGAAAATACTAAAAAATAATTCAAGATATTCTGATTATTTTGAGGTTTTGTTTTTTAAAAAATCCATGGAAAAAAATGTAAGTTCACTTTATTCACTGTGGCTAGATTTAAGCTAAGCATTGAAAAGAATTTTCAATCACATTGTCGAAGGGTTAAAGATTTACTGGTAATAAACGAAAATGGAATTTTATCACTTTAGTATCTGATAATCCTGGCGTGCTGGAAGAATTTTTCTTAAAAAAAAAAAAATAAAAATAAGACATCCCCGAATTTTTATATATATTATATGAGAAAGTGTGGTCAATTTATATTCAAAGTTTCAACATTAAGATTTTATTATTTTTGTTTTATTGAACTTTTTCCTATTGTAATTTTTGAAGCAGCAAAATATATTGACTTTTATGAAATGCACTTATAAATTTTTCTTGTTTCAAAACTTACTAAAATAGCATATCAGCAAAAAAGTATATACGTTCCGATTTTCGAAAAGTTTTTGTTTGAATTTTTATTTTTTATGTATTACTTATGCAGATTTTTTCAAAATTAGAGCTTCAAAGTAATTTCGAAAATTTTGATAGTATAAAAAGTATATCCTCCGATTTCTTTAATTTATTATATAATATGTAGAAAACTATTGTTAACCGAAGTCCGAAGATTCAGAGTCCGAATCATTTTTTCTTAGAAGATTTTTCTCTTGCAATAGAAAATATTTAGTGTGCTATGTAAATAACTTTTTTTTCAAATTTGGTATAGAGATGCCGGTTACTAGAAGCTTTGAAATTAAATGGATTTTGACAGGATCGCATCAGTGGGTGTGACACCTCCCATAATAACAAAAAGTTCTATGTGTGGCATTTTCAGGTTTTCTTAAAATATTTTTCGACTATTTTAACTTTTTCAACATTTTTTCTTTTTCCTTCAGACTTCTTCAACCTCCTTCAACTTCATTGTATTTTCCAAGATTTTTCAACATTTCAACACGGCATTTTCAACCTCTTTCAATTTTTTTTAAGTTGTTTAACTTTTTTCAACATTTAATCGACGTTATCGGGCTTTTTCAACCGTTTCGACTTCATTCGAATTTTTCCAAACTCATTTAACATTTTTCGTAACTTTTCATATTCTATCTATTTCTTAAGCCTAAACCAAAATAGACGTGACGAGACGGTAGCAATTGAACGAACGTTTGCACTCGTTTCGTCTGTTTTGACATTTAACCGAAAATGTTACGGTAGCCAACGAACCAAAAAAGCTGTTATGACGAGTAGCAACGTTTTGAAGTTCGGTTCTTACGGAACTCTTACGTCTCGTCAAAATGTTTCGTTCACTTTTGATCAATTACGTTGGTTCATTTTGGCTATCAACATTGGTTTACATACACTCGAACTTACTCGTTACGTCTCGTCTCGTCTATTTTGGTTTAGGCTTTAGTCTTTTCAACTGTTCCAACTTTTTTCAACATATTTTCGGCTATCTCAACTTTATTTGGCTTTAAATAAATATTTTTTTTTCAAAAATTTCCAAATTTTTCAAAATTTTCAATATATTTGATATTTTTTTCGAATTGTTCAACCTCCTTGAACTCTTTTCAATATTTTCTACAATTTTCAACTTTCTTTATTAGATTCATATTTTTTCTACATTTTCACGATTTTTCAAACTCATTCAACTTTTTTCAACATTTTCCATATATATATACATATGTGGAAATCCATCAGATTTGGCCTTTTAGCTGGCCTCGTTTTTTTTTTTTTTTTTTTTTTTTGGAGTACATCGTTCAGCCATAGTTTTTCTTGAAGCTAAGGCTGTCTTGAATTAATATTCAAGGTTGTTCAATTAAAATTCAGGTAGCTATTTTTTTATTTAACTTTTCATGTTTTTTTTTTAACTTAAATGCAATTTTAACAATGTCTCCCTTAAAACTTTAATTGTTCCTCCTTGAATATTAATTAAAGATAGTCTTAACTTCAAGAATAACCATGTTTAAAGAATCTCCTCAAAAAAAAAAAAAAAAAAAAAAAAAAAAATCGAAGCCTTGGTCGAGGTAAGATGACAATTTCGATTTTTTTTTTATTTTTTTTTTTGGAGCAGACTCTTCAAACATGGTTTTTCTCGAAGTTTAGACTATCTTTAATTAATATTCAAGGAGGAACAATTAAAATTCAAAGGGAGACATAGTTAAAATTGGATTTTAGTTAAAAACAACATGAAATGTTACATATAAAGTTAAATAAAAAAATATCTATCTGAATTTCAATTGAACAACCTTTATTATGAGTTCAAGACAGTCTTAGCTTCAAAAAAAAACTATATCTGAAAGATGAAAGATGTACTCAACAGTCTTTAGACTACAGCGTAAAAACCCAATAAATTGACAATTTTTAAAAAGCACGAAAAGTTTCACATATTTCTTACTTTAAATGCAAATTAAAAAAATAGCTATCTGAATTTCAATTGAACAACCTTTATTATGAGTTCAAGATAGCCTTAGCTTCAAGAAAAACTATGGCTGGAAGATGTACTCCAAAAAAAAAAAAAAAAAAAAAACGAGGCCAGCTAAAAGGCCCAATCTGATGGATATGCACATATGTGTTATAACGACTTTATTTACGTTTTTCAACTGTTCAACCTCTTACATTTCTTTTCGACTTATTTAACCTCATTCAACTTTTTTTGATATTTTTATCCTTTTTCAACACTTTTCATATATTCTCGACTTTATTACCTTGACTATTTCAACCTCATACATATTTTTTAGCCTTCTTCAACATTTTTTCTTAAATTTTTTCAACTTTTTCAACCTTATTCAATTTATTTCTACTTTTCCAACCTGTTTCAAAAATTTTCTAATCTCTTTAAACTTTTTTCAACCATTTCCTTTCTTTTCGTCTTTTCCAACATTTTTCGAATTTTTCAACCATTTTCAGCATTTTGCATATTTTTTTTAGATTTTTCGACCTCTATCGATGTTTTTCAACATTTTCCATACTTTTTTTTTTTTAATTTTCGGCCTTTCTCATCATACTGTAGTAAATTCGCAGAAGACTTAAGTCTATACATGTGCTATTGCTACTTTTTAGACCTTTATCAGTTTTTTTATACTTTTCGGCAGATTTTGACTTTGAAAAATTTTTTCAATTTATCAATATTTTTCGTATATCTCAATATTATTCGATGTTTTTGGCTTTGAAATATTTATAGCTCTGTACCTAATTTTCCAATTTCTTCATAAAGTTTAGTACACTATTCAACTTTTTTTTGAATTCGCAAATAATTTGCACTTATCTGGTATTTTATGTCAACAAGCCAACTTAAATGAGTATAGGTCCAAAATTGAGTTAAGTTCTTTGGGAGTTTTCGTAAGGCACCTGTTTGTTTTTAACACAAACATTTTATATGAAGGGATCTCGCAACGCCAAACTGATTCTCTACTGGTAGTTAGACTTAAAAGTATTTTAATAGTTAAGTCCGTTCGTAACTAGAACTGTACAACAAATTCTACCTACCCCGGACTCTGAGAATTCATTTTCAGATCCATTAGTTATGCAAGAGTAGCTGCACTTAAGGTTTAGGCTAAAGCTTAAGTCAGAGCTCAAGTTATTTTTTTCTCACTTATTTGCTTAGAAGAAAAGAAAAAAAACGAATCGTAAAGTCAATTAAACAAACAATTGCATTTTCATATGGCAATAAATTTAATTTCACTCCCCAATTCATCACTTATGTAATTTCCCCTGGTGATGTAAGTGAAGCACAGCACAGCGCAGCACGCCAACTTTAACCGCATTTGGAGAAAAAGCAACAACAACAAAAATAAGCCAAGTTTAAATGCTGCCACAATTATTGCATTCGACACAGAGGCGAACATGCGGACAGACCGACAGACAGACGTACAAAAAGCATTTAATTATTGTCATGGCGAGTAAAGCAGCAGCACCGCCAAACGTTCTGCCGTATCGCATCCACCGCACTCCACCGATTCACCAATTCGCAAATCTTCGTTTCGTCCATGTGTTGTGTACTCCACATTTTGCTACTGTGTGTCTGTCGTTTATCTGCAGCTTTGAGCTTGAAATGAATGCGGCGGCGGCGAATACCCGTGCAAGTACTCGTAGTATCTGTATCTCTGTATCTCAACAAACAACGATCGCGGACTACGACGACGTCGACGACGTTTTTCCCATTTTTCACAATTTTCGTTCTTTTTGTTAAATGGTTTTGGCTTTTGTTTTGTTTTCTTTTTTTTCTGTTTTCCACCTTTTTTACCACATTTATCTGCTGTACTATGGAGCCTCAGTGGTGTGACAGTGTGTGTGTGCATGTGTGTTGGTGACCATGAAAATCGGCATTCGGTGTCGTATCGTACGTAGCCAGGCATTGAGTTGAGTCGCACCACACCGTATCACCGTTTCGCATCGTATCGTATCGCATCAGCTTTTCATTACGTTTACGTTAACGTTACGTGGCATTACATAATCCATGGAATTAAAGCTTTTTTTTTTGTGCTGCGATACCGATGCAATGTGATGCGCTACGAGGCGAGGCGAAATTCTCGTATTTGTGGATGCGCCACGACCGACAACCGAGCGAGAGCAACGCGCACAGTGGGGCAAATGTTTGAACAGAAAAATTAAATTTCTTTTGTTAACGAAACAAAAAAAAAAAAATCGTTCTCGAATTGAAATTTATTGAAGCTATTGATGTTGCACTTAATAGATCTACAGAAATATTTAAATTGTTATCAAGCGATGTCGAATTTTTTAATCTGTTAGAAGCTCCTTCTTGGAAATAAGCAATTTTACCAACTCCTTCCGAACTTACTTGTTTTTTATACGAAATCAGGTAATCGGTACTAAGTGAAAGCTAGAAATGTGGGCTGTCGTGGAAAAGGGAAAAGCAGTTCCTATGTGGTGGAATGAAAGTTGACTAGTCGTGGATGGTGCAAAAGTAGGCTTCCCGCACTCGCTTCCAACTGAAAGCGAAAAAAGCAGGCCATATGGAAAATAGAAAAAAGCCCCGTTTTGATGACTTTCAAGGTAAAACGAAAAAATGGTATTTTTACAAATTCACAGTTGATGTATCGATTTAATAGATTGCTTCCATTTTTCGGATTTGGCATTTAAGGATCTAATATACCTAAGTATTAAAATCCTTACGTGACTAAATGAATTATGATTTCAGATACGGCCTTTAGCAGCTCAAAATCTTTAGCACTGGTTAATCTATTTATAATATACAGACAATGGCATTCAATAAGCTTTCAGCTCACATATAAAAGATGTTGCTTATACGGTTGACCCAAGCCTCCTCGCCACCTAATAATTTGATCTGTGGGCAAAATTCTCCAACTTCAGTTTTTTTTTACTCTTGTAAAAACCGGTGAGTGGAAGGTGGATGTGTTTTATCCAACTCCAGAATATTCAATTCAAATTATCAGAATATTCAAATCAAATTAAACCTTATTGTTTCTTAAATTACAATCGTTAACTTATTATAAGTAGTTAAGTTTTTGGAGGAGTTCTTTTGAGGCGATCTGCTCGCTCTCGGCACGTTCTGCTGCATAAAAACAAACGAAAATACGGAAGAAGATGGCGACATGCAAAATGACTTACTTTTATTTATTATATGTTAAGTTGGCACCGGTTTCGTCGAGGGTGTGTTTAGTGACATTTTCCTTAAAGGGTCACGCACACGACCTCTACACGGGTTATCATCTCGTATCATTCACTAGCTCTACACAGCGGTCTTTCGACCGATTCTGTTACATGGCATTGGGGTGTGGTGTTCTGTCTTACACAAGGTCACCTATTACAAACAATTGCAGAAGGTTCAAAGTGCTGCTTCCATGTGCTTCATTGGTGTTCTAAGGACCACACCGACTGATGCCTTGGAGGTACTCTTTTATCTCGTTCCCCTTGTTTGATAAACTTATGACAGCATGTGCCGCCAGTAGAAAAACTGGAAAACTGTTTGCTAATCCGAGGGAAGAGCTGGATATTCAACTTTCCTTCTCTGCTTGAGCTCTTTACCAACCAATCTGGACTATACTGTTCCAGTAATCTCATTCAAGAGGGATTAAGTAACTTATTCCATCTAGGGATGACTGAAAGAAAAGAATCCCGGGGAGAAGGAGCCATATTAATTTCTACACGAATGGCTCCAAGCTAAATTGCCAAGTGGGTTACGATATTTACTCTAAGTAATTGAAGATAAAGATGGCTGCTGTCAGACTATTCTAGCGTTTTTCAGGCAAAGGTTTAAGCGAAAGAAGAGGTAGCATCCTGGCTGAGAATAAATGTAGTATTCAAAAAGGATATAAGCATTTACACAGATAGTCAAGCTGCTTTCAAATCACTTAGAATCAGTATTCCTTAGCTCACTAGTGGTTCAAAAGTGCCACTCGTCTCTTAATGAAACGGCTCAGTATTTTAACATTCACCTCGTCTGGGTGCCTGGACATAGGAACATTGATGACAGTTGCGAAGCTGATGAGCTTGCTGGGCAGAGGACTACTGCACAAATTCTTCAGGACAAGAATGGTGTTGGCATGCCACATAACCTGCAAGTTACTGTTTTTAAAAAAGATGACGATGATGAAGATCAGTTGCTGCAGTTATAACTGGCCACTGCCTCATCGGCAGACATGCAAAGAGATTAGGTTTTCGGTCTTTTGACTTCTGTAGAAGTTATAGAGATGTGGAGGAGGGGCTAAACATTAAACATTTTCTATGCTACATTTTCTTTAACACTTGATTCCTTTTTGTTTGATGACCTGTATGACCTTAGGCAGGTTAGCATGAGAGGGATCAACATTTGGTCTAAGTGAGTCGGTTCGCAACTGATTGCCACTCCTACCTAACCTTACCTAACCTATGTAATGGCAGAGCTCCTATAAGACCTTCCTTTTGCAGAAACAGGTCTTCCCAACTCCTTTCAAACGTACTTTCTTTTTTATATGAAATGACTCGCAAAAACAGGCCTTCTAAGACCACTTGCCATAACAGGGGGCTCACAGAAGTGGAAAACTCTGAATTAACTATTTTTTTTATCTGCGTCATCATCAGTTGCGTTGAAATGCGTTGATGTTATTTTTTGTGACGTTTCTTAATTTATAATTGCCAATGTTTATTTATTTTATTTATTTATTTGAGTCTATGAAATTTAATTCTTACAGACTAACTATTCTTACATAACTAAAATAGTATAATATATACAAAAAATAAATATAAAAATATTACAGCAAGAGCTATAAGATAATGTTTGAATTAAAAAAATCAATAACATCGAAATTTAAATAATTAACAAAAAAAAAAAAACAAGAACAATAATATACTCGTAAATACAAAAAATTACAAAACATTGATAAACACTTTTTGAATTAGAAAAATCAAAATTAACAACAGAATTAAAGTCATTAAATAACTTCAAAACTCTAGGTATAGGAGCATTAGCAGCATAAATCGTACGATAAATATCAAGACGAAAAATATCACAGTGTCTTAATGTTCTAGAAGGGACATTGAATGGAATCATGGCCAATAACATCGAACAATTAACTTGACCGTAGACAATATCGTGAACCATTAAAAGTGATAAAATATTCCTTCTATCTTTTAATTTTTTTAGGCCAATTGACAGACAGCGTGAATTGTAAGAAGGCAGAGTTGATCCGAAGTTAAGAGAACGCACAGCAAACTTAGTAAAAGATTTTTGAACCTTTTCAATTCTTGCTATATGCAATTCATAATAAGGATTCCAAATAATTGCCGCATACTCTAACATAGATCTAACAAGACTACTAAACAAGGTTTTAAGAGTTTACGGATCCTTTAATGCCAAGCTATTAAGTCGTATAAAGGCTAAATAATAATATAAGCTTTAGGGATTATATAGTCAACGTGAGAACGAAACGTAAACTTTGAATCAAAAACAACTCCTAAACCTTTGATTTTGGAAAGAGATAAAAACGAGGTGTTGGAAATACTATTGCTTGAGGAAAGCAAAATATTTAACTTAGAAAAGGAGGTAAAGACACATTTATCCAAATTTAATTTGAGACAATTATTAGCACACCAAGCCTGAAGCTTAGACAACTCACTTTGGAGGATATCAATATTAGCTACATTTCTTACTTTCATAAAAATTTTTAGGTCATCCGCATACATCAAACATTTACAACGCAAGAACAATGACCCAAAATAATTAATAAAAATGACAAATAATAGCGGACCAAGAATACTATCTTGAGGGACTCCTGATATAGCAAAAAGGAAATAAAACTTAACATTATCAAAGGATACAATACACTGACGATTAGTTACATAAGATTTTATCCAATCAAGAAAATTAGAGTAGAAGCCCAACTTCTTAAGTATTTATATTAAAAGTTCGTGAGATACCTTATCAAAAGCTTTCGCAAAATCAGTGTAGATCACATCGACCTGACATTCTTCTTGGAAAACAGAAATACAATATTCAGAAAATAGGAGCAAATTTGTAACCGTCGATCTATCAGGCAAAAAAATTTTGTCTTTATCTAAGTATAGACTCAAAAAGTTTGGAGATAACACCCAACTTAGATATAGGTCTGTAATTGGCTATATTATTCTTGCAACCCGACTTATAAATGGGAGTGATATAAGCCAGTTTCCAGCAGTCAAGAAATATACCTGTCGACAAGGACATGTTATAAATAATCATCAAAGGATACCATAAATTGAAGCACAATTTTTTATGAAAAAAACAGAAAAACCATCACTATTACTAGTCGAAAAATTAAGATTATTAAGTTTGTGATAATGTGAGTGAGCCAAAATCCAAAGAGGGAACAAAAGAAACATCAAGGAGTGTAAGGAGCCTCAAAATTAGATTTAAAAAAATCAGCAAAGATATTTGCAGTATGTTGTGCATCATTGGAAAAACTATCACCCATAAGCATTGTTGCAGGAATTGAAGAACATAATTTTTTCGAATTCATGAAACGCCAAAACGATTTAGGATTGAATTTGATGTTTGATTCAGAACTTAGAATGTACTGATTGTAGTGATATTTATCCAAAAAGTTGAATTCCCTTAAATAATGACGGTATTTCTTAAAATGGCAATCATTCCGCGTAACCAGATATTTTTGCTATACAAAACTCTATCACTTTTGAAGACCAGCCTGGCAACATATACACCGTTCTTTACTTCTTACCATTCATCTACTTTTGATGTTTTTTTAGTACAAAGTATATTACGTACTTTTTTTCATATAAAAAATTAATTTCTAATGGAATCCGGAAAATTTCGTCCCACTGTCTGGTGATATGGCTATGAAACTGTGCAAAAAAGTGTGAAGCTGCAAACAACCAACGACCAACAACAACAATGAAAGACATTGTATTGCGGGAGGAAATACAACAACAATAACAACAACAATAAAACCAACAACAAAATAAGCAGACAAAACTTTAAAATTTACAAAAAATATGCAAGTAAATTGCAATTATTTCACATGACTGCAGTTTTGCTTGACCACGCGCGGATTTAGTAAAGAAAAATTTTAATGTATGAGAGAATGAGCATCGCATTTTGTGTATTGTACGTTAATATTCGAGCTTAATTTTGTAAATGGTTTTATATATTTTTCTGGCATTTATGTAATTAGTAAAATTACGCTAGCCGTACGTGGGTATTTTTAAGTTTCAGACATTTCAACAATGTTATTGGTCTTTAATTTTCCATTTAATGCTGCGGACGGATACTTTAAGAAAATTAAGGCTTTTTACCAAAGTCTGTTTTTGTATGTTTTCTTTTTGGTAATATCGCATATTGTGCCTATAATGTAATCAACAAAAACAGCAATTCCCTATGCTCCAAAAATATTTAATTCATTTTTCTGTCTCCTTTACTCTGCTTGCTGTCTTCCAGTTTTCAGTAGCAATTTCCCCAAATCCCAATAACGCAATTGAGAATTTAATCAGCAAAGCAATTTTTAGTTCCCGCGAGATGGCGCTAGATGAGTTCTTCAGCTGCAAAAAAAAACAACACAAAAAAAAAAATGCGAAAATAATTCAACTCGTAGCAGATGTTGAAATGTGGTGTGCGTACTCTTTGGGTATCTCATGGGCGCGATTTCCATACCAAATACAATCATTTATCAAAATTGAATGATGTGCGGGCGCGCGCGCTCCTACCAATATGAAACATATTGAAGAAGCAGGAAGCCTGTCAAAGGAGCGAAAGAAAACGAAAAGAAAAGCGGAACAATGTTCAAGGTCTTCTTTCTTTTGTTACGGCTTCAAAATTAAATCTTAAAGGAATCTTGCTGACTAAGGGGGTGAGTTTTTGGGGGTTGCATATGGTGGGTTTTATTCTTTCTTTTGATTTTGACTTGACATCCCTTTAGCACGTAACGTAGGCAAGTGTCAAAATTGAACTTAATATGTTTAGCATGAGAGGAAGAGCGCTTTTCATATTTTTATTCACTGATGGCTTACATGAGGAAATCCGACAACATAATCAATTTAAATTTTGTATGGTTGTGTTCAGCTTAAATATTTCATTATTTTTACAACAGACGACAATAAGAAGGAGGTCTGCTCTAATTGTAGCTTCCGTCATTATGTCTGTGATGAGTAAGGGAGCAGAGAATTATTACAAAAAGCCGCTTAAGTTATGGCAATGAAATTAAGTGGGTATTTAGAAGCTGTCTGTGGCAAGCTTATTTTAGAGAAAATATGGGAAGGAACTTTCAGGGAAGACTGCCACTATATCACATAAAAGTTTTTAATTGTTTGCATTTTTCGAAAATAGTCGCTACGGTTCTTATAAACCTTTTGAGAAAGATAGCTTGCGATACAATAAAAATTTGATGTAGGTCAATACCTATTTAATTTTTGTAATAGGGCGTTACAACTTCCAAAATATAAATGATTTGATATACATAGCTGAGAAAGAATCTAATTAATTTCTATAAGATTTAATATGGTTACTCTTAGGGTAAATGATATTTTGAGTTAAACTGCAAGTTCTATTTCCAGTAGGTATTCTATGCGAGTAGCCTCTTTCATTGCACAGCTGTCGAGATATTGGGTGTATATTATTGTTCATTATTGTGGGATCTGAAATCATAATTAATTCGGAAGTAGTGGATGATTGATTCAGGTGACGGGTAGGCAGATTCATATTATTTACATTCGGATTATTCCGAAAGTAAATTGTACTATTGAGAATAAGTTCAAAATAAGAAGCTCTTTGTTAGCGCTAATAATTTCGTCCTCCAACCACGTCTTAATTTCTTTTAAGATTTGTAGTAATTTCGCTTGTAATTCAGTTCGCTTCTTAGGTGTGATGGAATACGGTGGCATTTCTTCAACGCATTGCTAATGCTAAGTAAAGCCGCCAATAAGTGTATTTATCACAGTACCTCAGTGCCGCATTTTGAGCATTGCCAAAAAAGGCTCGGGCTTATTGTGGCAGATTATAAGGGGCGGAATGTTTTAAGCACAAATGTTTATGTGTTTAAAACTTCATTTTTAAGATATAGCTCATTGGATTTTGAAAGGTTACATATTGGAAAAATTACACAAAGTATGATTTAATGTTAAAGATGCAGTTGGTTTTTTTGTGAATATTTCCGCACATTTAAAACTTAGAAGGTGTGGCAAACATATTTATCTTTTATGACTTGCTACGTGATTTTATTTGCTTACTTAAAATATGAAATAAAATTTCTCTCCTTTTGCAATGTTATGATAAGTGTAAACACACATACAATAGAAAATTAGAAATCATCTGGACTATGTCTTTAATCGTTATTTCCCAAAAAATTATAATAAAAACAACCGAATTGAAAGCTATCAACATCAGATTTCTAACCCTCTTGGAATTATTTTTGGAATGTTTTCTGAAGAAGTCCTGAAGACTGTAATTATGAATTACTATAAGAACGCGCTTCAAGCGCTTTCACTTGAGGATTTTTGTTGTACTCTTGTACCGAAACTCGAAGAATTGAAAAAAGATTTTCCGCTTTGTTTGTAATTGAAAATATCTCACGTGCGAGTACGTAATGATATGCGCGTAGATTTGAGAAATAATATAAGCCCCAGGGATTTCAGGATATCAAGTTTAACACATATGTAAAGGGCGCTCAACTTTGAGATATCTTTTTAAATTTTAATAAAAGAGATCTTTATTTATTTTTATCGGAAATTAAAGTAATTTGTTTCGCTTAAGAATGAATAAAAATGTCGTTCAAGTCAACTCCTCTGCTAGCTCGTTAAGTTTTCAATCTTTTGGCAAAATTTTGAAAAAGTTTTTCACATAATGATGGTTCAATTAGTGCCATTTGCTCGATGATGTTGAAGTCTTCGAGATGTTGAAGAATTTGAGAATTATCCTCATAAGCTGTATTCTTCAAGAATCCGCAAAAGAAGAAATCTAATGGTGTTAAATCGTATGACCTTGGTGAATAATTTACGTTTGTTCTTCGAAAAATTATTCGAATGTTAAGCTTCTCTTTTAAAAGATTGATTGATTTCGATTCTGTGTGTCCTGTTGAAATCACATATTCTGCACATCAATAACTTTTAATTGACACTATAAAACGGCGCGAACGAGACGACCGATGACGAATTGATGTCCTTTGCTCTTCAGCAAAACTTATGCTAACATTTGCAGCTTTCGACTGACAAAATTGTTTTCACCAAAAAGCCGCCTGGAAGTTACTCTGAGTACCGAAAACTCAAAAAACTTTACGTGTTTTACCATCATGAATCAAAACAATTTTAATTGCCTTATATGTATAACGTACCAGTGGCCAAATGGTTACGGCAGTATTCTGCCTTGAAGTTCTACGGCATTGTGTTGCAAGTATTGTCGTGTGCGATCAGAATAAAAAGTTCCGGAAAGCTTGTGCTGTTCATAATGCCATTTTGATACGCCGATTTCTAGCGAAAAGTTTTTTCTGAGCCATATTCGCCAGATTCAGCACCGTCTGGATTCTTTTATGCCCAAAACTGAAATTTTCAAATTTCAAAGTTTGTTTTTCTTTTAAGACATAGATACCGGCTACGCGAAAACTGGAGGCAGAGAGGACACTTTTAAGTCGCTGTCAACAGTGTGTAGATATGATGAACGGGAGTTTGGCTTTGAGTAACAAATGAAGAGTTTTGTAAAATATTGAATTCTTTTGGTTAATAATATTAATAGAGTTTAGCTACTACAGCTATTAAAGAGTCCTAAGCTATTTAGCTTGAAGTTTTCTGACGTTAGTCTAGGTGGAAAATTGTCGCATTGTATACTTTGTCGGATGCCGTTTAACAGCAGGCTAGATACCCTATAAAATTATAATATTGAAATATTTTAAGTTACAGTAAACTATAATTTTATGGTACAAAATTCAAGTGTCCGTTATCTTGGAGAACATCAAGATGTGCTTTTCTTATTTATCAAATTTACCGCAGGCTTGAACAATTTCTTCACGAGAGGATGGCAAACCTTTTAGGGCCTACACTGAATATAGTTCTAATTCCGACCCTGCACCACCTTAAGTCTATCATCCCTATCTTTCTTGCCGCATCTCCCACATCTAATTCTCCTCTGGTACTGACATTAATTCTAATGCAAATATATGTGGCAAACGACAGCATTTTAAGTGCCTTTCATGTTGTTGCTGTTGTTGTGGCTTTTCATCGCATGTGTAAACCATCATATATACTTCTGTGGGCAATACCATAGATCACCTTTCTTAAGCCTTTTAAAATATATAATTTTAATCCATTTGTCAATTGATTTCGAAAGTGTGAAAAATTTTTACCAGAAAATCCTTAACTTCAAAAATCCTTAACTGCTTTTAAGTTCACAGTATTGAATTTGAAGATTCGATACAGAAATAATGCTTTTAATAAGTAACAAGTACAAGTAACAAAAGTACAAGTGACA
This sequence comes from Tricholauxania praeusta, assembly GCA_949775025.1. Classification (NCBI taxonomy): domain Eukaryota; kingdom Metazoa; phylum Arthropoda; class Insecta; order Diptera; family Lauxaniidae; genus Tricholauxania; species Tricholauxania praeusta. The sequence goes on along the minus strand of OX459030.1, from coordinate 38,881,537 downwards.
AGTACAAGTAACAAAAGTACAAGTAACAACTACAAGTGACAAGAACAATTAACAAGTATTAAGTAACAAGTACAAGCAACAAAAGTTCCAGTAACAAGTACAAGTAACAAGTACAATTAAAGAGCACAAGAAACAAGTGCAAAAGACATGTACAAGTAACAAGTTCTAGTAACAAGCATTCCATCCGTTTTCACACTAAGGAAAGTTCCAAGCCAATCATAAGAGTCTTTCGAGAGAAATATTTTGTTGTAGAGTAGAAGATTCTATTGCCTTAAAGTGAATGGATTAAATTTCAAGAGGAGAGAATTGAACTGGGCAAACAAATAATAAAGAATATTCGGGTTATTCCTGTGTCAGACTTGCGAAAAGTTCGAACTGTTAAAGGTTTCTTCAATTCTTTCAGCAATTTTCCTATGAAAACACTCCCTGTCTTTTTCTATTTGCAACTTAATCGTACGCTAGAGGGCGCTCTTGTTTGTGCGGCGCGCTTTACACACATGCAATCAACTTGTAAGAGTTGCGTGCTTAGCGTCTTTAATGATTTCGTAATACCCATCGTACTCGTCGTATTTGCGCGCTTATTTGTTTCATTGTTTCCTTTTTCTTTCTAAGCGTTTTTCTTCTCGTTTTTTCTCTGTTTGCTGTCTATGTTACTGCTGATTTCATTCTGTTAATCTTTTTCATTTCATTTTTTCTTCATTTGCTAATGTTTTTCCTTGTATTATTTTTATTATATTTCATTATACGTGTGCCTGGTGTGCCACAGTATAATGTAAGTTAAATGACGGTAATTTTTTCTTAAATGGTGACATTGAAGCATCATTAAATGCCTTCAAAGCTTTTGCGCTGCTTCTGAAGCTTTGTGCAGGAAATGAGAAAAGTTTTGTGCCGTTCATTTTGTGGAAGTGCGAACTTTATTCAATTTACTTGTGTCGGGCTTGAATTGGGCTACTTTTCTAATGTTAATAGAGAGATATAGAGAGAAAAAAACCAGCAGATTTGGTTATTCATGCCATTATTTTCTATTTTGTTGTTGTAAAATATTTAAATTGGCTTTGAAATTTTGTTTATTTTGTTACTTTGTGTACTTTGGGAAAGTTTTGCAATTGATCTCTGGCTTAATCCTTTGACGATTTCTATATCAAAGAGGAGCATAAATTAAAGGATTGTGACAATTTAAGTGTTGTAAATTTGTCGAAATTATGATATGAATATATTGTTGAATTCATGTTTTACTATTGAGTTGCTAGAAAATTTACATTGAAATATTTGAAATTCATTGGGTAAAATTTGAGGCCGGAGAGATACAGAATAGATCAATGTGAAAAGTTTTTTCATCTTACAGTCAAAAATATGATGTATCAAATTGTTAAATAATAACATTATTTTTTTAGTATGTATGGTGTCAAAAATGTAAAAGTTTTTATTTATAACGTTTCTGTCTTGATATTTCGGCGATTTTCTTGGCATTATTTTTTATTTTGGTAAAGCTTTATTTTGGAAAGGAGCGCAAATTAGCAGACTTTTCAACAATTGAAAATTTCGATTTCGTATAACTCAAAATTGGCCCCTACAATCAAAGTTTTATATAAAAATATAAAAAAAACTGCAAAAATAATATTAAATTCGGAAAATTTTTGCGAAAAATTTTTTTTTTCAAAAGTATAATTTTTTTTTTTGAAAAGTACAAGTAAAAACCAAAAATCGTAGGTGTACCAATTATTAATTGATAGAGTTTGCTGTAAGCTATGAATTTTCGAAAAAAACACTTATTCTGAAAAAGTACAAAAATCATGAATTTCATACCCGCGTATCTCAACAACAAATAATACAAGGGAAAATTCCTGAACGCAGTTCTATTGCTGGACATCGATATTACAATAATGCCAAATTTCAGCCAAATTGGAGCCAAACAAATTTTTCGCTGGCGCTTTCGTGTTTTTTACCCCACATATGTAAGTCTCTACATCCAACAAAACGAGATAATGCAAGTGTAAAAGCTATTTACAAAAACGTTATACAAAATCGAGATAAATGTTAAAAGGGATGTTTTTTGTATTGTTGTAAATTATATCTTAAACTTAACACATTTTACTAAATAAAACTACTCTTTAAAACCAATATTTGTACCATCTCCCATCGCTTTCAGATACCATTTTTAATTTGTTTACTTTGTTCGTTTGTTTACTTTTTTATTTTTTTGTCTTAACAGCTTTTTGATGATGAATTTATTGACTTCGGTGCAACAATTTATCTGCGCTAACCGACTTTTTATGGAAAATATAGTATTTTTTTTGAAAATCACTTTTGAAATGCTTATTCTTTTTTATGGAACAAAAGTCGTTATTGGCTAGTTTTTGGGGCAAAAACGAGATAAATGAAAAACGGGTTGTTTGTGCAGTCAGTGTGAAGTTTCCTGATGTGCAGCAGAAACTTAAAGCTTTGCTACTACTTTGCACTTATGTATACAAGAGCTTACCTAGCTGGTGCCAAGCAAAAATGCGTCAGCATAAACGTGCCAGTGAGAAGATTTTTAAAAAATCACAATATACTTAAATAAAAAACGAATTTCTTTTAAAAAATTTTACCAAGGAACTGCATGATTATCCACCTCTTTTTGTTTCTGCAAAATCAATATAAATATTATTAACTTTAGGTATTATTTTTCTCTTAAAATTAAAAATATGCGAAAGTTGATGACAAAAACGCAATGCCCTACTGCAGAAAAAGTTATTTGCCAGTTAAATTCAATTTCTTGATGTCACAACATCACTTTTGTTGCTTTTTTATGTGGTCAACATCAATTTGCACAAAGAAAAAACCAAAACTTTCAATACCAAATCAAATTACCGATATTACCAAAAATAGCAACAAATTTATTGCTCCCATGCGTCACAGACCAACACCATTTTGGTGAAGTCGTTGCAAACAAAGTCTACCTCAATACCAAATATGTTGGCAACACATGGTGTGACCGAAAGACATTTTGACAAGTGGTTCAACTTGAAAAATCTTGCATGGATAGCAAGCAACATTTTTATTTTGTAGCTTTAATTTCAATAAAATTCGAAACAAAGCTGACAATTTAACCACGCACCATATGCTTCTGCTGCAAGTGTTGCATGCTGCAGCAATCAAAAAGAGCATCTTCCACTTGCACGAATTTGGCAGCGCGTATTAAATTCGAATTTAAATCAGTCACTAAAAAACAGCAACCGCAGTATTTTCTGGCTCGTAAAATTTTCCAGCTTGCCGCCTAAGCTCACAGCAGAAAGAAGCTACCTGGCGTGGTCCATTGCTGTGTGTTTTTTTTTTGGTTTTTTTTGCGGCGTTGCTAACCTTGATAGTCTTTGTTTTTAATGCGACCAGTGTTGGCTTTTTCAGGTTTATACCACTTTTTTTCCTTATTTTACTGGTCTGTTTTTATGGTAACACATTGAGTGCCATAACGGGAAGCATCTTGCAAAAGTTGTTGCCGCTATTGTCGTCAGGTTTTGTTTTTTTTTTGCGGCGCGTTTGAAAGCGAAATTGAAACCGTAGAAGTTAAGAAAAAAATAAAAATCCGTCTGTAGCAGCAGCAGCAGCAAAAGAAGCTGCAGAAGAATCAAGAAACCAGTTGTACTAAATAAGGCATTGAAGATGTTGCTGCTTGAGCAAAAAAGTGGTAAAACTGGGCCAACCAAAGAAGAGTAAAAATTTTGGGAAAAAAATTGAAAGGCAGCAACATAGAGAGTTAATGGTGTGGCCAATGCTAAAATATGCTTCAAAAGGTTAAGGTAATTTTTTGGTGCAGAACTGAAAAATTAGCAAAAAAAGGGCATTGCAGCTTTATTTTTACAAATTAAATTAATCGCCGCAATGACGGTGTACCTATAGCTAACAAGTTCTTGTGCTTATGTCTAGAGCTAATGGCGTTCAAAAATTGACGAAAAGTATGGTTTTGCAGCAGTCAAATAATTTAATTTACAGTGCTATGACCATAGCTGGGCATTAACTCGTTAATCCGTTCATCATTAATTAACGAAGTTAACATTTCGACTAACGGATTAACTTTTAAGTTAACTTTAAAAAGTGTTAACGGACTCGTTAAATTCCGTTAAATTACCCCAAGTCCGTTAATCGTTAATCCAGTAGCTACTATTTACCAAAAAGATACCACACACTCCCTGCGCCGAGCCGCGAAAAACACGTTCTGACAATAAATACGTTCTGGTTGATATGACTGAAAACGTATTACAGTAGTCAAGTGGATACAATTAAAAAATGCAACAAAAAAAGGTGGAAGAGGCGTTACGACAAGAAGCTGCAAAAAGTTCGCAGAACAGAGATAATTTAAGTGGCGGAGGCAGCAACGCGAGTAACAACGACAATGGACTTTTTCAATTTTTTCACTCAGTCTAAAGAAAAACCTAACACCCACAAATCTTTTAAGACTAAAGCTCAAAATCTCGTCAAAATGTGGCTAGACATGAAATCAAAAGACTTGTTCAACAATGCGGTATTCCTCAGGGAACAGATATATATCCTACAGATGTTATATCCTCAAGCGCTGCAGTTGAAAATCTTTTTTCCACGGGCAAAAATATACTAACGCCGAAACAAGCCTCGCTTTCAGACAAGAGCTACAACATATTAATGTTCATGAAGGGGAATATCCACACAGTGGCTTACCGTGCATATTTCTAGCGCCCGGGACTAATAGTTCACTTGCCCTACATACACATTTCTTCTTCTTAATTAATCAATCTCCAAACGGTAGCAAAATGAGAAACACTTCACACTGAATTACAAAACCATCACACATACCCTCCACTTCTTCATAATTTAGTAAAGAAAAGATCCTCAAAATTTTAGTTATACAAAAACCCTACCAAAATAAGATATATACGCGGTCCGCCCTCCCCTAGGTACGCTACTGTATCCATAGGTCTAAATTACATACTCCAATTATGCTCGGCTTTTTTTTTTTGTTCCTAACCTGTTAACTTCTAGAACCCAAAGCAATAGTTTTTATAAGAAGATCAATATTGCAACGTGTTAACGGATTAACGATTAACGTTATTTTGCTTAAGTCTCCCGAAATGTAACGCATTAACGTTTAACGAAGTTGACTTTTTTAGTAATGGATTAGCGAATAACGAAGTTAACTATTTGATTAACGGTGCCCAGCTATGGTTATGACACTACCCAAATAAATGATATATCCACTTTTCTATGTTAGACTTATCTATAATTATTGGTACTTGTTGGGTGGATGGTCTTTTCAATTCCCACTCTGCATGCAACGTTTCAGAAAGTTCCAGAAACAGTACTTAAGGTTGTAGAAATGTTACATTTGAAATATTGCAAATGGAACGATACATACCTATGTACTTATATCTTTCTTATGTATTTCAAATGTAATGTTTCACCTGCAATCATTCTTAAGTGTTGCTGAAAGGTTTCAAGTTCAACGTACCTTGAACCTTTCAAATAAAGTCTTTCTGGCACATAATGAACAAAATGGTTCATATAATATATCACTCTGAAGTGTGAGAAACTTGAATATAATAAATAATTAAAAGAAAACATTTTTTTTTTACTCTTATATATTATATAAAAACATTTCGTTGAAATACATTTCACTATGCCATGCAATGTTTCTGTAGTATTTCAAATTAAATCAAAAAGTGGACATCCGTACATTGCAGCAGTTAGCTTTTTGAAATGTTTCTGATAGGCTCCAAAGCCAAAACACTTCGTGAAATGCTTCTGTAATGTTTCAGAAACGTTTCAAATGAAAGAAAATTGCGGACATTGAAAAATTACAGAAATTATTTCTGCGAAAGATTTTTGAAAGGTTCCCGAAACATTATATACCGATTGGGTTGAATCAGAAAGTTTCCCGTTGTGTAAAACATTACATTTGTAACCTCTGTCTTGAGCCTTGATGTGAATCATAAAGTGTATAAATGTAAAATTTACTCTAGGGAAACTATCAATACTTTCGCAACATGAATGTATATGATCTGCGCCCATGGTGATACAATTTCTTAGAATTCTTGATACCTGAAGATCTGCAGTTTTGTTTGATTCACAATAGGTCTCGTCATTCTATGTTCAAAAAGCTGTTCATATTCCTGACTACGAGTTGAAATTGAATGACCTGCGCTACTTAGTATCTTATGGTATTGCAGCTTCGGCCATTTTAGCAATTGAAATCATTTTAAGAGCCAATTTCACACACTTTTGAAACGATCTTAGAGTGATACCAAGTTCAGTAAAATGTCGCTGACAAGTTCATTTTTCCAAAAATAGTTGAATACGAGCAAAAACTGATTTTTTCAAACCCTTTTATGGCCGGAGACCCTAGTTGTCAGTGCGTTATCTTTTAAGTTTAATTTTGTAATTTTAATTGTTAAATAATTATTTAATAACAATAATGATAAATCAAATCCTATTTTCAGTAGAATATCACAGGAACAGGTAGAACATCATTTCATCTCAAATAGCTTATTGATAGTACAAGGAAGAATTCGTTAATATGAGATAACTGGAAGAAAACGAGGAAAGTCATTTCATTGAATTTTGCAACGTCTGTTTTTTTCAGTGTGTTTTTTATTTTATTTTTATAAGTATTACGATAAAAGATCTAACCTAGAGCTACTTAATTATACCATAATATAATAGCAACAACAAAAACAACAACGAAATCACATTAGAATATTCAACAGCAAATTCTAATGAAACATAAAATTAAATGATTTTTTTAATTTAATTTATTTCTCTTCTTATGACGAATATTTTATTGTTGTTATTGTGGCTTACTTATTATTTTATATAAAAATTTTAATAAATATGGAATTTTTGTTATTGCTGGAGCTGTTGTTGTTATTATAATTTTACATTGCTGCACATTTTAACTGAAAAAATGTAAATTCTATTTACCTACTAGAATGCTGCTTGTTGTAATGGCTCTTACTGTTGTTGTTATTGTTGTTGCATTACATTGAAATTCAACCTCAACCTTAGTATTCGCATCATTGAGGCTTCAATTCATTTAGCTAATCATCTCCTCACATCGATCTCTTATATTCTCCACTGAATCTTCAAGTGGCATCATTAAATCTTGGCATTTTATTAGCCGACTGACTATGTTTTGATGTGCATTTAATTAATCGGTATTTTATTTTATTGCTATTTAAATCAGTTGAGTTGATAGATAATGACGTTTCCTATTATATATTTAAATAGTATGCAGTGTGTTAAATAATAAATAATAATAGAGTTTAGCTACTACAGCTATTATAGCCTTCTTAGCTATTTAGCATTGAAGCTTTATACCAAGTAAAAAGCTTATTCAATAAAAAATGGAATAGAAAAAATTATCATGCACATTAATTTGTTATTTATTTTATAATTTTTTCTTAGCTTTATCGCACTTTCTCAACATACCCACTCACACCATATAAAAATAGACATATAGATATTAAAATAATTATATGTATAAATTTACGTGGTACAAGGCATAAATGTTAGAAAAAATTTACCCAGCATGCTGTGGGGCTCGGACAACACAAACAAAAAAATTCACACCACCATTAAGCTACAAATTTAGCTACAGTTAGTTTTCAGTCTAAGCTTGAGTTGACCTTTTGACAAGCTAATGTTATAAACTTCGCAATTATTAATAAGAGTTGTCATGCGATTAAAAGGAGCTGTAGCCATATAATTAGTTCTACTAACCGGTTGATAAAATAACTGATAAGAGTTACGAGTACTCCTCCGATTACTATTAAAATGTATATATAGTTAAGAAGCTCTGGTGCAGCAAGAGACCCAGTTACAAGTTGATGCAGATAAAGTATATCCGCAATATTTCTACGCGAGCTCAAAGACTGCATATGTAATAACTTTAAACGATCCTCATAAGGAGGAAGGCTTAAAGGGTCAATCCAATTTAAGCCATTGAGAGCAAAACGAATAAAATTTTTTTGAATTCTTTCAATTCTATTTATATGAACATTATAAAATGGTGACCATACTTGGCTAGCGTACTCTAAGTGAGGGCGCACTATTGTATTATATAAAGTCACCGTTACTAAAGGGCTATTAAATTCTTTTGCCCACCTCTTAATAAAGCCAAGCAGAGATGAGGATTTTTTACAAATTTGATTAATATGCTCATTAAAAGTCAACTTAGTATCAAAATGTATACCTAGGTCTTTGACTACATCGATACGACAAATATTTTTATCTTTTAATTTATAATCAAATTCCACAATAGTTTTCTTCCTGGTAAAAATCATAGCTTGGCATTTATCAGGATTAAGATGTAAGTTATTCTTAGAACACCAAACTTCAAAGGATTTCAAGTCAGACTGAAGTGGAATAGTGTCACCAACCCCCTTTACGTTCCTGTAAATTTTCATGTCATCTGCATATACTAACAGATGGGAGTTTTTAATAACATGTGTAACGTCATTAATTGCTAAAATGAACAGGAGCGGCCCCAGGTGGCTTCCTTGTGGAACACCTGATGTCGCGCTAAATGGGGAGGAAAACACTCTCCTAAATTTTATTTGATACGAGCGATCAGATAAATAAGATTCAATCCAGCTGATAAAACTTAAGGGAAATCCAAGTTTCTTTAACTTAAACAAAATCAAATTATGTGGTAATTTGTCAAATGCTTTACTGAAGTCAGTGTAGATGCAGTCAACTTGCCCACCAGAGTCTAAAGAGCTTAATGCAAAAGAAGTGAAATCAAGGAGGTTAGAAACTGTAGATCTGCTATTAACAAAACCATGCTGACGAGTTGTTATGACTTCACCACAGCACACCTTAACCTGATCGTATATAATATGTTCAAAAATTTTCGGTATTGATGATAACTTAGCCACGGGCCTGTAGTTTGAAACATCATTCTTACACCCTTTCTTGAAAATGGGGCTAATGTATGCATTTTTCCAAAATTTAGGAAAATAGCTTTCTTGAATTGATCTATTAAATAAAATACTGAGGGGCTGACTCAGCACAGAGCTACAGTTTACTAAAACTGTCGCAGGAATACCATCCGGCCCGGAGCTGAAGTCATCATCAACAGATGAAATATATTTCTCTACGAGGTCAGGAGAGAAAGATATCTCATTAACCGAAACTAAAGGGTCGTTATCCATATATTCAAAATAGTTGATTTCAGGGCTAAATAAATCCGTAGAAAACGATTCATTAAACAAATTAGCAAACAACCCGGCTATAACTTGTGGGTCGCTAGTGAGCCCATCAACTGTTTTAAACTCAGATGGAAACCCGTCAGATTTTTTTTTAGAATTAATAAAACCCCAAAAATTCTTGGGGTCATGAAGAATATTCAGCCTAATTTTATTCAAATATTCAGAATAAACCAAAGCTGACATATCTTTAAATTCAAGAAACAGTCGCTGATAAGCAACAAGGTCATTACGGTCCTGGCTACAAACGTATTTATTCCATGCCCTATTACGGCCATTGCGAATTTTTTTCAAATCCTTTGTATACCAGGGGTACGAGGAATTAGTAACGTACCTCCTTGTATATGGAACCGACAATGCTATGGCAGAAAAAAGTTCACCATAGAAAAATTTAATGCAATCATCAAATGTATTGTTATTAAAAAAAATGAGTAAGTCATCTAATTTATTTCTTAAATTTTCATTCAATTTTAAAAAGTCAGCTTTCTTAAAATTGAATTCGTAAATATTAATGGATGAACATGCATTAATCAAATTTTCATTGTCAGATTGGTACACAATGCATGGATAGCATTTTTTACAACAACATTTCTACTATTTGTAGCCAAGACTAAGTCAAGTTGTCGTCCGTGGCAATTAGTTATACAACTTACTTGTTGTAAATTTGAAAGTATTTCGTCAACAAAAATTTGTTGTTGTCGAGTTTTTGGACAAGATGCATAAAAATATGTACCATCGTCCGAAGGAGTCCATTTTAGGTCAGGCAAATTAAAGTCACCTAACAATAAAATGTCGTCATTAGTGTCTAGTTCATTAATAATATATTCTACGGCCATCGAAAGACATTCGTAGACATCTGCGCTACTATTTGGAGGAACATAAGTGTTAAGAATGTATAAATTAGAGTTACATTGTGTAACCTTAACACATAACAGTTCAATATTAGAAGCACAGGAAATTTAACTAATGAACTGGTTAAATGATTTTTTATAGCTATTAAGACGCCTCCACCAACAGAAGAAAGATCTTCCAAGTGTCTGTCTCTTCTAAAAACATGGAAACTATTATCAAAAAGTTCCATATTGAGAAAGCTGTTGTTTAACCAAGTTTCGGTAAACACGATAATATCCTCAGAGAAATTCTGAGTTGATAAAAAGATATCTTGCGTCTTGGAACGCAAACCCCTTACATTTTGATAGTAAAGGGATAGCCGTTTCAGTTTTTTGAATTGGAACGTGCAGTTTTATCATTTTTTTTCGATTTAAATTCTGAAATATAGATATTATCCACCCATGCTTTAGATTTAAGAATGGCAGAAACATGAGAAGATGCCACTGTTATTTTAAAAGACGCATGAGTTGGTTTATTACCGAGTTTCCTGCAAGAAACGAAGGCGTCGGCAGGAATAATTTGATTTTGTCTGATAAAATTTTTAACGCTGTCAGAGGTAGTGTTGGAATGAAGTCGTGAAATAAAAATTGATTTTAACCTTGGTAATGCCTGCAGGGAAACCGATGGCACAGAGCTATCAATCGCAACATCCACCCGCGGATTAGCCAAAATTGACAGAGGATTATTTATAGTGGAGGAAGGAGATGGAAGATTGCTACTAGAGATTATACCGGGAAAATTGGGAGTGGGTGAAGAGGTATTTAGAGAGCAATCCACGGGAGTTTTGTCACGACTGACGGCCGCTGTGTTGCGATACTTAAGAAGGTACACTCTAAACTATTTGTGTAGAAAATTATGAGGACAACCGATGGTAAATCATTAGCGGTATTCACGATCCAGAGCAGTTGACAAGGCAGTTGGGCAGAATTGCTCTTTATAACAGTAATTTCGGCACAACATATTGCAACCCTGAGTCAGAAAATCTAATATCTAAGGGTGCTAACTTGCTTTTATTGCATTAAGCTTACGTTTGCAATTTATTGCTTAAGTTTTTAGTGTTATTGTTGGAGTTGACATTAAATATCATGATTTGATTGTTACATAAAGATATTCATTACCTTAAAGTATTTACTCTTAGCATGACGAGGCTTAGGAGGTCTTGGTCCACAAAAGCCCTAAATGGTACCTCCTAATATCTTCATTCATGACTTCTAGCAGGCAAAGCCGCGGGTAATAAATATATAAATTTAAACGACAATAAAATTAAAAACTTGGCGATAACGAGACGATCATGCTAAGGATCAAAAATTTCTCGTTCGAGAGCGAGACTTGGCGCCTACTGAATTTTTTGAATACGAAAAAGTAAATTTCAGAAAATATAACTTACAAAAATCTACAACCTAATGCTTTTATAATATTTAATTTTATTACGTACATAGAAGACCAATATTTAGTTACAATGCGCTACTCGAAATAGTCCAAATATCAGACATTTCAACAATTAAAATAAAAGCTAAACCAACCAGCGAAAAATCATCTCGTCATGCACATGTCACTTTTAAGTATCTTTCGGATTCTCGTGCGGTCATAATGCAATTATCTGTAATAAAATTTTCTTTATAATTATTGTAGTTATAATTATCTTTGCTGAATTTTCAGTATTAATTTTGATTTCCTCTTTATGTCTTACATACATAGATCAGCAAGTTATTCTTAATACATATTTACGTTTGCTATTTTCGCAAGGTGTGTCTTGTTTAAAAAAAAGCATAAGTCACTCTCTAAATCAATTAAAACATAAGATTTTTTCTTGTTATCACTCTTGTAGTTGCAAATTTGTATATATTCACTAGTGGCACCCCCGGCTTTACAGTTCTAGTTGTTTTTTCATAATGAAATTACTCTATTAGCATCTATTCTATCTTCTCTATTCAAAAGTAATAGTAAAAAAAAAATGCAAAAACTTTATTAAAAAAAGAAAAAATTACTTTTAACTCTTCAAAATAAAAAAATAAGTATGCGGTAATCTTCTTTAGCACAGATATGTTGTTTTAAAAAAAAATTATTAAAATTGGTTCAGTATACTTTACGCCAAAGCGTTACAAACCATTGTCAAATAAACAATTTTGTATAAATAGATAATTTAAAGCTTAGTAAAGCTTTCAAAATTTTTCCTATCAAGTTAAGTAACAAATCAAATAGATCTTCTAAGGAAGGCCTTGTTTCTGAAATATCCATATCAATTGATCTTTAAAATTTAAAGCTTCTGGTGTTTTTACATTTCTTGGAAATTTAATTTCCGAGAATATTCGAACCATCATTGTCAGAAAATCCGTCTTTATCGCTATCTATCTATCTCTCTTTCAACAATTCCATCTTTCAAACTTCATATACTTGTATTTCTTTTTCTTCCCATCACTTTCTATCATTTCGTATAAAGTTTTATTATATTTCTTTGGAAACTTCTTAGATATGATAACTTAAAGTTTATTTCTTTTCTTATCCAATTTCGATCAATTTCCGTTCACAAGATATTTATGTCACTTTTAACAAAATACATTCTGTTTCGAACCTCTATATACTTATATAGTAACTAAAAGCTTTTGTTTCTATGGGAGGTACGAAGTTCATTTATTCAACCCAAAATTTTGCGGGACAATGACTTTGTAAAATTTCGTCTAACTATAATCCCTTTAGTTCTTTGTCAATGTTTTCCGTCAACAAACTTTTCAGGTCTGATAAGTCAAAGTATTATTGCATTTTAATTTAATTGTATTTATATTTATGCCACACCTACTTTCTAAATCCTTTTCGATAGTGTATTTATTATATTGTACATTGATATTTTGTACATTGTGATTTTGCATATTCTACAAAGTTTCATTCCGTTCTGCTGGAAGCTCTCTATAGGTCATATAAAACTATTTTCACTATGTTAACATGCTAAGCCAAATGGGTACTATAATGCATTGTGTAGATTTTATTCAAGATATTTTTCTATATAGCTCATTTTTAAATTACTTTGTGTTTTAAAAGTTAAGTACAACTGTTTTAAGAATAAGCTACTTTCTATTACTTTGATTTCATCCAAAATTTTTTTCACTTATTTAACCTGATTTTTTAACTCTTTATGTGCTTCATTGTATGTATTGTAGCTGTCAATAATTTCTATTGATTTCTCAGTTCTCACAAGTAATTTTTCTCAAGACTTATAATTATACATACAATTTTCTATGTCAATCATCATTATTTTCCTTCGTAGTTATTATCTTTTCCGTCAACTTCATCTTTGTGTTTGAGTACAGGTTCCGGATTCATTATGTGCCCTACACAAAAAGTTACATTCACTTGGTTATTCATTTGTAGTGCATACATATAGATAAATAAATATATTTTTGATCAGCGTCATTTAAGATGATATAGCCATGTTCTTATGCCTCTCTATGTGTTCGTCTGTCTGGATTAATAACGATTGTGGAAAAACGAAGCGAATTAGTTTTAATATATTTGATACATGGACTATATATTTTAATTTAAGCTCGTTAAATCGAATATAACCCAAATTGGTTTACGACACGCCTACCACCAATACAAGTTATTTGGGATAATGCAACCAAGCTACATACAAATGCTGGGGATGGGCTGAACAAGCTATGAACATTGACTGAAACTCAACAAGTAGAAGTATCATCTCCCTTAATATACTGAACTTCAAAATGCTACGCAGAGGGAATTATTTAAGGAAAAGCAATAAAATCTCACACAACAGTAAGTGGGAAGATTTATATAATAGGGCGTGGTACCTCACATACAAGCAAAAACTTTAAGTCCCTAAACACTCATACTTCTCCATGCGACTTAAATAGATTCCTGAAAAGTTGGCAGTAAAGCGAAGAGCTGAATTTATGATTTTGATACAAACCCATTCGAATTCAATAGGTTCCGTTACAAGTTTTCGGGTCAATAAAAATGTCACGTCAGAGATTATAAATTATTATAGCATAACATTTTGTATCACAAAATAAATCCTTAAAGACACGTTTGTTTCACAGAAAATATATAGTAGGTACATACCTAATCGGTATATAATGTTTCGTAAGCCTTTCAAAAATCTTTCACATGAAATCGTTACGAAAATGTTACGTTTCAGAAATCTTTCATTTCAATTTCTGAAAGCTTTCCACAATGTGTCAATGTCCACCTTTTGATTCAATTTGAAACGTTACATAAATATTGTAAGATTGAGGGGGAATATAAACATTTTTTTTGCGTCATCGGAGTTTTTTTTTATCCTGGGTCTCTTGCGCCAATATTTTATAACGTCATCGGGACTCTGAATAATTGTTTCATTTTACTCGCAACATCATTTTCGTTGAAACTTAATTTGCAGATATTTTTTGTGACGTTTCTTCACTTATAATTGACAATAAACTAATTTTCACATATCGTCAAGCAGAGAATCGTTAAACATCATTTGCATTAGTAAAATTCAGTAAACATTAAGTTTGGAACCTTTCATAAACACTTCAGAATGATAACATGAGAAAAATTTCGTACGTAACGTGACAGAAATATTTAATTTGAAAGGTTCAGGAAACGTTGAATCAGGAACCTTTCAGAAACAGTTCTTAGTGATTGAATGTCAAACATTAAATTTGAAATATATAAGAGAGATTTCTGTAAAGTTTTGCCTGCAATAGTTCGAATGAAACATTCCTGGTACATTACGCATTGTTTTTGAAACATTACACGCCGAGTGGGTAGATCACAATAGTATATTTTATATGTGGTATGAAGAATTAACAGATAAATCTCACGTCAGTGAAAGGGGGGAGGGATGTCAACAGATCTCTCAAAATCTCACCAAAGGGTAAGGGAGGATTCGAATCCTTAGAAATGAACGTCTCTTAAAAATGATTCGGTCTAGTGCTGAACGTAAATGAGCACATTTTGACAAGAGTGCGTTAAGCCTCTAGTACAAAAAAAAAAAAATTAAAACTACCATTCTGTGAGCTATGTATTTAAGTAAATGTTATGCAATTCAATATAGGAACAGCATATTTACGTCCACTTCTTCTGTTACTGCGGTGTAGGGGATTTATTTTATGGCGAGACCGAATATAACACCATTGCTAGTTTTTTTTTGCCTTCTGACTGGAGTGTCAGAGAAGTACCTGTGTACTTTTTTGCTTTAATTGCTAATTTGTTTTATATTTCTTGCTGTTTTCATTCAGTTTTAGCTATAAAATTATAATAATTCAATAGTTTTTGCATTTTTAATGTTTGCTGTAAATCTTCAGTTGGTCATTGTCATGTTGGTTTGTGTGTTTTTGATGGTGATTTTTTATTTCTAAAAACTAACTTCAAATTAATTTATTAGACAAGTTCACTTGGTTCACACAGTAAACGTTTTTATTTTAATGTGTCTTTTAAAAAGATAGGTACTTAATTTGAATATTTTAATTGAGTAATTCCATTGCTATATAAGCATATCAAGCATTTACGTAAATACGAAATTGGTAAAAAATTATGATCCTAACTGCCTTATTCATAACCATTTCCTATCAACATCTTGCCGCGCCACGACTTACAAATCTGAAAATTTCTAAAATGGTGACGTCAGCTATAGTTTGTTCTAAACGACAAAAACATAAATTTACAGCAGAGTAAATTTAAACTTTAAGTTCCCTATTACAAGATTTTGCTTTGCCTTTTGTGGGAAGACTATACATTTCTGTAAAAGTTCAAATGGTACTGACTATAATTGATCCTTCTACATAGCTCCTATCAAAGATTGTACGATGTATCAATGATCGGGCGCCATAAAAATATTCAAAATGCATATCAGACATAGTCTGGAATGGAACGCTCTGGCGGGTATAACAATGGGGTCGCTGAAAGGAAAGCTGGAAAAATTTATCGTGGACAAACAGACCTTTTTGAGGTAAGTCTTTGGAAAATTTTTTTCACTGATCGGTGAGTAAAGGTTGAAAAGGTTTTTGGATATTAATAGAGAAAGGCTTGAATCTGAAAATGTGCACATTTTCGGAAGTATATTTTTTTATTTTGAAAGCTTGAATATGGATGTTGTACATAGCTAAGAGCAGCTCTGAACTTTGTAAGGTGTTGTTTTGGGTACATTTTCGGAATTATTCCTTACACTAATCAATGAGAAAAGATCGAAAATGGATGTTGGCTAACAATTAAGGCGGACGCTACCGTTTGAACCGATTTTTTTTAAATAAATTTTTAATTGTATTATTCAACAAAATAGTTGAACGGCAAAAAATGACATAAGGGTTGAACACAATAAGTTAGGCACATACCAAATTAGACAACAAGTAGTTGAACAACAGAAGAGTTGGACGGAAAAAAGTTGGATGCCGAAAAGTTGAATTTGAAAAAAGTTGATACGGGCCAAAAAACTGCTACTTCCAGTGTTCGCACCCACCTCTTCAAAAGCTTTTATGGACACTTTCCTAGCGACTGGTAATTCAATATTTTTTTTTACGGAAATTGGCCTATTAAGGTCTATCTCCAAAAGCATATTACCATTCCATTTTTTCGATTTTGAATAAAAACATGTTGTCGGAAATATCGAAGAATATGGGAAAATGTCCAATAATGTATTGCACAACATAGAAAAAATTTTTATGTGTGGAATAGTACCGAAAATGTTGAATAAATTCAAAGAGTAGATTCATGTGGAAGAAATTCATGAGTATCGAGTAGCATATGTTGAAAAATATCTAGTATATTTTCCGTAAAAATTACTACTGTGGAGTACTACAACTTCTGCATTAGGACTGTCCATATTAAAATGAAATAATTTTTTTCTTGTTTAACACTATAGCCTCCATAGCGAAGAAACTCCCACGTTCCAAAATAAATAAGAAATAAAAGATACTGTTGAAGAAAAGTCAGCAGAAAAAACACACAAATAGACGGACAAATAAAGCTGACTTTAAATCACTCGACTGTTAAATGGGACATTGGCAACAACAGCAGCAACAACCGCATAATAAAATGCCTTTTTTGTTGGTTGGTTGTAGCTGCCATTGTGGTTAGTTGATGGTAACGCACAAGAAGAATTCAATGCATACAATACAGCAACAGCAACAATTGTCCAAAAATGAAAAGACCAACAAGAAATTGACAGACCCAGAAATGGACAAATTGAAAGACAGATATGCGTTATATCAACAATAATAACAGCGACAACAAGAAAACTACAATGACGGCGACAGTCCAAAAAAAGCAAAACATTTTAACTAATTTTGGGATGACAATAAAACGAACCGCCGCCTGAGGCAACAATACAATGCAAAAACACCCATCAAAATCAATAAAGTCACTAACGCACAGTGGTTAGTGCAATAAGAAAAGAATGAACAAAATGCTTGTGGTTCTTATGACTTTCGTGTTAGCGTTGTAGCATAATGCAGAAAGTTTCGGAGCTGTCGAAATTATTTTTTCCCAAAAGTTGAATGACGCCGTGACCTCTTCAAGATATTCCGAAATATTACAAAGTTTTACACAGATTACTGTGCGAAAACGTATAAAAACCTAAGACCAAGTTTTGTCGTATATTCATTTTCTTTTATTTACTTACGCAAAAGACATTCGAGGCGTTAGTGTGCCAACTCAATGTTATGTGCTACAACAAAAACAGCCACTGTCATAAAAGTACAATACAACAACAACAGTAATAATGGCACAAAAAAAACAAAAAAGATGTCATTTCGGGGTCTTTTTTTTACGGATTTAATCAAAAAATGTGATCACTTGCGACCAAGAGCAGTTGCCTGAAAGACAACACCACCAACAGTAACAACAGTTAACAATGACTTCAACAACAACAGCAACAACAACTACAATAACATAGAATACTGAAGTTGCTCCCTCGTTTTATTGTGCAACAATTGGTAAAGTTTAATTGAAAGAAAGCGCTAAGCTTTTTGAGCTACAACAACAGCAACAACAACAGCAACAACAACAGCAACAACAACAAAAAAAGTAACATAAATCGCATAAAAATACCCAGAAGTGCGTAAGTGGCAAACGTTTGCTTGATATTCAATTATACACAACATTAGCAACACTGAAAGAAAGAATATTATATTTTTGAATTCAAGATAAAAGCAATAAAGTCTTTACGATAATATCGAAGAAAATTTGGGTCTCAATTCGGTGAAATTTTGTGGCCTTATGGAAAAATCATATAGAGATTTTCTAAGAAAGTCATCGTCTCAAAAAAAAAATATAGCACTAACTTGCAAATATCGGCCATGTCTCGAGATCCGCATAAACAGCGTATTGTTAGAAAGACAACCAATTTACCTTTGTATCTAAATTTGGTTAAAAAAAAAGAAATTGATGAAGATATGGTTTAATAAATGAAAAAAGTGGGTTTTTGGGCGATATCTCGAAAACGATTATTATAAAAAATTAATGGCATTTTTGAGCTCTACGGCTTAAAATACATACAACAAAAATTATGAGACAACAGATCTTTTTTTATTATATTTTAAAACGTACCCAACTGCTAGACAATTTTACAAAATCCTTTAAGTCAGTTAGCAAAGTAACTTCGGCTATTGTGATATGGTCGGATAATGTGATATGCCATCATATTTCCTTAAATAAACAACTTTTGACAATTTTTTTTTTTTTGTCAACATAGCAGTAACGGAAAAAGATATGTTTTGTGCTTTCGCATTCAATATTTTTGGTCTTAGTGTGGTGAAATTGATCTAGCCACAAGGCGAGATTTTATTTGTGTGCATGTCATGTGTGAATTAAGCCCAAAAAAAAGTAGGCCGAAATACTAAAATTTGTTCGTGGGTGAATATACTTTGTCATAAATAATGTGAGTTCTTTATTTGCTGAAATGTGTTTCAATAAAAATAACCCGAGTCTTATATTAAAACTGTAATCCGAGTAATGTGATGTGCAATTTGCTCCACTCAGTAAGGACAGTACCTGTGCAGAGGGATACACAGATTCAGACCTGAGTTCAATGCCTGCAATGCGATTTAATTTGGGCTCACAATGATTTTCTTCCAAGACGGCAGGCAATTTTTGTATTTGAGTCATCTATCTGACTTTAATATGTTCTGATTTTCGCTTATTGATTCAGTTTAAATCTAGTTTCCTTTTTATGGAAATTCCATTGAAAGTTGAAATGTTATTGTATTTTTAGTTCCTACTGTTTTATACTTGTTATACTTTTCATGATAGTATAAAACATTATCCGAACGCTATATATCACCTTACCCGCCAATTTAATTTAAAGGTGTCACTTGGCTTTTTTCTATTTTGTTGAAATAGCTCGAGATTGGCATACGCTATAGAGCTCCGAAGTCATAATATACTGCACAATGCCAAACCATAATACATAAAGAAGTAAAAGCTATGCTATAAAAGGTACGTGTAATTTAAAATACAAAAATACCCATATCACAATACCCGAAGCCACTATAAGCTTCGCATGGGATACAGGCTTTGAATGCTTTCAGAGCAGTTCACTCCCACGATGTGCAGTCAAAGGTGGTGTAAAGCTTTTGCAGCACCCTGGGTGTTGTCCTGAGTCCAAAAGAATGTTCTTAAGTAACAGAAAAGTGCGTAGTAGCTTATTTATGAAAAATGGTCTCGTACGTTTAAGATTTTTCTCTCATGAAATATAGACGAAACTGGAAAAGTATTCTTTAACATATAATTCCTATGGAAAACTAAAAAGTTCAATCAATTACTTGCAAATATTGATATTATGAGCTCTCTTTTCCTTTAATGAACCTCCAACTATCAAACCTGTTTGAAACACATAACCCAAAAATAATCACCCTAGTATATAGTATGGTAACAATAAGATTTGAAATTCAGAAAGATTCATAACATTACTTGTAAAACGTTCAATATAACCATTCTAACCGGGTAACGATAAAATTAACCATATAACCTTTAGTTATCTACTTTTTTGATCAAAGATATTGCTATATCACTTTCGCAGGCAAACTTCTCACAGCCTTTTTACTATATGGTATCCTATTAGTACTATCGGCCGGAAAGGTTATGACGACAGTACTTTGGGATGAACGCGGTACAATCTACATCGATTACCTTCCACCGTAAAGAACGATCAATGGCTAATACTATGCAGCCGAATTGAACCGTTTCAACGACGCTTTGAAAGAGAAACGTCCCAATTTGGCGAGGAAAAAAGTGCTCTTCCATCAAGACAATGCTTCCTCATCCAGCATATTTCCAGATTTGGCCCCCTTTTTTACTGTACTACCTATGTAGAGCGCTGAAGTTTTTTAGCTTCTCTATAACAACTAAGTATGTAATGAACAATTTTCAAATTTCACAGATAAATCTTTAGTAGATTTTGAGATAAGGAGTTATTTGCCACTCCCTTTGCAGGCGGCATAGGTACAATTGTACCTTCGTATAAATTTGAATGAAAGTTTTAGTATAACAACATTCTATCAAACAATAGGTAAGTCCGTGCTACTTACTTCATGTTGTGTTTAGTCTAATATAGGCTATAGAAAATTTGTGACGTCCACGTTTAACGCCCACTTTTATGCCTTAAGGTTGAACATCTATGTATTTTAAATGTCCTAAGAACGGCCAAACAGTTCTAAATGATATGCATACCAAATAATTTTAAGCTATATTGGATTTAACATAAGTAAGTCATGTAGGATTTGTCACTCCCAACTATTACGCCCACTATAAATCTTGACAGGTACTTCAACTGAAATCACATAGAAAAGCATTCCTTTGTAAAACCTTTAATTAAGTTTACAAAAACTACATAGTTTTTCGGCTTATTCTAAAGGTAGGGGTGGTTTAGTGAAGAAGATCGCTAGTAATTGCTCTACACTGTCCTGACACAGAGCTGGTTATCAAAAATAAATATCGATTTTTATTTATTTAAATATGTCACAGAAAGCAAATCTTTTTTTTTCTGTGTACTTCACTTTTATTTTTACTTTAATTGTTGTACATATAGTACTAGTTTTTTTCTAATTGTCAATTACAATTTCAAAGAAACTTGACGCCATTAGGCGGCGGATCAACGAGCCAAAGCGCAGATACAAAGATACAGATATACGAATAGTTGGATGGACGTATGGATGATTGAATGAATGAATGAATTTACAGACGCACATTTTTTAGGTTGCAGAGATTAACGTGCAGTAGTTTTTTATGTTATGTTTATCTCCATTTTCAACAAGACCAACAACAACAACAACAGCAACAACATAAAATACAAAAGATGTGGGCAGCCCTGGCTCTAATAGACGCACGTGACGGACAAACGACAAGCGAATAGACAAATAAAAAAGTCAACCAACTGTTGCTTGTAATTTATGCTAACAATTTGTATTTTATTGGTTGCAATTTCATTGTAATTGTTGCTGCTGAGTCAGTTGGTACTACTGAGCCATATGCAAGCAAACAAATTGGAGTCGCTCATAGCTGCTCTTATCTTTTAGATGAATTGAATGTGATTTTTCAAAGAATCCAATGTATTCATCTAATGTGATTTTATAATTATTTGCATTCTGCTAAAAAATTCAAATCTTGAAATTTTCACATTGAGTTGCACAGAATTGGAATGTTTGTCTAGCATTCTCGTAAAAAAATTTATAAAATCAGTCGACAGAGATAAAATATATGTATTCTGAAAGATAATTTTGAGCTGATCGACTGCACTTTAATACTTCACTGACTTTTTGTGAGACTGAATTCTTCAGCGAGCCCGATCTTCAACTTAAGTGACAGCAAGGTCTGAGTACATACGTAGTGTCCGTTTGTATACCCTTTTAAGAGTCTTAAGCTTAAAAGTTTGAATTCTTTTCTTTTTCATATTTAAGTTTTGATTCCTAGTGCCATATCTTTTCCTTTGTTTCTTTCTATGTCTATTTATTGGCTAACAGTACTTATCACTGTCCATATTTCTATTCCTATACCTCTGCCGTCAACAAAGCCTCGCAGTTTTTGTATTGACGTTATATGAATATTTAAGTCACTATGGGCAGTGCGACACCTACTTGTCGTGAAAATTTTTATTCAATAAATTATAAAAAATCTATTCAGTTGTTTTACTTGATGAGCGCACATCGACGGACCTAGCTATCATTTTACATAGGCGCTAGCCTTACTAGCAGATCTGTCTGCGCACACCCCATTGAGCAAACCCGCCTACATTTTACGTAGTAATTTCTGCAGACAATTGGGACCATGTACAAATTGTTATGAATACCAAGAATAGCAATTTAAGTGTTTTTTTTTTGTGTGGGAAAGGCCACGCCCCATTCACATTTTGCGTGTAGCTTGGCACAAACAATCTGTATCCCGGTAACAAGTTTCACAATTGTAGCTGCAATAGATGTCATATATAGTGTTTAATGTGCTTTTGTTGCATGGAAAGCGATTTTCATCAAAATAAAATATAACCTTTATTCCTCAGAGATAGTGTAGTTTTATATTAGGAGAAGAATTTTTAGAATCGGTAAAGTAGTTTCAGAGATTACCCTCTACATAGAAAAAAAAATAAACTTTACATCTGCATATGATAGTACAGATATAGATTTACAAAAGTCCTATTCTGAATAGGTTGTAGTTGTTAATCTGTCTGTATCAGTCGGAAGCAAAAGGCTCTATTTCTATGTGTTTCATTTTCATTTTTTTAGATATGGTATGTTGTGTCCTTCACATTGTAATTGTTTCCGCTTATCAGTTTTGCATCCTTAGCATCCTTGGCCTACTGCACTGCGACCACTTTGGTTTTATGCAGAGCCAGAATCTATACTAATTAAATTGTTGAGTAGTACTTAAGTTAAATTTTAGGACTAGGGACGACAATGAGTCAGTGCGGTGAAACTGTTGAAACTGAATTGATTACTGCGCTTGCAACAGTACTAATTTCAGAAGGTGACACGTTAGAAATGTTTATGATTTGATTCAGGACTGTCGTTTTTGATCCATTAGTAAGTATAAGTCAATAGCTTGAATGTTTTGAATGATGTGTATCCGATTCATTAAGACACCTTAAATACAATATTAAAGGTTTGCATGAGTGTACTCGAAACGACCCTTTTGATATATGATTCTAAATACACAGAGTAAGCGATTTATTTGTATATATCGAAATTTGGTAATAATTAACAATTTATATATTTGATATAGGTGAAATAAATATTTGATATACATATTTTAAAGTGTCTCACATTCTGCTGAATTGAATAATTTTATTGGATTAATTATATATTTGTTAATATTTCGATTGAAATAATTTTTCTAACATCGTCACATTCTTATATTGGATGTCTTTGGTATTCACACAATCATAAATATCTAAATTGTGTACCAAACAGAAGATACTTAAAAAGTGTTTTTCTTAGATAAGTATGTTGAGAATTGCATGGTTTTCATATTAATGAGAAGCGGCATCAACTTAAAATAGGATTAACAAATATTTATTCAATCCAACCAAATCTTTACAATCGACTCAAACAAATATTATGTTTGGTCCAATTGGCAACAATTTACCTCTTAATTAAGGACATGTTAATACCTACCAAAATTTATTGATAGTTAACAAATATTTTAAAAATCTATCAACCAAATACATTTATTTGAAGAAAAAATACTCTTTTCTCAGTGTAGATGTGCTTCAAAAACTCAATAAATAATGGGTGTAGAATTGAATATCCAAGACCTACGTCAATTATTTTCAGAATATTCATAAGATTTTGCTAAAAAATGTTGAACTTAATATCAAAATAAAACAAATTTTAAGTTCTTTTGTAAAACCTACGGCCCAATAACGACATAAAACACAAACAATCAAATTAACAAACAACTGACAAAATGACAAATTGACATCAAGTCAACAGCGGATGAAAGCCATTGGGATTTTCATAGAGACAGAAAATTCAAATAAAGAGAACTGTAATCAACTGACATGCCATTGGAATCGGAAAATAGGTAGAGAATAGCAAAACAACAACAACAGCAACAAAAAATTATCGGAAAGTCATACAAATTGTAATCATTGTAAATTCAAGTGCATTGAAACTCGAATATAGAACATACTTAGACGCACACATGTAAACACTTCTTGAATTAAATGTGTGCGTGTGTGTGATTTCAGTTATCACTGTACGAGTATACATCAGACAGCTGTGTGAAGTAGGCTTGCGACCATGTGATATCAAAACATAATATGTCCAGAAAAATTGATCGACAGAAAACATATCCCGAAATATTCTTGGGAATATTGACAAGAATTCTCAGAGGCTGGCTTAGCACTTTACGCTATCCAATGAAAATCAACGCTGGAAGAATATTTTTCTCTATACTGACAAAAAAACCTGAAAGGATATAATCAAAAAAATTCTAAGGGAAAAAAAATTTTATTTTGCTTGTTCGTCCTGAAAATATTTCAAGCTAGCTGTTCCTTCGACTTTGCAAGCGTAGTCTGTTTCCATCTGCTCTCTCATCGGCCATTATAATTATTTTGTTGAGTTTCGTTTTCAAAATCAATTTATAATGTTTTTGAAATACTCAAAAGTTGCTTGCTAAATAAAAAAGGTCCTCAATTTGGGTCCTTCCAATACCAAAATTAGATATAATTCCCATGGAATTACAAAAATCTAGACATTCTCTCCAAATATTTTCCATTTACTAAAAAAAATTGGTACACAAACAACAGAATTTTAATTTCATACTACGAGGACCATTTTTCCGCCCCTCAAATGGTTGCACCAGAGGCGGTTGCCCTCTTGGCCTCACCCTAGGTGCGCTACTACTCTCAAATTGGCTGAAATATCAGCACCCATGGCTCTCCCTTATAAACTCAGCTAGTATAATTACACCATGGAAAAATCAAAAACAAAACACAAAAACTTGCCATTCAACGGCTTATTATGTTTACATGCTTGTTTCTATTTGCGCAATTATTTTTTTAAGAATTTTTAAAACTTCTTTAACTTGCTGTTGAAATAGGATTATCGTGAAAATTTTTATTGGAGATTGAGGTCAAGCATCTATGGAATAAAATTAAGCAAATTTGATCAAAATTAATTCCGTAGCTTTTGGGTGATGCGCGAACATCGAAGGATATAGCTATAATTTTTTTTTATAGCTGAAACCGAAGCGCAAGTTTTTTTGAAAATATTAATAACCAACATTTTAAGGCTTACAGTTTTGTTTTTCGAAAACTTGTAGTGCTTAAGCTAGCTTTTTTTGGAAATGTTTTATGTATGATCGATCGAGATTCTCGTTTTCTAAGTAAATAGTTTTGATATCTTGTAGTCACGAGCCTACTTCACACAGCTATTTCACACTTGCATTTTAACATTTTTGTATGTGTATGTATTTGCACTTGCCTAGTCAATTGACCTACATAGTTAAAAAGCCAAGAATCGGGGGCGTCAGTAAAACGTAGAGACTCTACTTCTAAAAAGAATTTGTTCCCTTAGCAGCTACCAATTGCGTTACCAAGGGTGGCTTAAGAAAATTGTTTTCTTTTAATTGATGAAACTTGAAACCTTTTCGCTTTAATGTACGTTACAACGATGATATCAACTTGGAATCTACACGTATAAGACTTCAATTTTATCGGTAGAATTGTGTTAAAAAAAGCACCCTATTCATAAATTGAATGGCAATTCCAATTAGCATGAATGACAGCATTGTGTACCAAAGTTTAGATAAAGAAAATGGTGTCTGGCTCTTCTTCATTCATGCGCTCATCCGGCCTCATTGCTGTCCACACATGAAATGCTCTAATTTATTTCATGGTCAAAACTCTCATTGTCTACAGACTGTGATGTCGTAGCCGACGTAGTTACTCTGCTTGGAGTCGTAATTGCTGGTGGTTGCCTTACGTAACTCTCTTACACCCAATGCGAACCGCGACAGTGAATCAAACGAACAAACGAACGTGTTAACACTTTAAGTTAACAATTTTACATGCTAAGTGGTCGAAAGCGTTCAGCGTCAACAGCGAGGTAGGGTGGGACGAGCAAAATTCCTGAGTAGCAATTACAAGGTTGACAAAAACAAACTTCACTAAAATTGCGATAGAAGAACCTCAACATTATGTAAAGTGGAAAACTAAAAATTTAAATAAAAAACATCGCTGCCTTAGAGTTACAATAAGAAAACAAAAAAAAAAGTGGTAAATGTTCTTAAGTTAAAAAATAAATATTATTGAATTTAAATATCGATTGGAACGTCAGATACGTATCTATCTGTAGGATGGTGTAGTTTTCGTTTCGTTTGTAAGAACTTTGCATGTGATTTTTTTAAAGACTTGATTTTATATTGATCACTAAATGTTTACAGAAAGTCGATAGCCACTCATTCACAAAAACGAGTCTTCGTGTGGTCTTCAACTCACTTGTTGTACGACGAGTAGCTTTAATGGAATATTTTCATTTGAACTTGTGACTTCGTAACAATTTATGTGCGTAAGGAACTCAAGTCCAAATTGTTTTGTCAGGCAGAGTACAAAAACCGTTTTGAATTTGAAATGGTTTCAAGAAAATAATGCTGGGTGGTATCTATCTGTTAACACAAAATGCCCAACCCATTTCCATGATGTGTCATTTAGTTTGATAGACGTTGGTTTTGGCAGCTTTCTTCACCATACTTCTCAAGACATGATTTACTGTTTATTATATTTAAATTCGTCAATGTAGGAAGTTTGAGTCAAGAATCTATTCCATGACTTCAATAATATAGATTGACTAACACTACAAAAATACTTTGTATGTTGAATTTAGAATGGTATTTACGATATGCCACGGGTAGATAAACAAATTATTTTTTCGCACATCACGTTCTTGAACACCTTATACTTAAAACTAAAATTATAAACCAGAGATTTAAATTCGGCTAACTCAGAATATAAAGCGAAAGCGACTAATGTGAATTCGTTACACTGCTCATAAAAAATGGAAAAAATACAAAATTCCCCAATTCTAGACGGATTTTCAAAACATTCGAAATTTTGTCATTTCAGAGATAAGAAAAAATAAAGATAAGAAATAGGAGTTGCTTGACAATCTGCTGCAATTACCGACGGCATCAATTGTAACCTTCAGCCATGATATAACTGATAATTTACTGAAGTTGATAATTTGCTTTCTTAAGGAATTAACTAATGAAGATTTTCCTTTTCCGCTATAAAATCGAACGCTACTGGATTAGTAAGTCAAAAATTCATTAAAACGTTACTTTCATTTACCTCAAGTTTTCCAACATGCTTTGTAATTTCTAAAAATAATACCAGCCCCGAAAACTAACGCTTCATCAACGGACTATCGAACCGTTTTTGTCCAAAGTCTTTGAGAAATTCAAGACTTGCACAATAAACATTGAAATAAAAATCAGGTTTCCGCCCGAAATGTAATTGTAATGCAGCACTTTTGTTCATTACGGATGAAATACGGAAAGGTCTTGATAATAACAATTTTTCTCACTTGATATTATTGGACTTTTCTAAGACTTTCGACACTGCAAGTCATACCAATAAATTAAGTGAAAATTTTAAATTCTCGCAATCGGCAACGAGGCTATTGCTTTCTATCTAAGGAGCAAAAAGCAGCATGTACTTAGTTACGAAAAACCTTTCCTCTTGTTTTCTACTTGTGGAAAGCGGTATCCATTAGGTTTCTATTTTGAGCCCGTTGCTATACTCCCTCTATTTTAATGAACTAAGTACCACGCATCGTCAGTCACTTCAAAGTGCACATATATGCTGATGACGTGCAGCTCATTAACAGTCGCCTACTTCATAAAATGGCGGTTGCCACTAGGCTTTTTAATGCAGATTTGGCTGATATGTGTAATTGGTTGCAAGACAACCGTTTTTGGCTTTATCCGAAAAAATCAAAATTATTGGTTTTATACAAAATACTTTTGGACAAAGTATATATCCTACAATTTATTTTAATAAAATAGCACCCCAATGGAATAGTAGAGTCTGCTAAAAATTTTGGGTTAGCTTTTAAAAGAACATTTACATGATACGCGCACATATACGAGGTCTGTCCCAAAAGTATCCGACCTTCCTTCATATATATAATTCAAGCACGTGAGCCAGATTATTTGTTCTCAAAAATAACTTTTCTTTAATCTTGAAGATCTCTCCTGTTGGTACAGCCAAAGTTTGCAAGTTTATCATCAGAACGCGAATTCTTTGTTGTAGCCACTCGGTTGTGGAACTTCGTGCCAGTTAATAGAAGAAAAATCAGAATTAATAAGCGTTTCAAATCGTCTGTTGTTAACTACTCAGCTATAGATGAACAATAATTGACTGTCTTCACTTTATTTTCATTAATCTTCTTTCTCGTTTGTTCTTTTTCCATTTTGTTTATATAAGGCTCCTACTAGGTAATTATAAGATTAAATTATCTTACTGACGTGAGATAGAATTAAAGATTATTCCAAGTTTTAATAAGCAGAAGAGTTCTTATGTATATGGCATTTTCTGCTAGTGTTTTTGAAAAAAATTATTTTATATACTAATCGGGCAAAAAATTCCACGACATAATTATCAACCTCATATATGTAGGGTGATGTAGACAGAAGTGGGGCATATTTTTATTTTCGGTTGTATAATGGTGACAAATTCAAATTTTTCAAATCGCAAGTGTATTCCAAGGCGCAACTTTCCATCATAGCAGATTTCCTAAATTCAGTTGTAAAAAATTTTCCTTTTTTATGTAAAAGAAAAGTGTACTTTCCGAGTTTTCTGAAATTTTTATCTGAAAAATGCTGCCATCTGTTTTAAATTCTTCTCCTAGAGGTTTTTAGAGGCGCTGATCACAAATCTGTTGTCAAATTCGCAAATTTCAAAATACTTGACGCGAAATGAGGGTCAAAAACTAAAAAAAAATCGACTTTAATAGTGTTTATTTTATGTCTGGAAGAAGGAGTGATAAAGTAGAAATTACAAAGTTGTTGTGAAAAAAACAGTTCGCAGTGATAAAGCACAGATCCTACTCGCAATTGACGCACGTGAAGTCGGTGCGGTTGGTCATATCGACGCACTGTATATAGAAGGGTCGGTCGCAGATGTCGCACTCGATTAAATTTTTTTTGTGAGCTTTGTCTGCATCAATTTAGTGCAAATCATACAAAAATCAATGTCTTCATCTAAAGAAACCGTGGAAACCGTGTTTTTGCCTTTTTTCACAGCTGGTTGTGAACAATTGACCTCTTTTGAATCTTTTGTTGGTATCTGCGATTTTTGACGCCGTGCAGCTTCTTCCGCGACCTCTCTATTTTCAGGGGATGTAATAATGCTGCATTTCAGTGCTTTGTGGCCACGATTGAATTTCCGTTTCGGTGTGACATAATTAAGTGGTCCAATAATGTCGCTTTTGTAGACGCAGTTGAAGCCGCACATAAGTTCACGTTCCGAACAAAAACACTTTACTGTACAAAGAACGGCATTACTCAAGTGGCCCATGTCTGTCCACAAATAGTGGCCCACTTCTACCTACAAGCCCCTTTTTTGCATATGCATTCCATAAAAACACAACGTGAATAATGGACAAAAATCAGTTTGCATTCCAAAGATAACAAGTTTAACTAACACATTGCATATTTACCTGAGTATTTCTCGTAAAAATTCGATCACAAATCGTATGAAAGGGTACGAGGGTAAGAACTTTCTCGCCAAAATCTACAGCACGTTTCTCTGGACAGTGCGAAAGCAGGTTTATAACCCCCAAATGCTTATAAAAAGTGACCTCGCGTCAAAATACGATAATTAATGTGCGCGGTTTGACATAGATGTCACTAATCTGAAAATTACTTGGGTGGCCCACTCCAACCTGTGGCCCACGTCTGTCTACATCACCCTACTTATATAGACTTTTTTATTATGTATGTTCAGTATTACGAATAAGCGGGAGCCGAATGATTTTAAATGAGAACATTTTCCATTTTTCGAAGCATAGATAATGGAATTCTTCATTCGGTAGTCGTAGTGTTAAGTCCGTGAGTCATCAGAGTTATAAGTTCTGAAACTGAGTATTAAATATCTCATAACTAAATGTTGAATTTAAATGATTTCTACAGCACAAAATTTTCCAAAACGCCACGACCTCTCTCCGAGAATTAATGTTACTAATTTTGTAGTTATACAAATGTCATTCCTTAGAAGTGATCATTTAGATAAATCAGCATGGCGAACCAAATCAGATCATTTCATTTTTCATTTAATTTTTTTATATAAGATTCAAAAATAACAAATTTTTTTTTTTGATTTCTACTGCAATTACAATAATTTAAACTCAATTTAGACTATGATTGAAGTATATATGTATATTAGGGCGGGTCGATTAATTTTCGCAAAAATGATATAGCAAAATCGTAATCTTCAGAAAATTCTAAGAAAATTTCCCCTAGAAACCATGGTCCTAAAATCAATTCCTGATCCGCGCATATCGACCTCAAAATTTGCTTAGGACTTTTCCTTAAAAACCAATCTAGTGAAATAAATAGTTAACAAAGTAGGCTATATATTTCGAATTTTGACCGTAGATATAATCGCCTAGGATACCTGCATTAGTTTTTGACGTTTCTTTAAAAACCCGTTAACTCCAATGAAAATACATTCGCATAAATACATAGGCCCATATTCATAGTCACAAAATAAAGTTAAAACCTGGTTTTTACCCAAAATCGAAGATACAGACTGACCCCATAAAAAAAAGAAAAACTTGCATTAAATTATGAGAAAATTTTAAAATGTTTAAAATGTAAATGTTTTTTTTATTGATATCAACGAAAATAAATGTTACTTTAAAACCTGGTTGTAAATATTCAAAAGCATTTTTCCTGCTTTTATATTTAAAACGTGCTTATAGAAAAAAAGCAACTTTTCTGACGAGAATCGAACCCACGTCCTGAGGGCTATGAGTTCACAGTCCTAACCATTACGTCGCGCTGCCTCATAAATTCGATTTTTTTATTATTCCTTTTGTTCACTGTGTCTACAATATTTTGTATCAATAACGCAGGATATTCTATTTTTTAAAATTTTCTCATAATTTAATGCAAGTTTTACTTTTTTTATGGGGTCAGTCTGTATCTTCGATTTTAGGTGAAAACCAGGTGTTAACTTTATTTTGCGACTATGAATATGGGCCATAGTATTTTATTATTATGATCTAGTTTTTTAAATCTTTTTTAAACTATTTATTTCACTAGATTGATTTTTAAGGAAAAGTCATAAGCAAATTTTGAGGTCGATTTGCGCGGATCAGGAATTGATTTTAGGACCATGGTTTCTAAGGAAAATTTTCTGAGAATTTTCTGAAGATTACGATTTTGCTATAACATTTTTGGTTTTTTTCCACCCATATAAATCAACCCGCCGTAATGTATATATTTCAAAATCACTTTTTTATTTAAAATTTTGGAACATATTTCTAAGTTAACATCAAAATACGTTTGACTTTCATAATTCAGGTTTCAAAAGTATTAAGAAATTCCAATTCGTAATGGCTGTATAATACTTCAAATAAAAAAATGTATGCTATAAAATAGGATGCATAGATTTAATTTAAAACAAAAAAACGTTCTTTAAAATATTAGCCTTAATAATATATATATTTTTTTAAATTATTTGCATTTTCACCTTTACCTTGAATTACAGCTCAAAATGTTTTTGATATTTTGTACTAAATTCACTTTCATCTTTCCGATGATTTTTACCAAGTTCCCAAAGACTGCGTTCGAGAAACAATCCCATACCATCAGAGACCATCCTTCGTTCTTGACGGTTGTTTGTAAAAGGCTTGGTTTTTAGCAATCTAAGTATGTAATACCAAACAATATGTTTGGAATAGTATCATTTGGTCGGATGAGTCAAAATTTGAGTTAAGAAATTGAAGAAAAAATCGTAAAAGAGTCTGGTGTAGATCAGCAGATTGCTTAAAACCAAGCAATTTCGATTCTTAGCTTACTTCGCGTATACATATGTATGTGATGATATTGATGTATGCCCTAGGATATAGTTTGTTAAACCTTTTAGAAGCGAAAATAATAGCTTTAGACATCGTTACCATTGTCATTAGAATAATCGTTATTCATGGTATTCCAACTGCAAATGTTTCAGTGAACTTTTACTTTTATTTATTCCTCAAATACCATTTGCTACTTTTATGTAAATATATTTTAACACTTTTGCTTAAAATTCTCTTGTAAGTCAGATATCTTATGCAATTAAATTAAAGAGACTAAATGATTTCATAATACTGTGACTAATCTTCAGCAATCATTCTTTTCATAAAAACAGATAATTCTCATTAACTTTATATGGCGCTTATAAAAACTAAATATTTGCAATGATGTTTCAATAACGCAAAATAATGGACATTAACATACGTAATAGACGTAACTATATATACACGTTCGCAAGCAAATAAAAAAATTTTGCTGAACTTGAAAATGTTCATGATAAAACAAAAACAAACAAAAAAAAAACGTAAATAGAAAAACATTTAATTATTGCACTGGTGGAAAAAATTACAACAACAAGAGGCAAATAAAACAATGACAATGGACAATGACAAAACGTTTTGTCATACAACAAGTCGACGGCAATCCAAGCCAAAGCTGAAGCTAAAAATAAAAACAAAAAATGAATCGAAAGCACACACACATGCTCCGACGCTGCGAATAAGTCAAGCGGGCAGATGGTTGCCAATTATTTACAGCAGAAAAAAAAACGCTGTAAAATTGTTGCTATTGCGCACGCGCACGCTATTAGAAAAAATATAGCAAAATAAAAACAACAAAAAATAAAAAAAAAATTAAAATGAAAGACGAAAAGCTTTACCGCCCAACGCCCACTTGCTATTATTGTTTTATGGTTGTTGTTAGTGTTGCCGTGTTGTTTTTGTTGTCATGTTGTTAACTTTGTAATTGTTTAAATGAAATCTGTCAGCATTTGGCACGCAGCAACAATTTGACATGCAACAGAAAATCCATTTGTTAAATAATAACACATTTATTACATACGAATGTACTCGGTGTTGTCGGTTTGGAGATTTTCCGAATTTTTGCCTTTTCAAGTCTCTTCATAAAAGTACATGTTGCCTACTTCTACCGCTTAAGATCAAGTTTTTTCCATTGAAACATATCTGCGGTGAATGCATTATCTGCGAAAAAATTGATAAAGCGCCAAAAAATATGCTATACCACATTTATGAAACACTTTATTTCGAAGGAGTTCAGTAGCGAAGATTACCTAACTCTAAGTGCATTTGTTGAAGCCGTGAGAGCTTATCTCCTCATAGAGCATAGGGCCTCCCCAAAGCTCTAACAACGTGTAGCGAATGCGCTCCAAAATTTCCCCGACTTATGTATTTGCTGTTCTAGCGATCGTTATCATCTAACCCATATCGTACATTTGATTCGTTAACGAATCACGAAAATTACTCATGTTTGGACATTTTTTTCATTATAAAATAACAAAAAATTCGAAGGTTCATGTTTTTATATTAAAGTTTAATCAATTGGCTTTTCTTAAAAAAAATTATTTTCTCGTGCCACGCCCACTTTTTAGGATTAAGAGGAATTTAAAAAATTAATTGTTTTGGATATTTTTTTGGAAATTAACCAAAAATATTAAAATTAATCAAATGTGGACAAAACCTACACAGAATAGATTCAAAAGGACTAATGTTATTCTCCACAATAAAAATTATATATATTCAGATTGTTTAGGTGAGCTATATGTAGAACTCAATTATGGTGATGCGCATACGAATCAATTACCACTTCCCAGGGTAACTATTTGGAAATTTTTATTTTTGAAGATGTCAAATTTTTTGAGTAGGCCAAGTGCTAAAAAATTGAAAATCTTGAAGAAATAACCTATTTCGATTAAGTCAAGCGCTGATTAAATTCAAAAAAATGTTGGCTACAAATTTTTTCCGATCGAGCTCAAACTTATTTTCCGCCATTTTTTCCACTCACTTTTCCAGGTGGTAAACCTCATTACAACTGTTTTTTTAAAAAAAAGTAGGCTGAATATTTTGGTACTATATGAGTTAAGTACTTTTGTAATATTTTTTTTTGT
Organism: Tricholauxania praeusta; assembly: GCA_949775025.1. Classification (NCBI taxonomy): domain Eukaryota; kingdom Metazoa; phylum Arthropoda; class Insecta; order Diptera; family Lauxaniidae; genus Tricholauxania; species Tricholauxania praeusta. The sequence goes on along the minus strand of OX459030.1, from coordinate 38,847,310 downwards.
ATTTGGTAACTTCAAAACTCGGATTTCATTTAAATTGCCAAAAGTTGTAGGCATAACTCTATATCAGCGGTGGGTATAGAAATCTAACAAAAGAGCAAAACAACAACGTCAAGCAACAACAAACAAAATTTTAAAGTTTTTTTGTTACTTTAATTTCCAAATTTGCCATTAGCACAAAAAAAAAAACCAAATTGCACTACAAACAAAAACAATTTCTACATTTGTCAAGACACAATGCGGCGCCGTCGTTTATGCCTTTGTGTTTTGTTTTTGTTTTAATTTGAATTCAAGTCAAAGCTGTGCCTCGATAGCGTTGAAATTATGCGAATTTTTTTTCGCTGGCTTGTGCGTCGAATAACGGTGAGAGCAATGAGAGCAAAGAGAGCCACTATGTGCCCATCACTGCTCTATATAAATGAATGCTTCTTAATCTTAAGTCCAGGGAATTAGAATTCGAAATCGATTTACTGTTTTCATTGCACAGTTTTTAAATTGAAAATTGTGAATTAGGAACTCTAATTTTTTTTAAGGGATTGAAATTTGAGAATTGGTTTTTGCAGTTCCATATCAAAAGAAATTAATTCTTCTGTCAATTCCATACCCGAAATAAAAATTCGAAATTAAAAACATGTAATTCCATTTCAACGAATTGAAAGTAGGAATCGAATTTTTATATTTCATGCCAAAAACAAATAAAATATATTATTATCGATGACTCCACCAATCCCGCCTTTGGAGAAATTAACCCGATACCACCAATCAACGACGATGGTGTGGACGTACCACCACCTAGCCATGACGCGGTACGAGTTGTGATCCAACGACTTAAGAACAACAAAGCGACTAGTGCCGATGGCCTGCTAGCTGAATTGTTCAAGACCAGCGGCGATGAGCTGATAGGGTGTATGCATCAACTCATCTGAAAAATATGGCTAGTTGAAAGCATGCCCGACGATTGGAATCTCAGTGTCCTTTGTCCTGTACTGAAGAAAGGTGACCCGACAATATGCGCTAACTACCGGGGAATCAGTCTTCTTGCCATCTCTTACAAGGTCCTGTCGACTGTACTGTGTGAAAGACTTAAGCCGTTTGCCAACACACTGATTGGGCCTTATCAGTGCGGCTTTAGACCTGGTAAGTCCACCATAGACCAGATCTTCACACTACGTCAAATCCTGGAAAAAACCCACGAAAAACAGATCGATACCCATCATCTCTTTATCGATTTTAAAGCAGCTTTCGATAGTCCGATACGGGATTGCCTGTATGCCACCATGTCTGAGTTCGGTATACCTGCGAAGCTGGTGCGGCTTTGCAGAATGACGTTGAGCAACACAGCCAGCTCCGTTAGAGTAGGAAGGGACCTCTCCGAACCATTTGATACCGAACGAGGTTTCAGACAGGGCGATCCACTATCCTGCAACCTCTTCAACTTTGCGATGGAAGGGGTGTTGCGAAGAGCCAGTGTACATCGTAATGGCACTATTTTCTACAAAAGTGTCCAGCTCCTTGCATATGCCGATGATATTGATATCATTGGACGTTGTAAGCGAGATGTTACTGCTGCGTTCTCTGCTATCGAAAAAGAGTCAGCGAAAGAGGGTTTGACGGTGAACGAGGGCAAAACAAAGTATATGCTGTCCACAAACAGGGAGACGCGGCGTATTGGATCCTTTGTTACTGCGAACAACTATACTTTCGAAGTTGTCAAGGAATTCACCTATCTTGGCACCGCCGTGAACACTCAAAACGATGTCAGCCTGGAGAGAAAGCGAAGACTTACTCATGCTAATAGGTGTTACTATGGTCTCAGTAAGCAATTGAGTAGTAGAGACCTCTCTCGCCCGACAAAACTGACACTCTACAAGACGCTCATCTTACCCGTGCTACTTTACGGCGCAGGAGCATGGGTTGTGTCGCAGACTGATGCAGCCACGCTTGAGGTGTTTGAGAGAAAAATTCTTCGCAAAATCTTCGGTCCTGTTCACGTCGGCGACGACTACCGTATTCGAATGAACCACGAACTGTACGAGCTCTACGCTGACATTGACATAGTCAAGCGCATCACTATTCAACGTCTGCGCTGGCTGGGACATGTTGTGCGTATGGACGAAGAAGCTCCGGCGAAAAAGGTGTTAGATGCGGAAGCCGCTGGGCGACGACGAAGAGGAAGACCATGCCTCCGATGGAAAGACCAAGCCGAGGAAGCCCTATCCACGCTTGGTGTGAATGATTGGAGAAGGCGTGCGCAAAGCAGAGACGCCTGGAGAGAGCTTTTGAGGTCGGCCGTAGCCCGGTAACAGGTTGTTATGGCCACCCTAGTAAGTAAAGTATATCATTATTGATTTCATTCCCGGACGTAACGAACTTTGAAATAGAAAAACATTAAAGGACTTTGGATTCAATTTTAAAATTTCATGGTGAAATCCTTTGTTAACTTCATTTCAGGAACCAGAATTAAAAAATCTAAATTTCATTCAAAGAATTTTTGTTTGAAATCAACTTTCTTGATTCCGTGGCAATGGAAATTGTTGGATTTTCGATTCCAATTAAGTTATGACACTAAAGATTTGAATAAAAAAGTTCGTGAGTAGTTTTTTTGATATAGTGCTCTTTTTCAATATGATTTATGACAATTAAAGCTGTGCTTATTGCCGAATAAATATTCGTGATTATATTTCGAAAGGCTTCCGACAAACGACAATTTTATTATTGAACAATGTAATCGTAAAACTTTAGTTGTTAAGAACAATATAAGTAATAGATAGCTTGAGAACCTTAGAAATGTTATATATCTTTACGAATACTCGATATATAACTTTGTCTTCAAAAGTTATCTTGGATTCAAAATTCATATTTACTTAATTGAATTAAAGTTACTCAAACTTAAAAGTTAAGTTTATAGAAAACTCTAAATGAATTTTGCGTCGGAGCCAGAGCTGAATTTCCCACAATTTCTGTAATGGCCTAAAATGCTCTCCAGGTATCTAGCACCAGATACTTATGATATGTGTAGCAACTTTTCTAGCTCTTTATAAATTCGAATATCACTCAACGTTGAAAAACCTCGAAGATGCCTTTTGCCCAGTAGAGTCATACATATATAGCACATTAATTTGTTATGCAGCAAAAACAATAAATAAATAAATTATTTGTCTTAAAATCACGAATAAATCTGGATGCTTAAGAGGTTCATGAATGAAAAAAACTTTCAGAATTGCCGACATAGAGGCAAAGAAGAATGCGATGCGCGCCGCACTGAAGTGTCCATACTAAGGTTTTCATTGAACTGCAAAGTTTTGTATGAAAACTTTCCAAAGCATACTTTACTCAACTTTTGAGTGATTTTCCGTCTGGTAATAACACTGAAACGGAAAATTTTTTTTTGGAAAGTTTTTATTTTGTAAAATTTTGTGTACACAAAAAAGTTCCTGAACTAAAAATTTTGTCAACAGCGGCGCAAAAGTTACGACCAAAAAGTTGATGTATTTTTTTCTTTCATCTTTTTTTTACTGCTGCTGCGGCAAATTGTCACATCAATTTAATTTTTTTCTATTAACCGTAGCTGGTGCGGTTACTATTATTACTACTAATTTTTATTGTTGTTTTTCTTTTGTCTTGCTCACTTGTTGATCGTCTCTGTTGTGGCGCTGTGTGATAGACAACAACAACAACAACAACAGCAATATTGACCTTGGAAAGAAAATTCTAAAACGTCGCGCTTAAGTCACCGCAAATGATTCTTGTTCTCGTTCACAAATTTCAAATTCCAAAACATGAATTTACTCCCATTTAATGTTTGTATATTTACATACATACGTATATGAAGGGCAATTCCATGGTAACTTGCGTTACAAACACTGACACTGCTTTGTGACGAAGTTATTTAATTTCTACTTCGTTCCCATTACAAATCAGGATATTTTAGATTTATTGGGAATGTTATTAGTTGGCAGACTTAGATTAAAGTATATTTTCTGATATGAACGAAAAATGTTTTTGTATACATAGCAAAAAATTACTTTATGGAATGAATATTGATGGGAATCGATTCTTTTCTTGAAATGAAGCAGCTCGTCTGATCAAAAGAATACTCAAACCAAATAGTCAAAGGACCCAATTTGACCAAATCCATCGCCTTGAACGATATCCGTACAGAATAAAACACGTCCTTGCAAGGTTTTCCAGAGGCATGCATCATGGAAATGCACCAAATGCGATGTGAAGTTGCGTTGTCGGAATTGTCCTCAAATGAAAAGACCGATTGTCATCAATATTCATTCAATAAAGTAATTTTTTGATATACAAAAACGTTTTTAGTTCATATCAGAAAATAATGAATTTTTTGATATCGCTTGTGCCCAGTGGTCGAAATTTCGACCACTCACTTTTGCGCGCACACGGCTCTTGGGAAAAATGGCGTATTGCACTCGTAGTTTTTTAACGTCAAATATATCCTGAAAAGTAGTTGAAAATGAGAACATTTTTTTTTTAAACGATTGATAAAATTTCTACCAAATTTTCAGAACAAAAAACCCGAAAATTTCTCTGCTCCAAACAGTTAAACAACCGAATCATGCCAAAGCAAAAATAATGCATGCTCTCAGAGGTCCAAACTAACATATTAGCTAATTGCTTAGGCGATACCACTCTCTGGCTCACCTAGACAAAATGCGAAAGTTACTGGTCGAAAAATTGACCGCTGGAGCTTAATGGGTTAATTTTGAATCATCTATATTTTGTTTAAAATAACTTCATTAGTAACCTCAGTAGCAAAAAAACTATTATATCTTCATTTACAGGTCAAGAAAAGTAGAAAGCCGACATATGTATTACGATTATAAAATACTAGCAGGCTTGGTAGACGTTGTTCTACCCTTACCGGTAGGAAGGGCGACGAGTTAAATTTGGTCATGGTCCTTGTTTTTTATAGACATATGTACCGAGTCTCATTCATATGCGTCAAATAGTTGATAAGATAGGAAAAATTTAATTTTTCTCTTATATATTGGTAGGGATGTGGCAAAATTGTATCTAATCCAAACTATGCTAGGAATCTTCCCCAAATCACAAGAAACATAAGTACGAAAGTTTTTCGGTGATCGATTGAACGGCTTAGGAGTTTACAAACTACACACACACACACATCTTGAACCTTGTATCTATAGATTTATAGGGGCTTATAAGAGCCAATTGGCGTATAAAACATAAAAACATGTTCTGCTCTGTGTTATCTTTGAAGAGACTCGATAAAGTATCTTTCAGAGATTTTTAAGAGACTCCTGACAAAGACTTTAGAAAGAGTGCATTCCCAAACAAGTGCCTTGTATAGCATTCTTTCAAAGAGACTTAAAGATGTCTATTAGACATATTTAAAAGAATAAAGAACATAGAACTTTATTTTTTTATCGAAATTAATTTTAACTTGTACGCCGGTTTTGATCTTATGTCCCAACGATTCATAGTCCTGCATGCGAATCATATATTTCTCACATTTGTCTCACACTTGGTGTATCTTTATATTTGACATTAATGTCTACAGTTTAAAGACACACACTACTCATGTCACCTCATATATTTATAGGCATTTTATTATGTTCAGTATAAAGACACACTTGAGATTAGAGGTGGCATGTTTCGTGTGTGTTTTTATACTGTACATAATAAAATGTTTATGAAGACATGAGACATAATGTGTGGCGTGTGTCTTTATACTGTAAATTATAGTAACACATACGAGACATGCCAATTAATGTCTTTATAATCAGCCTATTATGAGCTTTGTAAATGCATATTAAATACATGTTTAGTCTCTCTTTATTTTGATTTTGTATCTTGCTATAGTGAGATGTGGTAAAACTAAATTTGCCAACAAAGGTAATAAAAATTTTTATTTAAAAATTACCCCTACATGCTATTTAGAAATAAAATTAAAAAAGAGAAAAAAAATCGTTTGTAAAACGTAAAATGCGCAGCAATGGCAATAAAAAGCTGATCGTTAACATGTTAATTATCATAAAGCCCATGCACTTTCCAATGGAATTGCCCTGAACCTTTTGATGTGGCCTTTTTTTGTTGTTCTTACCACAAATATTTTACATTTCTACGTATGATGTTTTTTTTTTTTAATTTTTTATTTGATCAACCTACCCACTTTAAACAGCTGACCGATTTAAGCATTTGGTCAATTAATTGAAAAATTATTCTAAAAAAAAAACTTAAAATTCAACGCATAATGAAAAATTCATAAAATTCTTTGTTGCGCGCAACATGTTGCTCTGGCGCTGTTAGAACCACACGCGGTCCATATCATCGTATCAACCTGTTGATGTTTGCCAGCCGTAGAACATTTTTAATTTTATTATTTAATGATTCAGCTTATTGATTGTATTTGTGTGTCGTTTTTTATTATTATTCAACCAGCTGTTATTGTTTTTGTTTAAATTACATATTTAAACGTGTTGATGTGCTTCCAGTTCAGGAAATATTTATTTTTGCTAACTAAAAATGTTTGGCCATTTGCGTTGTTTTTGTAATAAAATAGCATCTTTGTTTATAAAGAATCGACATTTTTACATATTAGTTGAAAATTCCAAAATTTTTGTTATGAAAAGTATCCAAGAAGCTTAAGACTTTACAGTTTATATGGCTCAAAAATACTGAAGTAAAACCTTGTTTTAGATTAGTTTTACTAAAGTTTTAAGAAAAATAAAATTTACCAAGACTTAAATGCTCTCCTAAATACTCTCAATTATAATCAAATCTAAATTTTGCATTAGTACTAAGCAAGTTTTCGTACATTCGAAAAAATATATTCAAAATTATTTTAATTCGTCTGTTTCTGATATATTGAGTTAAGAACATGGTATAGATAACGAATGTATAAAAGCCAGAAGTCCACACTGCCGCAGTTTCAATAACAGCAATTGTTAACATGTTAAAAAAACTCTATCAAATTATCGTCTTCTCACAGAATTTTGGTGTCTTCAGTATTGCCTTTAGAAGCTGAAAATACAAGAAGCAGACGTGTATGTCTCTGCTTTTTCCAAATTTGTGGTATTGTTTATGTCAAAATTGTCGATTTTGGTTGAATTCGCATATTTTAGAGAAATCAGAATTTTTCAAACACATTTAATTATACAGTTAAAAAGATTAAAATTTTCCATTCAAACCCCATTTTGAATTACATCGATATTTTAAACTTAAGTTTTCCAGTTATACTACCGTACTGCAACTAATGAAGATCTGTATGTAGACCTGTGTAATAAATTCTAATTAACCCTCTGATGCATCTTTTTTTTTTAGCTGAGAAAATCGGACTATACTAATTTTGGGTCGAAACGAACGAATCTGAATTAAGAATTTTGATTAGATGATTTGTTTACCTGGTACAGATGAGAATATCCAACCCGCTTGCAGGCAGGTCAGGGCATTAAGTATAAAAATAAAAAGGCAGGTGCAAGTTAATTTCTTTGTAATATAAGATGAGTTTTTCAATGAAAATGAGTCATAATGTATGCTTTATTCAATTTTTTTGGTTGTGAAAGTCAAAAAAACATTCTTATGTAGTTAAATTACAAAGGTTTAGCAAACATTCTGTACAAAAAGATTGAATTTCGGACTTGCTACCTGGCATTTTTCATATCTTTTCACCAGATTGACCAGAAAATCGTTCGTCAAAAATTTTTGAAAGCAATCGAATCGAACGGTGTTTTCAATTCTTTCAACTTAATTGGCATTTCTTTCTGGGCTCGGAAACTGATTTCATTTACATGGAGCTGCAAATGTTATTTTCTTAACGTATCGATTTGAGCAAAGACGAATCATTTTTCAATTCATTTGAATTGGCGGTGAAAACATCAAACGTAGGACCAAACGAACCAACAACTTCTGTTTCCCATTCAGGCTCACATCGACGCATATTAGGCCGAGGCCGATAAGAAACGGAAGCAGATGAATTGGGACTATATGAAATGGGAGCTACTGGCGCCTCTTCCTCTTGGGAAGGATTCTCAGCAGAAGCTACAGGTGGTTGTTTCAATTCATTCAGGCTGCTAAAATCGATTCATCACCGGCCACCTCTGTCCAATTGAGACATGGGTTCATGAACTCATCAGAAGCAAAGCAATAATCTGGATCTTCACCGTCATCATCAGAATCTAAGTCTTGCGCATCTCTAGTATCTTCGTTGTCGGTTGGAATTGAATCCATTATTGATGAAATCTCTTCTTCAGGCATTTTTGATAGGTTGAAAAAATTTCGGCATGCAATGACTAAGAGGGTAAAACAAAAATCGCGAAATATTCATGCATCATTCATTCAAAGTGTGAATAAAAATTTTGCACGGAAAGCCCTGACCCGCCTTTGGACGGTTGCGCTTTACGTATTTCGAAAAAAAAAACAATATGGAGTCTAATCTAAACCAGTATTTACACAAAAATCAGAGGTTCAGAAGCAAAATGGTATCCAATTTGGCATGAAATGCCACACATACTACATAGCCAGAACAATAAAAAAAAAAAAAATAATGCAAATGGCCAAAATTTAGAAAGTGAAATTTTTGATAAAAATTTTATCAATATTAGTTTTACGTAGATATATTCTTAATAAAATGTACCTTAAGTGCTTAAAAACGTCTGCCTTCGAAAAAGCAGCGCTGGAAACGTCTGCCTTGTCTATATTTATGCTTTTTATAGTCAGCCAAGAGACAGACGCGATAAAACAGTTTAGTACTCAATTTTTTCTTACATTTTTGTAACATTGAAAATTTCAAAAGTAGCAATAACTAAATGGCAAAGGTTGTTTCTCTAGTTTCTTATGATATAATCTTTGTAATAATCTTAATCTGCCTGACGATTAAACCACTTGAGTTTTTATATATCACAAATTTTGAAAAAAATGTAATTACTCTTAAAAGAGGCGCAAAAACGACTGCTTCCTGCGTTTTACTGTTTTTGTGTGTAGACACATTTTTTTATATTAAAGGCAGACGCAATAATATTTTTTTTATACTTAGTTTCAAAGGACAACGCAGTGGCAGTGATTGTTCGTGTTACTTATATTACTTAGAAATTCATGATTTTCAACCTCTGCCGCAATATAAAATCCCTTTGGAATCTGCGCCACCGGCTACCTAGCTATAAAGCTTTTTTACACATTTCAAATTGTATTTTTTCATAACCTTAAGACTTTATAGCTCTGGCAATAAATTCGTATGTCATATTTTAAGGTCACAACCTAATCAAATCTATTCAATATGTAATTCAATGATAGCTTATCTAGAGGCTTCTTATTGAATAAATCTATTTTTTTAAAATATCTGTCACTGACTTAAAGAAAAAAATTAAAGATTAACAAGGCAATAACAGGCAATTTTCTTTACTTGAAAAATTTTTCCAATTGTGAAGTATTCTACTACCTATAATTATATCTGCGTTGAAACCATTGCCATTTCAAACAAGTAAAACATTAAACACTGATATGGTCCGAGTGAGACGTAACAACTTTGCTTTTTAAAAGCATTTTTTCTAGTCAAAAAATATGTGTGATTTTTTTTTATCTCGTCGAAAATCGTCTTCAAGTGGGTCCCCGATATATTTTTTGCTCCGGTCTTTAGTTACGGCCTCGCGAATATACTATAAAAAGTATCGGCTAATGACACTGAATTGTGTCAATCAGCTTTCCATGATATTGATTACAATTAATAGAATAGATGAATGTAATATTGGACAGTTGGCTTGGATTATATGATGCAGCATAATTCCAAAGTTTCTAAAATAAAACTTATAGCCATGATTTCTACGAAAAAATATGAACAAACATCAGGACTTTGTTTTATTTTCTTACTAAAACAATAAAAGTTTAAAAAATCGACAATGGTAAATATTCTGAAAAGTCCAATATTTTCATAAAAACAAAAACAAAAAAACCCGACACTTAGTCAGATGTCCATGTGCTGTTGCTGCTAATGCTATGGTTGTTGTTCACAATTCTTATGCACATGTTGCTGACTAATTGATAGCTCTGCTGCTCGCTTGTATTCTTTTTTAATTATGAAATCACGTTTATGATTTGTGTTCAATATTCACTGTCTGTCGCTTTGCTGAAACAGTCACAATTTTACCTTTGCTCTGAAGACTTTTTTATATTGCCCATGGCTTCCTGGAACTTCTATGATTACACTGGAATGAGTCAGTCACATAATTGTTATATAATAGGTATGTATGGTATAAAAATTGCAATGCATTGCAGTCGTATTTTCGTGGTATTTGCTAAGTTTTACTATTGTGGCGTTTTTCTTAAAAGTCACGCATAGAAACAATATTTTAATATATTGAAATTTTCCCAGTTTACAAACAAAACGTTTAAGTGAAAATTCATTTTTTATTTCGGTTTCAAGTTGGAATTTAATATTTTTTTTTGGAAAATTTTATTCGATGTTTTTCAAAAGAACCCCATACATTGCTAGCGCATTATTCCATCATAAATAGAAAGTTCAATTGTAGCTCCTAAGTTTCTTTTCCAACATTTGGTGACATTTAAGAGTTTGCTTTTTGCATGATAATTTTATTTTCTTTGTGAAAGTTGACTCATTAGGTAAACCTTGGTGTAATAATGCAATGAATTGACTTCCGCTCAGTGCTTCCGTTTGTTATTTTCTCAAAGTACATTCACACGTATGTCTGTAATATTTAAGTATAGCAACTTTCTTATGCTATTGATTTATCAATTGACTACTCGAGCAATGAAGCTGCTTCAAATTCTACAACTGAGGTCTTGACTTTTGCGTAATTGCTGAATTTTAAAAAAATACATAAAATTCCAATGAAATTGCTGCAGTTCTTGGGTGACTTTTATGGTTATTGTATTATTAATTTTATGTAGAAAAGATCATTTATTCCATAGTATTTATTAACTTCTCTCTCCTGAAAGACTTTCAGTTGCCTGTAGCTCTGTACAGAAACGAATATTGGATCAAGCGGTTTTTTTTCATTTCCAAACCTGATGGTATTCCGGCAGCCGTATAAGCTAACTACGGCTATAATCTGAGTCAATTAAACACATATAATATAAGATACAGTTTTTGTTTGTCTGCCTGTCTTTTATGTCATAGGCTATAAAACTTTTTTAGGGTGCATTTTAAGGAGCCCCTCATACAAAAATATTTTTCAAATAGCTTTTCACGAAGACTGGTAAATCGATTCTCGATTATACTTCTTTCTTTTATATTAAAAGGCACAGCTTATTCAGTTAATATTTTATTTAGGGTGCATAATTAGGGTGGCCATCATACAAAGGTATTTTTTAAGTAGAAATTTCAAGAAGACCTCACATCGAATTTACACCATGTGGTCCTAGGTCATGTTTTTTTTATAAGTGTTTCATATGGTCTGGGGAAGGTTCTTAGCATAGTTGGGCTTGAAAACAAATGAGCGATGACACGCCCCCATGTAAAAACAAAATCAAATTCATCATCCATAAAAAATACGAGCAAAAGTAAGTTTCAATAAAAATATGGGCAGTGCCACACACCCCATATGCGAAAACCGAAAACCGCTCCTCCGTCACATATAAGCTCGCGAACTACAAAACGGATTTTCATAATTTTGATGCTTTTTATGGTCCATGGAAGGTTTTTTCAAAGTTTGGTTTAGAAAAATTGGGGATGACACGCCCTCCAAAATCAAATTTATCATATATCAACAACTATTTGACGCAGATGAATGCGAATTGGTACATTTATTAAAGATACGAGCAAAAGAAGGCTTGAATGAAAAAATGGATGGCGCATGAGTTCATTTAACATCGCGCCATCTACTGGAAAGGGTAAAACAACGTCTGCCGGGACAGCTAGTATTTATTACAGAAAACTATTAAGTTTGATGTGAATGGTTAAAGAATTAAGCTTTAAACTTAAGGCCCGTATTAAATTTATCATCAATATCAAAGTTTTTGAGCGAATTGTAAACTATATTTTGATATAGCCTTCTTGATTAGTCTTAAGCTCATTAGAAGTCTACAAGTCGACTGCTTCAACGGGGAGTTCAGTAAATATTCGAAATGTTACTCCGTAATTTGGCTTCGTTTAAATTAAATAAGCTTTTTCATCTGAATTGAATCTTAACTAACTGAACTTTCTCTTCGAAAAAAGTTTCGGAAGGTCAAAGGTAATCCCATATAGACATGTGGAGCTTAAAAATATTTCAGATAACTTTTTTCACTGTTCTACATTAATATTTTTTTCCATACATTAGTTTTTTAGTCCAGCAAAAATTAAAACATTTAGACGTTGTATCTGTCAAACCTTACAATTGAGTTGCCCACAAAAAAAAAGAACTTAATAACATAAGCCATTTTTCGAGCTATCTTAAATAAACTAAAATTATACACGGGCCGGGCGTCAGAAAACTTTTCATATAAATAAGTAATTCGAGAAAGTATTTCTGATGATGAATTTAGATTCCAAAAAAGTTCTATACATATTTAATATTCCAAATGCTGATGCGTAACATTTTTAAGTCAACTAATTTGAAATGAGAGGGGGCAAAGTGGTCAAAGCTTAGTATTGATGAAATTGATTAAAATTATAAATATTTCCGAATAGTGAATTAGGTGAAATTGAAAATTTGTTATTAACATTTACCACAAAAACGCGTAAGATGTTCTGATTAGTTCATGTATAGGTCATTTGAAAGGACTTTATATGGTAAAATTGACAAGACGAGAGCAAATTAAATTGGTTTTTTCAATTAAACAATATATGTATGTTGGCCTTGAAGCTGATATTATATATATAACTCAAAAACATATCCATCCATATTCAATACACACTGATGCATACTCATTATGATAATCTAATTATTTGCAAAAAACGGTTGACCATTTAGTTTACTCTGACGTCGCTCATGACGACTTCGATATTAACCAGTCGTATACATTAGAGCGGATCAAAAAATTTTTTTTTTTTTTCGAGATTAATGCCAAATAGGCTTATTATTATACATACATACAATTTTATGATTATTGACTATTTGAAGGCTTATATGCTCTAAGTTTAATTTAAACACTGCTGTATTCCTCTATTTGATGTGGTATTCAAAATTCGACAATTAAATGAAAAGTTGAGAGAGGTAACTAATTTCAGAGTCATGGATATATGTAGCTTTTAAAAAATCGACACGTTTCGATTTGAAAATTAATAACTATCACAATGTCCAAACACATCGATAATCGAGAAATTCGATTTCCCTTCGTTTCCGAATATTTAAAATCAACCCAAAAAATTCTGAAAAAATTTGAGGGTGTTCCTCAATCAATTCTAAGACTTTTTTGTTCAATAAACTTTTTTCCTTGACTTAATGGTTTTCGAGATAAAAAATAGAGAGGCTTAAATACGTGTCGCGTGGTTTTTGCAGCCATACGGCACTTTACATCACCCGAAAATGGTATTTTTACATGTTTTTTAAAAGTAGAGCTCAAAACCTTTCATTTGGTTCATCGTAGACCACAGTCAGCCACACGATGCGGGTTTTATTAAAAGATGAACAATGCAAAATGTTGGCTCACGGGCTGTTATTGGCCATAGTGGGTGGGGGGCTTGGTTTCGGGGAAAAGGCCACGTGAATTTCGAAAGACCTTGACTTTACAAAAATTTTAAGCCCACAATCGACATGGCTCTCATTTTTGGACTCGGCGGTGGGCCAGTTGACGTGGAATGTCACATATATTGTATTCAGATAAGATAATGATGAATTACTTAACATTAAATTTATCAATGTTTAAATTAAAATTATATTTTGTACGATACCTAAAAATCGATGCCGGATTGGTGGGATCAGGTAGCTTTAGCTCGATTTCAGCTTTTGAAACAATCGAGATGTCTTCGGTCGGAGGTTCAATGAAATCAAAGAAAACTGACGTTAAACGCCGTATCGCCAAACACATTCGGCACCTGCTTAATTTGCCCCCGCCTAGACGACGAAACTGCCCCACTTTTCAGAATTTTAAAAAACTACACAATTCTCGAAAACTTTTGAATGCAATCGAATCTTAACTTAAAATTTCACTGCTCACATAATAACATAGCAGGTCACAAAAAACCGTATTAAAATTCAAAGAACTATTATTGAAAATAGTTAACTTACCTGGTATTCAAAACTACAGCGAAGAACGAAAAAACACAAAAATGCATGCAACTTGTTTGAGCCCGATTTCACATACATCAAACTAAGAGAGTGAGTATGTATTCGATAAAGGTTGCGTTCGGCATGATAAATAATTCTAAAATAAGAGTGCGTCATATCGAAATGGGCCTTGACGAATGTGCCCCGATAATGAATGTGCCCCACTTTACCATACGGCAGTATAACTCAGCAAAATTTCATATAAGTAAAGTTTGCTGGGACGAAATCCGATACGTATAGCTTTGAACTATAATATTTTCCTTTAGTATTAATGGTCTAACATGCGATTTAGCCTCTCAAAGTCACAAGTAAAAAAAAACCGGTTTTTTTCTTTCACCAATAACGGCTTTGCTTGTTATTTAGATTGCTGTGGTTTGGTCAAATATAAGCTTTTTTCGGTGAAAGAAACAATTCGTAAGTAATGCTTTTTAACTTTATATTAAATATAAATGTAATTTGTCTAACGAGTATATTATTATATTAAATATAAATATAATTTATCTAACGAGTATTTCACCAAAACCAAAAAAGACACTTCAAGAACGCCCAAAAGTGGATAAGGCAATATCCAGGTGTTGGCACAACAGAGTTGCCAAGTGATCGGGATTGGCCAACCAAGCCCGGAATTTGATGTCAGGGCTGTCGGCTTGGTAGGAGTTCAAAAATTTTTGATATAGCCGGGAATTGGTTGATTTTTTTTTTTGACTTAGATTTTGTTGAGCGAGGAAAAAATAAAACAAAGTCATAAAATTTTTCCACATCAAAACTAAAGCTTTTACCATTTTATGATGAATTAATTTTTTTATTATTGCATCAACTTTTTTCCAAAAAAGAACTTGACTTCTTACCGTTTGGGGGAAATACTTTTTATTTTTTGTTAAGAAGGCAAGGAAGTGCTTCTTTTTAACTTGCTAACTCTGCGGCACATTTATTTGCTGTTTTTAATATTATAATAAATAGGTTTTTCTTACACAATTGTCTTCAGTAAAAATTAAAATTTGAAAACAACAATTTTTTGATCCACCCTAGTATGCATAAATACATACATACATACATGTGTACATATATATCGACACTTGTTTGCTTATTTACTGATGAGTAACGACGAATAGTTGTTGTATTAGAACAAGAAATAGAAGAAGAAAAATGCGTTTTAAATTGAGTGTAGATTTTTTTTTTTTTGTTATTTTCCTAAACTGGCCTTACAAATCTGGCGACTGCTATTACAAAAAAAAAAATAAAAAAATGTTAACAGAAAACCTTCGAGAGTTGTTTACTTCATTCAACGCTTCTGTTGAGTAATCGAACGAGAATACTTGTGATTCTGAGAAATATTTGTATCGTTAGAATGAGGTGAATTTTAAATACAAAACAAGAAAGTACAAACACTTCCTCATCTACGTTCATACATACATATGTTATGTTGGAAGCAATAAGGAAAAATAAGAAGATTATGGAATTGAATACAAACTTAATATGCATGAAGTTAAACTCTGCAAGTGGCTGGACTTTCCAAAAAGTAGTACACTATTGATAAGACACTGATGATGCTTATCGCAAAGGGTTAAAATATTCCGAAATGCTTGAAAAACCCCAAGACATTTTCCTCTAATTCAGAGTAATTACATTAAAAAAATAATGTTGTTATCAGCGTTGTGAACTATAAATTTTGAGATATGCACAAAACTATCATCTAATAATGCATGCTGAGAAAAGAAATAAAAAATTAAAAAAAATTAATAAAATTAAAAAATAAAAACCGCAGAAATGTTGCACAGTGGGAATTTTTGTATAAACAAAATGATATTTGAAAACCAATGCTAAAATTCCACTGTACAATATCAACAATTCTAATTGCAAGAACAACAGCAACCGCAGTACTTGACAGCTAAAGCCAACAATCAGTCAGTCAATCAGTCAAATGCGAAAAATTACACTTGAAGAATGAGCAACAACAACGGCAACGGCAACAACAACAACAATTAAATTATAGCAACATTAATAATAATAAAAGCAACAACTAATAAAAGCAAATATTAACAATAAAAACAACACTGAAAGGCAGCAGCAGCAACAACAACAATAAGTATGCAAAAATTCACACTAAATCTTTTAATATTTGCAAACTCAAAGCAACTTGAAATGAGAGAGAGAAGAAAGAAAAAAAATTAAAATTAAATAAAAAAAAGTTAAATTGTAAGGAAAAAGCAAAAAAAAAAATAAAGGAAAATTAGTGCAAAGACCTTGAAAAACTAACGAATGCAAAAATGAAAAATCTACAGCAACAGTAGCAACAACAAACATCATAGAAGATTTTGCTGCTATAGCAATGCGCACAAGTGCAATATTGAAGATATCAACAACACCAGCAGTAGCAGCAACAACAGAAATCAAATTTAAGGTGACCATTTTTATATAGAAAGCTACATATATTTTTATTGGTACCTATCAAGTGCTGGTAAGTGCTTTTTTTGTGATTTTAGAAAGCCCTAGACGTGAAATGACCCCGAAAGACTTTTCCATAGATGGTACACTGAAAAAATAAAAAGAAAATGTAATCCAGGCATTTCAAAAAGTCTTCATAACTTTTCATATTACTGCGTGAATATAAAACAAAAAATTATAAAACTGAAAATCAAAAATCAAATGAAACGTTTTTCTTCATAAAGTTTTTAAAATGTTTATGTAAATACATTAGTGGTATTCATCTAATTCAAGTTTCTGATTTGTGCAAGAAGGCAATTTTGGGCGACCTGTTTCATGAACGCCCTTTCAAATAATTTATTCAATTTGTGGCTGTGAATGAGCATGTCAAATTTTAATTGTCAAAAAGTAATAATTAAAATGCCGACTGAGATAGAGCGAAAAAAAAATTATTTAATTAAATTGTTTAGTGAAATCACAGTAGCCGATTTATCAATAATGCAATTCTTCGGAAAACACAATGGTAAGAGCTTCATTGAGTTGGACAATTAGCAGCGCAAGTTTGCTCACAGTTATCGAGGGTTTTGCGCGCTAAGATGAACACCCATTTTATGATTTTCAACTAAAGCAAGCTCAAGGAAACTAAACAAAAAATTTGTAATGCATTTTTTATTTATGAGAAATCTTGTGTGCCAAATTTTTTAAGAATTCATTGCTATACTCTTATATATACGAATTATTGCAAGGACCAAATATCATTACAGGCAAAACAAAAAAATAATTTGATAGCTCCAAAAAACCGTAAAAACACAGTTTCTTTATATCATTTGTAGGGGGAAACTTACTATCTCAATGATGAACCTCTTTGAAGTACAATTTAGAGGTAGTAATTACTCTTGCATAAGACTTATTCCTTTTGTTAAGTCTCCATACTTTAAAAATCTTTGAAAGATCTCAGCAACAGTGCTAATTATTTTTCTAATAAAAACGTCTTTTAATTCAGTTGTAACAACAAAAAAATAAAATTTAAAAGCCGGGTTCTTATAAGCTTATTGCTCGTAAGCTGTTAATTATAATTACAGTGACGTGGCATATTATTAAAATCATTGCGGAAAATACCATATAACAATATTTATATTGCTATAAATTGTGATATGGCTATATAAGTGGTATTCAATAATTTTATTATTAATTATGAAACCATGACGTATAAAATTACACACATTTAGTTGATCTTAATCATTTTATTATATTAATAACAAAATACACCTAATCCTGTTTTTACACGGTAGATACGTTCCAGACAAAACCGTGTAAAAAAAAACATGAAGTATGTTTGTACATACATAGGAAAAAGGGGATTATTTCCATATCCTTCAAACCCATTAACCTTCTAACCCAATTCTCTAACTAAATTTCTAAAAGATTACGGTTAATAAAAATATTTTTCTTTGAATTTTCAATCATATTGCTTTTTTAATCGTGCTAAATCAACGAATCTAGACAGTGTTAAATCAAAACCATGTAA
Organism: Tricholauxania praeusta; assembly: GCA_949775025.1. Classification (NCBI taxonomy): domain Eukaryota; kingdom Metazoa; phylum Arthropoda; class Insecta; order Diptera; family Lauxaniidae; genus Tricholauxania; species Tricholauxania praeusta. The sequence continues at coordinate 38,829,175 of OX459030.1, read as the reverse complement.
AAAAAACCGTGTTAAAACAGAATTAGGTGTAGCTTAAAAAATAGCCAATTATTTACGCTATAGGCGTCCTTTTGCTGCAATGAAAGCCGCTATCTTCTCTGGTATGCTATCTGCGCAACTTTTTACCACTTACCACGATCCAGACATTAATCAGCTTCTCTATGGGATATTGTTTTCTTTATATTGCTGTTTTACTGATCTCGTATTTCATGAGTTCCCATATTGAGCTCAGGTCCGGTAAATCGCCTAACCAGTTCAACACAATGATGTGTTTATTACCTAAAAACTTCCTGACTATTTTGATCTATGGTAAGAAGCTATGTCGTGCATAAAAATTGGTTCCTCTCCATCACCAAACCATTTACAGAGCTGAGGCAAGAGTCGCTTTTCTAAGATTTTCTTGGTCTGGTCTTGTTTCATAGTACCTTGCACAATTTGTAGTTGACCAGTAACTCCTAAATGTATCACAGATGATACCATGATAGATGCGGGATTATTAATCGTCAAAAAAATACTGTCAGGATGAGTTTCTTCTGCAGGCCTTCTTCCTCATATAACAACAGAACTGTTGATGGGCTCCCAAGCGACCACCAAATTATGTCTGGGTGGTTTGCTCACTTGTTTATAGAATCATTTTCTACTGAATTATTTAGCCCTGAGATCAACTACTTACTTTGATTATATGGATAAGGACCTTCGGTTAAGGGTATACCTTTCTCGCCTGACCTTATAGAGAAATCTATCTCATCTATTAATGATGACTTCAGCTCCGGACCTGATGGTATTCCGGCGACAGTATTAGTTAACTGTGGCTCTGCGTTAAGTCAGCCATTCAGTTTTTTATTTATTTAATCTATTAGAGAGCTATTTTCCTAAATTTTGGTGAATATGATACATAAGCCTCATTTTCAAAAAACGGTGTAAGAACTATATTACAAATTACAGGCTAAATACCAAAACTTTTTGAACGTATTCTTTACAATCAAATTAAGGTGTGGTGAAGTCATAACAACTCGTTATCATGGTCTTGTTAATCGCAGTTCTACAGTTTCCAGCCTCCATGATTTTACTTTACTTTACTTTCTTGTGGACAAGTTGGCCACATTTACACTGACTTCAGTAATGCATTTGACAAATTTCCACATACATATTAAATTAAATAAGCTTGGATTTCCTTTATGTTCTGACAGTTAGATTGCATCTTATTTACATATCTGATCGCTCATATCAAATAAGATTTTTGAAGGCTTTTTCGGCTTTCTTCAGCGCGACATCAAGTGTACTACAAGGAAGCCACTTGGAACCGCTCCCGCTCATTTTAGCCATTACGGATGTTACACATTTTATTAAAAATGCTTATCTATTAGTACACGCAGATGACATGAAAATATACAGCAATGTGAAGGGAGTTGGTGATACTTTCCCAATTCAGTCTGACTTGAAATCCTTTGTAGTTTTTTGTTCTATGAATATCTTACATCTGAATCCAGATAAATGCCAAACTATGAATTTTTAAAGGAACAAAAAAATATATCACTTAGAGTAAGCCAACCAAGTATTGTCACCATTTTATAATATTCATATAAATAGAATTGAAAGAATTTACAAAACTGTTAATCGTTTTGCACTTGAAGGCTTAAATTGGATTGACTTTTTAAACCTTCCTCCTTATGATGATTGTTTGAAGTTATTATATATGCAGCCTTTGAGCTCTCACAGAAATATTACTGATGAACTTTGTCTGCATCAACTTGTAACTGGGTCTCTTGTTGCACCAGAGCTTCTTAACTACATATATTTTAATACTAATCGGAGAAGTACTTGAAACTCCTCGGAATCTTTGGAAGAATTTTCTTCAAATCCGAGTCTATAATATAGGCCTATAGGACTGCAAAAGAAAAAAAACAGTCTATCTTCAAGTGCATTTTGACCACATTTTTAGCCACACGAAAATTTTGGGCGTGGTTTGGCAGCAGTGGATGGCAACTCCCATACATCTAAAATACCTAAAACGTTATGTCATGGCACCTAAGGCAGACTTTTTCTACATTTTAGTAAGTCGGTTTTTTCGTAAAGTTTCAAAGAAATCGGACATAAACCCTGGCCACGCCGTTTACAGGTTCACGTTTGAGCTAGAAAGCTCAAATATTGGGACAGTTATTTTTATTCCCAAAACTAAAATATAGGTAAAAAATAAATAGTATATATTCCTTCAAAAAATTACTTGTCGTAGTTGTTAGTTTTCGTCCACATTATATTTGAAAGTATTACTTGAGTACATGTTGTTCAATATTGGTCTTCTTAAGCGAGAGCTTTTTGTGAAAATTGAGCTATGTCCGTAGCAATGAAACATTATTTTATTGCTACGACCATTGCTAAATTTTCTCAAGAAGTATCAATTTAGGGCAATATAAAAATATTTCAAACTGTACTTAAAGTCAGTTCGTTGTATTTGCGTACTTTTCATAGCATGAATGTACTGAGTACTTACAACTACTTAACAAAAGTACTGGAAATCCTATCACTGGTACGGAAATTACAAACAAAATTATATACGAAACATTTTTTAAAGTTATTCATATAGCTTAAATTCTTTTAAAACGAACATTCTTGATATCAAAACATACCATACACTTAAAAAAAAATATCAATTTTTAAAAAACTTTTACTTTTTCCAAGCTTATAGCCGAGTCAGCTAAGGAAGTAGGTTCAATTCATATACGAATCAAATGAGTTTTTCAAATCATTTATAAACAAAAATTAAACGTTTTCTAAAAATAACTAAAAGTGCTTTAGTTTGATCAAAATATTAAGCCGTAACCTGTAGCAATCTTGTCACGCAAAAAAATGTTTCCTATGTTAAGACTTTCCAATTGATGTAGTGGATAGTATGTTCATATGATTAGCATTGGCTTGGAGACAAGTGCCTTCTTATTTTCACTGAAACATTAAATACATAGTATCAAAAAATCTTGACTTCCCATTCTCAAAGCAACCCTGAACTTCACTAATGTTCCACGTGAATGAAAAGAACCTATCGAAGTAATGCAGTCTAACTCTTTTTGAATTACAAGACAAATCAATGCGGGGATATTAAAGTTTCAAAAATTTGATCAATGCACCTATGATGTATGCAGATCGATAATTAAGAACATTCCTATTATTTTCTGATACTTACCAACTTTTTCGATGATTATTAAACATCATCGACTCAATGATATTTTTCGATACTTAAGTAGGTACTTAACTTTTTCAATATTTACCAGGTTTTTCGATGTTATTTGATACTTGTTAACTTTTATTGAAATTTTCTATGCTCTTCGATTTTTCGATGCTTTCAAAATTTTATTGTCTTTGTGGATATTTTCCAATATATACAAGCTTTTTCGATACTTATCGACTTTCACCAACTTTCTTAACATTTTTTGATACTCTTTAAAATTTTTGATTTCAATTTATTCATTTCATCTGCATTTTTCTTCTGAACTCTAACATATCAGAGTTTCTTATCATTGAATTTAAAATTGTCTGAATTTTATATTATCTGAGTTCTGAAAAATCCGAAACATAAATATTTGAATTACGATTACCTGAACTTTGATTATCTGAATGACAGAGCCTTTTTCGACCTACTAAATCACCTTTTATATACATATATTTTTATATATATTTTTTTTTAATTTAACAATGCAATTCAATATAATTTAGTATTCTTCGACTTCTATCCAGCACACTATTCGCTAATTTTCGAATTTCATCGGCTTATATAGTTTATGTTTAGATTCATAATTTTATATGAGCTTCAGGTCAAGTTTCACTTGTTGTGTATAAATTATGGTCACCCTAAGTATCTCGATATGCAATATGTAACGAGCAAAAAGAAGATGACGTTCTACCACACAAATGGGTTGGTTAGGGGTTGGAGATTCAAAATGGATGCAAATAACTCAGCGAAAATCACAAATTCTCAACATCAACAACAACAATAAAAATACTGGCAGCAATGGCAAAAGCAGCCAGCGCTATCGTCGGCGTGATTAGCTGAATTGAGAGCTTTTTTCCACAGTTTTCTAAGAACTTACGTCTGTATGAACAATATATATGTATGTATATGTACAAAATTATATAGGCATATGTATGTACATATGATGCTACATATATATGGTTTTCGTACAGATATTCTAGGCATGGAAAACATGCCAATTAGCAAATATGGCGGCGGCATGCAATACCGCTGTTGTTGTAGTCGCTGCTGATGATTTTGTTGTTATGCAGCAATTGCGTTGCAACTGAAAAATAGAAGAAAAATAAAAGCATCAACAAAACAAAATAGAAAAAGTTGCGAAAAATAGCAATAAAACTTAGTTGTAAACGAGAAACATGTGAACGCCATACTAAAGATGTCACACATGATAACGAGCTACGAAATTGTGGCACTGCAAAGCATCGTCTGGCTTTGGTTGCTTAATTTTTTTGAAAAAAATATTTTTTTCGGTTAATTTTGGAACCATAAAATTTGCATTCATATGTTCACGGAACAAATTTTCTAGGTATTAAGATAAAAGTTAAAAATAAAACAGAAATGCCTGAGACAAAAAAAAAAACAACAAACAAACTTGCTGCACTCAAAAATCTATGCGAAGAAAATTTGCACATAGGAAATAATAAAATGCTTAGTGCCGGTTTACACTTGGACATTCTTTTCGAAAATTTTTCTTACTTGTTGGCAAGAGGGGAAAAACCAAAGGGTCGAGGCACAGAATTTGTCGTTTGTCGCAAACGTAAATAGTGTAAGCCATGAACTCTGCAATATTTTGAGATCAAATATCAGCTTTGTGTCAGTCACGTGAAAAGCCCTTGGGCCGAATATGGGCCTATATTGGGTAAGGTTAAGTTAGGTTAAATGGGTCGCTTGCATATAGTAAGTTTCACTCGGAAACAGTATGCGCATTGTGATACCACACACATACATAGTTCCCTCCTTAATCCTTAAAAATCTTATTGCAAGGGCGCGAACCACCCGGAAGCCTTGGTAAAGTTGAGAATGCTGGTAAGCTCCTCAAGACCAAAATATTTGGTTCGTTTCCTCATTAGCCCCGGGCGTTCACAGAGTAGACAATTAGCCATCTCATCTTTTTCTTGGTCTCCACAACCTCTCTCTGTAAGGGGTATCATTTGGCGGCCATAGGGCCAATTTCGTCTTCTGTTCGCTTGTTTCTTGGTTATGTCCTCTATCCGACAGTGTAGTTCCGCAAGCGGTATTTAAAGATGATTTACTTGTTGATTCTCCGGTTTTTCCAATCCTATTTTGGCACATTCGTCAGCTTTCCGGAAATATCCTTATGACTGGGCACCCAACAGCGCTTAATAGTATGCTGTCGGATTGAAAGTTGTGACTCCGTGGATTTCCTAAGTTTTACCCATCTATGGTTTAAAGTAAAATTCTTTTGTTTTGAAAAATTTCCCAACCCAATGCACTAGGCATAAAAACTCGATTATTTTTGATCGAAAAAAATAAAACTCAATCAATCTTTGCAGTGATTTATTTTTAAATTCATAGTCGTTGCGATCACTGGAATAATAAGACGAAGTGAATTTTTTTTATTCATTGACTTACAAAAGAATTTAGGATCTGGTGTGAGCACTCAATTATTAAAGTTTTTTATTTTAAATTAGTCAACCTTTTAAGTTTTCTTTATCGAATTGACAGTAGGTATGTGTGAGAGTAAAAATACCTTTAGAACAGTGAAGGGCACTTAGTGCCTCAATTTCCTCAAATTGCTCTAACCGTTATTCGACGCATAGCCAAGGGAAAAAAAATCCCAGAATTTCAACGCTATCGAGGCACAAAATTCGCAGAATTTCAACGCTATCGAGGCACAAAATTCGCAGAATTTCAATCGAGGCACAGCGTTGACTTGAATTCAAATGAAAACAAAAACAAAACACAAAGGCATAAATGACGGCGCCGCATTGTGTCTTGACGAATGTAGCAATTGTTTTTGTTTGTAGTGTAATTTGTTTTTTTTGTGCTTATGGCAATTTTGGAAATGAAAGTTAAAAAAACTTTAAAGTTTCGTTTATTGTTGCTTGATGTTGTTGTTTTCCTCTTTTGTTATATTTTTGTGCCCACCGCTGCTTAAGAACATTGACTATAACTATCCTAAAAATCATTTCCTATTGATAAGCTCTGCACCAATTTACTAAAGAGACAATTCAAAAACGTTGAAGTCTTAAATTGTTTACTGTTTTTGAAGTTAAAACGAATATTCTGCAAAGGTTCCCAGAAATTTTAGAGTGGTAAGTTTCAGGTCTTACTTCAAAATAGCTAAAAATAATCGAACAAAATTGTGATTTTTTCAATGTTATTTTAAGTACAAATAAAATTAACTTTAATGTATGCATGTATACTAGGGTGGTTCAAATTGCAAATATGTTCCGATTTTTGGTGCTCAGGCTTGAAAATATATCTTGTGACCATGAAGCTCTAGTTCCAAAATTTCACCTCAATTGGACTATGGGAAGGCGTGTCAGTGGGTCGATTTGTGTGATTTTTGTGCATTTTCGAGACGATTTAAAGCAGAGGTTCCCAGACTTTTCTTTCTCATAGACCACTTTCAAAACTTAGCTGGTTCCGGTGGACCCCCTGCAGCTACATTTCTACTATATTCCCAAAACTCGACAAATAATGTGAAGATTAGATCTAACTATGGAAATTTGCGTTGCAGCTGAGTTCCGACACGTTGTACTAAATATGGGATATGCAAGTTTTTGCAAGTAACAGTCGATGAGCTTCTTAAAATATTATCTGCCTACATTGATAAGTGAAGTCAACCTAACATTTTAGTTCTTCACTATCGAAAGCAGATGAATTTTCGTGGACCTCCGCTTACGAATTGTGAACCCTCAATTTTTTTGTCACACCAAAACCATGCCTGTTTTATATTTTTCTACCACGGCACTAAGCGCAATCGATCGGACATCCTCTTATATATAGAAAACGAAGTGTCAAAAATTTTTTATACAAACAATGCGATCTGGAGAAATTATTGCTTAAAAAAAGCAACAAATTGATTTTAAGAAAATAAAGATTTTTAATTCATTTTTGTTCAAGAAAAGTTAGTATTTCACATTTGACGACCATTAAAGTAATTTTTTAAACGTTCTTCGTTATCTGTTTGCTGAATTTTTGCACAAGAGCAACTGGTCTTTCTGCAGGGTTGATTACAGCATGTAATTTCAAAACAAAAATCACACAAATCGACCCACTGACACGCCTTCCCATGGTCCAATTGAGGTGAAATTTTGGCACAAGAGCTTCATGGTCACAAGATATGTTTTCAAGCCTGAGCTTGAGCACCAAAATTTTGATGACTTTTAATTTTCCCATACGATTTTGAACCAGCCTAATGTATACAAAAGAAAGCAAACAATATTTTCAATTGAACAAATATCTTGCAAAAAAGTCGTTAATTCTTCGAAGGAGCCTTGAAAAAAAAAATCCTATTTATTCCTTTTAATAAGGAGTTCCGTTCCGAAGTTTTTTTTTTTACAGACACCAAATCAGTGAAGTAAAATACTTTCATTTATTACATTCAACTGTACTGCCCTTAAATAAACATTTTATAGTATCCCTCCAAAATGTTTATATCGATTGCCAAATTTGCGCAGAAATTAATTTATCTGAAATAAAAAAAAACAACGAAATAAATGTAACTGCTATGGTCATCAATCACCAGTGAGTAGATTCTGCAGAAATGCGCTGAAGTCTTGAGGACCATCGATTTAATTTTTTACAATTTTCAGAGGAAGCAAAGTAAATACCATAAGTCTGTGCTGTAAAAATATAAATGTATTTCAATTTGAGCTGCAGTTCTTTTGCTTTTGCATTTTTTTTTTGTAATTTTTGTCCGTCTGCTGTAATATCAGTAACAACATTTTTTTTTGTGTTACTACATAACAACATTTATCGCAGCTCATTTAATTTTTATACTGACGGCATGCATTTAATCAGAAAGGAAAAACATTTCTCAAGAACGTTGGATGGCGAATTAAAGCAAGAAATAAATGGCAGAGAGTGTAATAAATTTAAACCAAATAAGAAAATTGGTAATTGTGCTGTTGCAAGGCATTCAGTTTTGATGTAACTGACTTTATTGCATACTTCTCGAGAATTTTTAATGCTCTGGTAGAACTTTAAGATATCATTTTAAAAGCCTAATTTTAAAAATTATGTTTCCACTAAAATTCAATTGAATAATTTATTAAATTCAATTTTTCCATTTTTGTTCCAACTACGGAATAAGTGACTTTTGCCCTGCCATATGATGAATACTTCTGCATTGGGTTGAATATTGTTCTTGTAGCTTTTCTATAGCCTAAATAAACTTTGATATGATTTTGTATATCTATAAATAATTGGTATATATGAGTTTCCTAATACCTTGTACTCTCGGAATCCATTAAGCGAAATTTCTGTTCAATATGGTTTTGTCCCACCGAGTTTGAATGTCTTCATCTTATGTCTTTGCACGATCAGTAATGAAAGTCTTCAATTCTCTCCAACATTTCGTAGATTCATCGATTGCCTGCGCTCATTTCGTTGATAACAAAGGCCGACAAAATTTAACTTACATTCAGACCCAGAAACCAGATTATATGTTTCCGAAGGTATTTCATGCGCTGAATCCAAATCTGGCTCCGGAAATGCTCTATCAGCTCTGGTTTTTGATATATCATAACCTGAAAGTGCGAAAAACATCGTTTTTGACCATTTTTGAGGTTATGTAGCACCATGAAATTTATTTTTTTCAAAAACTATGCATAGAATCTTTAAATTCAGTTCTTCTTACATCTAATGTCATTGAGTTTTCTGAAATATCGCTTGTTTTTTTTTTTTTTTTTTTTTTAGAGGCCAAATTTGTATTCAGCGCATCAAAAACCTTCGGAAATGTATATTCTGGTTTCTGGGTATGAGGTGCTGTCGGTCTGTGTAATTTAGGACGGTCGCGTTTTCTGCTGCCCTAAGGATTTCTCTGAAATGGTGAACACTTGTAAATTGTGTAGCAAATTACTGTTGGTAATTCAAGTTTTGCAGCAACATAGAAGAACTGCATTCACGTTTGACTCAAAGCTTTTGAGCTCTAATATCGTTGACAGCAACGGTGACATCTGTGGTGAATTCGACTATCATGAAACTGTTACTGCCACCGGTTGGGCGGATAGACGTACATTTTGTTGATTTTCGAAACTACTTCAACCGAAGAAGTTTTGAATCAGGAGGATGCATATTGCATAAGAGAAGTCTTCGAGATAATCGCTGGAAGTCCACTGCATACCACAGTTTGTAAAGCTTAGAACTCTGTAGAGAATGAATATAAGAAACAAGATTGGCGCACACGGTAGACGGATTTCTTACCTTTGAAACCTTCGTATTGAGCCTTTATGAGGAGAGCAAACATCCCTCGAAATATTTCACATGCACCAAGGCCCCGCTATGCGTCTCTTCGTTATGCGTCTATTCGCTCTTGCGTCGGTTTAAAAAAAAACTAAATTCCCACTTTGCGTCGGCTTTTCGATATGCGTCTTTATTTTTCGTAATTTTTTATTTTCGTTGCCATGACAACTTAACCTGCGATAGTGTTGCATGTTACTTTTTTGATCAAAATTTTCTTAACCTGCATAATTCGGGGAATATTATATTGTGTATTGCATAATGTTTTCCCTCATTCACTGTGAATAATTGAATGAAACGATACGTTAGTTCAGAAGGCATTGAAGTTAGTTCAGATTTGAAGATATAGAAGAGATGGTACATACTGTACTAATCGAACTGGTACATTTCGATTCATTATGGCATTTTGCTCAATTTTTCAGTAAGTTATTGATATCATTTTTCATTTTCTTTCAAAATTTTATTTACCATTTGGCTATCACGTTTAGCGATGTTTACCACAGAAGACTTCGATATTCCAACAACATTAGATATTACGGCGTAGCTTGACATTTTTTCAACAAGCAATGCAGTCATTTGTGACCTTTGAGTAAAACGATCCTTTTTTTACCAATAAGGTCGGTTTTTCATATAAAATGGTTCTCGCTTATAAAATGGCTGTTCTGGTAGATTTGTAATTTTGAAGAAATTATCCAGCCACACTTATTCAGCTTTTCTTATGTGCAACAGAAAAGTGATTTAAGTTTTATGATTTCGGTTAACGCCCACAAAATATGTTTCAATAAGAAAAAAAACAAAAAATTTCGTGTTATGAAGTTTATTTGATGAAAAATGGAACATTTTCCAAAATTTTGCATCGGTCATAATTCAATGAGCGGATACTCTAGTGATGTTAAGATTCGAAAAAAACGGAATATGTCAATGAAATAACGAATGTATTTTTAAGCTTTTGTTAATGTTCTCGGGGAATTGGCCTTAAGTCAAAAAATATATTTCATGGGAAGTCATTAATGAGGTCAAAACATTGATTTTGGTTTTGAAGATTCCTCTGCGTTACAATTTGACCCAGTTATAGTGCCTTGAAAATGTCTATTGCGGTATTTTTCTCGATTTAGGGTTGTGAAAATAAGGAAAATTACTAACTACTTCGCACAAAAAATATTAATATATATTTTTATGTAAAATACTTAAATATCACCTCTATATTTCGTAGCAGTTCTCACTGACGACCGATCAAAAAACAACAAATCCCAACATTTTTAATTTTTTCTCATTTCTTTAAAAAATACTCTTTAAATTGAAAAATATATTTATTAGAAAGTAAAATGGAAGAAAAATCGCATAAATTCTATGCCTTAGGAATAGTTTTTAAGTCTTCTTTTATTAAATTACTCAAAACGGGTTCGAAAGATCTACAGAAATGGAGTCGCCAAACCTTTTCATTTTTAGCGCTCCTTCAGAATCAAGGTACAGAGCCTTGAAAGTATTTTCTGCTGTTGTAATTTTTGGTTGTAAGTATTTTTGACTTTTCCCATGAAAACATATATAAATAAAAATGATCTCGCGAAATTTAAAGTTTGGGACTTTTACTAACGATGTGAAATCAGCTTAAAGACTGGAATAATCCTACCAAACAAAATTTTTTTAATTTTTATTTTTACAAAAAAATAATCAAAGCTCGTTACTGAAATTATTCTCAAAATGAAAGTGACGTGGTTAATTCAGTTAGGAAACGAAATATGCTACATTTGGACACATATGAACTAAGCTTACAAAACATTTGATATCAATACCAATTTGAAAATGTTACCTCCTAATTAGAAAAAGAAATCATAGTAAGTCCAAAGGAATTTGTTCAGTTCTATAAATATCGCTTCCATATGAAGCTATTATATTTTTCCTTAAAGCCATACAAATTGAGTGTCTAAATATTATCATCAAAATCTGAAATTAATTAATGCTGTCGCCTTTTTTGCTCTTAAAATAAAAATGCTTACGCATATCCTTGTAATGGAACTTAAATTGCCAACCCATATAGTTCCCTATGCTCCGAGATGTAAACAAAAACGAAAAAAGAAGAAAAATACCCGGAATACTCGTAATAATAAAGCATCATCATTGAATGAAAACCTACAAATGAGCGCACTTTAACAGCCTATTAACGAAATATGTTAGGACATTAATTAGTTTTTGCGAGACACAGCACCGAATGAACACCAAGTATGTGCACTCGAACATATTTGAGGCATTATGTACCATTTAGTGGAGGAGGCCTGCAAAGAGAAGTTTTCGCACAGCACGCACATTAAGTTGAACTACAAATCCCTTGGATATAATGACACGCTGCTGGCGTGAAGAACTTTTCCAATTTATTTTTGTCAAACATTGAATGTTGCATGGAAAAAAAAAAATACCAAGCACACAAGCGACACATATGGTACATTTTAATTGGGGACTTAACGTTTTATTATGTGTCATATTATTTCAAGAAATTGATTTGTTACTCGAAGTGCAAGAAAACAAAAAAAAAACTTTATTGTCTTAGAAAGAATACCAAATTGATAAGATTGAGTTAAAGTTGATTACAATAAGACACTTGCACTGTTCTTAACTAAATCTGATTGAAAAGATCTAAAATCTAAAAGGATATGATTTTTTTAATTGTAAAATTAATGGTGGAGATAAAACTTCATATTTTTAGAATAATTATTTTACCCATGCTTTTGCTAGGCGAATATTTTGGGCCACTACAAATTTCTGAAAATTAGGCTTAGTTTCGGACGGAGCTTGGTCGTCGTTAATGCTTTTCATTCTAAATTAATATATATGAATAAATTAGGGTATGTCAAGTGCTGACTTTCTTGAATAATTACTTTTTTGGAATAATGACCTCATAAAATGTAATGTAATTCTGATTACGTTAAGCGTCGCTCCATTAAAAAACATATATGGCAAAATTTTAACTTTACATCTGACGACTTGAAGTGCAGTATTAGTTACTGTTTGTGTTCAATCTGTTCTTTACTTAAATAGTAAATATCAATATTTTTATACGAATAAAGTCACATTTTAATTTTATTCAGTGCATAAGGTCACATTTTACATATACGCCACGGCAAAATTTGGATTTTAAATATTATTTAGGAAGGATTGTTTCTAAGATTCGCAGTCAAAACACGATTGTCAAATAAAGAGAGCCTACATTTTACTCTAAGCCGATTTCATTTTACAATGACGAGTCTTTTTGGATCTCTCTACCAGGGCTGTGTTTAAACATAAGCTACATAGGCTGCAGACTATGGGCATGCGCTATAAAGTTGAGAATGTACCAAAAAAATTGATGATCCAGTCGAGGCCGCATCACTTGCTCAGCCTATGGGTCCGCGGATCCTACACACGGCCATGCTCTGTACTACTCCAACAACAAATTGAAATTATTTATTCTTTCATAGCTTGAAGATATTATGAATTCGAAAACACTGCACCCTCTCATGAAAATTTTGACTTTCAATTTTCCCAAACGGAATTCTAAATTCAACGGAAACTCTTTAATTTTTTTTAATTTAATGAAAATTTATTAAATAAAACTTTTTTTCATTCGTGACAAAATATTGAAATAAGTCTTTATTCATATTAGCAGCCAATATCATATAAACGTTAGAGATGCCTGAGCTAGAGCGACCAATGTAAAGATACTTTTTGATTTCTTGTTTAAAGCTTAGCTCGGTTTGAGGTTAGATAAATCTCTTTCAGGTTTTTTTTTTTTTTTTGATTTTCATCTTGACAGATTTTTTAATGAAAAACTATTTAAATTATATATGTAATAAATATTTCCCAGAATTGGTTACAATTTGAATTTCTTTAAATTAATTGTTAGTAAGATTAGGAAAATATTTTTAGCAATGGTATCTCAAATATGTTTCATAAAAACCTTTATATATAGAACTTTATGTAAGAATATTAAATTATTGGAAATTCTTCATCAAAATTAATTCATTTCTACGAAATGGAACATTTTTAAGTTTAACCTCTGAAAGATGCATTGTACTGATTATGTTCAGCTTCAGCTCCCTTTCTATACTGAAAAACACAGATGATATACATAGCTCTCAGAAATGTAATGCCAATTGTATTTCAAACATTTCGTGCAAAACTTTAATATTTTCAACCATCCATTCAAGTTTTTCCTATATGCAGTGGTGAACATTGAAATCCAGACAAACAAAAAAAGTTGAAAAAAATCCCTTAGGATCTAAATTTATTATCGATTCAAAAAACTGATTCATGGATCAGATGAACAAATAATTTTTACTGAAAATATTTTGCTGTCGGAAAACTACTTCATAAACGTCTATTTTTAGCCAAGAGTGAAATATATCATTTATTAATAAAAAAGAGTTTTTGGTAAAATGTAATAGAATTTTATTTTTAAGGGACTAATTTAAAAATATTTACAGCAGATATTTTAAGGACTAATATTAAGGATTAAGAAAAAACAGGTATCAATATTTTGTTGTTCCTCCCTTCGCTTTTATGACCGCCATAACTCGCTGCGGCATGGAAGAAACCAAATTTTTCAAAAGATCTTGCGAAATGCCTTCCAACCAAATATTTTGAATTATTCTGTCTAACTCAGGTAAATTAGTGGGCTTGTGGCTTGCTACCTGTAGCTTTATTATGTGCCAAAGATTCTCAATGGGGTTATTGTCTGGACACGATAAAGTTGAAGTGCCAAGTTCATTCAAGTAGTTCTTTACCTGTAAAAGGAGAAGAAGAATTAAAAAAAATAAAAGTACTGGATTATTTTTAAGTACATAATAAGGATTTACAAAACAATAATGCTTATCAATTGCGCTCGATGACAAGGCGCAGAATCATCTTGAAAAATCACGTTGTCCACACGCGAAAAATGCTCTTCAGTAGAAGGCTCCAAGTTTCTTTCAGGATGTTTTTATATTCAGCTGCTTTGATAGCTCCTTCAGTCAAAGCCAGTTGTCCAACTTGGTAATATGAAATGCATCCTCAGAGCATTCTACTTATCGGTTTCCTAAATCTTCTTCGGATGCACTCGTAGCTATAACGCACTCCAGTTTTTCGGCGCACTTACAACATTCCAACGGCGCCGAATACGTTGAACTTTGATTTATTTGAGAAGATCACACTTAGCCAGCCAGATACAGTCCACATATTGTGCTGGTTGGTCCACTCCAAACGTTTCCGACGCATTTGAGTTATTAAAAATGGCTTTTTAGCGGGTTGATGTGTAGATAAATCAGCCTTTCGTCATTGGAGAAATTTCTGTTCCTCCACATTCAACAAACTCTTTTCTGATTTCCACAGCCGTTTGAAAGCGATTTCTAAGACTAATCCTCTTTAAAAGTCGATCATCAGCTTCTGTAGTCTTTTTTCGCGCTCCTAACCCTTCCTTTCGACTTGTTGACCCAGTTTCAGAATATTTATTTAAAAAGTCGGCAATTGAGGACTATCAGAAATTTCCCGAATCGTTGATCTGTCGCTGCGAATCTTCAAAATTTCACTCTTATTCGCATCGCTCATTTTTTTATAATTTGGCATCTTTTTCAACACAATAACACAAGAATGATTAAAAACTAACAGTGTAACTTCCATTTATACTAAGATATTGTCCTACTTCTAAAAGAAACCCCTACCTACGCCATATCTGTAAAAAAAAGCAGTAACTACAAAACAAAGACGTTGACGGGGTCGTAAAACCCTTTTTTAAAAATTTTTTTGCTTGTCCGGATTTCAATGTTCACCACTGTACATAAATATAACGTAGTGTTTAGCTAGCTGTTTACATACTTAAACATACATACATTGTATGTATATAGACATATGTATATACATACATGCTTTTACATATGCTCCTACCAATATGAAAATGTATCTGAGCATAATCCAACTTTGCACAAATTGCTTATTGAACCGTAATAATTATGAAGTTGGGAATGCCGCCGATGTTTTCGTTCATTGTTATTGAAGGGATGGGGTATGGAAACCGAAGAATATTGATTGAGCTTATGCAACACAAACTTGCTGGAAAAATTAACGATTTTGTTTCTAAGAAAATGTAAGAAAAGCCGGCACGTGGCAACGTGGGTGGATTAATTTAACCTTAGAATATGGACCAAGATGCTTGTATCGTAGGAAACATAAGGCATGATAACACGGAAAGTGTCATATTTTTAATAAAAATGTTCAGATTTATTTGTAAAGGATGATTTCTTTTAAATTGATAGAGCTTTAAGTTTTGGTAAGACATCTAATCTATATCCTTTTTATTATTACATAAATGATTACTTTATGACATTTATACTTAGTTTAATAAGAGTTTCTTACATATCTCCAGTAGGGTGGTTCAAAATATTAACGTTGCTCCAAACTTAGCTTCCCGGGCACCAAAAATTGTGTATTGGTGCCAATAAAAACCACGCAAAATTTGGTCTATTTCAGAAAACCTTAAATGGACTCGCCACCGTTTTGAAAAATGGAAAATGGTCCTTAATCTATCAAAAATCATTAATATCTCCCCGAAGCTACCTCCTAGAAGGATCAAATGTGTGACAAGATCCCATTATTTTTCTTCATCCAACATTTTTCCTGAACTTACTTACCCCCTATCACAACCCCTTAGGGGGGCTCCCAGGCAAAAAAGAAATTCTTGTGAAATCTAAATCGACGGGTACCCGTCGTTTGGTTACCAGTCGTACGCCGCAATTCTGTTCAATCAAGTACATATGTTATAATTTTTGACAGCGTGTAATCGTCGCCGCTTTCCCGACCCCGTCCCAATTCTGCTCAACACATTACCTATGAAACCTCAAGCCTTAAAAGTAGGGAATCTTCTCCAAGCGAACATTCTTTTCAAAACGAAACCAAGCAAGTAATGACAAGAACTTGCAACGACAATGACAATATGTTACAGTCAACAAAGCTTTGCGTTTAATTTCCGTTATTTTTTTAAAGTTTTTTCGTCGTATATTTTTGAGATACGTCTAATTCGCTTAGTATAATGTGGTAAAATTGAGATAGAAGAAATTTTCTTTGTAGATTTTTATATTATTGAACTAAGATATCTGCATTCTTAAGCTATCTGATGCCATAAGAATATCTGATATTTTTTTTTTGAGATAAACCCTTTTCGCTTAGTACGGCATAGTAGCACATGTTAAGCATAAGACGAAGAAAACGTTTTTTTCTAGGGCTTTGTCGGGAGGCTAATCAGCTAAAACGGAATCTGCAGTTAGTAGATAACTTCTTTCACAATCGTTGATGACTTCAATCACTTCTTTCACGCTTTCGCTTGCGACGCATTTTTTTGCTATGCTGATGGCATGCATACTTATGAGCATTACAACATATTGTCTACTCCCTGCTTTTCCGTTTTCCCTGCCACACCATTGGTTTATTACTTTTTCTCATTACATTCCTTTCTTAGTTAATATTTTTTCCATTTTATTCTAATTTTCTTTTTGTTCCATATTCATGTTGTAGTTACTATCTACTCAAATGTCATTAGTGTTACCATGACTCTGGTAACTTGTTGGCTGTCGCTCTTGGTGTTGCAACATATGTTGGCCATTAGTGGTGTTGGCACTCACTACTTTTTTCGTTGCAGGAATATGGTGCTGTCGTCGTTGTTATTATTGCAAAATTATTTCTTTTTTTATTATATTCTTATTATCTTCTTTTCGTTGCTTTTCTATTTCACTTTTAATTAACTTTACTTTTGCTTTTTATTTACCACTTTGTTACTACTGGTTATTGTTGTCATTAATGTGTACACTTAACGAAAAGCAACAAACTGAAATAAAATAATTTTCTATGAAAATTGAAATTTTGCAACACTACAAAATCAAGTTCATTGAGAGCGAATTTGAACAATCATTTAAACTTTGCTCCACTCTAAACGCTTTGCAAGTCTGCAACAGAAAGTGATGGCATTGGCTCACTACCCACTGACTGCTGTTTGATAAAGTTTACTGATAGCTGATCATTAGCTTCTTATTTTTAGAAAAATCCAAGGCATATGTTGTCACAGAAAGCTTACGACTCAAAAGAACGCAAACTTGCATTTTTGCAATTTTCGATGGATTATTGAAATAAACACAAGAGGCGTCAAGAATCATTATCGATAAAGTTCATAAATTATAATTCTGAGAAATTTTGTAGTTAAATAGGTTTCTACAACATTCTGAATACCCCAGTAAATAAAATCTTGTCCAAAACTCATTTTTAAGATCTAAATTAAATAACACAGGTCGACAAGCCTCAGAATCTAAAACCCGAATATACTTTTCCGAAGATTTTCGGCGCGCTGAATACGAAGATCAGAATTTCTCAGATGGTTTCGGTTTTCGAGATATTCTAACCAAAAAGTGCGGAAATCACAGTTTTTCAAGGTATTTGAAAGTTAATTTTTCTTTATAAAACCATTAATTGGTTTAATGTAAATTGAAATTTGTTATGCAGGTCTCCATCAAATTAAATTAAGTTTCAGTAAGCAAAATAACTGGAAAGTGTGTAATAAATTTCAATTTACGATACTTTGGAGAAAAAAGAAGATATCGATAAACTTTAAAGTGGGTTTTGAAGGGAAGGAGTATTTCTTGTGGATCAATTTAAGTGCAAGAGGAAGCAAAAGTTGCAGATATAAAAGATCTCAAGCAGCGACGGCCTTACCCATTGCGGGGCTTCAGGTGGCACACCTTTGCGAGGTCCATGTTCTTTGTGGTAAGTTTGTGAATTGAAATTAGGTATCTCTGATGACTGACGAGAAATGCAAAAAATATAAATAAATAAATTTAAAGTTTAAATATGTTACATTAGAAGATTTTTAATAGATTTTTGGACGCTGAACATGAAACAAAAGTTTTCCAATACGCACAGTTTTTTGAGAAAACTGGAGTGGAGTCCTCCCAATAAGTATATTTTTGGATAACCGTTGGCACTATACCCGGAGTTCTAGAATTTTCCGAAATGCCTTAAATAAAAGCTTGTCATTTCTCAGAATACTAAACTTTTATATATTTGTGTACATACATTAGGGTGTCCCAGGCTATAAGGGCGCAATTTTTTTTTTTTTTTTTTTGAATTGAGATACTCATACCCTCTATTTTTTTTCCATTTGACCCAAATAACTGAAAGAAAAAAAATATTATTGATATCGGATAATGATAACCCTTGCCGACTTGATGTCAAAAGCTTAACACAAAAATTAGTATGGAAGCCATAAAGGGATTTTTGAACTTAATAGTTTTTCAGTAAATAAAACACTGTTTTACCTATTTCTTATATATGTATATTAAGTATTTATCATTAAAAGGATATTATTTATTAAATCTTCTTTTCAAAGTTTGCTTGATACAGTCAGAACATACATATACACAACTGCTCAAAATAATAAGTACACCTTTGAGTTTTTAGTTTAAGCTTTATTACAAAAATATTTGCGAAGTACACAATTTGGTAGCATGATCTTCAGTATAACAAATCATGTGATTGCGTTAAGTTTTGCTCAAAATAATAGGTAACCCTGCACGTTGATTCAAATTTTCATTTGAAATTTTATTTATTTAGTTCTTTTTTGATCTTACCTTAGAAGAATTAAACCTTAAAATGCAGTGAATTGACAGCAAAATTTTAGTTGCGATGGGTCGTAAACCACATTGCTCTGCTGAGGAATCGAGACTGACTTTAAACTTGAAATAAAAGGAAGAAAATCTCTTCAATGGCCATCACAGAATCCTTTCTGAATCATTACTACGTAAATTGATCTTAGTTTCATCACTTCATAAGATATTACGCCACTTTTTCTCCTATTTAGGTCATACTTCATGGCCTTCAAAAAGCAGAAATCCTGGTAAGGTGCTTTTACCGCTAAAGTGCATTGCAACCAAGACTTTTAACACCAATTCTTATATGTGACGGCGGCAAGGTAAAATAAGCATTTCTGTATTCAGTTTCTGTTCGACAAGTACACAGGCACCATTAATGCGACCAGTATTTGAAGCAGTAGTACCACAACAAAGAATTTGCACTTTATGTTCAAGGTTCCAGTCGATAATAGCGTTTAAAACTGTCTGTGCCTGTTCACATCCTGAAGAGTCGCTACCACTTGCAAATAGTGACATGTTTCGATGTCGGGATTCTAAATACGTGAAACTTTATTTATTTTTTTATTTAATAATTTCTTAGTCTATGAACAAATCATTCTCACAGACTAAATAGGAAAAGAGAAGAAATAAATCTAGAAACAATTCTTAAAAATAAAATTAGCATTAATTATATACAGAATTCAGTAAATTCAAAAAACAGCTTTTCGAAGCAGAAAAATCAATATCAATTGAATTGGAGATATTATTAAATTCAATTAAAGCTCTTATAATGTGAGCATTTAGGGCATGTTTCGTTCTAACAAATCCAACAAAAACTGTATCGAAATGCCGAAGAACTTTGGCAGGAACGTTGAATGGAATCCTTTCTAGAAGAGAAGTACAGTAGACCACACCTCGGATGACATCAACAACAAAGGCTAATGACAGTATAGCCCTCCTGTTTGCTAGTGTTCTCAGATTTATAAGCATACTTCGAGACATACAAATATGGTGAAAATAATAAGTACACTATCTGATATCTTATTAGTTCTCAATTATTTTTTGTTTTACTGAAAATATATATGGAAATTCATTTTTATTTTGATAATTTCAATATGGCAATGCCTTTAAAAGTAAAAAAGAAGAAGGGATTTCCCCGAATTTTTCTATACGCGTATGTTTTCATTTAAAGGGCTTATTTCACTTGGATAAAATAATAAGATCATTTCTTTAATTTTGCAACAATCTGATCGGCTTTTTCGTACAAGTTTGTTAATTTTATTTATTTTCATATTTAGTTATATCAAAATAAAAAGAAAAAAATTTCATAGATGGGAAGTATTGGAAATTAATAATTACCAGGCAGTTTGAAAGTGAAATCGAGAATAGAGAAAATTTTATTTTCAAATCAAATATTAAATACATAAATCAATGAAACATTTATAACAAACAATTCGTTTCAGACAAGTGTTTTCAACAAAGTATATAATCTAACACCCCCACTCGAATTGTATTTATAAAATATTCAATAAACCTATTTGTTTCGAAAAATATTTGTGTTTGTCCAAACAAACTGGTTTCGTCAAAAAATCTGCCAGCATATCATTTGTTGATACTCCGCAAAATATAACATCATTGTTCTTCTTCTTCTCCCTTACAAAATGATGTCTAATATCAATATGTTTTGATCGCGGACTATATGCATCATTTGATGCCAAGTGAATTGCACTCTGATTGTCACAGAAAATTTTCGTTGGTTTTTCTTGTTTGAAATATATATTAATTTCTTTCTCCAATGCTCGCAACCAAATTACCTCCTGTGTAGCCGCTGATAAAGCCATATACTCAGCTTCAGTAGTGGATAAAGCGACTGTCGGTTGGCGCTTACTATTCCATGATATTGCTCCTCCTTGCAATATGTTAACATATCCAGTTACTGACTTACGTTCTTTCTTATTATTCGCCCAATCAGCATCTGAATATGTCACGATGTCTTGATTTCTTGAAACAGAATAAAATAACTTTAATCCAAGTGTTTCCTTCAGGCAACGGAAAACAGGCTTCACAGCCTTCCAATGGCTTATACCAGGATTCTTATTAAATCGGCTTAAGAAATGAACTGCTTGACATATATCGGGTCGTGTGCATTGTGCTGCGAATAATAAACTTCCAATGGCCTGCTGGTATGGAACATCTTTCATGGACTCGTCTATCTGGGTTTCCTTTTCAAGCTTTTGATTAATGTCAATTGGTGTTGATATGGGGCTACAATTTTCCATTTTGTATTTTCGCAACATTCGTTCTATATAATCTTGTTGATCCAAATATATTCCATCTCTATTTTGAGTGATTCGCATTCCTAAGCATTGTTTTGCTTTTCCTAGGTATTTCATTTTAAAGTTGTTCATCAGTTTATTCTTAATACTTTCTCGGAACTTTTCATCATTGCTAAATAGCAGCATGTCATCAACATATAACGCCAAGAAAATCATTTTATCATTTTCGACGTGATAATATATGCACGGATCTACTTTTGAGCGACACATTCCATATTCTTGTAGCGCTGAATCCAACTTTTGATTCCAGACTAAACTGGCTTGCTTTAACCCGTAAAGTGCCTTTTTAAGCTTAAGAACATGTCCTTTTTTCATGTTAAGAATGGATGGTGGTTCAACATAGATATTTTGCTTCAGTTCTCCTTGCAAGAATGCAGTCACAGCATCCATTTGCTCAATTTGAAGCTTATAACGTGCAGCCAACGCGAACAAGTATCTTACTGACGTATATCGAACGACAGGTGAAAACGTTTCTTCATAATCCACTCCTTTGCACTGGGTATATCCTTTCACAACAAGCCTTGCTTTGTACCTAATGGTATCATTTGGCTCCTGTTTCTTTTTAAAAATCCACTTCGTTTTAATTACGTTGCAATCTTGTGGCTTCGGTACAGAAATCCACGTTTCATTCTCTTCCAATGATACTAATTCACTTTCGACAGCTACTTTCCATTTCTTGCGGTCTTCACAAGATAATGCTTCCTCTATCGAATTTGGCTCTTCTATCTCTGGCAAAGCTGCTTTATAAATAGTATGAGCCTTTGGTTCTTTCTTCCAAGGCTTGTGATGCTCTTTGCTTTTTTTAGTTGGGCAATCTGATGCAAAATGTCCAACGCTATCGCACGCAAAACATCTGCGCTGTGTTCCTCCTTTCTTTGAATGTTTTTTCTTATAGAAAGTCTTTTTGCTTATTAACGCATGACTGGAGTTCTCCAAGCGAACATCTTGTAAGAGCTTCATTTTTATTGAATCTGCCGTAATTTTTGCGCCACAGCTTCCCAATGACATTATCATGGGACGATATGTCTCTGGAAGTCCTTTCAGCAACAAGCAGCCCAGCCACTCGTCATTCACCATGAATCCGATCGATCCCAGCTTCTGGGATGTTGTCACAATCTGCGATACATAGTCCTCGACTGAATCACAATCTTCCAGTTGGATTGAACACAATTTTTGCAGCAACCCCACCTTTCTGTCCAAACCAGAATCCTCGAATAGATCTCTCAATGTCTTCCAGACATTTCTAGCTGATGTGCAGTCTCTTACATACACATAAAGTGATTTATCTATGGATAAAATCAAACGATACTTTGCCTTCTCTTCCTCTGATACACTCGGTGTGGATCCGGATGCATTGCCTGTAGATCCATTTGCTTGGGATGTTCCAACTTCCTCACCAGAATCAGCTACGTACTTCCATAGTCCATCCAGCTTCAGCTGCGCTTCCATTGCAAAACTCCATGTCATCCAATTAGCAGATCCAACGAGCTTCTCGAACTTCTCCAAGTTTGCGATGCCAGCCATTTTAACGCTTTCGTTTAAATTTACTTAAATATTGGTAACGAATCTCGATCTAAATGCCTGGGCCCATAACCTATTGGAAATTAATAATTACCAGGCAGTTTGAAAGTGAAATCGAGAATAGAGAAAATTTTATTTTCAAATCAAATATTAAATACATAAATCAATGAAACATTTATAACAAACAATTCGTTTCAGACAAGTGTTTTCAACAAAGTATATAATCTAACAGGAAGAAATCAACATTGAACTGCCGAGGAAAGACAGATGGTTTCGACACTCAGAAATTACGGCCAAAGTCCTCTTACTAATACCGAAGCCATGGATCAGTCAATTTTTTCGTCCAAAACGCTTTAAAAGCTAAAAAAGTGATTGCAACCCGCGGAAGACCAAAAAATTCTTCAACAACGATAGATAATAATATTGTCACTGTCGCAAAAAGAACCATTTCGCATCTTCAAGAGCCATTTCAGCAGACATCGGCAATGTGATCTCGTTCCGAACGGTACGTCGATGATTACAACGAACCAATTTACCTTGACGGATGCGAGAAAAGTTTCTATGCTTCGAAAAAAAAATTTGAAGATGCGTTTATCATTCGCAAAGAAACATCCAAATTGGTCCGGACCAGACGGCGAGAAGAAATAGCGTAATACTTTGTGGAGCGACAAGTCAAAAATAAATATGTTTGGAAATGACTCCGCCCGAAATGTTCGACGCCCCAAGGGTAAAGAATTTCACGTACGCTTCACAAAAAAGACTGTAAAGCATGGGGGTGGCCATATTATGGTCTGGGGTTATTTTTCATGGTACGGTGCCAGACCAATACATCGAATTTCCGATAGCATGACCAGATTCCACTATAAAAACATTTTGGAAAGTACGATGTTGCCCTATGCTGAGGAAAGTATGCCGCTAAAATGGACATTTCAGCAGTATATTGATCCTATGCATACTTCCAAGTTGGTGAAGAATTGGTGTCAAAACAATAGTGTGACCTTATTAACTGGCCAAGTCAATGACTGAACTTGAACTCTTTGGAAAACCTTTGGCGAGAGTTGAAGCGGAGAATAGGAAAGGAAGTATTCCAAAATAAGAAGCAATTATGGAGTTTTGTCCAATAAACTTGGTATGAAAAACCAGAAGAGACTTGCCTTAAGCTTATCTCCAGTATGCCAAAAATAGTACACAAAATTACTCAAAACAATGGTTGATATACCGGCTACTAATGATGAACTTTAAATATCAACAAATAGAGCCGATAAAATCGAGTTAATGTTGTTTTTTTATTAAAATGTACTGAATGTACTTATTATTTTGTCCAGTCATTGTAATCCATTTTTTACTTTTTTGATAAGACTGAAAGATATTTTTGTTTTTTATTAATGTTATACCTTTTTATTTTATTTAATATGTTGTAAGAAGTTAACTATAAATTTGTTTTTCTATTAACTTAAATAAACTTTTGCCTACAAGCCATTGAACTAATTATGTGAGCGTGTACTTATTATTTTGACCATATGAGGGGACCGGGTCGTAAAAATGTAGAGGTTGAAAAGCATACCTAGTAAAAACTTTCTGTATACGTTCAATACGATTAATATGTCACGCATGATAAGGACTCCAAATGAAAGACGCATATTCAAGCTTAGAACGGACAAAAGAAGTATAAAAGATTTTACGTGAGTATGGATCAGAGAACTCACTACTGTTACTTCTGACAAAAGCTAGCATGGCATATGCCTTAGATATCGTATAGTTAATGTGACTAGAGAAGGTAAACTTGGTATCAAAAACTACACCTAAGTCTTTGATTTCTTTTACTGACTTCAAGTAAGAGTTAAAAATATGGTACGAAGTTTGAGTGACAGCTTGACACTTTGAAAATGTGATATGGAAACATTTATTGATATTTAAAGTTAGAAGATTACTACAACACCAAGAATTTACTGTATCAAGTTCTATATCAAGCACATTTATTTATATTTACAATTGTTTTGACATCATTCAAACAAAATTAGAAGGTATGCGTTAAAAAAATAGCTTTTATTTTTTGGGACATCCTAACATACATATATTACTTTTTTTCTCATAATTATGACTTCCTTGCGATAGTGTAAATTGATCAAAATGAGCGTTGATTGAACTTGCTTACGAACTAATCTGGCACTCAATTAGCTGAATCAAGTATTTTGTTATCATTAAACTATTGAAATTTTTTCACTTCCTTCTATTTCGAATAAGAAAAAACATTTGATGCTTTTTTACAAGGGCAGTTCATAATATGCAGTCTCTAGATTCTATTATTTTTATTTATATTTCGACAAATCCCAATAATATAGATATATTTGTTCAGTGTATGAATTTCATTAGATTTCCTCTCGAATGGCATTATTTCTTTCGTTTACTTCATTTACCAATTAACTGGGTTAAGTGTCTAATAAAATTGACAAAAACAACAAGAACAACATTAATGCAGAACTTGTGCCGCACCGTTTTACTACGGACATTATGTCTATCTTCCCATCCCATCTGTCTGTCTGTCTATTCGCTCATTTTTCTGTCCGACTGTCACTTTAATGCGGTTGATTGAACTTTTTGTTGCTGTCGATTTTCCAATAAAAAAAGAAATTTTATTATTGCAACAGCTCTGCTGCATAGGAAGTTGAATTCAATTTGTAAGCGCGCACATGTGATGGTATTCGTATGCGTATCATTGTGTCTGTGTGTCAATGTGTCATAGGTTTTTTTTTCTTTTCATATCTCAATACTGGGTCTGCCTATTCGAGTCTGTGTGAAATCAAGTCAAGCGTCATTCTTATTAGTTGTTTATGTAATATAACTTTTAATATTCTCGTTCTTGTACGGCGAATACGAGTATTTCCTCTGGAGTTTTTATTATTAATTTGTAGCAGTCGTTTGTTTGTCATAAAATCGTATCTAAAAATACAGTGCCTACAATGCTTAGGTTATAAAGTTGTTAGCGGCTATAAGATATCTGCTGGATGATATACATACATGAAGACTTGTTTTGCAGAAGACTCAAGGATTTTTAATTTAATTTATTATGTTTTATGTCTATAGACCATATAATTCAATCATGCAAAACATATTTTGCTTGTTGATTTCTGTGGATCAGTAGCTCGATTTTTCGAAAAGAATTTTTTGATCTATTGATTATTTACTGTAGGCTTTTGGTTTATCATTCAAACCAGACATTGACACGTAAAAACTCAAGCCACAGTGGCTCATCATAGGAATATACATACATTATGCAGGGAATAACCAGTAGTATTACCGTTCGGAAGTTCTGAAGGAAATGGAACTCGAGCCTAGTGGTACAACATTAATGTTATTGGTAAGCGAGTTAGCGCGTCTTTTGAGACATCGAAGTTCATAACGCAACTGAAAAAGTTAAGTACTCGTTAAGTCTTATTGTAGCAAAGCTTAAGTTTAAGGAAAAAAACAAATTACATGAAATGCCTCAATCGAAGAACACAGTATAAGCTTAAGTTGAAATAATGTCAAGCAAATTTGTGGAGCGCCTTGTTTCAAGAAATTAAAAAATCCCCAGGCGTTAGCTTCCAAAATTTTTTCAAAATGTTTTGTTAATACAATGCTAAAAAAACTAAACTGTACTTTGATTATGAGACTTTTTTTAACACCGAAGTCTATCGATAGGTACTGTAGTACATCCTTAGAAGATTATTTGAGCTAAAAGAGGAGGTTTCTAGCTGCGAAAAACATTAAAGATTTACTAAAGCAGTGCCACCTGAGATATACTTGGCTATTCTTCTGCTGATTTTCACAGGTTTAAGCAGACAAAGCTTGCATTTGAATGAAAATAAAAAATTAAAAAAGCCGTGGCAAATATATTTTGCTTTGATGGATGGTTAAAGTTGGGGAAAATAATTTTTCTCCGTTTGCGTCACAAAATTATATAGACATTGGGAATATACAAGAGAACAATATTCTGCAAATGAGGGTCAATAAACTCAATTATTATTCCTATGGAAATAAGAAATTTATCATCCACCAAAAAACAAAAAGTCCTCTTGAATTGTTTTTCCTAAAAAAAAGAAAATTATTATCAAACTTCTTATAAAAAACTGTTATAATACATAGACTTGGTAGAAACAAAGATATCCTTAGATTTTTGGAGTGAAACTTCTTAAGCATGGGCCTTATTTGAAACTAGGTGTGTCTATTGAAACGTAAAAAAATGACACTATATTTTTTAAACGTACTTTCACTTAGTATTTATCCTCAAAGGTTACGCTTAGTTGACGGGATCTAGAATAGCTACGGCAATAAATGAAATATCAAATTAAAGTACTCATTCAAGCAATGCAGTGATTAACTACCAAAGCCTTGCCATAGCGACGAGAAAAAATCTACTACTTTCTCTCATTGTAATTGGGAAACAATAACGATAACAATGAGAGAGAGAGAGTAGTAGATTGTATTCTCTTACTATGGCAAGGTTTTCGTTTCAGCCTCTGCAACTTTTTCGACAGGTTTTTTGACATTTTTTCAAAGTGTATCAACAATTTTCATATTTTTTCGACTCTATTAACCTCTTTCAACCACTTTCAATATTTTTCATAACTCTTCGACTTTTTCAGTATTTTTTAACATTTTTAGACAGCGATTTTCCTACCTCTCTCATTCTTCCAACATTTTCCGTTTTTTCGACATTTATGAACTTTTTTTCGGCTAATCAATACTTTTCAAAATTTTGCGACCTTTTCAACATTATGAACCCCTTTTTTACATTCTCCATACATTTTGGCCATTTTCAATTTAATTTTTTTTCGACTTTTTCGACATATTCAACCTCTTTCAGATTTTTCCACACTTTTTCTTAAGAATATGATCAAAACGAAAACTTTGAAGTAAGAAAACCAAATTTCACACAAATACAAAAAATAGTACGACCAAGCATCAGCCAAAAAGTTTGCGAATTTCGGAAAGAGCGCTTGTTACCTCTCGTATAAGCTTCATAAAGAGCGATTTAAGTAAATGTTGCCAAATTCAATGTGGGTTCAGTCACAACATTTGTCGTCACGAGTAAGAAGTCCTCTAGTTATAAAGGATGTCTCATTATATATATATGTTCGGAACCGATGTATGTATGGGTACCAATTATCCGGCTTAGCATTCTATTGGTCAGAGGTTAATTGAAATAATGAAACATAATGTTCTAAACTTAAGATTTCATATATAAAGTTTTTAATTGAATATTTCCCACAAAATAAACCTTTTTTTTTAGAAATTTTTAAGGAAAGTGAGAAATTTAGACTCAGAAACACACGAAAAGTTCACAAAACTTGCAAATTTAATGAAAAAGCGACTAAAAACAAACAACGATTAAGTCAAATGTAAACACAACATCATGTTTCCGTCAACAAAGCAACAAAAACACAAATAAGCAAACCAGAAAATATAAAATGCAAATGAGAGCCAAACAAAGCAGAAAGAGATAAAACGATTACATTTATGAAAAGCGAGTGACAAAGACAACAATAACGCAGTTGGTGGCGGTGATGCCAAGTAAAATTGTATCCAATGAATTAGAAAATTGATAAAATACAAAAGAGATGCGTACAACAACAAAAAGTCATACACCAACAACAACACAAAGCATTCCCGAAAGAATAAATTTCTGGTAAAAATGTTAAATGAAAAATAAGAAAAAAATTAATAAAAAAAGATGAAACATAATTTGGTGCAGAAAGAGAAAGAAACTAAAATAACAAAAATTGTGGCTGAAAGAAAAATGAAAATTAAATAAAGAGGAAAAATTAAAAAAGGAACCTTTTTTTTTCATTTACGCACACTGTGGCTGTGGGTTTGTTTGCTGAGGGGGGTGGGCGTTTTGTCTGCTAAAATTTCAAATATGCAAATAAAAATTATGAAAAAAATCGAAATACCACAAATGAAGCAGCATGAAAAATCAACAATGTAGGGAACAACTTTGAATGTTTGATTGGAATAAGAAAAGAAAAACATTAAAATAAAGAGAGACTCACAAAATGCATGCAAAATTGTTAAATCAAGCGCTGAAAATATAAGATATAAAAAAAAAACATTTGATTGAGTTCAAGCACCTGAATAAACTTATTGACCAGGTTATTTTCATTTACTCACTCGCCCACTTCCCACTTTTTTCGACGCGTCTACTGTGTCATTTCGCACGACTCAATAATTTTACCCGCAATTTATTATCACAATCATCACTATCAACATCATCACAATTTGATGTTTGTGACACTTTTTTTGTCACTGTATATGAAAATATTTTAATAAATTTATTTTCAGTTTCTTTTCTGATTTTTTCATTTATTTTTTTCTATTTTTGTTTTTGTTTTCAAAAGTGAAATATACGCGGAAAAAAATCAATTTCATGTTAATTTTATGTTTATGAATTTCGTTGCCAAGAACTACCTCAATATGGACGAGACAACAAGTTGTCGTCGTCGTGTCGTCTTTTATTCATTCGAACAATTTAATTTTATTACTTTTTTCTGCATTTGATTAATTTGACTTTATTTGGGTGTTTGTGATTTGAAATCAAATGAATTTATATGTTGGCAATTTATTTATATGTGAATTAGAATTTATGAATAACATTAGATAGATGGCTGTGGGTGCACTTAATTTGGGGAAACCCGTAATTCTTCGAATTGTTGTCGCATAACTTTGCGGTAGCAGTAGCAAAATTTTAACATAGAAATTATTTTTTAAGTCTTCCGAATAATTGTGCTGTAAATTTGTAAGTACTTGTGGTATTTCCGAAAAGTAATTAAGATGTTAATATGTATACCATGTTTTCTTAATATGTAGAAACTTTTTTTTTTTTTGAGAGACATGATAACAAATTTATAAATAACTCGAAAGGGTAAATATATAACGATAAAAACATATCACTACGAGGCAGCCTCGTTTTTGACTACGAGAACGAGGCGAGACCGAGGCGAGAACGAGGCGAGATGGAAAAATAAATTTTCCTCGCTTGACCGAGGCGAGGCGAGATCACACGGCACCTCGCCTCGTACTCGCCTCGGCCTCGCCTCGTCCTAGCCTCGTTTTCGAAACCAAGAGCGAGGCGCGTTTTGACGAAATCTGAACTCGTAAGAATCATATGCAGATTCAAAATATGAATGTAATTTTTATAATAAAATCTATATTTAACTAATATTTTAGTATTTTATTTTGAGTAAACTACTTTGTTTTATTTTTAATCCGCATGTGCTTCTTACGAGTTCAGATTTGGTCCAAGCGCTAATGCATAGAAGTGCTTGGATCGCATCAGCTCCTATGCGACTTCGCCTCGATTGATCAGTTAGGGAAGCATGTAAGGCTATAAGCAAAACTGCATGATTGACAACACTGCATTGAAATTGATTTATTCTAATAGTCTTTCTAAGAACCGAAAGAAAACGATAAAAACATATCAAGAACGCACTCAATTCAAGAGTCAACAGCGGTAGAATACCCCTACTTAACAGTGTTCTTATAAATAAAATTCAGCAAAAACATAAGCACTGGTTCAATGATTCCAGCATTTTTTTTATATGTTGGTTCAAGCAAAACTCTTATTACGTCATAAGTTATTGGATTGGAGCTCTATAGAATCTGAATTTGAAATGCAGGTAACTAAAAAGCAACAACAGCTTGAGGTAGACCGTCTGAGCAATGCAAATAAAGCCCAATAACGCGTCACCACTCTCAGTTTTTCGAAATCAGTTGTTTTTTAGAAAACATTGCTTCCTATGGGGTAAATCCTTCAATAGCTTCAATTCTAAATTCACTGCCACTGATAAGGAGTGTGACATTAGAAATTAGTGCATTTAATAATAAATATGCCTCAGTAACCACAGATCCAATTTTCAAAAAGTTCATATTTTACGAACGCAAATTTAATTTAAATGAAGAAAATAACTGTAAAAACAAAAGTATTATTTTGAAGCATAAAATTGATTACTTTCCCTGGAACACGTCTCATTAGTGCTTTGATGGTAACTTCCTTGATCTTTTGGCTTGCAGCACACCACTTGCGCCTTAAGTCGGTTATGTCCTTACATGTCTCATTTGATTCCTTTAATTGCCGCTTTACCAGGACCCAATATTTCTAGACTGTAGTGACGCGAAGCAATATCAAGCCAAAGAAAGGAAGATACCTCATAATCTCTTACAAATTGTCGATAGGGATGTTTCCCCTAGCGTTGGCAACATAAAATTCTTGACCTGAAACCTAAAAATAGTCAGAAAGTACGTATGTTTCGTCATCCATAATATATAAAGATAGTGCGCCAAAATTCTACGTTCAATCTATATAAATAAAATGATAGCCGATGAACGGGATTCACGCAAAATCTACTGAATCAATTTCGATCAAATTTTTTTAGTTATCTTTCTTAGGCGCTTGGTCTTAACATAGAATTGAAGTTATCACGATATTCCTCTTGAATATTAAAGTTTTAAAATTGCTAAAAAAAATGAATTTCACACATAGAAAGAAGCATGTAAGCATAACAAATCGTTTAATGGCAACCCAGTAGGCAAGGGCAGGAGCTAACAGTGCTTCTAGAAGGCCTTCCTTGGTAAGTATAAGGCCTTCCACCCTCCTTTCAAACGTACTTTCTTTTTTATATGAAATGGCAGGCTTTCTAAGACCGCTTACCGTAGAAGGACTATCAGAAGTGTTTGACAAAAATTTAATTTCAATAAATTTATGACTCTAAATATTAATTGTTTTTTTTTTATCTGCGCCATTTGACAAAGAATACACAAAACTATACCTCCTTAACATAACATGAAACAACAGAAGACTAGCCTGCACACCTCTCTTAATTTCTAACCATGTGTATACTTTTCATGTCGTATATATACAATGCATATTACAAAAAAGTTATGCCGAATCAAAACATTGCAATACATGAAATAAAAAAGAAACAGAAAAGCGCTAAAGTAAATGGAGTCCTTCTTCTTTGCCTTCTAATATCAGGCCTGATAGCACGTCTGTTGTGGCAAGGCATATTATGCCTTCTGTGATTGTATTTTTATTTGCATGAAAATCTAGTTTTGAGAAGTCCTTATATAATCGCAGCAGTGCTAGCAGGCCTTCTCCGAGTAAGGCCTTGCTCATTTGCCTGCTGGGAAGTTAGTGGGTTAGTAAGGGTGTGTGCGTTTTATTTTTATATGGCAATGCAATGGAAGTCAAAAAACGAAATTTTACTCTCGCTCTCGCTGTCATTCTCAATTTGTCAACACAACAACGCGGAATTTTTGAACAATGAAGAATGAAAAAAAATTACAGTAGGTTCACACATAGAAAATACACATGCTCTCCTACATGGCTTGACAATATGTGTGACTGTCAATATTGCTTTGAGTTCACATTATCGAGCATGCCATCAAACATCAATTGCAGAACAATTTATGAGCGTCCACATCGAAGTAAAATGCATGAAATCCTATTTGAAATGAAAAATGTTCACTAGGCTTGACAGTCAGTTCGAACAGGTTGTATGGTTGGACAAGCCAGCAGGAAAATCAACAATTTTTGAAATCCATCCAACAAGTGTGTCAAGCGGTCGTTCCTAGAGTTCACATTATCGAACATTGATGTTGTCACGCCATGTTGGACAGCATGTGTGATAATGTGAACTGGGCTAATTGAATGTGTTAGTTAGGCTTTGTTGTTTGTATTTCACATGGCAATGCAATGGTATATTTATGGAAGAGAAAACAACAACAACTCTAGATTTGTTAAGAAGAATCATAATTGACTGTAGTTCTATTTTAAAAAATTTAAATTGTTTGTCTTCGCAGAAAAACAGGCTACGCGTACAAAGTCGCGGGCATCTGCTAGTTCAAAATACAATGAAAGAAGCGCTCTTTTTTGACGCCAAAATCAGGAGAAGTGCTGACATCGGCTCCGATCACAACATCGTAGTGGCTTCTTATCGCATCAAGATAGTATACATTATTCAGACCCATGCAACAATCAGAAAATTTGCCATTTGTAAATTCAAGGATACCTGTTTTCGGGATGACTTCATCGACGAAGTTAAAAGGCTCACGACATTAACCCTTGGGGCTCAATCGTATCTAAATTGCAAAACAACAAGTCTTCAAAGTCCAATGATTCCATACCAGGGAACCGAAAACCCAGGATGAGCAACGCTGCCTGAGATGCCATGGAGAAAAAGAGAGCTGCAAAACACACCAGAGATGATGCCCGCTAACGGGAGACCAGAGGCAAGACGCCGCCAATTTAAAAACGCCCTTAAAGCCTTCTGCAAAAATTATAAGTGAAAAATCTGTAACAACCTTGCAGCCAAAGCCCAACAGGCGGCAAAAATCGAAGACCTTACGAGATAGCACTCAAGATGGCAGAAAACAAGCTAAGGTAAACTTGGCCAAAAACCAAAAACAAAAACGTAAGGCAATTAACGACTGCAGTTGAAAAGCTAATCCGTTGGAAAGAACATTTTGCAGAGAGAATCAACCGTCCACCTCCACATGCATCCCCCTGAATGAAGACCAATAGCGTGCCTAGGAGAGGAGGCGGCCACCTCGGGCGCAACCACTTGATGGGAGGCAAAGTGGTTATTGAACTAAAAATTTTGATTTTAGCATAACTATTAAATTTTGTAAGTGTTATGTTTTTTTTTAAGTCAATGGAAAATAATTTGTAGGTGATTTTGCAATTCTAGTTAAAATATATCACATTTCGCTAAGGTTTTCAAGAACCAAAAGTGAGGACTTTTTTTTAGTACAAAAATATTCACAATATTAAAAATAGAGAATATTTCCTGTTGTTAAGGGGCGGTAAATTACTTATTTACCCCGGGCGCCCAGTATGTACGGTATGCCACAGGGGAAGACCACAATAACTGGCTCCGTACCCGTATTCACTAACTGAGCGCCGTAAAATTTCTTAAAAGCAATAAAGCAGCGGGCAGATATCGTATAGTTGCTGAAATGTTGAAAGCTTCCGCGGAGTTCACTTATCCACCCTGACTCTGACTCAAATTTGGGAAGAAAATGAATAAAAAAGAACTTGTCGCTATGCCAGAGCTATAGTAGCCCAGGGTCTTGGCAAAAATCCTCCTCACCAGAGTCAGCGCAAAAATGAGCCACTAATCCGAAAATAACAGCCAAGATTTCGTCCAAGCAGATCGTGTATTGATCAAATTAATACCCTTCGAAATGTCGTGGAACAGATAAATGAGTGGCAGGCGTCGTTACATCTAAGTTTCATCGACTACAGTACTGAGTTTGATAGCATCGACTGAAATTGCATCTGGGATCTGTTGAAAAGACGAAGTGCAGCACCCAAGATCATTAAACTCATTACTGCTCAAGCTCTAAACTCTAAAAATTGTGGCATTCAATGTACTTTCAACGATAATCTGGAAGCCCTCGCTTATGCAGCCACCAAGCAGTCAGACATTCAAAAGAAACACACTGGCGTCAGATCTTCTTCGGAAGAAGATCAACATTGATTAAACAAAAATCATCCTCATCCGTCCAACTAGTTCCAGCAATAACTTCATGATAGGCGAATGGAAAACTTTACTTACTTGGGTATTATAATAACAGCTGATGGCTATACCAATAAGGATATTCATGACGGAATCAATAAAGTGAAAGGTACCTTCGCTTACTTTCGTAATATCTGGCAGTCTTCGTTTTTATCAACAACAACGAAGCTCTAAATCTGTTAGAATAAGTAAATGTGAAATCATATCTTTTGTGCGGTTTTGTAACCTGGTTAACAAACAGCACCCTGCTACGCAATTTACAAGTGTTTCCCAGCAATTGTCTTTGCTGAATTCTGAAAATTTAGTGGCCTAGGCTAATTTTCAATGTTGTACTGCTTATCAGATGCCATCAATACCCAATTTCCATTCAAATCAAACGACGAAAGTGGAAATGGAACGGGCACATGTTGCAAAAATCTGAAATTAAAGTATGCCGGCAAGCATTGGATTGGGACCCTCCAGAAAAAGCAACCGTCCTAGATCATCGAGAAAACGTTCTCTAGAGCAGGAAATACGTGAAACATGGACATGTTGGAAGGAATTAAAGGCACACACTCATGATCGTGAACGTTGGAAGAGTACGAATCAAATTTCTCATTTCTATGATTTTCTCATCGCTTATTGGGAACAAAAATTTTGATACGAAAGATATTCACTAGTTGATACTAAATCATTTACATAAAACATAAATTTCTACATATTCAATAAAATATTACTTCAACACCTGCACTCTATAGTACATATTATCCTTTATGGTTCTTAAAATTTTGCACCTAACTGATTTTGTAAGTGTCAGGTTGATAACTTTGTAATGAATTAAGAAAAATAGCAACCCAATGTTTAAAACTTTAATATGTTTCAGTTGACTTTATTGAACAGCTGCAATTCGTTTTCAGGTTTCAATTTAATATCAACACATTATCATAAGCCAAAGATATGGGTCCACAAAGCGGCATCCATTTCACTATTAATAGCTTAAAAAAAAAACAATTTCTTAATTGACCTTGATCTTTTGCATTCTTTGATATTCTTCTGCAGAATAAATGAACAGCGAAAAACCTTTCAAAAAATTCACAAAAATAAAACGTGCGAAAATAAAGTAAAAAGTAATAACAATCATGAAATTAAGTTCCAAAGAAGTTGAATTGGTAGATAAGAGATCGTAAAAAACTAAAAACATCGAACGAATGAACTGAAAACCAGTATAAGGAAGTTATTTACGCCAACTTTGGCGAAATATAAACTAGCAACAACAGGTATCACAGCAGCATCACTGCCAATGTCATCATCGGCACTAACAACGTCACCATCATCAACATCACCGTCGGTACCAAAATGGCATAACAACGGTGCAACTATTGAAACTCGTTATCAAAGTTGGTATTCTAGAAGCAGCAGCTACGGTCTTCGAACTGGAATTCTTCCACTTCTTTGCGTTTTCGGTCACTCCGGTTACCACTCGAGTCAATGCGATGCGATATTAATTTTGTGCTGATTGTCACAGTAGAGACGTTTCATTAATTTTTTTATGGATTTGCACATGTTTTTCTTTGCCAAGTAATAAAAAATAAAGAATACAAAGAGTATGAGTTTTTTTTGGAGGTCGACCAGGTCGAGCGCAACTTTGCAAAGCCTCACCTTTTTCGTCACCTCCGCCTCCATATCGATGTCTAGAAATTAAAGAATTAAAGCAGAATTAATGCAATGTGCGCAACATAAAACAGTTCGGATAGTCGTTAATGATAATGATGATGATGAGATGGCTTAAATGGAACATTCATTATACATATTTATAGAGAAGAAGATTCAAAGAATCATCAAGTCCATATAGTGATGCTGCGAGCTTTAGTTTTGCATATTTGCTTAGGTAAATAGCAATCAACTTTTAAAGTTGCACCTTTTTAAGTTCATAATGTGAATTATATGTTAAACTGATTAACCCATTCTGATTTTTATGGGTAAAAGCGATACAATTTTAAATTGTTGTATTTAAATGATAAAGTAAGTTCACAAGTGCTGCTTTAAGACTTTGACAGCCTTCTGTAATGTGCTGAATGTGGGTGTGCTATTTGTTACCAATTGTGTCCAGTGTTTAGGTTCTCGGTGGAAGTGTTTCTATCAGTTATTGTAAAGGTTTCAATATTTTTTTTGAAAAAAATTTTCTACATGGCACCCATGTTCAATTGAATGACTTCGATAACAAATGCAGGTTATCAACAATACTCCCACTTAGGTGTAATTTTTGGTGGAGTTCATGGGTGCTCAATATTAGAAGATATTAAAAAAACGTTATATGGCCAGTAGTGGTTTGAACAGGGGCTTGCTGCTAGGTTCTGTTACAGGACATCTTCGAAATTTTGCACAATCAACTTCAATTTGTTGCCACACGTCCACCGGATATAACTGCATTCGACTTATTTCTTTGCGTCTAGGTCGCTTGGCAGAAGGATTGTATTCTTCCTTTTTAGGACTTAGAGAAAAATGTATCAACCTCGCCTTTTCTTTAATTATAGTATGAAACTATCTCAGGTAATTCCTTCGGTGCTGCTCCGATATCAAGCGAATCATGATTTGTGCTTTTTTTCTTGCTTACATATGAAAGTAAATCATTTTACCGCATTGTGTCAACCATAGTCAATTTTTTGGAGTAGCAAATTATGAAAAAAATCGTATGAAGTTGAAAAAAAAGACCTTGAACTAAATCAAGTATCAGCTCCAGCCGATTCCCTAAGTATGAATTCATATGCCATACATATGTATGAAGTCTCGCCGCAAGTGAGAAGCTTAAATTTCAGACCGAACTTCTCAGGCTTACTGGCAATGTACTGTCTAAATGAGCAACGCCCATGCAAAACAAGTTGTTGCTCGCAAATTGTGACACATTGGTGTGCATTGAATAAAAATGGAAGCAACTCAACCTATTTGTCCCATAATTCCGTATCTGTGCGAATTTATACAAGGCCGTCATAAGATGCTGTCTACGATTGAAGGGATCATCAAAACAGGGATTAGCAGAGCAATAACAATGATACGAAAAAAAAAATTTTCAAAGAATATTATTTAGGCATCATGAACTTTGCGTAAAAATATCTGCCTGGAAACAATCAGACTTGTAGAAGGATAACTCAAAGATTTTGCACGATGACAATGCAGCATTTCATAAAGCCATAATTGCGTAAGAGCCTTTAGTCAAAAATTCATCAAATATCATTGACCAAGCACCGTATTCAACTGATTTGGGCCCGCCTGGCATTCTCCTGTTCCCGAATCTACAATTTTCACATTAAGGTAGGTGCTTTCAGTCGGTTGAAACCATAAAAGCAAATTCACTGAAGAAGCTGAGGAATATTTCTCAAACAGTCCTCGAATAATTAGGTATGGTGAACTGAATCAAGCACTGTCATTGAGTTATATTTTCGGGAGTTATTCTTTATGAAGTTTCTTACAGGGGCGTGGCACCGCCCTAAGTTTTAATGTTTATAACGTCATATCTCGCAAACCATGCAAGACTTTGTGATGAAATTTGGTAAACAAATGTTGATTATATATGTATATCTTGAATTGTAACAAATGTTGGGGAGATTAAAATAGTAGGCGTGGCACTTTTCAACAATCGAAAATTTTGATTCAATATTGCTCGAGAACGGTACGTACGATTTTCACAAAAAATTTAGAGATGATACCGCTGAATGCAGACATCATAACAAGCTAAGTCATTTTACTTGTAAAACTCGTTGAAGGCGTGGTACAGCCCACAGTAATTATGAACGTTATATTAAGAGAACTGTCAATGTAATAGTTATGAAATTTAATGAGATAGATAAACTTGCTATAAGGGCGTGGCACCTCCCATACAAGCAAAAAAAGTTTACTGTTATAGATAGTGTGCTATGAGAGTAATCTTCATAAAATTTGGCTTAGAGGTGTCGGCTGCTATGGGCTTTGAAATTTAATGAGAATTGATGAGATTGCAGTAGTGGGCGTGGCACCTCATATGTTACCATAAAGTTGCAATCGCTATCTTGATTGAACTATTGCAACAATTGATATGAAATTTAATTTAGGTGGTTTAATTGCAAGAAGGCATAGCTGAATCAAAAGTGGGCGAAATAGCACGAGTCGGTGTGGCACTCCCCATACAAGTAAAATACCTTGAATGACATATCTTTCGAAATATGTGATCAATCATACTACAATTTGGTGAAAGAGTGTTGCTTATAAAAAGCTATTTCTGGATAAAAATCTGGCCATATAACACCAGTGGGTGTGTTACCGCCCTAAATTTTAAGACTAATTACGGCATATATCGCAAACTATATAACCTATTGGGCTATGATTTGGTATGTGGATATCAATGACGAATATAATTTAGTAATCCAAAAGAAGGCGGAATTGGATAAGTGGGCGTGCCACATTTAAATTTCTTAGTTTTTATTTAATTTTTTCCAATACATACATATATCCTATATGTATTTCTTCGACTTTCTGAACCTCTTTCATTTTTCTTCATTATTTTCTTTATTTTTAAGACTTTTTCAGCGATTTTGAATTGTTTCAAAATTTCTTAACATTTTTCAACTTTTTTGAACATTTTCATTTTATTTCGACATTTTTAAGCATTTTTTCAACATTTTTCATATTTTTTGACATTTTGAATTTCTTTCAACTTACTTTAATGGTTTCCATATTTTTTCGACTTATTCAGGTTTTTACAACTGTTTCAACATTTTTCAACCTCCTTCAACCTTTTTTACATTTCACATTTTTTTCGACTTATTCAACCTCTTCAACGTCTTTTAACATTTATTTAAAAAGGACTTTTAGTGCAGTGTAGGGTATGTGAGTTTCGATCTGGCCGAAGATAACACCTTAACTTGTTTCTTTTTCCTTCCGACTTTTCAGCCTCTTCCAACTTCATTGAATTTACCAAGATTTTTCAACATTTCATTACGATTTTTTCAATCTGTTCCTAATTTTTTCGAGTTTTTCAACCTCCTTCAAATTTTTTCAACATATTCCTTTTTTTTTTGTCTCTTTCAACATTTTCCAACTTATCAATATCTTCAATATTTTTTCTATTTTTTATACTCCTTCAACTTTTTCAAAATTTGTAATAGGTTTTCGACTTTTTCAACTTTTTTCAACATCTTCCATATTATATTGATTTTGTCAACCTTTTCCATTTGTTTAACCTTTGATTTTTTTTCAATATCTTCCATATTTTTTCGATATTTTCAACCAGTTTCAATTTCAATCGACTTTTTTGAGATTATCAATTTTTTTAACCTCTTACATATTTTTTCGACTTTTTCCATATTTTTTGAAAATTTTTCATATATCTTCGTTTTTTTTCAACCTCAAAATGAAAAACCGAACTATGGTCGGTCTCCTGGTACCTATGTTTATGTTAATTGTTCAACCATGGTGTTTATTTAGCCAATTTTAAACTTTTTATACAAAATGCGTTAATTCATTAGCATGAACTTGCATTGGATTGGATTTTTAAGTGGTGTTTTCTTTATTCAATACCTCTCTTAAAAAAAGGAATACAAAAATGACAATAATCTGAATTTTTTTTGAAGGTCGTGCAAAAAGAAAAAAAAAAATTTTTCAGTCTACACAGACTCTGTAACTTCTTGGGCTTTAATAATTTTAGTTTGTTTACAATATTTATGCCAATTTTCTATACGAAATTATGAAACTTTGGTTGATTTTGACAAGAAAAACAACAAAAAAAGAAAAGAACAGCGAAAAGTTGCTTCATAAATTAATGTCACTTTTTGACAGTTTTTTTCTGCTGAAAAGAGCGAAGATGACAACAACGAAATAAAACCACAAAAGAAGCAACGCCAAAAATTAGGATTTGTTAAGGTAGGCCTTAAGTGCAAAAAACAAAGAACAAGCAAAAGGTATGTCAACTGTGTTTAACTGCGTGAATATCTTTCTTTTTCAATACTTTATACGCCTCAAAATATGTTAATGTGGCGACCGTAATCGCTTCATCTTGACGCCAACTTTAATTTATGTCAGCCCCTTTATTTTTTGTTTCCATAGCGAAATCTTTTTGCACTCATTTCGCTATGGCGCTTTGTTGCTGCCTTCGTAGTATGAAAGCACAAAAAGTATATTAAAAATCTATAACAATTTGAAATTAGCTTCCGCGTATTTGATTTACGTGATTATGCGTAAAAGAAAAGGGAGCAGGCAGAAAGAATAACCGCACATTTAAGTTGTCACACCCCTAATTATAGATCTTGACTTTTTCTCAACGGAATTTTGGAATTAAATAAAAGGATATTGTGATTTTGTGGTTTTAGAAAGTACACAAAAATTGAACTACAATACTCAAAGTAAACAAAGCTTTAAGAATTCATTTGAAATATATATTCCTTTCGTAGATATTATACTTATTGTAGGGGAAAAAGGTTTCCTAGATTTTTATTCTTCTGGCTAAACTTTTTCCTACTAAAAAAATTGGTTTTGACTTATTTTAATTCTGCTAGTCAAGCAGTTTTAATGGCAGTTATGCCGCACTTAGTGAGAGTCAAGAGAAAACAAGGCTAGTAAGCCACTTTTAAGTTTTGACTTAAATCTGAATTTTATTTACAATTTCCTTAGCTTAAATACTTAAAATACCAGTATTTCTTAACTAAAATTTTACCAATATTTTTCATAACTCCACCCAATTTTGCTGCAATAACCAATCACAAGAATATTTGTTTACACTAATTCTCAGCCTTGAAAAATCAAAGTCATTGGCATGAGGGTGAAACATAATTCTTTCATTTGGTTGTGCATTTAGTTGTTGCTATTTAAAAAATACGTAGCAAGCGAGCGCTTGTTGTTGTTGTAGTCACAAGCATGCGATCGTTGTTGTTTGTGTTATTGACTAGCGGTCAACGTTTGACTTGCGCTTGAAATTAGATGCTCTAAATGCACAAGCAAATGCAATTTGAAAAATTATTTATTGGGCTATGGATTTTATTTTACATGGAAAATATTTTCACATAAAAAATGTACTTGAAAATATTTTCCATAAATTTTGACTTGTTTACGTTAAATGAATTTATGGTCTAAAATAGTAATATGACCCAAATGAAAATTGTTTATTTTTATTTAACTGGTGGGAGCTAATGTCGGTCATAGTGAATATGTGGGATCACTACATTATATTATTTACATGATAGTGACAGAATTTCAAATTCAAATACACGAAAAGATATATCTTGAAAATGTCTGAGAAAACTTTGCGTGAAATTTCATTTAACTTTGTTGTAAAGGTTTTTATGGCGAAAATTATTTAACAACGATAAACTTTCTATGTAGTGGCTGGCAATACGTTTTATATCTTTGCTATGTGCCTCCACAATAGTGCATTTTCATTCAACTGCCCCTTAGCCGCACTACCCGCTGCTGTTCGACGCTTTATTTTTATTTTGTGCTCTCCAACAGCGCCAGCCTCGAAAAGTTTTTCATTTAACATTCGCGCGCGTATCTTCTAAGCACGAACAGGCAAACAAGCGAACCTAGAGACGTCCATAAGAAGTCAATAAAGGCCAACCCCATCGCTGTCGAGTGCACCCCAATGCAGCTGCGACAGGGCGGGAGGGGAATGGCATCGAT
The DNA here is from genome assembly GCA_949775025.1 of Tricholauxania praeusta. Classification (NCBI taxonomy): domain Eukaryota; kingdom Metazoa; phylum Arthropoda; class Insecta; order Diptera; family Lauxaniidae; genus Tricholauxania; species Tricholauxania praeusta. The sequence goes on along the minus strand of OX459030.1, from coordinate 38,787,069 downwards.
AGCGGCGCACTTGTTGCGCTCAGGCGTTGAGTGTTGATCTTGAGTATCTTAGAGCGTTGCGTCTAATGAAAAGCTTTGAATGTAAGGCGCGTTGTGGATGTACTATGGAACGCATTATATTCGAATGTGGTAAAATTTAAAATATGATTAATTCAACTTGCATATCACAAATGTGTAAAAAATCCTAAAAAATACGTTAACATGCAGTAGCGTACCTAGGGGAGGGCACAACCACTTGGGGGCTGTAAAATGCTCCTCGAGATAAAAATTTTCTTTTTAGTTTAACTATGAAATTTTGTAAATGTGGGGTGCTCTTTTTTTTCCAGTTAATGGAAAATAATTTAAGAGAATGTGTAGGTCTAATTTTGCTAAGGATTTCGAGGACCAAAAGAGAGAACCTTTTTTTGTTTAGTAAAAAAATATTTACAATTTAAAAAATAGAGAATAATTTGGGTTGGTAGGGGACGGCAAATTAACTCTTAACCCAATGTGTCGATATATCTGTTATCTTTGATGCATGCCAATAGCTATACTGCTCTTAGAAGCACAAAAGAAGTATCTTAAGTTGAAGTTAGTTTCGAGAAAGTTGATGTGTTGTTAATGTCGAATTCTTGAAATACCTGTAAAATTGAGAAAGAGGAAATTCTCTTAGCAGATTTCTTATATGTTTGAACTAAGATACCGACATTTAGTCGGGAAGCTTGGAGCTTGAATTTCTTTTAAATATATTAGTCAGATATCATTACATCATAAATAAAATTCTAAACAAAACAAATAGGTTCCAAGGTAAAAGAAGTAAAATAAGTTTAATCTATTAAAATTAATTAACAATATAAAAACGAAAAAAAATTAGTAAAGATTAACCGAAAAATATAACTAAATAACCAAAAAATTATTACTTTTTTAAAAAATTGGCTACTCTTCTTACCGGAAAAAATTGATCAATTAATTGTATAGCTTGCGCTAAAAATTTCATCGCAAAGGTTCGTTTTGGAATAATTTCTTCTGCAATTTCTTGAGCAGCATTACCACACATGTTAATCGGGAGATCAATAATTCTTCTATATTGTAGCGAAATTTGGCTTATGCCAGAAAATTCTCGAAATAAAAACCAACGAAAGAAAATTAAACGATACTAGCTAGAATCACTGGCTGTATAAATACTTTTACACCATCTAGCGGCAAAGTGCAGTTTTTGTACTAAAAATAATAAACCGAAAAGACGGTGCAGTACACTATAAAAGTCGATAACCGTGAGAAATTATCGCCGTCGTATAACGCCATCTAGAGGGTAGTAGTAACATTCTGGATAGTTGTGAACTCAACGTCGATACGCCATTTAGAAGGTACTGGTAAATTATTGATAATGGTAGATTACACGCCATTTAGAAGGTACTGGTAAATTATGGATAATGGTAGATTCTACGCCACTTAGAGGGTACTGGATTATTTGAGAAGGTGATGACTGAAGTATAAAAAGGTTGTCATCTGAGTTGACTGACACAGTTGAATTCAAACAGTGAAGCAGAACAGTTGATTTTGAGCAACATAAGTGAACAGTTAAATTTAAACAGTGAAACAGTTGAGTGATACAGTTGATTTTGAAAGTAAATTGTCTATACAGTGCCAGATCAATATTAGACTTTGAATGTTAATGAAATAAGCAATTGTAACGTGTAAAAACTAACTTTTCTGATTAAATAAACCATTTTATAATTAAATAAGCTTGTGTGTTTTTGATTGTTACACAATCCAGTGATCGAACTCAGAAAAGTGTTAGAGATCGAAATTATCGTCTAAGAGACAGGAATTTCGTAACAATATCTTCGAATCTGAGCGAACTTCAATACCTTCTGAACTAACGTCTAGTTTCATTCAATTATTCACTGTGAATGAAAAAAAACATTATACAATACCCAATATAATATTCCCCGAACTATACGGGTTCAATATATTAAAGTTTTGATCAAAAAAGAAACGTCACGTCATGCCAACGAAAAAAAATAAAGACGCATAACGAAAAGCCGACACAAAGTGAGGATTTGGTTTTTTTTTTAAACCGATGCAAGAGCGAATAGACGCATAACAAAGAGACGCAAAGCGGGGCCTTGGTGTATACTAAATTATGTATTTTCCTCTGAACGACCTATTTTATACTCAAAAGAAACGTCAGAGTTATTACCATCAACATCATCAACGTGCTTTAAGTCAGATCTCATGAAAACTGATGTAGTTACAGATCAAAGGGAAGACACGAATTTAAATTTCACATGTAGTCAGATAACAAATCCTCAACTTTTTAATCAAAATGAGTTTAATGACTAAGTAAGGTACCTAAAGTTGTAAAAAGGAGCTTCTGAAATATTGGCTTCTCAAAGGTAAAAATTTACTTTCTCCAGATACAAAACTTACTTATTACCGGACTAGTGAAATGTGGTTGCTCTAACCTTTACGGCTGAAGAGAATCGTTAATATAATTTGTTTTCACAATACAGAATTTTCCTTGTGAATAATAAGATCTGGCAACTTTGGCCAATCTGAAAGATCTGGACTGCAAATATCAGCATCAAAATTTATTATAAACATTTCCATTTAGATCAATTTCCTGAAAATCTTGGTGATTTCAGCGCAGTACAGGGTGTAAGATTTCTCCAAGGTAAACGAACAATGAAAGAACTATACGACATGATGGCAGATTATTGTTGGAGTCTGGTCAGAGAAGTAAAACTGAACACCCATTCACGTAAATCATATAAAGTTAAGTTCTGTGGCAATAAGTAATAGCAGCTTAAGTCGATTAATGATATATGATCACAAGGAAAAGCAACATAAGTTTTATATATAAGCAGATGACTTATACTGTTTCGGATTGTCATCGTAGATCGACTTAAGCTGTTCTTGCTTGTTGCCACAGAATTTTTTGTGATTTTAAAAATAAGTTATATAAAAAAATGCATTTAAAAGTAATTTTGTTTTTACAAGTTATTAAAAACAACAGAGCTGTTAGAATAAACCAGTTCTAGTAATCAGCAAAACTCTGGAAAAGTTTGCAGTGTTGACTAGTGTAATAAATAGTTTTCAATAAAAATTTACTACGGTATTTTGTAAATTGATCCTCCAGAGTAGAATAGAATTGAAATTTAAATCTTTCCAGATTTATAAAACAAAATAGGGAATCTTCGAAAGATTTTCTTCGTGAATCGAATTTTTTTTGGGTCGGAGATTGACCACATCACCAAACATTTAATAAAAATTTATCTCAAAAGACATAACTTAATTATTTTGATGGAAATTTCGCTTTTTTGAAAAAATTTCAGCGGTTTTTTAATTTTTGACATCAAAACTTAAAATGAGCACAACTTCGTAAAACATTTTTTTTTATCAAATCGGAGAAATATGGATCACCTTATATCCTTTGAAAAACAACATATTTCACCGGCAACCAATTTCGTAATAAGAAATAATCCGACTGCATGGTTTGAAATGGATTTGGTCTCAAATTATATATTTAATAATCTGAAAAAGAAAATGCTAAGCATGATATTTTTGTCTATAATGAATGAAAAGTTGGTGAGATATGAGTTCGGAGCTTACTCCGCTTGAAATTAATCAATGTACTCGATGCATATATTTTAGACAGATCTAGCTGACAAATCAATTCTTTTACTCCCACATTATAAGTTCCGTCGAATTATTTGACATTTTTTACACTGTCATCTTACTTAGACCATTCTCTGTCAGACTGCATTTAAGGAACATCAAAGGAACAAAACAAAAACAAACTCCGATTAAATCATCTTAATATCGTGATTTCAACCACTGTGCAACGACTGCAATGATCTTTGGAATCAGCAAGTAAACGCGCCAAGTTATTTGCTGAAGATGATTAGGGGTTAGAACTGAGGAAGAATGCACGCGAGTTTCGCTAAAGCTTTTGCGCTTGCAATCTTCTTTATTTTCTTTGTACGACTTTTGTGTTGTTTTTGTTACTCGAATTGTTGTTGTTTCTCCCATATTTTTCTCATTAGTTTTCTGCTTTTTATTTGTGTTGCTTTATTTTTTTCTAAAAATTTTATTATTTTTGCTAAAATAGTTTTTTTTCTACGCTGCGCAGCGCCGCGTCTGGACGCTTAGAATTGCAGTGCACACGAGAAGAAAAACAAACTTTGTGGTGGCGATAGCTTTGCTGACCTTGAGCGCCTCATTGTCGACTGCCAAGCATGCAGGCAGTCCGAAGGCGGATGATCTGGCGGGTGGGCGGTGGGTTGATGGGTCGGTTGTTTGCTGCATTTTAAGTGCTTCGCACACTTTACGTCGTTGCTGTTGTTTTTCTCCTCCTCTTATTTGTTTGCATCGCACTGCGTTACTCGCTTGCTGCTGAGTTGGAATTTGCTGTTTTTTTTTTCTTTCTGTAAAATTTTTTATTTTTGAAATATTAATATTTCTTTTCTAATTTTTGTGTTGTTCTTAGTTTTGCATTTATTGCATGTTTTTCCGCGAATGCACTCTGAAGTTGCAACAGAAATAATCAGCAGCTGTTGCAGCAACAACAGTAAGAGCCATTCAAGCTCAGCCTCGATGTGCGTCATTTACTTGTGTATTTCTTCAGATGTATTCATTTATGAATTTTAATATCTTAACATATTTCAAATGTATTATTATGTAAGTCAGATATTTCGTAGGCAAAAATAGCACATTTCGGAAAGATATCTTCATTTCTATTAAACTATTTAAATTAAATTTTTCATAATATAAGAACATGTATGATTTGCATTTAGTCATTGAATCAAAATGTTTAAGTTTTATAAAGAAATTGCTCTAATAATAAGTTAAAGATATTTAAATAGAGCCGAGATGAAAAGTTGCTTGGCAATCATGAATTGCATCAATGAATGAATGCCAAAGATGACAACAACATTGTTTATTTTTCAAAATATGAAAATATATTATGACATTACTTCAGGCAGGTTAAATTCCTGCGGAAAAAAATACCGTCTACTAAATCTAGGCCCTTAAATCATGCTGTTTACGTTACTATGAAAATGAAAATAATCATTCTATAAAAACAATGAATATCTTTAAAATCTCAAAGATCTAGTAAAATTTTCTCAGTTATACAAGTCGCCAAGATATCACATTCTTGACACTTTAATTACAAATGCCTTAATACATCTCTCCGTAGTTATAACAAGTTACCCACCGCTCCACCACTTTCCGCAAACCTTTCTTTTATCTATACTGATGGATCTAAAATTAATTAACAATTGAATTTTTATTGATAAATATCTTCCTTTTCCTATTTTTCAGCACGGTATATTCTGCAGAGCTGATAGCAATTTTAAAAGCTGTAGCAAACTTTAGCAAAAATAGGTAACTTTGCCATACATTGTATGTTTCAAGCTATAGCTAACACTCAGAACAATATTTTTTACATGCACAACTTAAATAAGGCATCATATATAAATTTCACAAAATAAAAGTCATATCAGGTTAATACTAAGTACCAGGAGACCAACCATCATAGTTCGGACTTTCGTTTTAATGTTGAAAATGTCGAAAATATGTGGAAAAGGTTGTAAAAAGTTAAATGAGGTTGAATCGTTCGAAAAAAATATGGAAACTCGAAATGTCAGAAAGAGTTGAAAATTGTTAGAAAGTGTGAAAAAATCTGAAAAACTAACAAAAAAAATGTCTAAGACACATGAAAAATGTTGATAGAAATTGAAAAGAGGTTGAAAAAGTTGGAAAAATGGAAAAAAATTGTAAAAAGTTGAACTGTTGAAACAGATAAAAAAGTCGAAAAATATGGAAAATATTGAAAAAGTTCGAGAGGTTGAAAAATGTTGAAAAGGTCGATAAAGTACAGTAAATTTTGAAAAAATTTGTAACAGGTTGAAAAACTCGAAAAAAAGATGAATAAGGTTGAAAACCCAATTTTAATACTTCCGATGTTCACTGGGGACAAATATTGCATTTTATTCTAGTAGTTTTTGATACAAAGAACATACATAAATACCAACCAGAGGTTGCTACAGTACGATGTCTATCATTTTAGAACTATGTACATTTTGTGAATAAGAAAATGTTATTATTATTTTTCCTTTTAATTTAATTCAATATACTTACAATTGGTTTGTGATGTACATACATAAAAAAATTTAATATAAATTAGTAGGTAATAAAATTTTAAAAAAAAATAATTATTTCCTTAGTTAAATTAATTAAAAAAATGAAGAAAGTGGAAAAATATTTTTTTAAGTATATATGTACTTTTTTATTATCTTATTTAAAAAAGAGCTCAATAAATAATAACTTCGTTTAATTCCTTTTTACAAGTTTCCCGAAACCTTTTTGTTTTGTTTCTATTCTAGAGAGTATAACTCTACATCATCTTTTGCTACTTACATATTTTCATAATGTACAGTAAGACCTGGGTAACTGGGATCTGCAAGGAACAAACATTTTTGTCTCAATTAAAGAGGTTCCCATTTACACAGTTTCCCAAATAAGCAGGTTTAAAATTGGGTTGTCCCTTTTAAAAAGGGGAAACACTAAGAGATTCTATGATATTTTAATAAAACAACCATTTCAAAGCCTACTCAGACTGATAAAACCTGCATATTCAAATTCAAAATAACAAATTATACACACATAAATATTATTTCCCACTTATAGAGGTTATTTTTGAACGGTCCCAGTTATAGAAGGAATACCCCAAGTTATAGAGGCGAAAACGCACAAAAGCTTCAAAAATCATATCCCAAATATAGGGGTTTAATAATCCCAGTAAGAGAGGTATTTTGATACAAAAGTGCTGGGACCTTGAAATGAGTCTCACTAAAAGAGGTTTCCCACTTATCCAGGTACCGCTTAACCAGGTTTCACTGTAATTACATTTGGAGGTAAAGGTTCATATATCCACCTAAGGGACAACTTCATTTCGTGTCGTGCAGCTTAGAGACAAACTTTTTTTTTTTAAATTCGAGCGTTTTCACATAGTTGTTGTATTTGCTAATAATGGCATTGTTGTTGATTTTTTTGTTGTTGTTAAATTGCCTTTGTTACTTTTGCAGTGTGGCCTCATTTGTTCTGCAATTGCACAGTGCAAAGTTGTAGGGTTGCTCGCTGCTTGTTTGCGTAGCAACAGAACAGAAAATGAAAAAATTATTAATTTTCATATTGCGCGCAAGTTTTGTTCATTTCTTTCTTTATTCTTGCAGTTGCATTTTTTTCTCTACTCCCGAGTGTGCATTTGCGATAAGTTTGTCACTTGTGGAAAAAACTGTGAATACAATTTTTATCTGAAAAGTTTAGCTGAATGGAATGGAACTAAGTTTTGTGTAGCATTGTTATTATTTGCTTAGGATTTAAATTTCTTAGCTTTGAATTGTTATTCTATAGAGTCGAGGTTAATCAAGTGTGGCCAAAGTTTTTTCGAACAAACAAAAAAATTGAAATATGCCACCAAAATAAATAACAGCAATAATAATAATTGCAGTAGTTCCTAGGTGCAATAGCCCATTAAGGGTCTCAGCCTATCTTTTTACCTTAAATAACTCTTTTGCCTGTTTTGATTGAACAAAATGGCGGGAAATTACCTACAGTTGAGTATTGGATACGAGCCATAATAGGTGTGAAGAAACTTTCACGGCCAATTACACAATTAAATTACTTCCAGTGAAAAGCCGTAACTAAAAATATTATTAACTTAACAGCTGTGGAATTTGAACCACAACTATCTTCATAATGGGCGAACACAGAGTCCTCTCAGTCACAAAAATTAATTAGTAATAGTGTTAACCTTGGCATAAGCTAGTTTCTTTTTTTTAAATTTTTTATTCAAAGGGAAGTCTTTCCGGCCTTGTGAGAAACTTTGCTGTACTCAAATTTGAACCATTTACTTTATTAGATTAATCTATGCTATGTCGTAATTAATACGAAGTTTTTTTGTTAAAACATGCGCACTCTTTGCCAAGTACTTATTAGGTTTAGCAAATGTGCTCATTAGGGTGATTAAAATTTTTTTTTTTGCTTGAAACAGGTTGAAAATTTGCAGGCACACGAAAGGAAAATTCTGGTGAAATTACACTGCACAACAAAATTGCAACTTTTGTCTGATGAATGACTTTAATCACATGATGTTTACTAATTTGACGTCGCTGATTCTGAATATGCCACCCTTTTTTGTTTACGAGTTATAGCTCTCAGTAAAAATTCGCTGCGTTACCTTGTTAATTTGCCGATAATTAAAAAAATATTAAGTTGTGCAGTGTAATTTGATACGGAATCGTCAAGATGAGTTTGTGTGAATGATCCAAATCATTTTCGTTTAATTTGCGGAGGGTATACGAGTATGTTTAAAGGAAACTGTTTAAATATGACAGCGTTCGTAAAATAGGCTTAGAAGAATTACTTTGGTCACCCGCTGGAAATGAAAGATAAGCTTTGGATTTTGCAAAAGGTACGCAAAACGTGCATTGAGCTTCTACGTTTATGGACAAGTAAGAAAAGAACAGATTTTGGCTTGAAGCCGCTATGATCTGGAAGGAACTCGTGAACAACCACGACGACTGTTATTTTTGTTTGATAAACATTAATGACATTAATCGAAAAAATCGAGCCAAATGGGAATATCCTTGCAAATGTTCGGCATATAGACGTGTTTTCAGTCCTAAGAAACCACCTGAGCCTCAAGCTGGTGCTTCACAGGAGGAGCTTATAAAAAAATTTGTAAAAGTTCTAGATAAAAATGGAAACTGTTTCCTTTTTCTATCAAAAAAGTTTTCAAAACTCAGTGCAGAAAAAATACAAGCGGGCATTTTTGACGGTACAAAATTTTTTGGGAAATAAGAAAAGTTCTGATTATCCTCAACACGTCGAACAACTAATGAGTTACTTTCAAAGGGTTGAATGTAACATGAGCATCAAGTTACAATTTCTTCACAATCCTCTGAACTATTTTCCCGCCAATCTCGGAGATCTAAGTGAAGAACAAGGCGAGCGATTCCACAAGGACCTTCGTAGGTTGGAGGAACGCAACCAAGGCTACTGGAATGCACACATAATGGCTAACTATTGTTGGAGCGTGCAGAAAAGCTCTCTGCTTTTAGCTTCAGTAAGGAAGTCAAATAAAAGAAAGTTTTTTTTCAACTTAAGAACTAAATAAAATAGGATTATCCTTGAAAATATAGTGTTTTAGCATAAAAAGATTCAAGTATCATATTTTTTTAACTAGAGCTGATACAGAAATTTCAGTCACAGATTTGAAATCGTCATTAAAAATTTGACTAATATCATGTAACATAACCCAATCATCAGAAATGTTGTTGTGCAGTGTTATAGCTCATAATATTGATATTTACTGGTGGCCCATCGAGCTTTTTTGTTTTCCATACGATTTTTATGGGGAAAAATGCTTGACAAGACATTTGTCTTTATTTACTCGCCTTATTGTCGACTGCCGAGATTGAAACAAATTAACTAACGAAGTGTTTGCTTCACGAAAAAAATGCAAAAAGCTTTTTTATAGAATATTTTATGATCTTTCCAATAGGCTAAATTCCGAGGTATAGAGATATAGAGACAAATGTCTTGTCAAGCATTTTTCCCCATACAAATCGTGTGGAAAACCAAAAAGCTCGATGAGCCACCAGTAAATATCAATATTATGAGCTATAATTTCACCAGAATTTTCCTTCCGTGTGCCTGCAACTGTTTCAAGCAAAAAAAAAAAACTTTAATCACCCTAGTGCTCATATTGATTTTTTCAATATTAATCAGAGCTTGAAATAAACTTTTAAAAAAGTTTGTTTTTAGGTAAAATAAACTTTTAACTTTTATATTTGTGAAATAAAAGTAAAAGTTTCCTTAAAACTTTTATATCAGAAGATAAAAGTTAGAAGTTTTTTTTTTTGACTTATGTGTATTTTAAAAAGCCAAAAAAACTTTTAAAGAAACTTTTTTTGATAAAAGCCTTTTTTTTTGATTTTTATCAATAAAATTTTTTTAAAAAGTATTTTTTTTTTTTACTTACATTCTTAACAGTCACATGCAAAGAGTTCTGTTTGACTCTTATTTTCAAAAATTTCAAAGAAGAACACTTAGAATACTTCATAATAAAATCCAAAGGAAAATACTTAACATGTTTCTGAGAAGAAAAGAATTCATGATAATTAAGTAAGCAGTTATACGTATTTTTAAAAAAATTATTTTCCACGCATCAATGGGAAAAGGCCGAAAATGGATCTAGGGAGTGACAAGGGAGATCCCCGACCCTCCTAAAATAGTTTGTTAGACCTATTTTTCGAAAAAAAATGTATTACACGAATCGACGGGAAAAGGCCGAAAATGGATTTTGAAGGAGACAGGGGAGATCTCCGATCCTCCTAAAGAGGTGTTTTTGACCCATTTTTTTACTGCACAAATCGATGGGAAAAGGACGGAAATAGATTTTGAAGGTGACAAGTAAGGTCCCCGACCAACCTAAAATGGTTTTTTCGACCCATTTTGCAAAAAAAAAATTATTGCACGAATCGATGAGAAAAGGTCGAAAATGGATCTTGAAGGTGACAAGTAAAGTATCCGACCCTCCTTAAGAGGTGTTTTGAACCCATTTTTCGAAAAAAAAATTTTTACACGAATTGATCGGAAAAGTCCGAAAATGGATTTTAGAAGTGACAGGAGAGGTCTTCGTACCGCCTTTACCAGAAAATATAAATATTTAATTGAAGGCTCCTGGTGTTGTTTCAACATATGCGGGTGCAATACGCCATTTTTCCAGCGAGCCACGTGAGCGCAAAAGTTAGTGGTCGATTTTTCGACCACTGTTCACAAGCGATATCAAAATATGCAAAACTTGATAACAAAAGAGCCCTTTATATTGAAAATAGTACTAGTTCCTCTTCCTTGAGAAGAAAAAATCAAATAAATCTTATACAGTTTTTTAACTAGATATTTCTCCTCAACGAAAAAAGGACATTCTAAATGAAGGGCTCAAATGTGAGAGCCCAATGCAACACCGCTTTGGCTTCGACATCTTCTTCGCATCTCATTTATTGATGTGCCATATTGTACTGCATTGGAGCCTGAAAAATATATTTGTTTTTTAATGGGCGGTACCACGCCTCTGATCAGAAAATATGCTTTCACAGCTAAGCTTATGGGCCGATATTCATAAAATTTGCAACAGGAAAGGTATTACGATACATCCCCAAAGGAAAGTGTGTTTCTACAGCTAAAAGATACGACAGCCACAGATATGTAAAAATCAATAACTGATTCTTGTCAATATTTGGGCTATTTTTCTGAAGATAAATTACAATCCAAGATCAAAATATATACATACATATAAAAAACAAAATTAATATATATATTCAATAAAAGTATTAGATATTCCTTCAGAATGTTCCCTAAATATATGATAAACTTAGAAGTCTTTATTTGTCAAAACTGAACAACCAGTGAGTCGAATACCATAATAATAATTCAAATTTAGACTGCATTATTCAAACCAATAAATAAATAGCACAAAAAATTCCTAAGCGTACTTTTGCAACGTTAACAACAGCGGACAAAGCAAAACCATTTGGCGATGCCAATAAAAATGAGCTTGTAATTGCGGAACCGCCACAACAACGACGACGACGACGGCGGCCACGAATATCTTTATTCATGGCAACTTTTAATTAAAATCCACTCACGTTCGAAGTCCGAAGTTAATTGTTGGAAAAATGCAACGCCAACTACATTAACTAGAGATGATAAGACCAAGAAGCAGAAGCGCAAGCTATCGAACAAAAGGCTGAAACTGCAATAGAGCTCTCCGCCCCATTATACGAAAATTTTTATCTGAGATTTTTTGCACTTTTTTCAGCGCTTTATTGCATTGGACAGAAGCTGAAAATCATTTGTTTAGTAAAAAAAGAAAGAAAGAAGATGATGAAAATCACAGACAATGGAAATCCAATAGATTCGACTGATGGCCAAGTGGTTGTGCGTCTAGTCAAGGTCTCCTTAACTGTTGGTAGCAACAGCTGCAGCTGTTGGCAATAGCAAAAAAATCAATTCATATGCTAAGGAAGTCCAACACAGTAAGACCCACACCTATTTAGGCAAATAACAGAAATGGCAAAAAGTATAGAGTATCTTTATAATTTATATAATAAATTAATCGATGAATTATCATTATACTCAGCTTCATGATAGAATGTTGATGATTTATTGCCGGTGTTGAATTTTTTTGCATTCTATGCAGATTTTTAGTCGCATCATGAAGTCCATTGTTTTCAGCTGCGGGTTTTTTCGCCACCCACTGCACAGTGATGAAATTTCCATATCCTGCTGGCGTTGTACACTGGGGACTTTTTATAGCTAGACACTGATAAAATCAATTAGACGCGCGTGCGCAAAGTCTCCTGCGCAATTGACAGCAGTCGCGTGTTTACCCGCATTATTTACTTAGTATGTTTTACCATTAGGGTGATTCAATAAATATTTTTACTAAATCTGCATTTCAGTTGGACTGTCTAGAACAAAAAAAAAAAGAGCATTAAATGAGATAATATGATGGCACTAGCTGCAATTACCTAAAGGAACAAGTGGTAACAAGTGGTAGAGCAGATACTGTTTTTATTGAAAATACGAATTTTTCAAAAGGTTGTATTGATTCCTCGTAGTCAAAATAAAGACAAATATATAAAACTCAAAATTGTTAAAATGATTTGTCGCTATATCAGAGATATATTACAACATGTAGTAATTTCTCTCCACAATACATGCTATGGTATTTGAAAGTACTTAAAAAATATGTTGGAATTTATAAACTACAGGAATGCTTTTTCAACTCTTCCTATACGTTCAAATACGCTCTATCTTGTTCTGAATCTATAGATGAAACTATAACGAACAGACGATCCGCATAAAATTTAGTTCATAAATCAGACCTTAAAAATATACTGAAAAAGTATTTTCAATGCTCCCTAAAGATTAATGAAACGAGCTTCTTGTACTTAATCTCTGTACTTAATTGAACCATTAGTAGCAAGGTGTGACATAATTACTTACCTGTAATTTCTGCTCAACATGAATTGGTTAGTACCTTCTGTTAGTGCTTTTATGGGAAATTTTGGAAACCTTAGGTGAAACACTAAAGGTTAGGATTTTCAAAGAATAAGTCGAGTCAAAAATGAAATCCAAAAAGTGCCCGACTATAGTTCATTTTCTCCTCTCTTCATTGATTAGTGCAAACAACTTTTTAGAAATGGTTCATAATTGGGCAGTTTTTGGATCCGGGACTATCTGTGGTGATTGCCAAAATCCATTTTCGTCCCCTTTCCATCAATTGGTAAAAAAAATTTTTCCAAAATGTACCAAAATCGGATAATTTTTTAGATCCTGAAGCACCTCTGGTGATGGCCAAAATCCATTTTCAAGCCCTTTTCATTGATTGATGCAAAACAAAATATTTAGAAAATTAAGCAAAATTGAGTATTTTCTAGACTCGGGACTACCTCTGGTGGTTACCAAAATTCATTTCCTACCTCTTTCCATCGACTATTAGAAAAAATTTTTAAAAATGAACCAAAATCGGGCCATTTTTTCGATTCGGAACCAGCTCTGGTGATGACCAAAACCTATTTTCGATTTTTTTTCAATGATTAGTGCAGCGAAAAAGAAATTCGAAAATGGTTCAAAATCGTGCACTTTTTGGAACCGGGGACCACCTCTAGTGATCTCTCCATCGATTCGTATAGAAAGATTTATAAAAATTAAGACTCTCTGAAAATTTTTTCAAAATATTTTTCTCAAATTAACAGTTATTGGAGGTGGAAAACAATTTGAATCAACTTAAAAAATATTTGTTGAAAAATAATATTTATCAACAACTATATTTCTTAACAATAATAATTAAAAAGCAGTTTATTAAAATATTCCTTAAAATTTAGCAATTTTTTCAATCACGAAAAAGCAAATAATTGTTATTTTGGGTTCCTGAAACAAGCGACTCAGACTCCACCGTGTGAAGGTAACTGACCATTGGGCTCCACCTACACCCTACCCAATCATATATAGGACAGGTTTTTAATGACTTAGGGCCTTCAAAGGCAATCACAAACCGCACTGTTTTTACTGTCGAATAGGGGACAGCTTGGTGAGAGAGATTGGTTGACCGTATATATCTAGCACTAGCTTTGGAGCCGATGACTTTCGCTGAGGCTTCCGTGACTAACTTCACAGTTCTCTCTACAACAACATTGCGTCAAGGAAATGCCATGAAGTAAGGTATGACACCATCGGGTGTGGAAAGCTTAGGGGTATGTTAACGTTATGCTTCTCAAAACTGGAGGGACAGTGATTGAAACATCAGTCTGGTCACATATAATTATTTGCCTTACAAACTTTACTTAAGACCCTCGAACAGCAAACGTTGGATCCGTTATCATTCCAAGCAGAACATTTTCAGGCATCACAAGGCAAAAGTAGAACAAGAAAGTATTTTAGGGTCACAAGTAAAGTAAAATAATGTCCTAAAAGCAAACTCAGACGCAAATGCTTATGTGGGACCAGACTGATGTTTCAATCAATGCGCCTCCAGATTTGAGGGGTATAACATCTTGATGCTTTCGACATCAAGCACAATGAAAATAACAACATTATCTCCAGGACTATTTAAGAGAAACAGTGCCTGTAATATAAACACAAGCAAAAAGGCAGAAAGTATTTCCTTTCAAGGAATCGAAGCCACCTCAGTACCATCTAAAATCGTTGTTTCGATCCATTTCTTACCGAATAAAGCAGCCTAAATCGCGACCTTTTTCAATTAGTTGATATATCGCTTCAAGCAAGAAAAATTTTACGCTTATGAAGCAGTTGAGATGTTTACAGATCAATATTACTGTGATTTGCTTAAGAACTACATAAATTAAAAAATATTGAGCACTAAAAGTCACCCTATTTCAGTGTTGCACAAGAATGCAATTTCTTATGCAAAACGCGTTTCTTGCCAATTGACTTAAGCAGACAATTTACGCCACAAAAAGAAGTGCAACTGCTGCTATTGCGATTTATGTCGCTGTCGCTGTCTCAACGGTGATGATTTGTCGACAATCAATATGCGAACAGTGAATTCAAAAAAAAAATAAAAAAAAACTCTTAAGATTCATCAGCGACATCAAATGCAGCCAAGGCGGCAGAAGCAAATCTTTTGTTGTTAACGCGTCCTCGTATTCTACAGCTAATGCTGCTAATAATTCGCCTTAGTTGGCAACACTGTGCGCTATGCATACTTAATTAAAAATGCAACAAATTATTAAATCTGTCAAAATATGCAGCTCAGAATATTCTTTCCATTAAATTTATTGTAATTCTCCGCATCAAATATGCGCACAGTTTTTTTGCTGCTAAGCGATTCTTTACTCTGCTGCCGCTGTTGCCGCTGCCATTGCGTCTGCGGCCGACACTCAATTTGTCTTTGTTTGCCACGCCTCAGCGAGCGAGTGGCGATATTTTATTTTGGAGCAAAACTTCAGTGCGCCGTCGAGTTTATTAATTAGGCTATGAGTTGCCTGCGGCTCTGGTCGATAGTTGTGATGTGGCGGCGTACGCATTCAAGGGTGGGCAGCAGTTGGTGTCTGCGATTTATGGAGATAGCGTTGCTGCATAAATTTTGCGGTTTTTCGTGATTTAAGTTTTGTGCTGTAATGCAAGATTGTGTGCGGCACATCATCGTTGTTTTCTTCGACTTCTTCTTTCCGCACACCATGGCAAATGGCGCCAATAAATGTTTGACATGACACTCAAAATGCGCTTCTGATGAATGCGCGGATAATAAATTTCAATTCGTTAGGCGGGAATTTTGAGATATTGAAATGTCCGTTAATGCAGTGAATAATAAATTTTGGCCAAACATAAATTAAGTTATGAGTAAAAAACGTGATATCGTTTCATTTTCAGTAGAGTGCTTAGGGGGAGGCAAGAGGCGGCCGCCCCGAATGCAACCACTTGGGGTGCGGCCATAAGGGAGCACCTTTTTTTAAATAACACAATTTTTAAAAAAAAACAATATTTGCTGTTTGTAGGGGGCGGCGCAAAGTTATTCCAAAATCGAGTCTTTCTGGCCTTACATTGTTTTAAGAAAATGAGAAGAATGAGCAATTAGCGAGCTTAGGCTATATGAATTCCTGCACCTGATGGGGTATATCCACTTTTTCTTTTGCAAAAGAAAGGATTCAACATTGATCTTTAAAGTTAAGTCATTATGGTTAAGTTATATCAATGTAAAATAATCAGAGGTCAAAATAAGTAGTTTTCATTACATACGCAGTAAAAAAATGTAATCAAATGCCTAATACTCGAAGCACAATTGGATTATAGAAAACAATGGGAATGAGGAAGAGACAGATAGCAAATCTTTTTGCTTCTATGCAGTTTGTTACCAATATCGAAATAGTTCTATTTTGATCGGGGCAGCAAAGATTTCTTTATTTAATTTTTTTTTTATATATCCAGCACTAATAATGAAGTTTATATATATTATAACAAATATCTTTTTGAATATAGCTCAAGTTTTAATTTTGACTAGTTTGTTTGTTAACAGTTTTTAAAGCTTTGACAGATTTTGCTGCTGTTCCAATTGTGTTTCGAGCATAAGTCGTATAGACCCAGCAGTCTCAACATAATTTGCCTTGAGACCATGGAGAAAATATAGACAGTGATAAGCAGGTATCTTTGTTAAAATCACACCTTGAAATTTATTCTCTTTTTTATGGGAATTCAGACATTTAAGTTTTAATTTAAAAATTAAAGTTAAAGAAGTTATAACTTTTTGCAGTAAATGTTGACCAAAAACTTTTAGAAGCTGAAATTAAGTTTTGCCTAGATTTATTTAAAATTAATTTTTTATGGGCCTTTTTTTACTCAAATATCTTTCAAAACTCAAACAAAATAACTTTTTAAGAACTTTTAACAAAAAGTTACAAACAGAAACTTTTTAACTTCTATAGTGGATTTTTCAGTCATATATATAGTGCAAATTCATTACTTTCTCTAAAAATGCTACTGAAAGGTCTTTTCATTGTTGGATCCATCCCAGAAGACGTCAGAAATTGTTTTTCGCCTTTTCATCATTGATGTCCATCCATCTTCCATCCAACTTAACTCATCGATTTATGTCAGTGAAGGGCACTTAGTGGCTCTATTTGCTCACATTGCTCTAACCGTTATTCGACGCACAAGCAAGCGAAAAAAAATTCGCAGAATTTCTACGCTATCGAAGCACAGCGTTAACTTGAGTTCAAATAAAAACAAAAACAACACACAAAGGCATAAGCGACGGCGCCGCATTGTGTTTCAACGAATGTAGCAATTGTTTTTGTTTGTAGTGTAATTTGGTTTTTTGGTGCTAATGAAAGTAAAAAAAACTTTAAAATTTCGTTTGTTGTTGCTTGATATTGTTGTTTTGATCTTTTGTTAGATTTTTGTGCCCACCGCTGATTTATGTAAATTAGTTTTTGTCGAAAATGAGCCTCGAAGGGCCTTTACAGGGGTTGGTTCAGCCGCTTCATTTTTCGAACTTTTTTTTTATTGATTGGTACAAATTTTTCTTTTAATAACGGGCCCAAAAAATGCCTTAGCGAGGATTGAGCTGGCTTTTTAATGTAAAAAAATCTTACAAAAATTATTTAAGAACACGCTTTTCAGTGGTTCGGAGCTTCCTCTTCGATTGCTGCCATAACTTTTTTTTAAGCATGAGTAATTTTCTTGGACTTATTACCTTAGACAAATGTTAAGTAAATAATTTAATTTGTGTCGGAACAGACAATTTATAAATTTTTTACTGGGCTTACTGTTCAGTGCAGAATGTGTCAAAACCGTAAAAATAACATTTAACAAAGATAAATTAAGAAAAAAAGAGCTAAAGCTAGTCACACTGGTTTCATCCGTTGCCAAACGGACTCATTAATGACTTTTAAGCCGAATTAGTTAGAATTTGTAAGCCTGATATGTTTCTATTTTTGCATAGATCTGTTGAGAACTAAAGTCAAAGGTGAAACAAAGCGAAGTAAAAAAAACTTTTCTCTTGTTTATCTATGTTTTGGAACTCGTTCGATATTACACACTGCAAAAAAAGTGTGGTATCAAATGCGTTATAAAAACCAAGCTAAATAAAAGAAAAATATTTTTTTTTATATTATAAATATCCTTTTAATGGGTTCACTGGAAATTTTACCAAAAACAAAAAATTAATTCTAAATCATAGAAGACTAACTATTTCAAGAAACTATATTTCCATTGAAGGCAGATTATGTTTCCTTGAATTTATTTGTCATTGCTCTAAGTTTGGGGCAGGCAGATCATATCATCCGCCTTATATAGATACGTACTTACATAACATACATACATAGTTACATATGTTTGTAGATACGAACCTATAAATATTTTGTAATTCCCTTTCAAAGTCATTGAAAAGAACCTTACGAAAAATTCCACTTAATAAAAATGCAAAGCACTTGCAATGGTTCAATTATTTTCCCACACATTAAAAACGAAAAATACTTTTAATGACTACTAAATTTCATTGATGAAGGTCTCTTACCTACTCTTTTCTAGAAATCAAAACCAATAACGATGTAAAAAAAACCCCAAATATTTACGTTTTCGCGTTAGTTTTGTTTGGCGTATCATTGTTTTTTTTTTGTGTGTTTTTTAATGCACAAATGCCGAATTCTTAATTCTCATTCAAACCATGAAAATGTAATTAAATTAAATCACAACGGCAGCAACAACCAGCCAGCTAAAACTAACGAAAATAAAAGAGGAAGAATTTAATGCCAAAAGTTATCGCACGCAGCATCGGAAGTGATTCCGATTAATATCATCGTCATCATTATCAGCAACAAATACAACAACAACAACAACAAAAACAACCAAATCATCCACGTTTAACTCATCGGCGTCGTCGTCGTACAAATTAACATTTTTATGAGCCAACCCGTTCAAAGGCAGCGGACAGCGCTATTGCTAGCAACATAATGTGAGCAGTAAATGCTGCTTCCTCTTTAGGCCAACTTTCAATTTCAATTTAGTTTGTTTTGACTTTTTTTTCTATCTATCTGTTTGTGTTTTTGTTTTCATTGGTTTCCATTTCATTGAAATCGAAGTTAAAGTCAAAACCGAAGTTGACCAAAAAACACATCGTTTGCGACGTTGTCGTCACTGAAATGTTGATACACCCAGAAAATTTCTTTTGGAAAAATAAAAGCTATGCTTACATTGGAAAAAAAAAAAAAATTTAAATTTTGAATTTTGTTTTTCACAAAAGTTAATCGAATGTAATGGTAGGGCAGGCGCATGGCATTGAAGCAAAATCATATGAAGATTGGTTTCGTACCTTGCGCTATAATAAACTTTTTTTGATGTAACAATTCTTGAAAATATTATTGGAAAGCAAATTTGAATTCAAAAATAAATTTCTGTAGCGTAGCCGGTCGCCCCGGGCGCAAAGGCTTGGTGGCTGGAAAATGGTCTTCGTGCTATTAAATAAATATTTTCTTTTGGTTAATTACTTCCAAATTTAATTAAATTCGAAGGAATTTTTGAAGGAAAATGTTCATGCTGCGCCTCTGGGTCAATATGAAGTGGAAAGGACGTGCGAAGGATAAGCTAGTTTTTCTTAGACCAAACTAGTTCATCCAAAACGTATTAGGATGAACCAGTTTAGCTTAGGAAAATTTTAGTAAGTTCCTCCAAAATGCCTAGCGACAGCTTCGCGGAGGCCTTCGGCCGCAGTTGACTGCAGTATATCCAACGCCGGTCTGTTAGTGAAGACATATTGCACATATTGGAGGAAGTAAGTCTTGAGCCACGGCCTTAGGCCGCACTTTTAGCTAACAAACTAAAATTTCAAGAAAGTCGGGCCTCACTCACGACTTAAAGTAAATAATAACCCTCGTTCATCCTAGGCCGAACTGGTTTAGCCTAACACGATTCGGAAGAGCTGGTTTGGTCTAGGAAAAACAAGCTTATCCCAAAAACTAGTTTGACCGGTAACATATAAATTCTTAAAAATGAGGGTTTATTTTCGAAACTTGAAAATAATGGGATCACTTTTAACCTCAAATTTTCAAAGTTGATTTAATTTAGTTATCCGTGATAAAAATATTCCGATGCGATTTTTTTAACAACTTGGGCCAGGGGCGTCGCAACCGGTGGGAAGGGGGACTTCTGCCCTCCAGAAATTTTGGCAGGGGGAAGTGTATTTCTTTTGCCACCTACTCGAAAATAAGTTATATCATAATTTGATAAACATTTTTAGGACTCAGCAAATCTTTTTATTAATGTGATTATCTCACATCTTGAGTCCATCGTTATGTGACCAAATGAACATTTAAGAAAGAGTGTATGAACTGAGCTTCAAGCAAACTTTCCATTAGCTTGTGAGTGTTAATTATAGTCACATCAAAAGTCTTACATCTGAGTATTGAAATTTTCGGTCCATGCGAACAACTTAATCAAGCTCTTCAAAATCCAAGATTAACAAGACGTTTAGTCCAAACAATTCAAAGACTCCGTTCCGATACAGAATTTGAACGAATTTTCAAAGAAGAGTTTGAACTTTAATATTTTTCTGAGCCCAGAACCTGAAAAATCCTTCGACGCTTAGAACAAAGCGATTGTTCCACTACTGAAGTAAGATTATCATCAAGAGATCGATTTCGGAAAGACTACTTTGAAGTGTTGGATCTTCTCTCAAGCGAATTGGAAAGAAGATTCGATCAAAAAGGTACTACTTTTCATATTACGATCTACTCAACGTTTCTTTGCTATATTTTTTGATTTGATAAAAAATTGCTCATTAATAAAAATTATTTGTGATAATTATGAAAATGGTAAGCAATAATCAAAATTAATGATGATGAAATGATTATCAATCATTTTGAATCATAATAGTAATGGTAAGAGCAACAGAAAATATTCACGTCGAAACCTGAAAATATTGATTAATCATTTACGAAACACAGCCAAAGCATTGAAAATATTTCAGGTAAATATTTTTAGTATTCTCGAGTATTCTCAACTTGGAATTTGTACGGGTTATCAATTATGTCAACTTGGGGCTGCAGACTCAATAAATCTTAGAAATAAAAGAGGGACTGTGAGGGTTTTTGAAATTTAGTGAAAACTTTTATTAGCGAATTCCAAACTCAAATATGAAAAAGTCAAATTATTTTGATAATTTATTTGTAATTTTTTTAGACCTTGATGCTTTAGAGTCGTTAGAGAATGTAGTATATATGGTACATACAAAAGAAATATACCCACTGAAGTAATTTTAGAGTCAAAACTGTACATTTTCTTAGAAGATTTTGAACTGACCAACCTCAGTCCTCAACTCCAAATATTGAAAAACATGCCCTTCAAAAAAACAACGTGCTGTCCTAAAATCACTGACCAACTTCGGAAATCATCTCACACAACGAAACACCTTCTAGATCAAGTTTATCGACTGGTCAGTTTCTTGTGAAAGGTCACTTAGCACTTTGCGACGGTTAAAGACTTATCTTCGTTTACAAATGACCCAAAAACTTCTTACCCATACAACGCTCCTTCATGTTTATAAGGAAAAAACTGAATCCTTAGATTTGCGAAGGTTTATGAAAGAACTCATCTCGCGAAAATCGAAAAGTCACTTTGAGGAACATTTGAACAAAACTTACTTTATCTTTAATTATGGAAATTGCAACGAATAAAAAAACATCTTCATACAAAATTCTCTTTATGTCCCGTCCTAAAGTATAGAATAAATCCTTTTTTTCCAGATTTTTATAGATTTTTTTTATTTGAGTTTTTAAAACACCTCCACCCAAAAAAAAATTTCGTTGCGACGCCACTGACTTGGGCATTGTTTTCCTATAAAATAAAATAATTGTAAATAAAAATAGTGAAAATTATGTCTTTGTTATTCAAAATGCCGCATATGAATATTTTTCAACTCAAAATAGAATGCGTATAATGCCCCATATATATCTGTATTGAAATTTTCGCAACTTTTGTAACTCATGAAACATTTCCGCTCTGTTTGAGGAGCACCAAATGCTATGGAAATAAAAATTTTTGTAAAATGCTTGACGGTGCTCAACAAATTTCTTATGAAAATTGAGTTTTTAGTTTAATTCAAAAATGCATAAAGTTTTTGACAAATTACTTATAAGTTATTTATTTCCTTAGCTTTAAGAATATATGCTATGAAAAAAAATTTCAAATAATTGTTGTAAATCCTTTAAAACACCGAAAAACTAGTTGTGCTATCGTTTTGTCGTGGTCTGTATGTATTTTAAATGTATGCCATAAATATAAGTAATAACGAAGATAAATTACGTGAGTCGAAATAGGGGGGAGGGGGTTCGGCAAAATCTGACCAAATCTCACCAAGGGGGAGGGGGGGTCAACGAAAATTTCACGTCGTCTTTTTAATGCAGAGAGTATACATTATTATAGCAGATTACATCTAAAAATTATAAGGAAAGTCTCACAGAAGGGAGGGGAGGAGTCCCGCCAGAACTCACCAAATCTCACCAAGGGGAGGAGGTGGTCTGAATTTTCAAAAAAACACCTCACGTAATTTATGGACGTCCTCTTATCGGCCTATACTTCTTTGGGGATATATGGCTACTTCCATGTATAATGTATAAAAACCAGCCTTTTTCCATTCTCACGTTATGAATATAAAGGATGCGACCTTTCAAGTTCAACTTTGGCCAAAGTGCTCATGTCTAGCCCTTTGCAGTATTGCTACGTAGAAGCCTTTCGAATCAGTGATTTGTAGGTTTTGAATAACTTTTAGGCCGACGTTGTATCTTCGTTATGAAATTATAAATAATATATCGATCGATTTCGAAGTTTTGATTTTTGTAAGCAATGTTGAGAAATCGTTGGTAGTACACAAGTTATTTAAAAAAAAAATCTATGATAAACCACTTATAATCCTCTCAGCTACAGTATTCGATTGAAAATAAACGTAAAAATTCGTTAACAATTCCGGAGTAGGCGGTGCCGATCATTTATAAAAGTTTGAAACCACATCTTAAACTGCGTTAAATGCAATGTTGCAGAACAATGTTTAGACTCAAAGTGTTTGGTTCTAAAGTGCGAGTCTGCGCATTTTCAAATTGTACTTGGAAGAATTTTGTTGCTCAAAATGTTCAGTTTTCTAAGTGTATGTTGGTCTTCTTCTTTTTTTGCTGTTGTTAGCTAGTAGCGCTGTTGTTGTTGTAACTAATCGCTACTAAGCTGTTGAGGCACGTCCACGCTTCATGCTAAACCACGTTTGCCATTATATGTAGTTGTTGTAGTGACTGCTGTTCTTATGATTATTGCTAGCATTTCCTTTGCTATTGCTGTTTATTTGGCCAAAACGACATAACAACGGCTAATTATGTATGTAGGCAGCAACAACAACATTGGCAAAACAAAAACAATTGGCCAGTGTATTCATCGGCTGGCTTGACTGGTTGTAGGTGAAGGTCACGTTGTGACTTAAATGTTAATTTCAGTTTGTTGTTTTTTTTTTTTTTTCATTTTAACTACCAACATTTAATTTAATTTAATTTGTTTAGAATTTGGCCAAAACAAAAAAACAAATCAAAGGGGAGTAGAACCAAAACAAAGTAAAATGGGAAAAAACTACGAGCGTTTTTTTTTTATCTATCGTAAATGGAAACTATCGTCGTACACTTACGCCGCCGCATAGCACGCTTTGTCGTTTGTTATGTTGGCTCTTGCTTTGTATCTATTTGACGGTTCCTCTTTTTTGCCAACATTCGCTTAGACATTAAACAAGTTAATTGTGCTATTAAATCTTTGTTGTTGCTGGTAATAACTGTTAATTTGTTGTTGTTATTAATACGCATGCTTAACCAATTTTCGTTGTCTGTTTTTCGGTCTTTTTTCACTTAATCACTTTAACGCTTTACGTTTTTTCGTGGGGCTTTTCGTATCTGTCATTTTTTTGACATCACATATGAATTATGTCATCCCATGTGTAATTGGTAACAAATTTGCCTTTTTGCTAATTGCATATTGCAGTTCTTTAGCTTAGCACAATTTTTCGGTCTACTGAACGAAAATATAGAGGTTTTGGAATGAGATTTAATTCTTTATAAATTTTGACAGTGTCGATTATAACACCCAACATCGAGACCATATGGCTGCGGCGAATTTCGAGTCAGAAAAATTTCGTTTAAATTTTTAAGATTTCTAATATATAAGGTTCTCGACTTTGAAAAATTATAGCTTCTGCACGCGACAACCAATTGTAATGAATTAGCAAGAGCACAAGAACACCTTTCCAATGCTGATCAGATCGTCAAGATATGGCTGTTCGTTAGCTTCACCATTCTAAGGCATATCTTATAAGCTGCTACTTCTCCTACGAAGAGAAACTTCGCCTTGTAATAAAAAATAGTGAAATTAAAGAATAATTTTGTAACTTTTTCTGTAAGATCTCTTCATTTCCGTGGTTGGATCAAATGGACCTACAAACACCATACAAAGGATATACATATATTGAAACAAATGCCTAAATTTATATGATGTTCAACGTCAACCACTGCCGAAACGGCTTAATTTGATGGTGCTATGCGAACAGATCTAAAACAACGCATCGAACGGCGTCTCTTCGACCAGCATAATGCTCCCGACGGCACCGTTTCTAAGCCATGCAAATATGCGTGACTTAACTTCTCTTGGGAGTCAAAGCCTATCTAAAACTTTTGCTATCCTTTGGGAAATAGCACCCGGTTGCAATGCATATAAACACCGACAGAATAAAGTTCCCCCTAAGCGTAATTTTGGGTGTACACCACAGCCATCATGAAGCTTTTAAAAGGGGCCTATCCATTGCCAATCCAAAACCGAAGCTCTAAGGGCTCCTCACAACCTATGGTACCAGAAAATCTCTGGTCAGACTTCGTAGCAAGCTAATAATAGTTTAGATTCATTCTGCCTCAAATTCAACAATTACGCAAAAAACAAAACATTCAGTCAATGGAACTTGAAACATACACATGCACCATGCAACGAAAGCTCTAGTCTACCTATTCGCCCAACTGCTTGGCACCCCACCTAAGCCCCATCTACTCCCTACTCCAGACCTGTAAATTGACCACGCCTCCTCCGCCGTGCGAAAACCTCCTCCGCAAAACTATTTATTGAGCAAGGAGATGCGCTCACTGGAAGCAAGCACGCCTCAAAGATCATACCCACCACTACGCTGCAGAACGATCTCAAAAGACTCTATGTCACGGATGTCCTCGTCAATCGAACAATTACATAACATGTGCAATGTGCCCTTAAACAAAGCCCCACAATCGTAACCTTGGACCTCATCGAGAGCCCTCTCTTGCAAAAGTGCATTGAGAGAACCATGCCCCCTCAGCAGAAATCCCAGAAAACAGTTAAAACCAAATTATTGGTGATTTTCCATAAACGTGACATCTCCAATGAAGTCGAACGTCGTTATGCTTTTCCCACTGTTCACCTATCGAGATGTGACGCATTCATTCAAGAAACTTTTACGTTCCTTTAGACCTATGGTGGGCACGTAGTGTCCCTATCCGCCCTCATTGCCCGAACCGTTATTCGACGCACAAGCAAGCGAAAAAAAAATTCGCAGAATTTCAACGCTATCAAGATGCAGGGTTGACTTGAGTTCGAATGAAAACAAAAACAGCTCACGAAAGCATAAGCGACGGCGCCACATTGTGTCTTGACGAATATAGCAATTGCTTTTGTTTGTAGTGCAATTTGTTTTTTTGTGCTGTTGGCGAATTTGGAAATGAAAGCAAAAAAAAAAACAACTTTAAAATTTCGTTTGTTGTTGCTTGATGTTAGATTTGCATGCCCATCACTGCTTTAGACTTATGCCACCATAGTGCACAGTAATTAGCCACCCATTCACAGCTGGCAGTCCTCTTCGAATTCCGTAAGCAATACGACATCGTATTACTTGCATGTCCAAAGGAGCTGCTCCATGAGCACCTATCAGGCCTCCGTGGAGACCTTATGGCTCACGGACATGTACGCCAGCAGAGCAACACAATACAAAAGGCTTAGAAAAGTGTCGTTTATATGATACCTTAATACTTGCAAGACTTTCAGTCATTTCAAAAAAGTAATGAATAGGCATATTTCGAAAGGATAAGATCAGGAGAAAGCTTTTTGACTTTTTGACTTACAGGAAATAATTTTATTTTTCTTTTTTTTTTGTGCCAAGCATTCTGAATTAGCCAATTTCCAGGAGAGATTTTATTTTGGCACCATGTAGTCAACTAGCATTCCCTTGTGGAGTACAATCGCTATGTACAATGATTCCCTTTACGATAATGTTGTGGATTCTAAGCCCTAATACATTTGTCATAAGGAACTATGGTTACTAACGAATAATTTCGTGTACATTTTCCAATCAAGTTTAATGATGGAATAACGAGGTACACATATGGTCAAAATAATAAGTACACGCTCACATAATTAGTTCAATGGCTTGTAGACAAAAATTTATTTAAGTTAATAGAAAAACAAATTTATAGTTAACTTCTTACAACATATTAAATAAAATAAAAAGGTATAACATTAATAAAAAACAAACATATCTTTCAGTCTTATCAAAAAAGTAAAAAATGGATTAAAATGACTGGACAAAATAATAAGTACATTCAGTACATTTTAATAAAAAAAGAAAATTAACTCGATTTTATCAGCTCTATTTGTTGATATTTAAAGTTCATCATTAGTAGCCGGTATATCAACCATTATTTTGAATAATTTTGTGAACTATTTTTGGCATACTGGAGATAAGCTTACGGCAAGTCTCTACTGGTTTTTCATACCAAGTTTTTTGGACAAAACTCCATAGTTGCTTCTTATTTTGGAAGACTTCCTTTCCTATTCTCTGCTTCAACTCTCGCCAAAGGTTTTCCAAAGGGTTCAAGTTCAGTCATTGCCTTGGCCAGTTAATAAGGTCACACTATTGTTTTGACACCAATTCTTCACCAACTTGGAAGTATGCTTAGGATCAATATTCTGCTGAAATGTCCATTTTAGCGGCATACTTTCCTCAGCATAGGGTAACATCGTACTTTCCAAAATGTCTTTATAGTGGAATCTGGTCATGCTATCGGAAATTCGATGTATTGGTCTGGCACCGTACCATGAAAAATAACCCCAGACCATAATGTGGCCACCCCCATGCCTTATAGTCTTTTTTGTGAAGCGTACGTGAAATTCTTTACCCTTGGGGCGTCGAACATTTCGGGCGGAGTCATTTCCAAACATATTTATTTTTGACTTATCGCTCCACAAAAAATTACGCTATTTCTTCTCGCCGTCTGGTCCGGACCAATTTGGATGTTTCTTTGCGAATGATAAACGCATCTTCAAATCTTTTTTTCGAAGCATAGAAACTTTTCTCGCTATCCGTCAAGGTAAATTTTTTCGTTGTAATCGTCGACGTACCGTTCGGAACGAGATCACATTGCCGATGTCTGCTGAAATGGCTCTTGAAGATGCGAAATGGTTTTTTTTGCGACAGTGACAATATGATTATCTATCGTTGTTGAAGAATTTTTTGGTCTTCCGCGGGTTTCAACCACTTTTTTAGCTTTTAAAGCGTTTTGGACGAAAAAATTGACTGATCCATGGCTTCGGCATTAGTAAGAAGACTTTGGCCGTAATTTCTGAGTGTCGAAACCATCTGTCTCTCCTCGGCAGTACAATGTTGATTTCTTCCCATCTATGAAATTTTTTTCTTTTTATTTTGCTATAACTAAATTTGAAACTAAATAAAATTAACAAACTTGTACGAAAAAGCCGATCAGATTGATGCAAAATTAAAGAAATGATTAATGTACTTATTATTTTGTCCAAGTGAAATAAGCCCTTTAAATGAAAACATACGCGCATAGAAAAATTCGGGGAAATCCCTTCTTCTTTTTCACTTTTAAAGGCATTGCGATATTGAAATTATCAAAATACTTATATTTAGTACTTATTATTTTGACCATATGTGTATATCACGCTAATATTTGTGTGTGGTAACTTGTAAAAAAAATGTATTCAGCAAAAAATCGCATGGCTTATTTCTTTTCAATGCAAATGATTTTATACAGAGTTATTTTTAATTTCAAATCTTTTTAATTAACATAGAATGATTTGGACTCAACTAATAAAGCAAACAAACATAAAGACTCTATATACCCCTATTTATTAAAACTCTCACAAAACTTCATTTATATTTGAATATGAATTTGACCAGCACATTTTTGTAGCAATTTCTACTTTATTAAAAGAGCGGTATAATACCATTTGCATGTTAAATTGAAATCAAAGCCATATATCAAAGCAATTCACAATTAAAGCGATGAATCTGCAAAAAAATGCACTTACTAAAACATATTAAATATTTAATCGAATGCAATTTTTAATAAATAAAAAAATACAAAAAAAAAAACACCCTAGTCCTTGATGCTGCAATTTCGATTAATTGAATCGCTAGCGCATAGCAGTCTTTTTTTATTTTCATTGTGATGATATGATGACGTCGTCGACAATGTTGATAACAGCCAACCAGCCAACCAACTAAGTATGAGCTTTCATTTGAATTATAATCGCAAAAACTAAAAAAAATCATAAAAAAGAGGAAATATTCATATAATTTTAAGTGTAATACTCGTACACAGAAAAAAAATTGTTGATTTATGAAAGTTTTTCCAATAGAAATTTGAAATTTTTAAGCTCAATTTTTGTCACACAACTTTTGACCTGCTACGTACGGAATGAAATCTTTTTTTTTAAATCTCAACATCTTTTATGACGAATCGCACGTAATTTATGTGGATTATTTTCTCTGTGTAGAATGTTACACGCTAGCGCGTTTGATTTCAGTTTTGTTTTTTTTTGTAATCGGCAAGTGCGTGCGTTTTCATCCGCTTGTGTTTGTTTGCCAGTGCTCACATTGCATTTTCATGGTCAAATAAATTATGATTTTAATACGAATTAACGAAACGATTTACAAGCATTTGCGCTTTTTTCACAAACATTTTTTTACAATGTTTGCTCGTTGTTTTTTTTTTTGTGTTGTCTGTCATTTACTATGTAGTTTGATGCTGTTGATTTTTTAAGTACACATTTTTTGCCACCTCATTAAATTTTCTTTAGATAGCACACTTATGTAATACAAACATTTTAAAAGAGGACGATCAAAACTATAATTTTTTAAATATGCGTATCCCGTTTCAAAATGTTGCTTGATTTTTTATGTTAAATGCAGTGGAACATGTGGAACATGTGGAAC
Organism: Tricholauxania praeusta; assembly: GCA_949775025.1. Classification (NCBI taxonomy): domain Eukaryota; kingdom Metazoa; phylum Arthropoda; class Insecta; order Diptera; family Lauxaniidae; genus Tricholauxania; species Tricholauxania praeusta. Next base: position 38,757,725 of record OX459030.1, on the reverse strand, counting down.
ATGTTAGGAACATGTGGAAAAAGCCAAATTTTTCGTCCCATTCTTTACATAAAATCTTTAATTTGTTTTCGAAAACAACACGGCACAATCGAACAGGTTAATAGGATCACAAATGAAATATGAAAGGCTTATGAGCGCAGTGAACGATGTCGCACAGGCGTTTGATAAAGTATGGCATGAAGGCCTTATCAAAAAAATTGAACACCTATTGCCTCTTAATGTTCATAAAATATTTACTTCTTACCTCGAAAGCAGGCTTTTTAAAATAAAATACAAGAATTTTATTTCAACTCACTTCAATATAAGAGCAGGTGTCCCTCAAGGTAGCGTACTAGGGCCGTTTCTATATGTATTGTATACCTCAGACTTACCAATCAGTGCCAACACTACCATCTCAACATTCGCAGATGATACCGCAGTCTTAAGTTGTAACCGTTGCCCTTTGGAAGCTTCTCGAAACCTCCAGTTTCATTTGAAATCAATTGAAAAATGGTTATCGCTATGGCGCATAAAAATAAATGAGCAAAAATGCAAGCAAGTTACTTTTACTCTCAGGCGTGGTGAATGCCCTGCAATTGTACTAAATAATATTTCAGTCCCACAGGGCGAAATTGTTACATATCTAGGTATTCAATTAGATCGACGATTAACATGGCGTAAGCATATTGAAGCCAAAAAAACGCAGTTAAATTTAAAAACCGCCAGTCTTCACTGGTTAATTAATCATCGTTCCCATTTGAAGCTTGAATATAAAATCCTTTTGTACAAAACAATCATTAAGCCAATTTGGTTATATGGTATCCAATTATGGGGTAACGCCAGCTCCTCAAACATTGAACTAATACAACAGGCTCAGTCCAAAATCTTAAGAATATTTACAGGTGCCCCATGGTATATACGGAATGAAAACATTCACAGGGATCTATGCATCCCCATGGTAAAAGATGAAATTAACAGAATCAAACAAACCTACGCCATAAGGTTGCTGCATCATCCGAACCCATTGGCTCGTAATTTAACAAAAATAGAGAGTCGCTCCAGATTAAAAAGAAAGGATCGCCCTTCTATGCAAGTCACTTACACCGAACCAAACTAAACAGTTCAAACGTTTACCCTTCCCCCGAGGCACTACACGTAATCATCAAGAATCACATGAGGACTTTGTACCGGGACCTAGCTCGTCTTGGGCACACTTGGCAACTTATCGCCGCCATCTCCCCTTCCGTTGAGGGTGTAAGACCGGGACCTAGTTCGTCTCGGCCACTTTCCGGTGAATTGGAGAGAGTAGCAGGAAGAGAGTTGAAACAGTGTCTTCTCGGTCTTTTTTGGGTGCTAAACCGGGACCTAGTTCGTCTCGGCTACCACCTCAAGAACGTCCTGGAGGCACTAATCACTCCCAAAGTGGTCGATCGGGACCAAGTTCGTCTCGGCGACCACGAAGACAATCGTTTTTGTGGTACTCAAAACCTCCACTCGGGTAGACTGAGGCCTAGTTCGTCTCAGCTACCAAGCCAAGACCGGGACCTCGGTCGTCTCGGGTGGCAAAGAATATGGGGAGAAGCGATCGTCAGCTGCATCCACACCTATGCTCCAATGAGTTATTCGATCTTGTGCACTCGCTGTGCTGAGCCATACACAAGCTGCACCTACTACACAAGAAGTATAAGTCCCTGATAACTTTTGCTTCTGGAGACAAGTTCATTATTAAATTATATATTCATTATTCACAATAATAATGTATAATAATGTTACCTAGTTTAAGATTTTAAAACTTATTGTTAGTCTCTTAAGAGAAGATACAATAAAAGAAAATGAAGTTTAAAAAAAAAAAAAAAAAAAAGAGCTTGGCTATCGTATGTCATCATGTCTTATGAGAAATGTGAATTAGCATGAGAAAAGGGTTACCAGGTCGCACAAAAGCAATTCCCGGCAATTCCAAAAAGAGAAAAAAAAAATGATTTCTCTCAAATGGTAAAAAGTAAAATTTTTTTCAGGGAAAAAGTTTATGTCTTTTCTTTTTTGATTTTTTTTTGGTCAGCAACATTAAAAAATTCATTAATAAAATAAACTTCAATGTTTAAGTGCAAAAAAATTTGAAGTTCATGTCACAAAAATGGTCCAATCCCTGGTTATTTTATTATTTTTTTTTTTAATTCCTACCAGGCCCCCGGCTTTGATAAGAAATTGTAGAGGCGACCAGATCAATCCCGGTCACTTGGTAACCCTGTCAACATGAGTTTTTACACATAAAGTACACCAGTAATAAGTTTTTCAATGCCTTATGAAAAATATACGTCAGTACATTGAACTAGTGATGTGCCAACTCCGAAATATTCCGAACCGTGTAGAGCGAGTTGAAAATTCACTCAAACTGAGGTCAACCGACTTGTAAATTCAGCGAAACCGAGTTGAGCCGAGTCAACTCGAGTTACCTGAACCGACTTCACCCAACTGATTTTGTAGGAAAAATATGAGTGTTCGCTTCATTAGAAAAGTTATAAATATAGGATGATTTACATAAAAATTACAATTTAATAGGCAAGAAATAATATACATTATATTATGTAAACCGATAAGAAGTAGTTAATGTAAATCCCGTTTTTGTTTTTAGGTTTTTAATTATCTTTCAAATACTTAATGCCCATCGTTTTTAAAGTCGCATTAGAGATTTTGAAAATATATATCCGGAACTTTCAATGGCTATTGTATTTATGAGAAGACATGCTTTCCGCGTCCAAAATATGTATGTGCATCTGATTGATCTGCATTAACTCCTTTACTATATGTATTAGGGATGTGTCAACTCGGAAATATTCCAAACCGAGTCGAGCGAGTTAAAAATTCACCCAAACCGAGTTCAATCGCGTTGACTGAGTTGAAAATTTAGCGAAACCGAGTTGAGCTGCGTTGATTTCAACTCGAGTTGAATCGAGTTAACAAATCGAGTTTGCCATCACTACATTGAACAAAAAAAAATAGTTTGAAAATTTTTTTAAATATTTCAAAATTTTCAAACTAAATATTTTGGCCAAAATGTGCATTCCTACTCTAAGTCCAGTACTTTCCGACAAAAAAGCCCAAATGCTTTCACTGGTGTACATTAATTTTGTTGTTCTATTTGTTGCGCATACGAGGGGCGGTATTAGATCTAGAAAAGTATAAACTAAAAGGCATTAACTAAAATTCAAAATAAATAAAAGTAGGTCAAGTTTTGCTGATTTTTGTTTGTTGTATAGAGTGCTTGATAAGTTGATGTGGCATTAAACATTTCCCAAAAATTTTTCTATAAAATAATAATTAATTAAATATGGTCTATATACTAACAGTTTATTGCGTTTTCCCAATGTTCATCATATACTCGCTTTAATTAAATCTTTAAGAATTTCAAAATCTGTTTGCAAGCTTCTTTCAAAGTATTTTCAAATAAAATTTTGAACCAAGGCGCGAATCCGAGATTTTCAATTTCGATGATTTTGGCAAATAAATCACGCGGAATTTGAGCGATGGTACGGGTTATCTTAACTTTGAAAGCTTCGGTCGCTTGCGGCTTATTGGCATAGACCTGCGACTTTAGGAGACACTACAAGAAATAAGAAATATTGACCCCGCGAACTGACAAAATCTACTCGTCCCTATTGAGAAACCGTTTATATTTATATGCCTACCTTTTTCTAAAACTATATTTTTGACCGAGAATCTCAGACGCATTGCTTTTTGTCCTTTTCTTTGCACCAATCTAAAAGGCTCAGTTCTGCTAAAATTTTAATTACTCTTGCTGCATTTTACTGAATACTGAAAGCTGCATCGAATTTAGTTCCTTTTAAGAAAAATTTCTTGATCAGATGCTCGTCAAGATATGCGGCAATCAGTAGCAAAGTTAGAGGAGATGAAGGCGCAACTGCACTGTGCGCAATGGCACAAAGGCGATAAAATGGTCCTCGGTATTCATTGGATGAAACCTAAATACGCGTAAAAAGCCCTATATCTTGCTTTTTTTTAGTACATTGTTATGTTTCTTAAGAAATTTTAGTATTTGTTTGATTCGAAAGAGGCCGCAAGTGTGTTGATTAGCCCCAGGCGCTAATAACCCTAACTTCGCCACTAGCGGCAATGTTATCTTCTTGTACTCAAACAACACCAAACGACACATTTTTTGAAATAGTAGTAGTTGAGGCGTCCAGTTGCAAAACTGTCCAAGTCCATTTTTCATACTTTTGGACAAACAACGAAAAACGTTTATCTTCATCTATGTTCATTGAAAAATCAAAAGGTATTTACCACATAACAGCTTATAAAATTTCTTACTCAAAGCACGTCAAATCAGACTTTTCAAGTATTATTTGCGTAAGTTTTTGAAGAAACAATTTTGGACTTGGCCGGTTTTGATACCAATGAACTGGACTTGGCAAGTTTTGACATAGTAATTATCAAATTTTGTTTGAAAAAAGTGGACTTGGCCAGTTTTGATTCCATGGCGTTGGACTGGTTTTGAAAGCAAGTTCATGGACTTGGCCGATTTTGAAATCCATGCATCAAAAATAAATTAAAAGATGTAATATGTATTTCTGTTAAAAATTTTTTTTTTATTTAGATTTTTAGTCTAGATTTTGATATATGAGAATATCTCAAAATTTTATTTTTTCGGACTTGGCCGGTTTTGCAACTGAGCGCCTTATTTATTAAGATCCCATTTTAGTGTCAATACAATTTTTTTCTGTGCAAATTCAAAAAATTTTGAATTTTTATTGAAAAACCAACAATTCTAGCAGTATATACTCTAACATTTTATTTGGTAGAGTTTAAGAACTTTTTCATAGAGTTGATACTTTGATTAGAAATATTTTAAAAATTAATTACATATAACATTTAGCATAAATTTGAAAAATTGCTGCGCAGTAATGCTTCGACTCATGGCGAAAAAAATTTTTTGATTCATCATAACTCGTCAAATACAGCCCCCAAAAAAAGACGGTTAAGCCAGAGAACTAAAGGTCTAGTTCCATTTGCTTTGAGTTATAATTCTATATCAGCTTTCTCTACTGAGTCGTTATGGTCATGTCTGTCTGAAATTACCTTCTTCAATTATATAACAGCATGAACTTCCTTGAAACATCAACTCTTAAATTTTAATCGAATTGCGTAATTTTTTGTGTTGAATCCGAATATGGTATTAATTGCCTTGCACGCAATATAGCAAAATGTCTATACAGTTTGCTTATATTACAGCACCTTCTACTAAATTCACCGAATTAGAAACAAAAACTTTTCCAACTTACTGCAAATGTCACTCTAACTTATTGTTAGAAATCATAACATTTCCGTAGGAAAAAGGAACCAAAAATATATGAAGGTAACATCGAGCTTTTTGTTATTCCGATTAAAAATTCCACACAAAACTGAATTTTTAACTTTTGTTTTCTTTTCGTTCCTGAATTCAACGTTGATTTTCTCGGCTATTTACACAACAGCGCACTGTGGTCGAAGTGACGATTTTTGGGTAATTTAGTAATGAGCTGGAATGGGTGTTATCTTTAGTCTTGACAATAATTATATAACCTACACTCCATTAACAGTAAAAGCGCGCATAAATAAGTCTTAAATTTTCATTAAAAGGGTATTTCCTCCACCCCGTTATGTACTGGCTTGTTTGACTAAACATACCCCCATTGAATTTGACAACATTTACTTAAAATGTACTCTGTATAGCGTTTTGAAACTTATGTTTGCATAGGAGGTGCCACGCCCTCTTGACGAAACTTATCTTATTTCTGCTTGTCCATGAACTATTCCTAGTATAATTGTAGAATTTGGTTGCACTACCTTAAATAGCTCCTTCAGTATATCGCTTTTAAGTTTTTAATCTTATTGTTGGTGCCTCGCCTTATACTCAAAATATGTCCACTTTATTCTGGAGTTAGGTCAAAAGATTTCTACCATTTGTGTGAAATTTTGTTGTCCAGTGTTTGAATATTTTTCTTGTATAGGAGGTGCCACGTCCACTTGCAAAAATTCGCTTAGTCCAGAGCTTTTCCGAATCATTCCTACTGTTTGTGTGAAATTTGGTCTCAATAGCTAAGATAATGTTCTCAGTATAGCGTTTTGAAGTTTTTGCTAGTATGCTACGCTTTTTTGTCGAAATTCCTCAGTTCCCAAGTTAGTCCCTAAAACTACGCCAGCTAAAATGCCAAATCATGTGGAGATGCACATATATTGACTGTAGGGTATTAAATTTAAAAACTTAAATATACAGATTAATGAATGGACGTTAACACTACACTCAAAATTGAATTCATATGAAATCACCCTAAGATTTCAATTTCAGCCACTGTACAGCGGCAGCACCATTACTATTTGATTTGCTGGTTGACCCGCATGTCAACCAGTGTTGCCAACAATGTGATTTCATTGTGCGTATACAAAAACGGAAATTGCTTTAAATCGATAATTAAGTCGATTGCATTTCACGGTAGCAGCGACAATACCAATAATTTAACAGTTAACGCCATTTTGTTTGTTTTTGCTGTTTATTTTGTGCCTTTCCAAATGGGCGATAAAATTGCGGTTGACAGCGCAAATACGCAGCATTGGCAACACTGATTGTCACTTTTCACTTGTAAGTTTTTTATTGCTGGTTTTTGTTGTTTTTTTGCTTGCATCTTTTGTAATATGTAAAATTATTTAATATTTTTTTTTTGCACATTTTAAATGGTAAAACGTGACTTTTGCTCAAATATTTGCAATTGTTACTGTAGACAAAATCATTCGGTTGCTGGTGTTTGGTTAAAGCCACAGTTAAGTAATAAAAAAGTTTGTATTTCAATTTCATTTAAAGTTTGCAATAAAAAAATAACGTAGAAATATGCTTTACAAGTGAGAAAGCACTTTTGGTCTCTACATAGTGGACACTCCTTGACAATGTGGCCAGATTTTTAAAGTTTTCACTTTTCATGCATTTTGGTTTCTTTAATGACATTTTCGCGTTGCAACGCATAAAATTTTTTTAAATTGAATTTATGAAAAACAAAAAATTTCCGCAAAACTGATTTGGAAATCTTTTAAGATATATTTTTGTGAGAGTTTAAAAAAAAATACAACAAAAAAAAAATTGTTGGTTACATTATGCACCAGCACGCCTATGCAGAATGTTAAAAATTTATTAAAATGTTTAATATTGGCGCTAGTGAAATACGTTTTGTTTGGCATTTCTTTCAACATAATATTATTATTTTTTTTTATCAAATTTTGTGTATTGGCATTTCCACAGAAAGGTCCACCATCACCGAAAAACTTAAAGTTATTCAAAAAACGTTATTATCGGATATTATCTAAGGAAAGCATTAAAATTTTATTATTTTAAAGAGTTTAGATCTAAATTCATTTATCACGGTGAACAAAAGCAGTTTCTCTTAGTTTTTAATTTTAAATAGTACATATTTTGTCTTAAATATTTAATTCTTTAAGAGAGATGAATCATGATGACAGTCAATCCAGAAATCTCTTTCCCAACAAGAGTTTGTTGAAAAAATGCAAAGACATCGAACCAATCTCTATTGACTATAAATTTTTAATTTGCTTTAGTTCATGTTCTAATGTCACGTGCGCAGTCGAAAAATATCATTTATTCTCATTTCGTTATTGATAACAGCAACAACTGTGTAAAAATTTTTGTTTAAGCAAAGTTTCATGCATTTAATTGAAACAACAAACAACGAGTTCAAAAAATAAAATTTAAATTTTTTAGAGCTGTTTAAACTTAATCACGTGCACAATTGTAAGTGTAAGCTTTTGTAATCTATACATAAATAGGCAGTTGCAAAATGGTTAGACCCCTTTTTAACTGCTATAACACAATATACTCGCTTAATTTTTTTTTTTTTGTTGTTGAAGAGGAGCAGTGAACAGTAGAATTTTCGTCCAAAGTAGGCGGTGCCACGACCCTAACAGGAAAAAACGTTTCCTAAGCTAATAAGCCGATTTAAATTAATTTTTTTTTGAAGATAGGTCAAACCAAAAAAAGGTTATTAGCGATTCATAGCTCTTTAAGCGGGCGTGGCACTGCCCCCAACATGAAAAAACGCTGCCACGAATGAGTTACTACACCGATTTTGATTAAGTTTGGTATGAGAACAAACTCATTCTTGAGAAAAAAAGTTTATATTTAGTATTGCGGGGTCACGCCCCTTACAGAAAAAACGTTTTAACTGCTAAAAAGAAAAGTTTCATATTCTTTTAAAAAAATATTTAATTATGTATTTAATATTTAATTTAATTCGACAATGATTAATATTAAATTTGTTTTTTTAATTACTAGGCATATAAATCTTAAGTACAGAAAAATATGAAAAATAGCCCTAGTAAACCTAAAGAAATATGTCACGCTCACAATGTCACGTATCGAGACATTACACTTTTTAGGAATAAAAAATACATAGTATATAAGATTTTTCAACCAAACGAAATCTATTCAAAAGTGATATTATTCCGTGTGATTTTAAAATTAGTCGCATTAAAATATTTGGGCAGATTTCGCTCACTTCTGCTTTTCTAATAGATGGCCATGAAAAGCACTTCCATTTTTGGTCACGTGCGAATCACTTTTTTATTGCTTTTACGTTGGAACCAGTATTACGTCTTCCAACGAATTTACCACTAAATATAGTGCTTGAAAAAGGTCTATTTCTTAAAGTAACAGAAGAAAAAAACTGTTTTTCTCTGACTTTTATTCCACGACAATCACTTTTGACACCATAGAAATACCCATAACTACAAGGGATGACTAAGGTATGTAGTTAAAAAAACAAAATGTCAAGAAACATATTTTAGCTTTACCATTATTTATTTCTATTTCTAAGGACTTTTCAGTTTCAAACTGTCCCAGATAAAATTAAATTTTTCATAAGTAGGATACCACATAGATTATCAGCATCGAAAAGGGAAAAACATCGTGTGCAAACTCAAGCAAATGGGGCCTTTTGCAGTTCTCTAACTTTTATAATATCTAAATGCTTTGGTACTCTTGAATATAATAATAAATTTTCTTATAAAGGATAAAAACCCTAGCCTTATAACCGTGGAAGTTCGGTCCGTTCTTACTAAATTAGCTACAACGGCCTTGAACAAACTCTTACTTAATATTTGAATACGGCAGTTTCTTTGGTGGTAGCTTCATTATAAAAAAATCCCAAATAAGATCCCTGATATGTCCATATTTTAGAAGTGGCATGAGTTTTCAGCGCTGAAATTTGAAACTTTGTGTTACTGCTAAAAGCTTCTCATGAAAATTTCTCAACTTCAGAAGATTTAATTATTTTTGCAATGCGAAAATGGGTGAAATTTTTATTTATTCGACCTAAATAGACCATTAAAACAGCTTTTTTCATTGTTTGATTAAACTCCTTTTTTGCTACTTAAAGTTGAAATTATGATGAAAATAATTAGGGCACAATCATTTTATACAAGTGTTTCACGCATTCAGAAAAAAAAAGAATTTGTCTGCTTCATCCGAAGAATTAAATATGTAGGTATAAGTTCAATGACATATTTTTTACAATTTTTTTTATTTTATTTGTTAAATTTATCTTTCTTTCAAGTACATGTTTCAAAAAAGTGCCTGCAAAATTAATTAAAATAACAACAATGTTTTGTCTTCAATACAACAACATGCCATTTAAATGAGATCAACTAAAGTGGTGAGTTGTTCAACATATGGTGACTGGTGACAGCGAAAAGTTTAACGAGAGTTGGATGTTGTTGGTTAATCAAACAAAACTGAAAACTCGCTGGCCTAATTAGGTTCACCTGTGTCACCGACAAACAACAATACAGCGACGCAAAGACAACAACTGCAATTGCCAGACAAAGGGTAATGAAAATAAAAGAAAATGACGCATGGCTACAATATCACCACAGCACTTTTGTTAACTGAAAATGAAAAAAAAAAAAAAATAAAGAAACAGTCAGACATATTTTTGTACACACCGATTCCAACAATTACCGTAAAATCCAAAAAAACACAACTATCCAACCATACCCACTTTTCTTTTCAATGAGTCGTTTGCCAACTTTTTTTGTTTCGCTTACGGGTATTTGTTTTCTGAGCCATCAAATTGCAAAGTTTCAAAAACAATGAGGAAACACATTGTTTATGAAATGTTGTTCCGCAAAATAATTTAAAGTTAATAAAGCTTTCACATTAGCATAGAAATCGCTTACAAAAATGGTGTAGATTTTTTTTTTTTTTTTTTTTCAACTTCTTATTTATTTATTGAACCAACTCGCTTGGAGACTAACAATAATCATACAAATCTTAAGAAACTAATATAACGTCGGACTTTTCCAAGCCATTGCTTAGAAATGTTATTTTTTCAAATTTTGCCTTCGGTTGTGAAAAGAGTACCCATTATGCGTATACATAATAGCTACAGGGGTGCTAAGTCTTGTCTCTTCAATCGAGACGTATTCGATGTTAGGAGTAGGTTCCTAGCCAGTATGTTCGGATGTTGCTGTAGTTTTTGTTGATACGATCGCTTTATGTTTTCCTGTATCTGCTTAACGAAGGGTATACCAAGATCTTGGTGTATGTTTATATTCTTGACATATCATGGTGCGCCGGAAATAGTTCGAAGTATTTTTGACTGAAACCTTTGCAATATTTCTATATTCGATGAGCTTGCGTTGCCCCACAGCTGGATTCCGTATGACCATATAGGTATAATAATAGCTTTGTACAGTAGAACTTTATATTCAAGGCTGAGTTTTGAATGTTTATGCAAAAGCCAATTAATGCTTGATGCTTTTAACTCATTTGAATTTTTTTCTTTTCAATGTGACTTTTCCAAGTAAGGCGTCTGTCGAGGTGCATACCTAAGTATTTAACTTCAGTGCTCTGAGGTATTGCGGTGTTATTTAGGTGAACTGTGGGGCAAGTATTTTTATTGAGTGTAAAAGTTACATGTTTACTTTTTTGCTCGTTTACATTTATTCGCCAGTTTAAAAGCCATGTTTCAACTAGACGCATATGTTTTTCGAGGATATGTGACGCACTATGAGGATCTGCGTGACAAGACAAAATTGCAGTGTCATCAGCAAAAGTAGATGTAAGCACAGAGTTGTTTGTTGGCAAGTTAGAAGTGTAAATTAGGTAAAGAATTGGGCCAAGAACACTAACTTGTGGTACGCCTCCAAAAATGTCAACGTCATCTGAAATGTAGTCGTTGCATTTTACACTGAGCTTTCGTCCTGTAAGGTAGGGCCCTAGTAAAGCATGGGTATTTTTAGGGAGTAATTTTTTTATCTTGTGTATAAGTCCATCGTGCCACACCTTATCAAAAGCTTGAGCTACATCTAGAAATACTGCTGAGCAATATTTTTTTTCTTAATATGTCTTTCTAATTTTTGCTATTATCCTGTGAACTTGCTCTATAGTTCCATGTTTTTTGTGGAAGCCAAATTGGTGCTGAGGTATTATGTTAAGTTGGTTCATGTGGGGCAAAATTTTCGAGAGCACCAGCTTTTCAAAAAGTTTTGATGTGGTTGGCAACAAGCTTATTGGCCGATATGATGAAACTTGTGTGGGATTTTTCCCAGGCTTCGAAATCATTGTGATTTGAGACATCTTCCAGCTTTTTGGGTAGTAGCCCAATCGAGTAATAGCGTTAAAAAGTATGGTTAGGTGTCTGACTGCACAGTAAGGTAATTCAATAAGCATATTAGCAGTTATTAGGTCATGACCTGGTGCTTTCTTCTTGTTCAATTGAGTTTTTATGTATGAATGAACGTCTTTAATTGTGAAGCGCAACAAAATTTGTCTCATATTTTGAGTTTCTTGTGGTATTTCATAGCTGTTGCCCGGAGGATTCGGCTGAAATACATGTTTAAGATGGTGAGCAAATGCTTGCCCTTTTTCTTCGTTACTTCTAGCCCAGCAACCATTGCTTTGTCTAATGGGAGAATCTATGTCAGTATGTTTTTTCATACTTCTGATGGCCTTCCATAAAGAGTAGTTCGAAGACTCTAGAGGGCTCAGCTTTTTAATGTAAGAGTCTATACCTCTTTCAGACTCTTTTTGGAGGGCATTTCTCAGTTGAAGTTTGGCTAAGGTTAGTTTATGTTTAAGTGTAGGTGACCTGACGTCTTGCCATAGTCGCCTGAGGCGTCTTTTTTCCCTCACTAAACGTTCTATTTGTGAGGAGCTGAGGCGCTGCTTTATATAGATTGGTTGCACAGGAGTGGCATGAAGAGCAGCTGATACAAGCATGTTGTTATATAATTGTATGGCTGATTCCAGCTCCTCCGAGTCTTTAAGGCTAACGTCATTACGAAGATGACTACTAATGTATTTTTTATATTTAAGCCAATTCGTTTTATTTGTTGTAAGCCCATTGGGTGTCTGCATCAGCTTTACATATTTATGCAGATTCAAAATGACAGGAGAATGGTCTGAGCTCAAGTCAAAACATGATTCAGCAGAAATTTGCCTCTTATTGATTCCTTTTGTAATTGCAAAATCCATAAGATCTGGAGTCTTTTGAAGGTCTGATGGCCAATAAGTTGGCTGACCAGTGGAGACATAATCAAGTCCATTGCGGCGATTGGTTAATGAAAGCCAAAGAGCTTTGCCTTTTGGATTGATAAGTCGTGAACCCCAGTGGTTATGCTTCGCATTATAGTCACAGCAGCTACGAATTTTGATCCTAGTGAATTAAAAAAGTGGTCGAATTGGGCTGTCGTAATCTTATATCTTGGCGGACAATATACAGCTAAAACTGTTACTTTGTCATCCCAACATTGTAAGGAAATCGACGTAGCTTGTAGGTAGTCTCTCTCATACTGCTCGAATTCGTAGTACTTTATACGACTTTTAATGAGTATTCCTGTACCTCCTCGTGCTTTACCATCAGGGTGACAGGTTTTGTAGAATTTATAACCTTCAATTTTAAAATTGTGCATGATGGTCAGATGTGTTTCAGAAATTAGTAAAATGTCAATTTCGTTGTTGCAAAGAAAATTTCTAATTTCTAATTCATGTTGGCTTACGCCATTTGCATTCCAGTGACAGATTTTGAGTGTGTTCATTTGTTTCCAATCAAAAATTTCATCAGTTGATTTTGATTGTTCATCATCTCATGCATCAATGTCTGCATTGTTGTCATGAACTGGGTCATGCATTGCGTGAGCGTCATAAGCATGGTCTCAAGATTCTGAGAGCTACTTATGATATTTGCAGGTTTATCCTGACTAGATTTAAGCACGTTAGCATAGGTTTGACCCGATATGTTGGACAAGTTGGTAGGTACTATGTTATTTGTAAAAGTCTGCATGACTTGGGTAGGTGGATTTCGAACTATTTCCTTACGTAAGCGCATTTTTTTTTTAATTCAGCGTATACGGGACAATGGTGTAGATGGATAAGTCTTCAACGTACTTGTACATATAAGATATAGCCAGAATCGAATATAAATCGCTTTCGTTTTGTAAACCATAATGTCAAGATTAGTTTTACCACAGGAAATTCAGCTTTGTGCTAAGTAAATTTTTAACCGATCACATTGAAAATATATAAGGACTGTCCCAGAAAAAACTTGCACTTTTATTTTTTAAGATTATACTCTACCTGATAATCTTATAAGTCTAAAAAGACAAAACATTTATTCCATATAAAGCGACGTTTGATATGATGTATAACACTTGAAGATAGCACTTCTAACGACAAAGATGTCTAGCAAGCAAGAAAAAGTCCGCGAACTGATTTTGTCCACATACCTGCAAAATCCAGGGTTAAAATATTCAGCTATAGCAAAAATAGTTCGTGCATCAGAAAGAACTGTCAAAACGGTTATTTCTAATTATAAGAAGGGTCTACCTGTTTCACGAAAAAAGGGTTCAGGCAGAAAACCAGAATTTTCTAACCCAAAGGTAGCGGCGAAGGTGAAGCGCCTTTTTAGGCAGAATCCCAACACCTCAGTGCGAGATATGGCGGATAGAGCAGGTACATCAAAATCTACTGTACAAAGAATAAGGGAAAAAAGTAAGCTGAAGACATATAGAGTTCAAAAAGTACCAGACCGTTCTGATGAAAAGCAGTTGATGGCTCAGATACGAGCCCGAAAATTGTATGAAAGGTAACTGACTAAATTTGATTACTGCGTTACGAACGACGGAACTTACGTCAAAGCAGATTTTAAGCCGCTATCTGGGCACAAATATTATACATCACCGAAGAAGAGGCATATGCCTAGTAAATTTAAAGAAAAAAAAATTTCGAAATTTTCGAAGCAATATATGGTTTGGCAGATCATATGTACCTGTGGCCTCAGAAGAAGCTTCTTTGTTACGCAAGGCACACTCAATTCAAAAGTTTATATAGACGAAAAACACGAAACGAAACGAAAAACGTGTTGTACCATTTATTCGTGCACATGAAGGTACAGTGATTCTCTGGCCCGATTTAGCAACCTCTCAATACTCTAAAGCTTCGACGGAATGGTATCAAAGTAAGAAGATCAATTTTGTACCAAAAATTGCAAATCCACCCAACTGCCCAAAGCTTCTCCCAATTCGGAGATATCGGGCTCTAATGAAAAGAAATCTTCGAAGGAGTGGTAAGACTACAAAAAAATTGCAAGACTTTAGACTTAAGTGAAAAAGATCGTTCCGTACTGTCGATAAAACACCTGTACAAAATGTAATAAAGGACCTTAAAAATAACGTTAGAAATTTTTATGAAAAAAAAAAATTTTTTAATTATGTTTTTAGTTATTTATATTCTTAACACTAGCCATTATTAATAAAAAAAGAAAAAAGACCAAAAAAATTGCTGGGTATTTTTTTATAACTAAAAAACAAAGTGCAAGTTTTTTCTGGGACAGTCCTTAGATAATAGTGGTATTCAGCTTGAAATTTAACATCTCATTCTATCTTCTCTCTTAAAATGTAAAAAAAAACAATTAATAGAGAGATTGATCGTTGAACTTCAAAGCCAAGTATAATCGGCAGAAATAAGAAAAAAAAAACAACAATTCAAGAAGCAGCATAAGCAACGAAAAATCAATCGACAATTTTTGTGAGGTCTTAATCTTAAAAATAACAAGATTCAACTTTAAAAAAAAGTATGCAGCAACCTTTCTTAGCACAAATTTGTTATTTAAAAAAATAAAATATTGAAATCGGTTCAGTATATTTTGCACCAAAGCGTTACAAACTATTTTCATATGATTAATTTTATATAAATAGTATAGATATACAAATGTATGTGCATAGACTTCGTTAAAAATTTCATGTTCTAAAATGATTCATGAACAATTTAAATTCGATTATTTACATCTTCAGAAGGAAATTTCTTAGAAAAAAATTAATGGTTGCAAAATTTAATTTTTTCGGAAAACAAAATATTTTTACATCACTATTAGTACAAGGAAATTTTTATATTAAAACTGATTTTTTTTTTTTAAACATTATGTGGCAAAACAATTTTTGGATACAAATTAAGCGACCCACAGCTCATGAAAGAGATAGTCTGGTTCAAATAAATAACAGAAATAATTTTAATTTTACAAGTTCTTATGTGGAAACTGACAATTTTTTTTAATGTCTTTTTATTCAATCGAATCTACATAGAAATATTTTTTTATTGATTTTGGATCAACGAACTTGAATCTGGTACTCGTTCTAAATTATCGTTTCAGGTTTTTTTTTTAAATTTATTTTAAATATTCACAGCTTCTAAAAATTAATAAAATCATTTTTGTTAGATTTTTAAAACACAAAAAAATAAATAAAAGACTTGAATGAATAACAGAAATAAAAGTTATTAATATTTTTATAGATTTTACCTTGATATTGTTTAACATATTAGACATAATTTGGTTCAGCATACCTGAAAAGAAAGGAAAAGTTTTTAATTAGCAAATATAAATAATACGTTTCTAAATATCTTATTCTAAATTTGTCTATAATAATAACCACAGAGTTCATTCAAAACGTCTTAATTTTGAGATATTGAAGTTAAGTAACCAAATAATGTGACTCATATAGTGCTATATTTATAAACTAATGCTTATCTACGATAAACTAAAAGTAAAGTGAAAATCACATGAGCTCAATGAATTGGTAAAAAATGTTCTTTACCCGTATGTATTTTGGTATTGTTTCCACGCTAAAAACAAAAGTATTGTATTCACTGTCGAGTTTTATTAAAATGATACCACTTAAAGCTGTATAAAATCCAAGCTAAGTCATTATACTGGCAAAACTCGTTCAAGTTCCTGGCACAGCCCACATTATTTATAAACGCTATAATAGGAAGACTAACAACGTAATGGTTAAAGAAATTTAATTTGGCACAAAAACTTACCATCATGTATCTTCTTACAAAAATTTGGCGCAATAGTGTCAACACCACCCATACAAGAAAAAACTTTTATTGTTATAGTTAGTGTGCTATGAGAGTAATCTTCATAAAATTTCGTATATAGGTATTGATTACTATAAGCTTTGAAATTTAATGAAACTTGACAAAATTGCATCAGTGGGCGTGGTACCACCCACATTAACATAAAGCCTTAAGTGCTGTTCTAAGTGAACTATTGAATCAATCAGTAAGAAATTTAATACAGGTGGTTTACTTGCTATAAGGTATATCTGAATCAAAAGCGAGCGAA
The DNA here is from genome assembly GCA_949775025.1 of Tricholauxania praeusta. NCBI lineage: Eukaryota > Metazoa > Arthropoda > Insecta > Diptera > Lauxaniidae > Tricholauxania > Tricholauxania praeusta. Next base: position 38,741,067 of record OX459030.1, on the reverse strand, counting down.
ATAGCACCGGTGGGAGTGGCACCTGCCACACAAATAAAATACCTTAAGTTGCATATCTATCAAAATATGTGAGCAATCATACTAAAATTTGGTGTGAAAGTGTTGCTTATAGAAAGCTATTCTGCCGTATTAAGCGAAAAGGGCGTATCTCAAAAAATTTTGTTTCGAGATAATTGAAGCTTTTTTTAAGTCAATTTGTTGAAATACCTGTAATATTGAGATAGAGGAAATTTTCTTAGAAGATTTATAATATGTTCGAACTAAGATACCGGCATTTGGAGTATTTCATTAGACGCGAAATTTTTTTTAGTTATCCGATGCCATAAGAATCTCGGATATTTTTCTTTTTTTACACACTTTTCGCTTAGTACTGGATTGTACCAAAGGGTGTGTCATCGCCTTAAGTTTAAGGACTAATTACTATACAAGTTTTTGTGCTAAAATTTAGTATGCGAGTGTTGATCATAAATATAATTTATTGAATCAAAAGTAGGTGAAATTGGACGTAGCATATTTAAACTTTTCATTTCTATTCAATTTTTTTCAACATTTTCCATATTCATTAGACTTTCATAAATTTTTGAGCTTTTTCCAATACATATATCCTATTTGTATTTGTTCGACTTTTTCAACCTGTTCAAATTTCTTCATTATTTTTTCGACTTTTTCAGTTGTTTTGAATTGTTGCAACATTTTTCAACCTCTATCAATCCATATTTTTTTGACTTTTTCAACATTTCTTTCAACTTTCTTCAATGGTTTTCATATTTTTTCAACTTTTTCAGTCTCATTTAACTGTTTAAACATTTTTTAACCTCTTTCAAGACTTATACATATTTTTTTTTTGACTTATTTAACCTCTTCAAAGTCTTTTCAACACTTACTTAAAAAGTGAAGTGTAGGGTATATGAGTTTCGACCTGGCCAAATATAATATCTTAACTAATTATATAATGATTATATAATATTTGAATAGTGTCTCAAAATTTTTTTAATGCTGTAGACCAAATCCATTTCAAACCATGCAGTCGGATTATTTTATATTACGGAATTGGTTGCCGATTATATATGTTGTTTTTCGAAGGGTATTTCCCAGATTTGATTAAAAAGAATTTTTAACGATGTTATGCCCATTTTAAGTTTTTGTGGCAAACTTTAAAAAAATGCTGAAAATTTTTTTAAAAAAGTGGCACTTCCATCCAAATCAAAATAATTACCATTTGTCTTTTGATTCTAATAGAACTTCTTATTCTCTGTCAGAATCTTTAAAAAAATTTCAAAATGTTTGATAATTGACAGAGTTATAGCTCTTTTTGTGAGAAAAAAAGCAAAGCTAATTTTCTGAAAAACCCCACCTGTTTCAACCTTGCCAGCCATCTGTGATAATACTACTTTTAGCTTATTTTTAATAATAACATAATTTAGCACTGTTTTTACTCTTTAAAAACGCAAGTTACAGCCATTTGAAAAATACATGAATTTGATGCCCTACGACCAAACAATATTAACCCACCGGCTACAAATTTATTTCATCTTGATCATCATTTATTGACTCTTTTCAATTTTTATTTAAATGCTTAGAGAAATCTCGTATAATTTTTTGGAAACATTCAAAGAACAAACTATTTACATAACATTTAATTCTTGCATCATAATTGGTGTTCTTGTCAATTATGGGTTAAAACCTGATATTCGACATCTTAAAAATAGTTGAACAACGTTTTCTCTTTAAAGCATTTTTTGTAGAATGGCGTAAGAGAATCTTGGAAATTTTGATATTTCACATAGGTTTCTTATGACTTGCAATGCAAAGATCTCAAGTGTCTAAAGTCTAGACTGTGAAGAAAATGCTGCTATGATATTATCGCAATAAAGATTGTAAGTCGTAAGTGTTGCAAAAACTGTTAAGTTTTAAACTTAAAGAAAATGATATGCTGTGTAAGTTTGTTCGCACATGTTTTCAGCTTAAAAGATAATTCACAAAAACTCAACACAAAAAAACTTAACAGCGGCACAAGAAAGTCACATAAGAACTTTGAACCAACTGTATTTATTTACCGATGTTGTTGTTGTTTTTTCTTTAAACTTTGCAAATTAAAGTGATCCCTTAACTTTTCCAATTGACATTACAACAGCGATGCACTGACAGCGAGAGTGAAATTTCACTTTTGACACTTGACTTTCGGACTGACCAAACATGCACTCGTAACTATAAAATAAAATAAACACGATGGCTTCTCTTCTTCTTCTACTACTGCCATCATAACTTTGACATAACAATGGCGTCTGCGTATTTGACACATTTATGTAAACAGAAGCCAAAATAAAGTAAAACCGACATCGGTCATCATTGCGAAATGCAGTGAAAAAGTGAAAATTTGTGTAAATTTAAACAGACTACGAGAGAGTAACTCAAAAGCCTAACGAGGGTACTTGACGCGTTTGCACAGTGGGAATTTTCAGAAAATTTCTGACGCAATTAATTTTCACAGGTATATTTCCCACACATGAAATCAATTGTAGTTCTATTAAATTTAAATTCAGTTAAGTCCCACTGTACTTCGTATACAAGTGCTGCTGTTGCCGTTTTGATGATATTTGATGTTGAAGATGAATGTAGGTCTACACGGGTTGGCTCAGCCACTTGAAGTACCTACGTGTGTGCTAATTTTTGGCTTAACTGCATTTATTTGGCATCATTGTTTGTCTGCATGATGCAGGATTAAACAGAGGAGAAACAGCAACAATTGCAGCAGCACAAATAACAATAACAAATAATGAAGAAAGTGAAACTTTTTTGGGTGTTGAACTGAACGTGTTAATGCATTCAGCCTAAATTTCTTCTGATTATGTTTATTTTTTCTAAATACGGGTATGTACTTGTTGGCTTGTTTCTCTTTAAAGTCTTTTGTAATGTTTTGATAAAAATGAAAAAATCATCTTTTCATTAACAACCTCCTGTTGCAGACATTTTTGAGGTCATACGTATAAACACTTAAGATAACAACACGATATGGCGTCAAGGTAGAAGAAAACGAAAAACACTTAGGTGAATATTCATAACATTTATGTTGCAACTTGACTGACATGAGCAAAAGTCGAATAATAACATTAACTTTATGCATAAAATTCGGGTAAATACTTTCTATAATCGAATTAAGAAATCCAAGTTTGTAGAAAAGTTTCACTACATTTCTTTGGAAAATTTTTTTGATTCGATAACTTGCTCTCTTTTTGCTTCGTTTTTGTAGCACTATCAACCACAACTTTTTTTTTTATACTATCCATCCTATTTTATTTTGTCTTGTGCCACTGTGGTGTATGTCAGATGTCTGTAAGCTTTCGCATATATTTCAGTAACATTTAGGGCATTAGAGCAAAACTCTTTCTGTATATTTCCATATCTCCAGGCTTAGATCCAAGTAATGGCACTAGGTGGAACCCAGCTGTGTGCTGACACAGATCCAACGAATTATCATTTACCGAGATATCGCTTACTGCAATTGTTCTCGCCTTATATACCCCCACCGATAATGCGTATGGGTGCCAACAACAATTGAACAGGACGGACGCTGAGCATAGCTCCATAAGGTTCAAAATCCAGTCGCACATCCTGAATTTCTGTTTCATCCATGGATGCCCGAATTTAGGGAAGATTCCTGCCTGCGATAAGGTAGATTTTCTCTCTGAATTGGTTTTTCAAATTTCTTAGTCGTACCCAAATAATCAAATTGCTGTTGCTTGTGAATTGAATGTTCATAACTCCAATTGGTTGCACCATTCCGGTCATAAAACTACTCGGATTTTTGCCGAGAACAACCAACTGATTAAAAACATGATGTGTCTGTCCCTGCACCTCTTGGTAATTCGAGCTGGTATATCATCCTATGTGTTAAGAAAGTGTGGTTCAACAATAGCCCGGCCAATATTTCCAATATTTTCTATACTTACTTGTGGAGAGTTTCCATCCTGTTGGAAGCTTGCTAATATCTAGCCAGTTCCCAAAAAAGGCTATGTTACCAACCCTAATAACTTCCGGCCGATTGCGATTCGCTTTGCGCTCTCCAAAGTAATGGAGAGCGTAGTAAAATTTCACCTTGTAACTTATCTGGAACGCAATGAATTACTTAGTGATCGCTAATATGGTTTCCGTAGGACCCGGACTACCGGAGATCTGATGGCGTTCCTTACTGAGAAGTGAAACCAATGTGTTCATCTTCTCTGTGATAATATGGTTCGTTACTTTTGATATTTTCAAGGCATTTGATCGATTGTGGCACAGCGCCTTTGTTTCAAAAATAATTGCATATGGTTTCGGTAATTCCTTCGCTCGTTGCATAACGAGATTCTACAATGTCCTTCATCAATGCTAGAGTGCCCAGGGTTCCGTTCTATCACTAGGATCACTATCACAATCCATTCCTTTGCGCAACGTAACGTTTGATAGAAAATGACGCTCAATGAATGACACACTCTCAAATTACCTTAAAATCAATCTCCGAGTGAGGTCGAGCTGATCGGGTCAATTTCAATGCTAGCAAGACCAAATGTTGCCAGTTGTCTCACAGACGAATGGCGTAGGCATCTCGAAATCAACAACTATTGACGTTCTGAGCATATCGACTCAGTCAGATCATGGTATTTGGCGTGTCAAAAGAAGCGGTCAAGTGTCTAGGTTTTATAAAACGGTAAAAGAAATACTTCACCACTGTTGACCTCCAAGCTGTTTATTTCTCCTATATTAAACCTAAAGAATTGGTACTTATTGGTACTTATTGGTCGCAGCTCCAAAAACTACTTTGCAGCTGCTAGATGGAATTCAGCGATGTGCGATAAAATTAATACCGGATGTGGATATTGCCTCTTTTGTTGATTATCTTGAGCACCGTCGTACGTACGTAGGGTCAGTGTTGCCATCGTGACATAAATTTTTTGGTGGTGACAGTTTCAAAAAGAATTATGCTGACATAAAAGGTGACCTAATTTAAAATGGCCAATGAAATATGTGACATAATTTTAGTTCAAATAATTGGGTTTCACAAAAGAGGGCTTACCTTATTATGCTAAGACAAAAAAAAGTATTCTAAAATGTTCGGTATAGTTCCGATTTCGTCAAATTCAAAATATCAAAAACGATTCGGTTCAGTTAGTTATTTTGCGATGTAATTGTTTTTCCTGTTGGTCTAAGCTGTTCAGCCTTTTCACGTGCTTTTTTTTAATAGGTTGAGCTATTAAAAAAATTCACTTAAACTGTTGGATACCCTTGCAAATTTAATTTCGATATGGAAGGCCGAAAGTTATCTATTGTAGGCAGTAAAGAATGCTGCAAGGATTGTGAAAAGAAGAGTGAAACATTTTATGAAACTTGCTTAGCTTTTAATGAAGCTTAAGAATTACTAAATGTGGTTTTTAAAAAACTGTATGTTTTTGGTAAATGTATATATCAGTGAAGGGCACTTAGTGCCTCAATTTCCTCACATTGCTCTAACCGTTATTCGACGCACAACCAAGCGAAAAAAAATTCCCAGAATTTCAACGCTATCGAGGCACAAAATTCGCAGAATTTCAACGCTCGAATATCGAGGCACAGCGTTGACTTGAATTCAAATGAAAACAAAAACAAAACACAAAGGCATAAATGACGGCGCCGCATTGTGTCTTGACGAATGTAGCAATTGTTTTTGTTTGTAGTGTAATTTGTTTTTTTTTTGTGCTAATGGCAATTTTGGAAATGAAAGTAAAAAAAACTTTAAAATTTCCTTTGTTGTTGCTTGATGTTGTTGTTTTCCTCTTTTGTTATATTTTTGTGCCCATCGCTGGTCTATGTAATGGGACCGTCGTTCGGAGGAGAGTTAGGAGATGGAATGAGCTTGAAGGATTCCATTTTGATATATAATCAGTGGGGACGCAGACGTGGAGACACTGGGGATGGTGGCGCAGGGGATGGGGGTGAAAAATGTAAAACTTATATATATTGTTTTTAATGGCGTGCATCGGAAGTCATCTCCAAAATATTATTTTTCATTCAAATTTTCAATTGGAGAAATATTCGATTTTTTACTTCCACCCCGCGCCTCCACCTCCAAACATTTATAGTAGTATCCAAGATCATCAACACTCCCTCCTCTCTCCGACTGACGGTCCCCTCCTCTAGGCATTTACCTTATGTTTACATATGTTTCTGTTATGTTTAATAAAAATAAATTTTATTATGTTATGACTTACAAGGATTCAGTATATTTTTTTATTACTAAAATTATTAGATAGAGCAAAATAAGTGTGTATAAAGAAGTTTTTGTTTACTTTTTTATTTTTTAATTCTCGGTAGAGAATTATGTCACTGACATAATTTTGGAGTCGTCGTGACATAATAGTTTTCGGGTTAATGACAACGCTGCGTAGGATGTTTAATCTTATTTAATAGATATTTCAATGCGATGCCTCAGTTCAGGTATTATCTCTTGGCATTCGAACATGTATCGTATTGTAAATTGAAAATTATTATACTGGTCTGCATACAAAAACCTTTCGAGATTATTATTAGCTTGGATTCGAATTCAGCACGTCAAAAACCTTCGAAAAAGTAAATATGGTCTAAACAATATAGATTTGACAAAACTTTGCCGACTTTTCTAATTTTAGAGTGTCTAGTAGAGATAACCAAACCGATACCATAAAAATATTCATGACTTGAGGTTTGATCAAAAAGTATCCCTGTTTGACATCAGAAGATGTTGGTGAGCGAAATTGACGTTACCATCATATACTTTAGACTGTCAAGCGACCTCATGCAGAATTTCAGATAAATTCATGGATCGCAATATCGATCGAATTATTTTTGGATAAAAAACATGCGAAATAAAATTGAAGTTGGATACTATTTATGGGGACCCTTCACCATCTATGACAACCATGAGATATTAGCTTTACGAGATTAAGCTTGGTCGTATAACTTTTTTCGATGAAGTACGGCCAGGTGTGATAGGTATCGCGATTGCTCACGGTGGACAATATGCGGGTACGAATGACAATGTCAAAGCAGTGTTTGCACCGCTTTAAGCAAAATTTGCTGAACTTTTTACGTAGAGTAATCACCGTTGAATCGAATCCGAAGAAAAAGTTATGGCAATGATTTGTTGGGATTCCAAAGGAATAATCCACATGGACATTGAGCAGCAAAGAAAAACATTCACAGGGCGGTGCTACAGTAAGCTACTGTACAGATTCGATAGGAAATTAAAGTAGACACGGCCCCATTTGGCTAAGGAAAAAGTGTTTTTCCATCACAATAACACACCAGCACATTCGTCTTTGATTGTCGCGGGCAAATTGCACGAATTTCTTCCGCACCCAACTTATTCGCCCGAACTGGCACCTTGTGACTATTTTGTGTCCTCCTACTTGAAAACATGGCATGCAGGATAAAGATTCAGCTCAAATGAAGAGATTATCGCCGAGATAGAAGCTTATTTTGGAAAGTTTGAAAATCGGATTTTTTGGAGGAGTTAAACAAATGAGAATCACGTTGGAAAAAGTGTCCAGAGCCAAAAGGAGACGTCTTTATTTCAATCACCAGTACTTATTGAGCAACCCTTATTCTAAAGTGCCTTTGCAGTAGAGCTGCATCTATTACTAAACTTTTACTGCTAACGTGAAAGCAAGCTTTTAGTATGGACCTCCTCTATTGTACATATTAGCGGTAAAGAGTAACTAGTTAAGCCCAATAAGAACTCTATGTAAATGTTATGGGCTTAAGCTCATACTAAACATAAATTATACTCTAGATTAAAGATCCCATTACATTTATATCGGGATGTCATAGTAGTAATAAGTTACTCTTAGCAAAACCATTAGCTTAAACGTTAAATTATGGTGTCATTTCAATTTTATATTGCAAAATGTAATCAAAACATTTCGATAATGATCATAGTAGCAAACTATAGGCAAAACACTTTGTTGGCTTGGTATGGAGCCACTCATAATTATTTTTTTATGACGTACAAATAAATTATCAGCATTAGATTTGCATAAAACAAAGTAAAGAATACCATTAAATATTGTAATTAGATATTTGATTTTCACGCCATTTGTGTGAAAATGATTTGGTTTTATATTTTATGACCAATAAATATTATTTCTCATTAAATTGTTTTTGGGTTGCTGATTTATTTTCAAGTTTAACGTTTTACTACTCTGTAGATGTTTACTCTTTTGAAGTTGACCCATTGCACCTTCGCATATAATTTTCTTGAAAGCACGACTTGATGTTTTTTTTCTAGTGTTGACTGTTAATTGTGTGCACATAAATATAGAAATGCCAAAGATATTCGTATAAATAATAAAAAAATTAAAGTGGCAAATGGGATTTTTCGCATTTGAATTCAAAGAAATATTTTACTCTCTAATGACATCTTCTCCAACTGCTACTTCTTTAGCCAAACCCTAAAACTATTACGCAGATATTGACAATTTCATAAAACAAATGGAATAAAGAAATAAAATCATTTCTTTTGTAGAAAAGCAAGAAATACCAATTAATCACTTATCACGTATGTCACCAAAATATTTACAATCCGTAGCTGTCAAATCAAGCCAAACCCAAACTAAACGCTGGCGCACATCCCAAGTATTGACCCACATAATTATTTCGTTATAAGAGCCCAGCGCCATTGCTATTGTTGTTGTCGGCAACGTCCCCAATGGCTTTGTTGAAGTCATGATCCGATCATTAAAGATTTTTATTATCGCACCACAACATCAGGCGGGGATTGTGCTGCTTCACTCTGGTGCAGTAGTAACTCAGGCAACCGGCAGCAGCAGCGGCGGAGCATCACGCATTGTCAGTTAATTGAGAAGTTGTCTGATTGCGATGCGTATGTAATGATATTAGGGTGGTTCTTAAAAATGTTTTTGAAATTAAAAATTCCCTGTAGAACTTGAAATTTCAGTTTTGATATGTGCCACAAAGAGGTTGAAATTTTGTTGAAATATATCCTAATACTCTGCATATTTTTTATGGTTCACTTGCAACTTGAGTTTCTTCGGAGAGTGAAAACTGTCCATTTTAAGCGCAAACTCTTTATAGTTCATCATATACAGAATCAAGTTCAAGATTTTTTACCTAGAATAAATATGAAAGCTTTCTGAAACGTAACTGAAACTATGTAAGGTTTCATGTGAACGATTTCATAAGGGTATCCAAAATTTTACATGCCGTGTGGGTGTCATGTGAAAGTGCGTTCTTAATCTTCACTTAAAAACTTATATAGTGGGTTGAACGCTTCAGGGGAAAACCTATAACATAACATTAATTGCTAAAAATAATATTTTACCTGGCTAAGAGTCTTAGTTGCAAATATGCCATCAAAAATTCGACATTGAGGTTGATTGTGACGTATGAGATATTTAATAGCTGACTCGATTTTTATTTGTTTTGCAAATATTGAAGTACTGACAAAATCTTTTGAAATGGTACACATCTCTTGATAATGAAGGCATAATTTGCATTTTCTAAGCTGCAAACTGCTGCATTACTAGAGTGACCAACATAGATATTAGATTTTTATTTTTTCTGAATACTATTCAGTGAACATATGCTTATCATATAACAATCTTCTGTACTTTTCAAAATAAAAAAAAAAAATTTAAATAAAAAACCAAATTCCACGCCTTAATTAAGATACACCCTAATTGTAAAAAACAATTGCGCCTGATGACAATAACGATATGACGATGTTGATGTATTAACTCACTTACATGTGGTACAGTACCAAGTAGCTGGGTGATTTGTTGCTGCCTGCCTCTGTTTTGATGGGTCGTCTTTTGATTTCGTAGGTCTGCATCCATCAAATAAAAATTCCTCATCGTTGAAAAAGTAAAAGTGGTACACGCGCTATTAACATTAAACTTTCTACGAGCGCACACATGCGTTTCTGGGCACCAGAAGGCGACGGATGTTATAACGCAAGAAAACGATCAAAAGATTGACCCACAGTTTATGGAGATTAAAAGCCCCCTATTTTGTTTTTTTTTTCACTCGTCTTTTGCTGTATTGTTGTTGTTGTTATTGTTGTACGCGTAATTTAGAAATTTTTTGAAGAAGTCAAATATGCAATTACAACAGTAAGACAACAAAATGAGATTTGTTTGACACATTTTTATACAACTGTCATGTTATCTACAATAATTGATGAAGAAACATTGAAAAAATTTAGTGAAAAGTACGAAATTTGCTCAAAGCTCACCAAAGAAATATAATCATCTTTTTTTATTAAAAACGATTTACTTTTACTTTGTTTTTCCAAAACTAAGAGTTTTTAATTATCTAATATTTATTGAAATTAACATAGCTTTGGTAAGAAATATGCTATGCAGATAATTGAAAACAAGCAGGTTTTCGTTCTTGACTCAAAAATTTTCGGAAAAAATTTATGTTCCTAGAGTAAACGCATGCAGTTGGTATAGTTTATCATGTTAGGACCCATACATCTCGAAAACATAATCAAGTCATAATCATTTATTGATTTAATGAACCAAAGCATTGTTGCCATTATTACCAATATTTTGGCAAAATCATTCAAAAATCTTCTGCACCCGTTTGATTGATATGTCAACAAACTCACCACTCTAATGCACTTTCTCTCTCCGATCATTTGGTGATTCGAACTTAGTTCGATGACCTAAACTGTAGTCGTTTGAAAGACAACATTTCAGAAAAAATACCATAAATTTGATATTAACAGCGACATCGCTTTCCGAGACCAGGTACTGGATTGTAGTTATTATAAAGATAAAAATAATAGGATATATGGGGAGCTTGGAACAATAGAAAGAGTTTTAACCAGTGCTGAACTTAAAGTATGGCACACTAGGCACAGGCCTAGGGCATCACCACGGAGGGGGCAGCAGATATAGAAATTCTGATATAAAATTATGTTTTATTATAAATTTTATATGGCATAAAAATGAAAATAATTATAAATTTCATTATCAAGCTAATTTATTTAAAATAATGCGGGAAGATAAATTAACATCAACTTTTCCAAACGTAAGTTGCTTTACGTATATTCTTGAATTTGATGGTTACAAATTGTGTGGCAGAAAGATCATTCTCACAACTAAAGAGATTAAAAAATCCTTGTCGTACTGTGATGAAGCAGGATAGATTGGATGCACCCCATAGGTCAACCAAATTTGGTCAAATCTATGTTGCTTGAGCTCTAATATATTTTTTCGAAGGTTTTTGACGCGCTGAATTCAAATCCAAACTCAAAATTTCACCAATGGCACCGGTTTTCAAAATATTCTAACCTAAAAGTGTGAAAATCACGGCTTTTCGAGATATTTGAGCAAATTTACATAGAAAAGTAAACTTTTTTCGGGAATCCATTAATGCGGTTCGAAAGAACTACTCTTCGTCTTCAAAACACACTCGGAATTATATCGATATTTTTTTTAAATTTTTTTATACAAGTCTATATAAATACATTAGTTCGTATGGAGATCTGTATAATAATTTTCAATTTACGATACTTCGAAAAAAAAAGATATCGATATAATTCCAAAATTGTTTTGAAGAGGAAGAGCAGTTCTTTTGAACCGCATTAATGGTTTAACAAAAAAATTTACATTTCTATGTAAATTTGCCTTAAATATCTCGAAAAACCTTGACTTTCACACTTTTAGGTTAGAATATCTCGAAAACCGGAGCCATTCGAGAAAAAAATATTTTTTTCAGTTGTCATTCTTGGTACTTATACCAAAGTATGAAATTTGGCACAGCAAGAAATGCGTAAAAAGTAGGCGGAATTTTACAACGGGAAGTGAGCGGGTAGAGCTGTGGGTACGGCAGTGATGGCATTTTCGGTGCATACATATCGCTCACTTACTTCAAGACTGGCATAACTCAAAAAACGTGATTTCTGAGTTAATGATGCAGCAATATCCGTCATTTTGTGTTTTATTTTTTGTGAAAAATCAAAAACGTATCTAATAAGCTTGCCTTGTGAGGTTTATGTAGAAAAAGTAACTTATTGAAAACTTTAAATGCGTTTTTCTCCTACTTTATGTTTTTTGAGTTATGCCAGTCTTGAAGTAAGTGAGCGATATGTACTTTTTTCTGTATATTTTCGTCATTAAAGATAGTCGTCAGTACATTTGACAAGTTTTTAGAACATTCGGTATATTTGGCTCATTTTCAGTACATTCAGGCATATGCCTGGAGCAGTGTTGGCATGTGACAAGGACTTTTAGGTTTACGACGATCACACGTCGTAAACTGTCGTAAATGTCAGAAAGTTGGTTATGGAGCATATGGACATGTATTACCTCTACTTTCAACAGGATGCTGATATATCAAAAACCTATGCGCGTGATTTCACGTTTTGGAGACAACAATTGGCCTCCAAGATCTTGTGACTTGACACTTTTTCTTTTGAGGCTATGTTAAGAGTAAAGTCTACGCCAACCATCAGTAAAAAATTCCAACTCTCAAAGCGAACATTGAAGCTACCATCGCAGAAATATAGCCCCAATTATGCGATAGAGTGATCGAAAATTTAATTTCATTTCATTATGAAATATGGTGGAGATATGGTTGAAGTTCTGCAAGCAAAGTCGAGGAGGCCATTTAACAGTTATTGTATTCCATACATATTTCCCATCTATCTACTATATTATGCAATAAAAATTTCATAAACACTCAAACAATTGTTCCGTTTGATTTTAAAAAAACTAGGCCTGCACCTCTTGTTGATACACCTTACATTGAATTCTTTTTAATCGGCTCGGACTCAAGCAATTTATCTATGTATATTAATAAAATATAATTGTACATTCCTGAATAGTGTTTCATATCTTCCGAACTTGTGTTCCGAATAGTCTTTATTGTGGAAGAATCCTCTTTCTTCAAATTTCAAATTCCGACAAATTTGACTTTGCGAGATGGCTTTATAAATCTGAAAGCTTGAAAAGTACTACTAGCTCAAACGGATTTAAATCTGTCAGAATATCGTATAAGAATCAACTTGGTGTAGTCAAGAATTATGCGAGAAAGTACTATACTCTCAAGAAAAAACATTTTAAGCACAATTTTTTTTTAATTTTTCACGCAGCAGAAGATAAATTTGAAAGTTTAAAAAAAATTATCTGAGAGAATGTTCTATTGGAAATATATCACATATTCAAAATGAAAAACAAAACTAACGAATTGGCACTTAAGTTGTCATTGTGGGATTGAATCTGCACAGTTTCAGAAAAACATTAAAGTCATATCCTTAAAAATATTAAAAAAGACAATATTAAATCCTCGCATTTAAACTCTTAAATATTCAACTTTAAAGCAGTAGCTTTTGCATACTTTGCCATTCCAATCGATATACATTTTAAATACACTGTATGCATACATGAAAACCATAAAAATCATATTGTTATGTAAATTCAAGACTTGCAGCGAAAAAATATACGATTAAATATGCAACAAAAAGTCCTGCCCGTAGCAGTCATTTTCATTTTTCTCGCTTTCATTTCGCACTTACTGTTTCCTGTTCTCCTTTTTTGATATTTCTGAAAAACAAAAACACAACATTTTTAAAACTTTGTGTCACAAATAAAATACATATGAATTAAATATTAACAACAAAAGCGTACGACAACAAAACGTTCATCAGTTTCTAAAAAAGTTCAAAATTTTAAGCTTTTTATTTGTATTTTTGCTAAAGTTGACAGTATTGTCGCGTATTTTGTATCAGCGGCAACAGTTAAATGATTTGCGTCAACATTTACTTTCAACATAGAGGGGGCAAAATGCTTAAAATGCAAAAGTGTTATAGGTGGTACACCTATATATGTGTGCAATAAGGATGGAGAAACAATTTTGTCTTTTTTTCTCAAATTTATTTGATAATTGAGCCGCTGAGAGTCTATTTGATAAATTTTGAGGTTAACGTTTTTGAACCCCAAGGGCCAAAATTTTGACCAAAAAGGAGAGGTTACTGTTCAATAAATGTCAATAAGGACATTCGAGTATTTAATTATAATGGAAGCACTTCAATATTGATCTATGAAACTTAAAAATGTTCGACTTATAACACTTTGGTATTTAGGAACTTCCATCAAGCTAAGCCAAAAAACTTATAGAATTCTTAATTCTCTCAAAAAGACAAATGTTTCAGAACAATCATTCGCTTAATATATGAAGCAAAAACAAAAACAAAAAACAGCTGGAATTGACTTGGAACAAATTAATTTAAGCCAAATTTTTCATTACTTCTGGGTCAAATTCTTCTTTCATTTTTGATTTATTTAGATTTGAATAACAACCAAGAACGGAGATCAAAGTTTGTCATTTTCCTCAAATCGACAGATGTTGTTTATAATTTTTGACACAGATATTTTAAATGTGAAACTTTGAACGCCTGAACGGTTGACCCAATTCGTATAAGGTTTGGTAGAAAGTTGGTCTGTATCCTGGATTGATACAAAAGCTACTTTTTGTCTCGAAAAAGTTATAGTTTCTTAGGAAAAAACTTAAGCACTTTCCACTTCCCATCTAAAAAAAAAATCATTAAAGACATATGATAAAGATATATGATATTATGGCATCTATTACAGCTGCAATTGTAAAACTTGCTACATCGATTTACATATGTTTATCATTAGCAGACATATCTTGTTCTAAAACTTCGTACATGGTGGCTTACTGTCTGTACTAAAGACCGAGGAAAATCTTAGTAAAATTGTACAACGGGACGAAAACGAACGAATGTTTCAACTACTTAATATCCTATAAATTGCCCCTAAGGTTTTGTGTTTCCGATCAGATCAACCGTTTGGTCTTTTTCCAAATGATAGTTGATCCAATATAAGTATTTTTGTAAAATTTGGTCATATTATCTTAAGCAATCCTCCTCTCAGCATAGCGCTTAAAAATTATTTTCCTCCATGGTTTCAAGTCATTTATTGTACAAGAATTTGTGTGAAATTCGTTTGCAAATATTTTAAAAATATTTTCAGTGTAGTTGGTGCCACACCCTCTTATCGAAATGTATCGAATTTTTCGTGGTGCTACTGTTGTAAATGTAAGCAGTTATGATTGAAAATGTTGAATGCGTACCGAACTCCATTTACTTCTATAGAGCAACTTCGGGTATTGTCGAGTTATGTGATATGCCATCATATTTCCTTTAATAAACAACTTCGACAAAAGATACGGAAAAAGATACGTGCTGCAAGGTTTTGTGCGTTCGCATTCAATATTTTTGGTCTCAGTATGGTGAAATTGATTTAGCCACAAGTACAGATTTTATTTGTGTGCATTTTATGTGTGAATTAAGACCAAAATAAAGTAAGTATTAAAATCGAAATACTAAAACTTATTAGTGGGTGAATATACTTTGTCATAAATAATGTGAGTTTTTTATTTTCAGAAGAGTGTTTTGATAAAATAACCTCAGGGTATTAAAACTGAAATTCGGGTAATGTGATATAGTTGAATTTGCTCCACCCAGCAAGGACATTACCTGTGCCTTTTGCAACAAATCCTTCCATAGGGATACAAAGATTAAGGCCTGAGTTCAATGCCAGCAATGCAATTTACTTTGGGCTCACAATGAGTGTCTTCCAAGACGACAAGCAATTTTTGTACGTGAGTCATCTATCGGACTTTAATATGTTCTGCTTTTCGGTTATTGATTCAGTTTAAATCTAATTTACTTTTTATGAAAATTTTAGTAAAAGATATAATGCTATACTTTTCATGATGGTATATCACATTATCCGAACACTATATATCACATTACCCGCCAATTTCATTAAGGGGTGTCTCTTGGCTTTTTTTCATTTGGTTGAAATAGCTTCAGATTTGCTTACGCTGTAGAGCTCCGAAGTCGTAATATACACAATGCATCAACAAACCATAATACATAAAGAAGTAGAAGCTATGCTATAAAAGTTACTTGTAATTTAAAATACCCATATCACAATACCCGAAGTTACTATATACCTTTCACGCCGACTTTTATGCACTACAGACGGAATGGCAGAATTAATAACTCTGTGTCATTAGTAATGTGATATTATTGAACATATTTATATTAAGAAGCTTTATCGACCTTGAGTGACTTCTATATATTCGAATTTGGAAATTTCCTTGTAGCTGAATTTCCATCTTACTAATATTAAATATTTGAAAGTATGTATGTTCCTTCCTCAATTACGCTTTAACGGGTGAACAGATGTGAATGGAACTTGCTGGATAAATGTTATATGTCCTGAATTTGAACATACGCTGCTTTTTATTCCAAAAAAAAAAAACAAAGTTTTATAAGGTCCACCGCATTGTTTCAAGATTTCGCAAATAGAAAAAAAATCTAGTTAGACAGTATTTTTAAATAAAAAATGTTATAAAAAAGCAAATTTAAACAATTTCAACCGGGTGAAAAATAAAGACCCCACGATTGGTGAATTAATTGTGCGTCTATCAACTATCGAAAGTAACCACTTTTCTTTTGAAAACGTATGGTAGGGAAAATTGATAAAAAAAAGGTACTGGCTATGACATTACACATAAAAGGCTGCATTTTTTGCACAGCCTAGAGTGACCAAATTTTACATCCACCCCTGAGGTACCTTTATATGTATGTGTATACAATTTATTTATGCACGCTTGCAGTTGTAGTTTATTATGAACACAAATTTGCTTTCACACAGAAAAATATTTGCATATTTATGACTCAAAAAAAAAAAAAAAACAACATAATGGAAAAATTTAAAAATCCGTGAATGTGGAAAAGCAATAATGACGTAGATGAAAATGTAGCAGTATAAAGTGACACAGTTATAGGACTTGTCATCGCTGGCTTACTGACGCACAAACTTTTCATGTAAAATTTTGACATGCGATATGAATCAAATGTCAGGGGTGTCACAACAAGCTGTAGTAAGTATATACGTATCATAAAATTGTAATGGTTGTTGATCATAGCATAATGTGGAGAAGGATACATTTAAATTCTAATAGCCTTATTCAGGATTATTCATAATATGCTCTATTATATGAAGTATAATGATGCAGACGGTAAGAGTAATTGAAGAATTTCCTCTTGTGAGAGGAAATTGCCAAAGCTTTTAGTTGGCTACACAACACAATTTTTTCATTTTCTACTTTTGAACCGATCCCGCCTTATTATTTCAATGAAAATTTGCCAAATCAATAATGATTTTGCGACACGTTTGCTGAGGAGGAGTTTGATTCTGTCGCATTATATGTACAGTGAAATTCCCCATAACCGGACACCCAACGTCGCAGTATTTTTGTCCGGTTATTGGAGCGTCCGGCTATCGGAATTAATTTTGTGTGGAAAAGTTAGTGAGTGTCGCTGAAATATGTCCGGTTATGGGAGCTGTCCGGTTACAGGCGCGGATCCAAGGGGGGGTCCCGGGGGTCATGACCCCCCCAAAACAGCCCGCATTTCAAAAAATAAAGCTGAAACAATATTTTGCAAACCGAAAAACAAAAAAAAAACAAACGAACAAAACCTAGTTTTTGCAAACTTAAAAACCTGAAACTAACCAAACGACCAAAATTAAGTTATTTTTTTGCACTCTGAAAAAATTAGAATCCAGAAATGACTAAATCAACAAATTTGACTAATTTTCTTAAACCAGACTGACTTTTTAATTATTTTTTCTATATTTGGATTGTAGCTATACTTGATATACTGGGTGTTTTTTTTAGAGGTTTGTTTTTCGAATAGTGATAAAACTGGCATTTTATGGTCAAATCTGGCAACTCTAATGTCATTTATGTTCAGTTTAGTTTGCCATTTCATCATGAACAGGTTGACAAAAGAACAACGCTTGCAAATCGTGCAAATTTATTTCGAAAATAATGGTTCAGTTCGCGAAGTTTACCGCAAGCTCCGTCCATTTTATGGTCGACATAATCGTCCATCAGAGCAATTAATTCGGTTAACCATGGGTCGTTTTCGCACTACGTTTACTCTATGTGGTAATACGCATCCGCAGAGACGTCGAACAGTGCGCACCGAAGAAACAATTGCCGCTGTAGAGCAAAATGTTGAAGAGGACCCGAATGAATCGATTCCGTTAATGGAGACCGGTATAGAGCCATGATAACCGACTATTTTGTACCCGAATTGGATGGCATGAATTGTGGTTCCAACAAGACGACGCTACATGCCACACAGCGCACGTCACAATCAATTTATTGAAGGAAACATTCGATGAGCGCATAATTTCGCGGAATGGACCTGTCAATTGGCCACCAAGATCGTGTGATTTGACACCATTGGATTATTTTCTTTGGGGATATGTGAAGTCGCTCGTCTACGCCAACAAACCAGAAACGTTAGGGGACTTGGAAGCCAACATTCGTGGCGTTATTGCCGACATACGGCCCCATATGCTCGAAAAAGTGGTTCAAAATTGGACCTGTGGAATTGGCTTTATTCGAGCCAGCCGCGGCGGCCACATGCCCGAAATCATATTTAAGCATTAATGGCATAAAATTATCCTTCCAATAAAGCCAAATTGATGGACATTAAAACGATTTTCTTGTGTTTTATTTCAATTCGAAGCTCTATACCTCTAAAAAAAACACCCTGTACTATCATCTGTTTACAATCTGTTTACAAGTTCCAACTAAAAGCATCATTTGAAGAGCTGAGATGCAAAACCCGCCAAGTCCTAAAACATGAAAATGCGAGATATTGTAGGAGGGGGCAGAAAAAATATTTGTCTACAAGCCTACATACTCCAAATTGTAAAAAAAAAATGTTTCCCTTCACAAACTTTTGATTGCAAAAATTTCTGATAAATTATTTTTATCAAAGCCCGCCAAGTGCACATTTCTGAAAATCAAAACCCGCCAAGTCCAATTTTTCATCAAAAAAGATGCGGCTTTCAGAAATACAAATAGTTTTGTGTTATTTTAAAATGGAAATTATATTGTGTAATTAAAATTTCAATCTGCATTTATGGTATTCAAATGTTTTGAAATTAATTTAAACCAAGCCATTTTTAAAAAAATGATTTCGAAGCCTTTTCCTATTATTTTTCAAAATCCGGCAGGTCCCGAGGTTTCACTTTCAAAACCAGCCAAGTCCACAGTTTTTGTTTCAAAACCCGCCAAGTCCACAGTTTTTGTTTCAAAACCCGCCAAGTCCAAACGTTTTTTTACTATAGTCCTTATAGATTATGTCATAAAATGTAATGAAAAATCAGAATTTTAATAACTTTTGACAACTATTACAATGGATCAATCTACTTTTTTACTAAAGTTAAATTTCAGTGGAATACAGTTTTTTCGTTTTTCTCAAAAGCGCAAAATATGGACTTGGCGGGTTTTGCATCTCAGCTCTTCATTTATAACACAAAATCCAATTTTCTATTTTGTTTCGCAAATCTGGTAATGATCGCATCGATGTCCAATTCAATGTCTCGATGGATGTGTAGCAATGCAAGCCCGGTGAGTCTGTCTTCTGCCATAGTTGATCTCAACCAAGTTTTGAGTCGACGGAGAGTTGAAAAACTCCTTTCTGCAGTGGCTCCAGAAACAGGAAGCGTCTCCAAAATCCAAAACAGTGAATTAATAGCCGGATAAACAACTTCATCACACGAATCAAGGGCAAGAGGAACCGAATCTGGGAGTTCACCGCCGTTTGCAACAATTCGGTTCCATTTAGCTACCCACAACTTGAATTCTGCAATAACGTTCGAAGGGGGAGTGATCAGAAGCTTCTGGTACGTTTCTGCTATAAGATGAACTTCTTTAATGTCCTCCGCTGTATAGGAAGTCTGAGGCAGAAACACTCTCAACCCAAAAAGCTTCATCACGTCTGGAGAGAGCCTTTCTTTGAGGTCCGTCACAACGTTGTCCAACAGAGGAACGT
This sequence comes from Tricholauxania praeusta, assembly GCA_949775025.1. NCBI lineage: Eukaryota > Metazoa > Arthropoda > Insecta > Diptera > Lauxaniidae > Tricholauxania > Tricholauxania praeusta. The sequence goes on along the minus strand of OX459030.1, from coordinate 38,721,158 downwards.
AAATTGGTTACTGCACTTGACTGTAAATTCAATTAAAATTCAATTAATTTAAACAATAAAATTATATATAGATACATTTAATGAATTTTCTGGCTTTGTTTTTATTCATTGAAGAAATTCGGCTTGCTTTGTTTATTTGGTTATTCTAGTTATTTTTGATTTTTTTCTATCCTGTGACCCCCCCCGGAAAAAAATTCTAGATCCGCGCCTGTCCGGTTATGGGGGCTCTCCGTAATGGGGAATTCCACTGTATGTCATTTTCAGCACTCAACATTTTATGTAAACTTTTCGCCAGAGCTGATTAGGAGTTCGCCTATACCATTCTATCTGCGTTGAAACATTCCTAAAGTTTTTTTAATTCGTTTGTCCGCTTGTTTTCCAATGTCGAACATTCGATGTGCCAATGCGTTTGTTGTGTTTCATCAAGAAAATTTTGTTTTCTGGTTTCAAATTTATGTTTAGTTTTGGGTCAGTTTCTATACATTTGATTCTACTTCGATTCAACATAAATTTTGCACCTCAAATACGATATTTGCCGGTATGGTGTTACCACTTGTAGTTAGTAAATACTGACTCTTTGGAATTCTTGTGTTTCAGATGCTAACAGGTGAGGAACTTATACCTCAACCACACAATGTGAAACATACGCTGACCAAGAAGCTGCCCATTATCAATCAGGTGCTTTCTGAAATCACTAGAATCTGCGAGGTCGTTGATGCTCTCTCCAAGAGGATATCCTTGAAGGTAGTTTAAGCGCATCGATCCCATCCAAACTTGTTATAGAAAAGAGCTTACCACTACAATAGGTCTAATCAATGAAAGCCAAACAAAAATTTCATTTAACCAAAACAAAATCTTTTTCTATTTCTGAATATCTCAAGACCTTTACAATTGATTTCTCCTCAGTGGATATATGTATTTGTTGCATCATATCAATTATTTCGCAACCATTAGCGTCGATATGATTACAGAAAAACATCTAAATCATATTTATCAATAAAAAAAACTGGCAAAGTAACCTTGAACCTGCAGTGATATTACAACTTCAATCAACAGCGTTGGTCTGCATTGAAAAATTCAAACTGCAAATATCGTAAATTGCGTTCGAAAAACCACAAAAAAGTGTTAATGTCTGACAGACAAATTTAATTCATAAAATTAACGGGATTATAAAATGTTTATGGCACAATACATAATGCGATATTTATAACAAAAAAATCATAGCAATTTTCAAATTGCTGTTGCTACAGTTTCATATCACTAAGTGCAACAACAACCAACAAAAAAAAAAAAGATACAAAACTTGCTGTTGCATGGAAAAATAAAAAGTTTATTAATTGCAAACAACTAAAAGTTTTCTGTCAAGTTGAAAAGCCAACAACAACAAAAACAAAAATTCATCATCATAACTCAAAAGTTATGACTGCACCAGTCAGCCCTATAGTTAAAATATTAAAAGTGGTGTTGTTGCTGTTGTTGTTGTTACTGTTGTTGAATGCACTTGAAAAACTTTCGGCTTTTTTTGGCATTTTTTGTACAATTGCGCTGATTTATAGAGAGTTTTATTTATTTATTTTAAAAATATAATTCGTATTTATATTTTGATTTGAAAGGAGTGTTATGGTACTTAAACGAAAATAAAGTTTTTATCAAGTTTTATAATTTTTATTCATAAGAGCTATAACGATCATCCAGGTAACCTTAAGGGCGTCCAAGAGTTTTTCGAAAAATAAAAAGACATTTTTTTAAAACTTTTTTTTGAAGTTGCATTTTATCTTAGACCAACATTTTTTTACATTATTAAAGTATAACTATTCAAGATTTATATCTGAAATTTTGGTTCAAAAATATTCGTTAATAAGTTAGAAAATTGCAATGCCGTACACGACCTCAAAGTTTGCGGTGAGCAAGAGTCTGGAGACTGGTTCATCCGAAAAAAGAAAATTATATTTTTTTTCGGCTAAGCAAATAGTTAGGGGGCGTTCATGTACAAATTTTCTGTCGTTCACAGATTGTATCAAAAAAGTTTGTGATACTCGTGTGGAACATTTTGGGAAGTTTTTAAAAATATGGGGAAAGGTCGAAAATTGTTTTTGGACATCATTTAGGGTGGGTCCGGACCGTGGAAGGAGCATTTTTGACTCATTTTCGGAAACATTTTTTTCGAAAATGGGTCAAAAACGGTATTTTGCAGGATACGGAGCTACTCTAAAGTATTGGTGTCAAAAAAAACTTTTCGACCTTTCCCCATATTTTTAAAAACTTTCCAAAATGTTCCACGCGAGTATCTTAAACTTTTTTGATGCAATCTGTGAGCGATAGAAAATTTGTACATGTTCAATCTATCATTTATGATAGATTGAAAAATTGCTGGCTTGCATTCTATCATTTAGAAATGCTACTCGTTGTTGAAAAGAAACAGATATTCACATACGATTGCGGTGCAAAAAAGAACGAATTTCAAGATTGCAGTCATGAAAATGGGCGAATGAAAAAAATTTTAAGAAAATTCATACATGAATAAAATCATGAATGCGACATTTTGAGTGCTCAAACATGAATATTTCCGAACTCTGCTAACAGCACATACTTCAAGAAGCAACGAAAAAGCCAAAACGACAATTTTGTGTGCGGTTTTGCAAAAAACTTAATCCTAAAAAGCGATCTTTAACTTAACAAAATAAAAAAAGAAATATGCAGTAACCATCTTTAGCACAAATATGTTGTTTTAAAAAATAAATTATTAAAATCGGCTTAGTATATTTTGCGCCAAAGCGTTACAAACTATTTTTACATAAGCAATTTTATATAAATATGTAGTATAGATGACTGCAATAAATCTTTCATTACTACATATTCTTGTTTTCACTTTAGCCTGAATACGGTTGACCCAAAGTAAACAGAAATGTATACATTTAAACAGTGCGACATATTTCCAGCCAGATTTTATGTTTCTCGCCATTTATCGGCATTATTTTCATATATTTATTCCAAGAACTCGACGTGTGCGGTCAGAATACAAAGATCAGGAAAGTTGGTGCAGCTCACAGTACTGTTTTGATTCAGCAATTTTTAGCGAAAAATAATTTCTGTGTGCTTGAGGACGTAGATCTTGATATGTCTGGCATATCGGGCATTTTATGTGATTTTGGAGGACAAGAAAAAAAATTCGACTTGGTATGAGGATTAGTTGAGAAGTAATTGCTTTCTAAAGAATTAAAGTAAATGAAACACGGATAGTTAAGGAGGGAGATGAATTAAAGTACTAAAGCAAAGGTCACTTACAATGGTAAATACGGCACGTACATACGAGTATATACTTCAAATCATATACATGTCTCCTAAGCCAATGCAGATCCTATTTTGAAATTTTTGGAATATTATCTCTGTACTTTTAGCTATATGCTATAATTAAAATAAAAAATATATGTATAAAAGGCCAAAATTTTTGAAATTCGGATCAAAAATGTTTGCTTCTGGTTACCTACAAAAAAATTCAAATTTCGATTCTGATTTCATAATTGAAAAAAACAGTAATTTCTATTAACAAACCACTATGTTTAATATTTTATTGTAAATTTGTTCAATTTAAAAAACTGCTTCCGAAAAGTCCCTTCATCATATTGCTTCAATTTTTCAAAGTTCAAAGTTTGCCAACTAAGCCTCAAACAAAAAGTGTACTGATAATAATTTTGTTAAACTTTTCTTTAATACCGTTGTAGTACATTGAATAATTTAATTTTATGTATGATGCCAAATATTCATGCTTTAATTTACTTAGTATTTTACTCATTATTATTTAATTGAAATGTTAATTTTACTCTACTTTCATTAGTTATTCCTTAGCTGGAATATAAGGATATGCGTACAAGTAAAAGAGCGATTTGTTGCTGATACAAAATCTTTGTCTGATTCAGCGAAGAAGCAAATCGTACCAGCTAATGAATTTTTAATTATCAGCTTAAGTTTTGATAAGACAATTAAATCAAGAATTATTTAACATTTCAGAAAAATGTTTCATAGCAAAAAACCTACGAAAAAATTAAATAAGTAAATAAATTAAAGAGATGAATTTTTTTCTTTATTTAGTAAAAGATTTTTGATTTATTGAATGTCTTAAGATATATAGCAAAGAAAGCCTCCAGTCCTACCCAATTGACGCTTCTGGACTTATACATTACGGATCGATATTGAAGTTAAGCTTTCGAGATATTGAGGAAACATGTCTTGTTTCGGCTTTAAAAAAATCCAATCGTGACGAAATATATTGGGATGTTCAAAGAAAGTTCTAATACCACTAATCAATGAAGAGAGTTTAACCCATTTACTAGCATTGTACTCGCTTGACTACAAAAAATTGACAAAAATTATTTGGTTTAAGTTTCGAAGCTATAAAAACTTCTTCAACAACTTCCCTATTTATCTTTCTTACCATGTTTTGGCAACACCTTATTTTGCTTTCGGTAAAAAAAAAAAAAATAAAAAAAGGGACTTCCCCGATGAATATAATCAAAAACAAAAAATTTTGTTTGATAAACTTAAAAATATCTTTGGTTTTAAATGGGTTAAAATGGACTTTAATCCTCAATGAGAGAACTTCACATGAAAAAGTATTGAACCAGTTTTGTACAAAAATATTTGATTGCAGCTATTTATTAAAAGAAGCTCGCTTATGTACTAAAATTATTTTGTGTGCCTACTGTGACAATTTTTACCTCTTTATAAAGGATAAAGGATATTTTGGGCCCTTCATTTGATATGTTTTTCTTTTCAATGAATTGTAAAAGATCGAAAAAATATTCCGGGCATGACTAGAGGGAGCTAGGAGAGGCCTACCTAGGGAATTCGCGGTGCAACCGGTCTAGCTCAAGTTCGTTCTTGCACTCAGGTAGAGAGCATCCCTTGAGATGCTCAAAATAAAATGTAGATCATTTTCGAACTTCTCTTAATAAATAGGTGCAATGAAATGTTTTTCTTTTTTGAGAAAATCGGAGGTGGATTTGATGATAGCTTACGATCAATTTCAATGTTTGTTCTTCTATAAGTCTTATATCACTTATAGGTTTAAAGGAAAACCCAAAATGTACCTTAATTTTAGTTTTTTCCATACAACACTTAAAAATTATTTATTACAACAGCGATTTTCTTACGAAATGCTTTGCTATTTTAAATAAAAACCGTGAACTCTCTCTTTTTTTACTTAACTTGCCAGAAAGTTCTATTACGAATCTGCATCTATGTATATGCTGCACAGTGAGAGATCGTAACCATAAATAGGAAGAAAATGAAATTCCTAGGGATTAAAAACTTTTTCAAGACAATCGTCAGATAATACTTGGGAAATGATAAAAGACTATTTTTTTGGTTTAGTGACACAGTGGGCTCAAAGTTGAATTTTGTACACCAAAAATGTGCTATGAAACTTTTTATATAAGAAACAGTTATATAGGGCACTCTAGTTGACTCGCTTAAAATGAAATGCAATAACGTAGTATATTGGCGGAAAGTACATTGTTTCCGCTTCATAAAAATCAATTTATTTTTCTTTTATCACCTTTATATGAATTGTGCGAATTTTTCAAAAATTGTAAAAGTGGAAAATTTGCAAACTTTAACAGAAAAAAATAAATATATCTCCGGATTTCGAAAAAGTTTTATATATTATATGGGAAAGTATGGTTAATCAAAATCTAAATTTTCAGCAGCCTTTTTTCTCAATTTTATTATGTTTGATCAAGTTTTTCTTAATTCAATATTTGTAGGAAAAAATATATTTATTTCTTTACATTTAACAATCCTTTAAAATAATTGTATCAGTTGTAAAAGCCTTCAGCGTGAGCGGAGGTGCTTTCATTCAGAAAGGAGTTTCCTTCAGGGAAGGGGAGCAGGTAAGGGGTATTTTTCGCCTTTTCATCCCCTTTGGGATTAAATATATAAATTTGAATGCTTTTCAATAACAGAGGAGATAATCTTTCGAAACTGTTTTTCTACAATAACTTGTAAACTAGAAAATATATCGCACAATTTTTAACATTTTTCAGTCACATCCCAAATTTTTGTTGACTTAACATGAAAATCGTCTGTGCCAAATTTCAAGACTCTAGCGCAGGCCCGTCCGCAAGGGGGGCTTTTGGGGGTTCAAACCCCCCCCCCCCATCGGGAGTTTTCGCACATAGATTTTTATTGGCATTTGAAAGAAAAATCAAAAAGACAAAACAATTTTTTTTTTTTTAAATAAAAGAACTGGAATGCCAATAAATTATCAGAGCACGAGTTTTTTATTTTCTCAAGATTTGCGCACTCTAGCTATTTTTGAACCAAAAAACACTATTTGGGACCACTGCGCGTCGCTAAGGCTAAGTGACACGACCTTTTTTTCAATGCGCGTTTAAGCAAAGCTCCGGCATCAATAAAATCAGCTTCAATAAAAATTAGTGTTTCACCGAGGCTACGAGGCAGCCTCGTTTTTGACTACGAGAACGAGGCGAGACCGAGGCGAGAACGAGGCGAGACGGAAAAATAAATTTTCCTCGCTTGACCGAGGCGAGGCGAGATCACACGGCACCTTGCCTCGTACTCGCCTCGTCCTAGCCTCGTTTTCGAAACCAAGAGCGAGGCGCGTTTTGACGAAATCTGAACTCGTAAGAATCATATACAGTTTCAAAATATGAATGTAATTTTTATAATAAAATCTATATTTAACTAATATTTTAGTATTTTATTTTGAGTAAGCTACTTTGTTTAATTTTAATCCGCATGTGCTTCTTACGAGTTCAGATTTGGTCCAACCGCTAATGCACAGAAGTGCTTGAATCGCATCAGCTTCTATGTGACTTCGCCTCGATTGATCAGTTAGGTAAGCATGTAAGGCTATAAGCAAAACTGCATGATTAACAATACTGCATTTAAATTGATTTATTCTAATAGTCTTTCTAAGAACCGGTAAGGTGAAGCGAAACGCACAGGGTAATGCTAGTATATAAATAAAAATCAATATATGTATGTTCGTTGCTAATGGACTCCTAACCGTTCAACCGACCGACGAAAGATTTGACATACATATATGTTTCTTATGATTTGGGATGCTCCGTAATATAGTTTACGATAAATGGGTGATGCCACCCCCACATAAGAGAAAAACAGAATTCATCATATATTATCAACAACTTGAAGCAGATTAATAAAACTTGGTATATTTATAAAAGGTAGAGGCATAACTAAGATTCAATTAATAAAATGGGCGGTACCATGCCTTCAATATAAGAAAAAAATTAACTTTATCATATCTCAATATCTATTTGACGTAGATAAATAAGATTTGTTACATATTTTGCTTATAGTTTGTAAAAGGTTAATAGCTTAGTTTGGCTTGGAAAATAGGCAATGCGTCTCCTTCCCATATAAGAAAAGAATTAAATTCATCATATCTCATCCAATTCACCAAAAATAAAAACAGATATTTTATTTTATTTCTTGAGGCTTGATAAGCCTATCAGCCCTGATACATATATAATTTTTTATTTATTTTAATAAAAACCTCGCTTTTTTACCGAGGTGCCTCGGCCGAGAACGAGGCGAAGCGAGGCGAGGCGAGGCATGTGATGGCAAGATCTCGTCCGAGGCCGAGGCGAGGCGAGACTTAAATTTATAAAACGAGGCGAGACCGAGATCAAGTAGAACCTCGCCTCGCCTCGGCCTCGGTGAAACACTAATGAAAATGCATGCACAAATCTATTTGAACCATATCATTCGATTTTGCATGATAGTTCACGTGACATAAATGAATTTAAACTTTGGCGTCAACGCTTTGCGTGGCAAGACATCAAAAATGCTTCGTGTTTTGACAGCTTTGCCTGTGACAACAGCAACAAATGAACGCTCCTTTTCAGTGCTACGTCGTCTAAAGACATACCTCAGATCAACTATGTCCAATGATCGGCTGAACGGCTCAACCTCGCTTAATATACATCACGATATCAAAATCAAAGTGGAAAGAGTTTTGGACGAGTTTTTTCAAGTACCTCGCAGAATTAGCTACTTACGTAATGATAACTGAATATCGAATCATATCATTAACACTAGACAAATGGCATGTTCTAGAATACTTCAAAACACTCGATTTTCGAAAATTCGTTCACATTCGAGTATATCCTCATTTAAAAAAATAATAAAAAAAATAGTCTTAGGGTTACTACCAGAGCTGCAAAATTTTTATTTTTCGGAATTTGGCCAAAAAAATTAAGAAAATTAAATTTTTTCCCTATTTTCCTTATTTACACAAAAGGAAGTGTCGAAAAGAATTGACCGCTATTTTTTAAGCCTATACATAAGGAGAAAAACGGTGGCCTCTCCGCGAGTAGAGCTTTGGTGTTTCTTGTGTAACAGCTCAAGTCCTTTGTTGTTTTGAAATTGTCAATGCCACTACATGAATTTCCATTAAAAAAATAAATGAGAAAATAAAATGTTTGTATGTTTGGGCCAAAAGTTATCAAAATTAAATTTTTTAATTTTTTCAAGCTAATCATGCACTGACTACACGGTTAGAAATCTTGGAATATATTTTAATACAAGCGAAGTATTACAAAGATTTTTAATACAATTTGGATTACAATTAATACTTTTGAATAGATTAAAAAATTTTGTAAGACAGTTTGTATTAAATTTTAATATCGCAAGTATTACATATGATTTTTAACATACTGTATTATATTTTAATACTTTCTTTATTAAATTAAAAAAAAAAATATGTCGTATGCACTGAGATTCGAACCTGGTTCCCTTTCAGTACAATGGTTGCATGAGCAGTTTAACGACATCAGCCAACGTAGTATCGTATTTCGTTTGGCTTGAAGAATATTTAAATTATCAATTGACAACAACATGAAATGAAAGTTCAATATTTAATTTTGACGGAAAAGTCAGTAATTGAGATTTAGTCGTTCATGGTAAAGATGGTAAAGATGAGCGTATATGAACAATGGCATGACGCAGGACGACGACCTAGGTTCAATTCTGATCGGTGACAGGTAAAAAACTTAAGTTCTCATATAAAGTTTTAAGAACGCAGCACAAAAGCAGCGTATCGTAAAATTTTTTTTTAAATCTTAATAAAAACGAGTTTTTAAATTTTAATTCAAATTTGTATTAAAAATGAATTTTAATGTCTAGGCAGTATTGAATTTTAATACAGTTCTGGTGTAGTCATTTTATTCCAAAATTTCTAACCGTGTAGTTATTGAAGCAAAATATTGTAATTACTTGCTTTTAAAATACTTTGAAAATTTTTGGATCAAAAATCAAATTTTATTTTTTTTTCTCATTTATTTTTTTAATGGAAATAAGAAAAATCGAAAATAAATTTAAAAAAAAATATTTAAAATAAGAAAACAAATCAAATATTCTTAATTTTTTGGCCAATTTCCGGAAAGATAATAAACACCTGTATTTATGTATTTAATTATAATTAAATGTATATATTAAAAGTAAACCGTTGTTTGACGTTTTTTATGAAAATAATCTAATAAGAAATGTTCGAGTTAAAACCCCCCCCATGGATGATTCCTGCGCACGGGCCTGCTCTAGCGCAATTATTACCATTTATAGCCACCATTCCATACAGACCCATCCACTGTGCGCATACAAAATTTTACAAATTTTCTATGAAATGATATATAAATATTGCATTATTTGTTTGATATAAATATTTTCAAAGTGAATTTCACATTTGGAAAAGTAGCTAACATGTGAAAACAATAAAAGTAGAAAAAAGTAAAATCTCTGTGGACCACGAATTTGCCACTTTCATAACACAATTCGTATAAATAAGTAGTTTTTGATATTGATAAAAAATATCGCAATAAAAATTCCGTTATTAATTGAGACCAATAAATAAATATACACCTTAAAATTGTGACATCTAAAATAAAAAAAGAACCGCTCTAGTGTCCTCAAAGTCCTATGAAATGAACATGAAAAAACAACAGATTTTAATCTGTAGTTGGGTGGGTCTATCATTGAACTCATTACTGAGGAATTTCATTTTCGTTCAGTTCGATGATGCTCATTAGTGTGAGTTAAGCTTTGGAGTGGCCTCAAATGCCAAAGTTTATCTTGCTGTGATTCGTAGCAAAGAGTGGTTAAAACGCACACACCGTACAGCGCTATTGAAGAACCCTTATCAAAAACAAAAATGTCAAATTAATTTAATTAAGAGTTTTTTTTAAAAAAACGATAATCCACATTAATTAAGTTATGGATTCATGTGGTTGGATTTCTTAAAAATACTTATTTCTGGTGTTATTGGTATGCAATCTTCTTGCTTTTGCCAAATTTAACTTAATTTGTCAGCTTGAATTTTCATAGGAAATAAACTCCATTACATCAAATCTATGTGGTAACACAGTGAAAGACTCCAACAGGAAAACACACGTGTCTTTGCTATTACTGCCCTGAAGTCAAAACCTTTCGCCTACCCTTGTTAATGAATTTCAGCAATAAGAAAAAAAAATGTATTTTCCATAAAAATAAAAGTGAAGATATACGAGTGAATTACATGGAAAAGTTTGCTTTTGCAGCTGTTGCTTCAAGTTACACTGCTGTAATGGGGATTTGTACATTAAGGTGTTATAAGGTTACAAAGACATTTGGTGAAACTCACGCAGTAGCACAACAACAACAAAATTGAAATACATAAGAAATTTCTTATAGACTTTTAGGGGATTTTATGTTTTCTTTAAGCGGCTAAATATTTGAATTGAAATTTCCTATGGCTTTAATAGTATAGAAAACATCAATTTTTTATGTTTAATTTAAGGTAAATTATTGTAAGAGTAATTGTAATGCGTCGAGCTTCAATTATAATTGCAAAAAAATATTCAAATATTACAATAGAAAAAAAACTCATAAAAACAAAAGCTGAAACTGGACTTAGTACATTTTTATATAACCTACAAAATTATTTAAGAAATCCGGCAATATTTTTTTTTTTTTACTTTTGAAGTCTGCGAAATTTCCCAATTATGACATTTTTTAAGCTCTAATTTTGAAAAAATCAGTATAGTTCCCATTATATTTAACCACAAACAAACGTTTTTTGAGAAGTATACTGTATGAACTTTTTACTAATACACTTTCGTAGTAAGTTTCGATACAAAGAAATTGATAAGAGCATTTCATACAAGTCAATATATTTTGATCCTTCAAGAATTACATTAGAAAAATTATTAAAAAAATTATGAAAAACTACAGCTGGAACTTTGGAATTTTGAAAATTCAGATATATTTATCTGTTTTTTAATATATTTTCTTGCTGAACTTCCTGGTTAGTACATTTTAGTTCAAAAAACACAAAAAAAAATACTATAGCAAAAAGCATAACAGTCTTAAAACTTAGGGCAGTAACACAGCCACTGATGTAATATGATCCGATTTTTATCCAGAAATAGCTTTCCATAAGCATCACTCTTCCACCAAATTTTAGTATGATTGATCACATATTTCGATAGATATGTCACTTAAGATATTTTATTTGTAGAGGGAATGCCACGCCCACTGGTGCTATTTCGCCCACTTTTGATTCAGGTATACAAACAGGTAAAACACCTAATTAAATTTCATACCAATTGTTGTAATAGTTCAATTAATATAGCGATTACAACTTTATGGTAATATAGGAGGTGCCACTCCCACTACCGTAATCTCGTCAATTTTCATTTAATTTCAAAGTCCTTAGCAGCCGACACCACTAAACCAAATTTCATGAAGATTACTCTCATAGCACATTATCTATAACGTTAAACGTTTTTTTCTTGTATGAGAGGTGCCACGCCCACATGCTCCATTGCGCCAAAGTTTTGCAGAAACATCCGTTCTAGCAAGTATATCTACCTTATTAAATTTCGTAGCGATTACGTTGTTAGTTCTCTTAATGTAACGCTTAAAAAATATTGTGGGCTGTGCCACGCCCTTTAACGAGTTTTTTTCAGTTAAGTGGCTGAGCTTGTATTAATGACTGCTGTCAGCGGCCCAATCTTAATCTTGTTCATATGTGCATCATATCACCAAGTTTCATCAAAATCGCTGCACCTGTTTTCAAAATTGGGCTGGGTATGTATACCTAGAGTATGTCCGGTAGGCGTGTTCGTAAACCAATTTTGCCCATTTTCCATAGCAAGAAAGAAGTTGCGATCTGAGTATTATCATGAGATTATCGAAAAGTTGTTACAGTGTGGTGCGCCCTGTGGGATGTTGGAGTCATAGGACCATATTTTATAAAAAAATTCTTCTAATCAGCGTATTACAACCAACGGTATTCGCTATGTAACCAATGATAATTACTTTTTCATTTCCCAATTGAATGGCATGAATGTGGAAGAGAATTGATTCCAGCAAGATGGAGATAAGTGCCATATAGCAAACGAAACAGTCAACTTATTGAAGGAAAAATTCGCTGAACGCATAATTTCGAGTAATACTTAGATCTATAAATTGGCCTCCAAGATCTTGCGATTTAACGCAAATCCAACCTTGATCGATGCATCCTGTTATTGAGAAAATACATCTCAAATGTTTAAAAAAGTGATCAAAAACTTTGTCTCTCGGATGATAGTCATCAGACCCAGCAGTGCTGAACATATTCCCGAAGTTATTTTTAAAAACTAATTGCAAAATGTATTCTCCCGACTGAACCTAATGAAATTTCATGAGTTTTGTTCAAAATTACCCGATTTTCTAACTTTTCGAACAGCTTTATTGAAAAAACGTTCAGGTAGAACTTCAAGGCTAGAGACTCGTCCACGAATATTCATGCTCTGATATTGCTGTCACTTACGTGAACTTTGGGTGCGTTGAGGATAAGTAAATGCCGCCATTTTATGAGGATCTCATATTCCGAATTAAAGATTATAGAATAAACTGATAAGTCGATAATTCAGGGAAAAGGGTTTTTTTTATATGAAATAATAGATTTTTGGGGCGTGTCAAATACAGAATAAAGAATTTGGTATATAAAGACCTACAAAAATTAAAATTTTCAAGCATGCGGCAAACACCTTGTAAACTTGTGGTGTTGGCTTAAATATGGACTGATCATATCATGATAATGACACTAGTTTAGAAATTCAGGTAGGTAGTAAAATTTCAAAATTTTTGCCGAAATGGTGTTTTCCACATGACGCAATAAATCACTTAGAATTATCAGAACAATTTAATTTTTTGCGTTTTAGCAAAAGCTTTGCTTAACGCACTTTACCATCGATTATATAACTAAATACATAATAAAAAAAAATCACTAAGAGAATGAAAACAAAGAAAAAGTGGCTTCGCAATTTCCGCTCAGCGTGGTGACTGTGACAAAACACAGTCGACACTCCTTGATCTAAACTTTTAACGTGGTGCCAGATAAAAGTTTTTTTTTTTGTATTCATTGTGAAACCCAGCCAGAATAGATCAGATATCGTGACACACTGATGGTACAGCAATAAATAAACAAATGCTGATCGAAGAGATTAACTTAAATTTATTATAATACAGGTAAAACTATAAGAATGGATAACATGAAAAATCGTTTCCTTTCTATCCAAAAAGTTTTATAGTACGCGGTAGTACGCTTCATTGGTCAAACTGAATGCAAAAACTGGTAAGCATTTTCATGTTAGAAACTCATTTGCCAGCATCGTTGAATCTTTTTTTTTTTTTGCATTGAATATAATGTTGGATAAAATTATATCTTATATGAAAAAAAAAACATTCAGTTTGTTAATGCGATGCGATGTGTATAGAACTAAAGCAGGTTAAGTAATGATTGTTCTTTTTTTGTATACAAATCGTTTCAATAATGTCTGCGCACTCCCTCCCAGTTCAATGCAACTTCTGACTAATTTGCGAATACACTACCTGCTAATCATTTACTAACATCAGAAAAAAAAAACAGATATTTACCTCAATTTACCATTTTAAATGAAGTCTTTAAATAGCTGCTATTAAATTAACTATATTAGGGTAAACAATACACAGAGTAATTATGTACGAGTACTTTAATTTTTAATGAACTCGCCAAGTTCCTTACCTTGCCAGCTGTGTGTGCGTTAGTGACTTCATCAAACAAATTAATGACAAAAGCAACACTTTAACTTCAAATTTCAACTTCAATTCCAACATTAAAATTGCATTAAACTTCAATGGCAGCAACGACCTGGCTAATGCGCGTGCTGACCACAAGATGTCACTAATCGCATTTGAAACGAAAAAAAAAAAAAACACAAAAAACAGAAAATGAAAACCCGCGCCAAAGTATAAAATTTTGTAAATGTCATCATTTAAGAGATACGGATGCAATATTTTGTAGTTTTTTCGTCTGCTTTTGGTTTTGAATCTATTTGCCATTCGTATCTAAAGAGTATTCAAGCATTTAAGTTAATTTACAGAAGCGAGATGAAGAAAAAGAAGAAGCAGTTAAAGTGTAAGTGGAAACAGCAGCAGCAACAGTTTACCTTTAGGGTTGCCACGGCACGAAAATATTCGTTGGCATTGTGACTTGGAAAAGAAATAAATCTTTAAATCGAATTGAAAGAGTTCTGCCCTACGCTCTATAAATGGCGCCTGGATAGCAGTGCAGCGACATCGAACAGCAAAAATCGATGTTCCGAACATCGATGATTTTTTTGACCGATGTTCAATGTCGACAAAATATCGGACAGAAACATCAATGTTTTAAAACATCGATTGTTTTCTTTTTTTAAAATTTTTTTAATTTTTAACATTTTTAACCCAATTATGTATACTCCGATAAATTGCAAGCACGGCATCTTGAGCCTGTTTCGGAAACTAGCCGCGTGATTGATGAGGACCGCAAAATCTATCTTTAAAAATTAAACTCTGATTTTAGAATCGAATATCAGAGACCAGCCCAACAAGGTTTTTGACAGTCTTACAAATGATGTTAAAAATGAATCAAATTTAAGAATTTTTAAAAGAAAATAGTTGGAATTTATCAAGAGAAAAAGAAATCAATGAATTGAAAATTAATATTGTTTATAATAAACTATGTTAAGTTTCATTTAAAAAACGAACGAACTAGTCACATTTTGTACGTAATACATACAGTGGTTCCAAATAATAATCGGATAAAGCTTCTTTTTTTAAAAATTAAATGAAAAATTTCGAACTAATTGGGACTTCAAAAAAATTGGAATGCCATTCAATTCATCCTTAAACCTCTATTTATACAACAGCAAACAAATTTAAAAAAAATCTAACCATGAATTTTTTAAAAATTATAAAGAATGAATAACTCAGTTTTACTTGCTCAATCAATAATCGGACAACATACCAAGTAGTGAAAAAATTGTCGATATTTTTTTCTATAAAGGATTATTTTGAGTATTTCGTTTTACGTTGCATTACTTTTGCACCTATAAGTTGCATTAAGTGTTAGAAACAGTGGTGTTATTTCACCAAAAGCTTGGGGCAGGGCAACAGTTCACATAACACATCGAATCGATGATATTTTCAATTGAATCGATGTAATTAATAACAATGTCAGATCCTTGGGGGGAGCCCTACCCAATTGACGCCACTGGTTAGAAATTATATTAATTACAACGCGTATTATCAGCAATGGCTCCAAAAGGAAAGCAAGCATGCCAGCTTATTGTAAAATTACATGGAGAACGAAAACTGTCCACGAAATTGGTGAGTTGTCGGAAAAAGTCATTCGACTGTCCACGAAATCATAAAAAGGTACCGTTGAAAACTTAAGATTGACTTGCAGATCCAAAGATGGGCAGGGAAAAAAGCTTAATGGAAGATTAGAACGCAGCATTTTAAACGAAATTAAAAAATATCCGTTCAAAACTGCAAAAAAAAATCAATTATTTATGAATAATAGGCTTGGAAAGGATGTATGCTTGAACACTGTAGGTACGTAGTGTGTTACATAGGAACGATTTTCATGGTAGAATTGTACGAAAAAAGCCATTTATGAGCCCAATTAACACAATCAAGATGGTGAAATTTGCAAAAGAATACCTTCTCAAAACTGATGAATTTTAGAAAACCGTAAGCACTCATTTAATATGTTTAGAATGTTTCAATTTTGTTTTGTATATTGAAGACTTTCAATCAAAAAAATATATGATTAGATTTTTTTAAATTTGTTTTTTGTTGTATGGATTGAGGATTAAGGATGAATTTAATGGCATTCCAATTTTTTTGAAGTTCCAATTAATTAGTAATTTTTCATATAATTTTTAAAAAAATAAAGCTTTATCCGATTGTTCGTTGGAGCCACCGTATATCCATGTTATTCAAAATACATATTTAAAATGCTTCACAAAGTAGATTTATATCTAGTGTAAAATTGTACTCTGTACCCCAAAACTTTTTACTGAGAGTTTGTAAAAAAAATAATTAGTCCAATTAATCCTCCGCTAGACAACTTCTTTTATTGGTGACATTCTTCTCAGCAGTAGAAAAAACACGCTCAGATGGAACATATCTTGCCATCACCGTTAAGTACTTTATTGCAGTTTTCAGCAAGGAAGAGGTCTTAAGATATTCTTCAGTCCACACTTCTAGAGGAAGTAAATTAATATTTCTGGTGGCATTACATTGGGTGCGTCCAGCTCATCTACAAGCCTCGAACGTTTTTTTTTTTTTTTTCCAAGTTTCTTGAACGAGCTTGTGGTGGTCGACCCATAAACTAAAGTTAGCAACTGAAATATAGTTTTTCGGTTTGTTTGTTGATTGAATTATTTTTATAGAACTTTTTCCTCTAAAAGTTGAGCTTTTAATTTGCGTTTTTTAGCGTCTTCTTTTAGATACCGTTGAATTCAAATGAATTGAATTGTTTGGGACTTTTTTCACACTAAAAAAGCAGCAAAGCCGCAGCAGCACAACGCTCTGTGGAACACAATTGGAGCAGCAACAGCAAAATTTGTCAAAACTCTAAGAATTGTAAACAAATAAAGTAGTCAAAATAAAAATCTTCGCTGTATTCAAAAAGATACATTAAAAAAATACATAATATTTATTCATGGCAGCTTAACTACAACACTGATATTTTGCTGCTTTGCTGTCGAATAAAAAATAGAACAATTTCTATACCGGCAGCAAACTGCAAGATTTTGTATTTGTCTCTTTCTCACCTCCATTGTTCTCTATAATTGATTGTCATGTTGACAGATTTTGCTGCGCTGCTATGTGCTGTTGCTGCCCCAATTGTGTTCTCGTAATAAAACACATTGTCAACGAAGAATGTGAAAAAAAATCTTACCATGTTTTGGATGGCGGGTAAAAAAAATTTAAGCGATCATCGATGTCAACATCGGGTCATTAACATCGATTGTGTAAAAACATCGGATACTGAACATCGATGTTAAAATCACTCGATATTTTGGTAAAACATCTATGTCGATGTCGCAGCCCTACTCGATAGTGTTTAACTAGTTGATATTAGGTACAGCAGTGCTCTCATCCGTACAATAACAATGGTACATACCCCATCATTTCATAGCTCCGTACTATGTACCATTATGATTCCTTATATACGCAATTTCAAGTTAAACTACACAGAGAAAATAATTAATTTGTTTATATCGAGTTTCGATAATAATTAACAAATTATATATAGGTAATATAAAAGTAATCAGGACACACATTCCGTCAAACTGAATAGTATTATTGGATTAATCATATATTTGCTAATAATTATCTACATGTATTTGGATCGTTACACCATATCAATTCTATGTTTGGCAATAATTACCAAATAATAATTTTGGTTGAAAAAAATATTTCTTTGTTGCTTGCCAATAATCACGAAACCATTTACATAGCAAACGTATACATTTATTAATATATATGTACTTAAGTTAAAATCGATATCTTAAGGAATTGATTCGTAAATAAATTAATATTTTTCAATATCGGTATTTACTTAATTACAAATACCGAAATTTCAAACCAAGCAGAAGGTAATAAAGTATTGTTTAGCTTAAATATGTTTACTAGGGTGGTTCAAAATATTAAAGTTGCTCCAAACTTCGCTCCCCGGGCACCAAAAGTTTCGTATTGGAACCAATAAGAACCACGTAACATTTGGTCCATTTCAGAAAACATTTGATGGACCCGCCACCCTTTTGAAAACTGGAAAATGGTCCTCAATCTATCAAAAATCATTAATATCTCTCCAAAGCTGACCCCTAGAGGGATCAAATGTATGACAAGGTCCCATTATTTTTTTTCTCCAACATTTTTCCTGAACATACTTACCCCCTATCACAACCCCTTAGAGGTGCTCCCCTGCAAAAATGACATTCTTGTGAAATAATGAAATTGACTTCCCCCTCTTCTCAGATGCCTCAGAAGGGGTAAAACGCAAGACGAACTCGCATTATTTTTTTTCTCCCAAACTTTTCCCTGTACACATCTACCCCCTATCTGCAACACTTTTGGGGGTCCCCCTACAAAAAACACAAAAAATTTCGAAAAATATATCATAGCTCCCTCGGAGTGACCCAAAAAGGGTTGATATGCATCACTATGTCCTATTATATTTTTTTTCCAATATGTTTCCCGAACATACCAACCGTCTATCTGCCACCCTTTTGGGGGTCACCCTACAAAAAACACAAAAAATTAAAAAAATTTCTAAAAATAGTTCATAGCTTTCCCTGAGTGACCCGTAGAGTGGTCTAATGTATTACCAGGTCCTCCCTACATTTTTCCGAACATACTTACCCCCTATCTCAGCCCCTCAATCAAATCAAAAAATGTGAGAGATACTGTTTCCTCTACCAAGTACCACAAATGATTTTTAAATTTTTCTGTATTGTCATGAAAATGGTTGGATCAATATTTTCATATGCAATCGAGTCTCTTACGAAGGAATAATCAATAAATGGAGCTTCCACAGCAGTGGTACATCCAAGCCATACTCGAATATATTTTAGTATTATATAATACAAATATGTATCTCGGACTCCATTTAATCGTTATGCAGTCAAAATGAATTGATCACGAAACATAAAAATTAAAAGATTGTATGTCAACCGCGCATGGCTCATTGCCCCAGGCTTAAAGAATTTCGCTCTCCCCCTGCACCAAGAAATATTAGTGCTAGCTCTAAAAACAGCTCCCCATCAACAGTAATATATAAAAGTATGTTTTCATTGTTACATTCGTCTCTTGTAATCAACAATAGCCCATAGCTGCAATATCATCGAGTATATTCCATTGTAGTAATACATGTAATGCCATTGAAATATTTTCACCAATAGAGTTGCCGATTTTGGCTGTACCCAGAAACTATTTTGTTTTGTTTGAATTGAATATAGAATTTTCAATAATCATGGGAATTTGATGATGTGATCAGAGGTGTGCTCTCTTTTTGCAAAGGCTTAGCTGTCGTAAATGGCACCACTGAAAGAGGTGTTGCGTTTGTGAAAGATTACAACCAAATTTTGTTAAATGTTGAAGAAAAAAAAAGAGCTGATGCTACAAATCGTAGAAGTATATCGCAAAAAGTATCCTTTTTTGTGAAAAGAGCCAGTTAATATAAACAATGAATGCAATAAAAATTAATATAATACAACCTAGTACTGATATGAATTATTTTTCGAAACATTTTTCATTTTTTCAAAGGGATCCCCCCAAAGTGGTTGAGATAGGGGGTAAGTATGTTCGGAAAAATGTAGGGAGGACCTGGTAATACATTAGACCACTCTACGGGTCACTCAGGGAAAGCTATGAACTATTTTTAGAAATTTTTTTAATTTTTTGTGTTTTTTGTAGGGTGGCAGATAGACGGTAGGTATGTTCGGGAAAAATATAAGAAAAAAAAATATAATAGGACTTAGTGATACATATCAGCCCTTTTTGGGTCACTCCGGGGGAGCTATGAACTATTTTTCGAAATTTTTCGTGTTTTTTGTACGGGGACCCCCAAAAGGGTGGCAGATAGGGGGTAGATGTGTACAGAGAAAAGTTTGGGAGAGTTAAAATAATGCGAGTTTGCCTTGAGTCTTACCCCTTCTGAGGCATATGTGAAGAGGGGGAAGTCAATTTCATAATTTCACAAGAATGTCATTTTTGCAGGGGAGCACCCCTAAGGGGTTGTGATAGGGGATAAGTTTGTTCAAGAAAAATGTTGGAGAAGAAAAAATAATGTCATACATTTGATCCCTCTAGGGGGCAGCTTCGGAGAGATATTAATGATTTTTGATAGATTGAGGACCATTTTCCAGTTTTCAAAAGGGTGGCGGGTCCATCAAATGTTTTCTGAAATGGACCAAATTTAATGTGATTCTTATTGGCACCAATATGAAACTTTTGGTGCCCGGGGAGCGAAGTTTGGAACAACTTTAATTTTTTTCATATATGTCTGAACCACGCTAATGTAGACATAATATATATATATATATAATTAGATATATATTAAAAACAAAACTACCAAATATATATTTGACCCACTTAAATATGTTCAAGCAACTCAAACATATCTACAAAACTTTGTTAATAGTTAATAAATAATTTAAAAATCTTTCAACCGAAAACATTTATTTGATAGAAACTTACCCTTTTCTCAGTGTATCTATCAAATATCTATTCACATTTTCATGATGGAAATATCATTTGGAAAAGCTCATCAACTCAAATTTTCTTTCGCGGTGAAAAATAAAACAGCCATTCGGCTTGTTATCCAAATGTTGAAAAAACGGTTCTACGTGAAGAAAAAAATTTTTAAGAATTTTCATCGATCTGAATGAATCATTATCATATCGTGGATCGTTGAATATAATGAACATCAATCAGTCGGAGGATAGTCGCAGAAGATAGTCACCAGCACATTCTCATGTAACATAGAAATTTAGTAAAAATTTTTGTATCACCTTACGTTTACTCATATCATATTCGTCCTAAGCTACATTTCGGCGCCAACTTCCAAGGCAATCCTATAGAATTTTTAACAAAAAAATTGTTTTCGGATAATGTTTTTATGGCCCCTTTATTGTAACAATACACTGGCTATATTTTGTAGCAACAATTTTGAAGGTATTCTCAGTATATTGTGAATTTTAAATAAAAAATTCATCGATTCATGTATTAGTCCGAAAAAAGTAAGCATGAAAAGTAAAAAATTTCAAATTATCAAGCATTTTCAAACCCTCTGGCAACTCTATTTATAGTGCCAATGAATCGTCTTTACAAAATAGCAGCAGCAGCAGCATCATCATTAGCAACTACTACTGTCATTGCTGTTGCAGATAAAGTAATTATCATTATCATAAAGCGCAAGCAAATAGATTGAAATCATTTTATATTTTTATTTAATATTTGTTTGTTGTTGTTTTTTTCTTTCAAATTTGTTACATTTGAGTTTCTTTACTCTTTTCTTCAAGGGTCTTTCACGGGTTTCGTCGACGCTGTCGATGTCGTCGTCGTCGTCGTCGTCATTGTCGCCGTCGTTGCTTGTTCAAGATTACAAACTGCAAAGCCATCAAATGTTGGTTCTCGAAAAATGAATTGTTGTTAATGTTTGTAATCTTATCTTGACCCACAGAGATAATGGTTTTTAGTTTTTCACTTTAACTTTGAAAAACAAAACAACAACAAAAGCAAAGAAAATAAAGAAAAATCAGAAAAACTCTAAGTGCACTCAATGTCAGTAGGCAGTTGGTTTTTGAAAAGATAATCATGCTAATTAAAACAGATCGCCAGAGTGTGATTAGATGATGACCCTTATGAAACATGGTTTTTCATATGTTTTTGAGTTCAGGAAATCTACTGAACTACGGTTGCGAAGGGTCAATGTCAAAGGTCAACAATGAAAACAAAATTAGCATTATGTATTCAGTAGGAAATATTTAACACCAGAGTTGGCAGAAATTTCATAAATATACAGAACAGCAGATCACTGCTCTTCCAAGTCTTAAAGTCGCCTAGGAGCAAAAATTCGAAAAGTAGAGTAGGCTGTTATTATATACTATAAAGCCAATAACAGGCTATAGCTAAAAGTCCATGTCACTAAAGCGGCCAAGCTGGAAACTATCTGTTTTTAAAACAAACTCAAAGACGAACTCGAAATTATGAACAAAATGTTGGGGAAATATACAGTGGAGCGACGGCACTGCGCTAGCCCCTGGAATTCTTCTTCAATATGATCGATATCACAGCGCTGTTATTTTATATGATCTACAGGGAGACAAACTAAAATTAAGAACTAATTTCCTTCCAAGAAACTTTCTAAAGAAAAATTCCAAATTACCCATACTTGCCGTTAGAAGAGGCTTGTTGTGCGAACTCAAATGGAAATTTTAGTGAAGAATGATAGGTGAAAAATAGTGAAAGTAGCTAAGAAACGAATTAGAACTAAAGTACTTCATGACAATCGGGAGCCTCTTCTGTTGTTGGCAGCTGCTATATGTGCGTTATAATCAAGCGGAACTAATGCAAAACCAGAAAGATTTATAAGGTTTTACATCCGCTCAATCGATTAAATATTTTAAGACAAATAATAACTCTCGAAAGCAGATCACAAGTAGATGCATTTATCCTGCAATGCTATAAAATATTTTAAGTTTCATTATAAGATAGTAAAATTTCACTTATATCAACTCCGTTAATCAATGCGACTGCTGACTGATTGGGGTAACAACTGGACACTGTTTCTTCATAAGTCATCACGCCTTCAAGATGAGCTTGATATTCAACAACTTGAGGAAATAACAGAACATATTTTTTATTCTTGTCAAAGTCTTCAAACCAGCTTATAATAGCTCGCGCAACCCTTTACACACATCAGATTTTTATTTTGACAATAGGTTTAACTTATAGCTCCTAATTAGCTTAATAATTGGTACTAAGGTTGAATTTGGGCAATTTTTCGTTTTCAAGATAATTGCAAAAAAACAAAGTGTCGCACGGGACAGAAACTTCCGTTTTCGTGGAAATACCCATATGTATAATCAAATAATATAATCACTATTAACCTCGATTGACCTTAAAAATTAATTTTGAGATCAAAGGCAAGTTCACTGTTACTTGACCCGCTAGAAACCTAATGCCTTTTTCCTAAGAAACTTATCACTATCTTACTTAGTTTTCGAGACATTGGCCTGGCGAAATTAAAATGGAGCACATTTTGTATTTATATAAAATTGCTTACATGAAAATGGTTTGTAACGCTTTAACGCGAAATATACTGAACCGATTTAAATAATTTATTTTTTAGGACAACATTTTAATCCCAACAAAGATTATTGCATACTTATTTTTTTATTTTTTTTAGAGTTGAATATTTTTTTTTTTTTTTTCATATTACACAATAATTGAGTTCTGTATTGTTATTGTTGTTTTTTTTTCGACTGGTATATTACAATTTGCAAGTGCTGCTCATAACAAATTTTAAAGTTGAATTTTTAGTATGCTCTCATTCAATTCTACGGTCTGTCTTCATCATCTAGTATGCCACATTTTGAAAAATCTCCATATTTCTGCTACAAGAATTTCTTTCATAAAGTGTTACTTGTCAGCATGATGCCAAAATTAAATTCAAGGCCAGTAAATGGTCAAAATTCACACCAATATACAAAATAATAAATTTTAAATGAAAAGCAAACAACTCCAGACGCCATAAACTTCAATTGTTCTTCAAAAATAATTTAATTATTCGCATTCGTCGAAACGATAACCAGCCAAAAGCAAAAGTTATACAACAAACAAATAGCAAAAAAAAAAAAAAAAAAAACCAGGCGATGAACAATTTTTTCGGTTCCATAAAAGAAATCACCAATGTCTGCGCATTGCATCTTCATTAGTATTCTGACGAAATGACAAAAGACAAAATCGGACAAGAAGCGAAAACAACAATAGCACAAAAAGCACCCATCTCCATCATACCTCCTCTTAATAAACAAAAAGTCCAAAACCACAAAGTGAGAAACCCATAAAACGTAACCGAAACGAAACTAAAAGTGCAAATTGACGCTGGAAACAATAAAAACAGACACAACAAAAAAACCTCACAAAATAAGTGGAAATGTTTTTATCTAGAAATTAAAAATAAAGAGGAATTATCATTGTAAAAGAATACGACGAAGAACATATAAATAAACCAAGTGGTTGGGCAAACAAATGTTAAAGAGATAGAACTCTGAAAGTAGCAAAAAATACGCGAGAAGTGGTGAATTCAAGTAGAAACATGCGACTCTTTCAAAGAACATACGGTCGGTCTGGCAAGAGACGGCAACACCTCCTCCTTGGGTTTGCGTTAAAAGGGAAGGTGTTAGAAGTAGCGTGCAAGAAGAAACTTAATCTACAATAAATGGCATGAAAAAAAGAGTAGAATTAAACAAATTCGTTAGGTAGGCGATAATTGGAGTTGTTGGCGTTACATAACTTAAGATTTGAAAAGAATTTTTATGGCTCAGAATTGTTTGCCGTGACAGTTTTTTTTTTAGTTTGCCCTTCAAAAGACTGAAAAAGTAATTTTTTTCACCTTCAGCTTAAAATATAAAATTTGAAGAGTCAACGTACAATACTGAAGATGGATTGGCTAAATTTAACATTTTTACGAAAAAGCGACTGAAGCAATTATTTTATTTGTATAATTTAGTATATACAGTAAATTTAAGACTAAACAGCTTATAGCTTTATATTTTTGGTACGTTGTTAATCAACGGTTCTCACTCACGTGCAATCTTCGCACACAAGGTACGAAGATGAACAGCACACTAGAGTGATTTCCTTTAGAAACGAATACAAAACCAGAAGTATCGGCCGTTTAAGTAAATAGTTCTGAAACAAAAAAATGTTCATACTGAATGATTTTTACCAGAAAAAAAATTAATTTTATTTAAGGCACATTCTTTTCATGAACTTTGCTTTTTCGTGTGTATGTTGGCAATAGTTCTCAAAAGGATATTGAGCGAAACTGCGTTAATTATCATGGATAGGGCCTACTCAAAATCAGCTTTTCAAGCTAATATTCCTTCCAATAACAGGCCTGATGGCACGGTCCAAACACTAGCCACTCTTTTTAGTTCTCAATTAGTTAAATCTAGTTTTGTGATTTAATGATTTTGAGTCTTTATGATATAGTATGTATCTTTCAGCTAATACAGGATGTTAGATTTTTAAAGATATCGCCAATCAAATATGTTGATATTTTTATGCATCGGTTTTAAATATGTCAGTATGTTCACATTTCGCTTTTTCATACAAAAATTATGAAAATTTTATTCTTTTCTATTTAGAAGTGAACGAAAGAGGCCTACTTTATTCTCTTTCGTGAAAGGCATATCTTAATTCTTTTCAGCGGAAGGTTTTTTTACTATATTTTAATTAAATTTTATTACCCCTTTCCCCTTTTTTAAAAAATTAGGAGTCAGTGGCTCACTTTGCCCTATGCAGCCGAGTCATTTCATATAAAAAAGAATGTGACTTTAAAGGAAGTTGGGAAGACCTTCTAAATGCCACATCAAAGAGCTGAATTGAAATGGGTTGGAGGCATTACTCATTTAAAATAATGAAACTAATTGAATTTCAGTGAAATTTATTTTTGGAATGAAAGCGTATGACTTGTGTTTTTAACAGAATAACACAACTTGCCAAAAAAGCTTCCAAGGTTGCATCATTTCATGTTTTTGTTAGGTCCTCTGGTCTGGGTAGTGTCTACGCCAACATGAAACCTTACATAGTTTCAGATACGTTTCAGAAAGCTTTCATTTTCATTTTAAAAATCTTTCAGCAATGTCTTAATTTTCAATTTTTGCTTTCATTTCTGAAACTTTTCAGAAACATTGCATGATATGATGAATTGTATATGAATTAAATATTTTTCTATAATTTTTGTTAAATAAAAAATAGGTACTCTTTTAATTATTTATTATATACAAGTCTCTCACACTTCAAAATGATAACAAATGAACAACTTCGTTTACAATATGCCAGAAAGACTTCATTTAAAAGGGTACGTTGAATTTGAAACCTTTCAGAAATACTTCAGAATGATTACATGTGAAAGATTAAGTTTTCAACGTGTCAGAAAGTTTTAATTTGAAAGTTTCAGGAAACGTTAAATCTGACGTTTTACAAACTTTTCAGAATGATTGCAGGTAAAAAATTACATTTGAAGTATAGAAGAAAGATTTCTTCAACGTTCCATTTGCAACATTTCAAATGAAACATTTCTGCAACGTTTAGTACCGTTTCTGAAACTTTTTAAATCGTTACATGCCGATTGGGATAATCATCAAACATTCGATTAATAAAAACAATCAAAAAATTTTCTTATTTTACAAAGCTGTCGTATATCCCTCCCTTTTTTCCATTAGTATTGTATAAAATGTCTTTTTTTATTGGACTACTTATGAGGCAAAAGTAAGATTTACTATTATTTAGGCTGATACTTTATTAAATAATGAAATTGTGATGAAAAATACATCGTAATGAAAATACAACAGAGGTTGCTTCTTTTGGTTCGTATTATTAAATAATTAACAATTTAATTGTCCCGTAATTACGACTATAATTTTTTTTGTTGTTTTATAATTTTCTGTTTTGATATTTTCCATTTTCATAATGAGTTTTATGAGCTTTAATGGATGTGCAGCGCTGAAGTGCTCGCATTTTACTGTAGTTGCTGTGGTTTTGGTTTGGTGTCACTTTGACTCTTTAAATTACTTAGAGATGAAGTTAAGTGTCAAATATCACTTTTATAAATTGACATGATATTTTTGCGCGTAAGTAAATATTATTTTATACATAATTGTAAGACCCGATGAAATTTACATTAAACCTGAAGATTTATTGAAACTTCCGAAGCCTCCGGGTCAGAATATCTGAAATACCAGACAAAATCCTTGATTTCTAAGTTTTGTTTCTTGTTATATTTCTCAATTAGCTTGTGAAAACTTCGTCGAGACACTGTGTTGGCAAAAGAAACCTAACTAGTTATTTACGATATCCAAAATTCAAAGCAGGATTTAAGACAGAGACCAAAAGAACTCGGAAATTTTTTGATAGTTTTGAAAGATAAAGCATCTTTCTACTCTAAAATTTCACATTCACTCTGCAAGGATCATATAAGTATTTAACGCTTTAACTTCTTTCACCTACATGAGATGCTGCAAACATCGACTTTCAAGTCTATTTTGGTCTGTTTATGAATCATCACTCAAAGATGTCGATATATAAGATTGATTGTGTTAATGGCTTTTGCACATCTAAAAAACGGGTTTTACTTTCGTCTTTCCTGTTCTGAGCTATTCTATTCTGACATCTCAAACCTACTTTCCTCCATTTGGAAGTGAACACGGAACGTCTACTTTTCTTCATTCTTTCTGAAAATGATAACGATAGGTTTTGATGCTTAATGACAACGTGTGTGAAATACAGCATGTCTAGTGGAGGAGGACATATGCTTCAGTCTTACTGCTTCATTATATTGAGTATTTCTATTAATTTAGTCCTAGTATTTAATAACTTTTTCTTTTGTTTCAATTGATGACAATGTTTGTAAACAAAAAAAAAATCTATTTATATAAACTGTTTAGTTTGCTTTAAAAAAATACATATAGTCAAAAAGAGACATAAAACTTAGTAAGAATTTAATAACAAATGTTATTATATTTTTAAAAAGAATGCTTGCCGTTGAAGTTCATATCAAATAATGACCATTAAAATGATTTTCCGCAAATTCCTTGATAAAAAAAAAATAAACAATTTTCTTTTTCAATTGCAGCTGGCCCTAACAATTTAAAACTTATTAAAGTTTCAAAAAAAAAAAAAAAAATGTTCGAAAATTGTTTTCTCATCCCAATAACTTAAATGCTGTCAATTTAGTAGCAACAAAGCTGAAAAACAGCCCCCCAAACTTTTCAACGCGAATAGAATTTTTATGGCAAAGTTTTCTTCAAAACTCCCGTGACGTGAGTACTGCAAATCACCCAAAGGTTAAGCTAACACAAAGCCACTACAGTAATCTCTCAATTTAAGCGAAAATATTATGTTTAGCTTAACAAGTGGCTACAATAAATAGCAACAACATAAAAAAAAAGTTCATCAAGTGCTAAGGAAAATAAAATAATAAAAATATAAAAAGTAAAGTAAAAAAAAGTTAAAAGGTCATAAACTACCGCCAGAGCAAAAAGACACACGCAGTGGCGGAAATGCGGGGGGAGCGAAGAAGGTCGTTACCCCAGGTGCAAAGGCTTGGGGCGGCAAATTGGTCGCCGGTATGCATTCAGATAAAGACTTGACAATTTCATTAAATTGTTTTTCACCCCGTACAGTATTAACTGTACGAGCTACGCCACTGTGCCACACGAGCTTATTGCGGTCAAAGAAATCGCTAGATAAACGCTGTATATTTTCAATCCCTGTGCTACATTTATTTGGTCACTCAGTCAGTCGGTCAGCATCATTCATCATGTGGATGAAACGTCAATCGATAAAAAATAAAGCTAAACTACAATAAAAAACAAAACTAACTTAGGATTCTTGTTCACAAATAAAGAAACCACCTTGAAAAGACCAAATGGACCCCAAATAAAAATGTGTTAACTTTAATATCCTAATGATTTTGCTAAAAGCATAAGGCAATAAAAGCAGGTAGCAACAAACGTAACGTGTGGGGCGTTAAATGCCATGAAATGTCAAATTAATTTGGAAAGAAATTCTTCAGCAAGCATGTGACCCATGAGAGATGTGAGAAGTGCTTGGAATTTTTATGAGTGCGTTTAATTTGAATAGATTATTTATTAAGTTTTTCGATGACAAATCGATGAAAAAACTTAAACT
Organism: Tricholauxania praeusta; assembly: GCA_949775025.1. Lineage (NCBI taxonomy): Eukaryota > Metazoa > Arthropoda > Insecta > Diptera > Lauxaniidae > Tricholauxania > Tricholauxania praeusta. The sequence goes on along the minus strand of OX459030.1, from coordinate 38,692,358 downwards.
GCAAAACTCTGAAGCAGTTGTATATTGGACTGCCGGGTAATTATGACAATTTCAACGTAACTCATCATACATCTTTTTATCAAACGACTATCAAGAACTGTCCAATATATTTATAAATAAATCAAATTCAATCACCATTTGCCCGTAACAGCAAATTCAAAAGAATTTCTTCAAAATTTTAAATTATTAACATTCTGTATGTCGAAGAATGCAAATTGACAGGGAACAAGCGCACTTCAGACAATTTCAATCAATTGCTGTTGTACGACAAATTGCAGGCTTTTGTATCGGATTCAATAAAATGATGAACCAAAATAACGAAAACGAATTGAAGCCACTGCCATAAAAAAAAAAACTTGACAGTTTGGAGGTAACAATGAACCATGTTTGGACAACGAACGCGATCGAGAACTTTTTATGTTTCAGTCAGCGACAACAAGTTACGTGTTTGTGTGTAAGGCACAATTGTGAAAATATTTTAAAGAATTGAAGAAGAAATATGGTAAGCGAACAAATTTACACTAAGAAAAATATAATTTTAAATGAAAATGCCTAAACTGTGTAGTTCAATCATATCCAACAGTCAACAGTTTTTCAAATTCATAGCAAACAAAACTTAATGCCGGCAAGGAAATCAGCAAAGAAAACTAAAAAAATGTCTTATTTGCTATTAAAAAAAATTGTGTCCAATGAATTCATCAGAGATTATGACCTAATCGCCAACATTATGTTCAAATAGTTGCAATAATTCGTAAAGCATAACTCCTACAATCCTGGAAAGTTTTCTCAATTCATAATAATTCTGAAAGCTGGCGTGACTCATCAGTAGTGGTGCCCACTATCCCAAGCAAACGCGCTCACGATAAGCTTGTGTTGATGATTTGTTTATCAATTCTGTATACGTGCACGCTTTCTTACGCTCTCCAACGCTTTTTTTGCTCTTTAACCCTTTCGCGACGGAGTTTTAATTCCACTTCAGATAACATTTTGAAAATTTTGTTTTCCAAATATGAAAATAGTAGCTTAAAAAACATGGTCTGGAATACTCTCATTATCCTGAGACATATTGTCCCAATAAGGAATTTTGCTGGGATCATATGTCTCAATAAGCTTCATAAACATATAATTGAAATAGGCCTTTGGTTTTCTTTTTAAATTTATTTGCAAAAAATATTGAAAAAAATTGCATTATCAGTTGAAATATATATTTATTTGTGGTAAGGAGCAAAGCATTTATAGCGCATTGCAGTATTACATTCCGGAACAAGCGTAAATTGCTCTCGTTTCTATTTGCTGAGGAGTGGATTGTATGCATCGCCTTCGAAAATAGCTTTTTATTGGTAAATGATCGCTTATATTCAAAAGATCAGTACGTGCACGTTTAGAAGGCCGTCCCCCTGTGCAACGAGTTTTAAGATTCTTTTGTTTCAGTTGTCTTAGCTTCTGATTTGTGCGCTGTGCTATAAAAATTCACAAACTCCTTGTAGAAACATTCAAAAAATATCGAACTCGGTAGCATTTCCACAAAATTTGTGAGTCGCTTTCCAAAGGCATTTCAGTTTTGACTGAAAATTAACATCTTCAGTAACATAAGTCCACGTGACGATGGAAGCCGCTCCAAATTCATCACCTTCGTATAATTCTTCCACCTCCTCTGCTCGTTCTTCGTTTTTTTTGGAGCACGAAACATCGCTGTGTTCTTCCTGACGAACATCGTCACGATGCGTCAAAATCCTCATCATCCGTACATTCGGACAAAATGTCTGCCATCCCCTCTCTGAATACTTGAACATATAATTTGGACACATTTTAGTTTTCCAGATCGACAAAATTTCTCAACACACGTAAGCGAATCCAACCAATGGAAGACATTTGCTAGAAATAATACTTTTTTAAATATAATTTTGCATAAAAAAAACACAAAACTTTAATTGGAACTCTTCAAATAGGAATTTCCGTTGACAATAAGAGTAGGTTAATAACTTTGAAAGTACCTGGGACGTATTGTCCCAGTAGTCGCGGAAGGGTTAAGCGCCTTTTCGTTCTGTGGATAGCACATCTCATAAGTCAGCTTTCAACAATATCAAAGTGTTTGCTTGAAAATTGTTTGATACAATGGCTTAGTGAGCAAAACGTTTTAAGAATGCTTCATGGGCGGGAAGTACCATAACCACTTCCCTAACCATTCTCAAGCTTAATCCTTTTGCTTGCTTGAGTCATCGTACCAGGTTTAACAAAATCTGCCCAAATTATTTTCCTATTTCAATATTTGAGCTTAAATGGGTGGTGCCACGCCTACTTTTTCAATCTCATTTCCCCAACACCATCTACTTTTTGTCGAGTGTACTTATACCATCATATATTTCCATAACGAATTTTTTAGAATTTGCGTGAATAGCTTCCGTAGCACAAAGTGCATGTATGGGAGGTTTCAAACACCAAAATTCACTTAAATGGGTGTTGCCGTGTCCACTTTTCATCCAGTGCTTAATTGTCCCATAAAATAGTCCTATACTGAGTTCTGTAAATTAGGTACGTTCGAATAGTTTTCCTAGCGTAAAGTGCTTGCATGGTAGGTACCGCGCTCACTAGTGCAACCCCGCCCACATTTTCTTATGTGTTTTTATTGTGACAACAAACGTTTCCGAAGACTTGCAAGGAATAACTTTCTGCACACAGCGTTAGTAAGCTATTTCTTGTATGGAAGGGAACACGCCCACTTCTCCACTTCCGCATATGGATAGTGCGGTGCTGGTTTGTAACACCATAGCTCTCGTAACAAGTGTAGAAAAATCTATTATAATAGTTTTCTTCGGACAAGGTTTTAAATTATTTATAAAAGGTGCCATTCCCAACTGTCCAATGCTGCCAAAATTGTGTCCAATACTTGCACGTGTCACCAGATTCTTTTACTTATTTGGGAGGGTGCTACGCCCAATTATTCAACATCCTGTTCAGTGCTTGTTTGTATCAAAGCATATACCCGTACCAAACAGGGTTGTCGAACCTCATACGTAATGCAAGGCAATAGCGAAAAAATTGCATTTGTTATTACACATATTTACTTTTTAATTGTATGGGAGGTGCCACACCCACCTGAGTAATGTGATCGACACTCACGGTTATTCTTGCTGATAGATCAGAACATTTCCGTATCATGGCTTTAATAACTCATTCATTGATAGTATAAACTTATTCGCTTGTGGGGGAGTAAGCCCCCTTCATCGAAATCAGTTAGACCTCATAGCACTTAAAGTTTCATTAACTTTCCTATAGCAACAAATCTTTCAAACTTTAGTTCCTGAACCCACCCGTAAAATTCAAACAAATTCAGAGTTTCTCTCAACTGATGTGACTACATTTAGTCCAAGAAGCGGCTGTGTTAGAGTGACGTTTATGAGATTAAACAATGCAGTTTTCAGGAAAAATCGTAAGAAAGATATGGCAGAGTATAATGTTCTTTTACTTGCAAGACTTGTATGATCAAAGCTGAAAATTTGCAAAATTTCACTCTACGACTTTTGGAAAATTTGAAGAATATTACAAATTTTTCTAAGTACCAAGCTCCAGAAACAAATTAAGAAAATTCATCCACTAAAAATGCAGATATTTAAAAAAAAATTTCTTTCAGTGTTCGAGTACATAGAACGAAATGTAGTTATTGAAAAACATTAACATTCTGCAAAAAAAAAAAACGAGAAGAACAACATGATAATTTATGAAAAATAAAAATAAAACTCAAAAGAAAACAGATGTTTCACTTATATAAGCAATGCTAGTACTTTAAATTTGGTGCGACCAACTGTGTGTGTCTGTCCGTACAACTGTCAGTCATGCGCTTGACTTGTCAATACCAAATATGCGGCAGCGACGACGACGGCGACAACGGCAACAGATTAGCATACAAATCTACAACAAAAGAAGTTAAAATAGCATGGTAGTTTTTGGATGCGAATCATCCAATCATGGCTCCACCAAAAACAGCAAAGGCTATCAAGAGTTGAAATCTGTATTTCTGTTTCAAAGAGAATAAAGAAAAAAGCGAATTTGAATGCTTCCAAAATCGTTTATTTCATTTAAATGTAAAAGACTTTGTGGTCAATTGTCAACGTAGGTATGGAAATCAATTAGGCGAACCTTAATATTTTTTTTTTCGTTTTTTGTGTACACCTCAGGTATAAAATTGACCGCGTAAGTTTATCTGATTTTTTAAAAGCCATGATCGATAAAGAGCAACAAAGACATTGTAATTTTTGCGTTTGTGATGGTTAATTAATCGGTTGATGGCTTAAAACGACTCAATGGAGTCAATGGCATTCAAGTGACAAAACATGAGGAGATGTTCAAGAAACTCTTTGATATGCCTACTAGCACTTACTAAGAAACTTCAAGAGATGGAATTTCAGCCAATAACCTAAAGTACAGTACTCCGGCGCGTATGTCAAACTTTTTCTCATCACTCTGTGCATCTATTTAAAATCGCACACATCAGCAGCGCCACTGCCACCATAAGCCATCAGTCATCAGCAGCGATCTAATCATATGTTGAAACAAAATTAGGTCAGATTTATCTACTCATTATTTCAATCAGTCAGTCAGTCAGTTATTTATTCATTCCATGGCGACGCGCCATTGCTACCGCCGACTCACCAACAACAACATTCGCAACGCTTTGCAATCATTAAATTCCATGGCTTCTGCGTCTTTTAATTTTTCATCTTCTTGCATGGAGTTGAGTTGATTTGCTTGCAATTGCAAACTGCGGGCAAAAGAATAAAAATTAGAAAATTGGAACGACTGTAGCCCAACGCGTCAAGAGCTGTCAGCATATGTGCATGCTCCATACAAATCTCAAGAAAAATATCTTAATCGCACACACACACACATACACTCAGTTGAGCCGTAAATGCTTTTGGATTGATGAAATTACTGCTGATAATAGAGATGATGGAGAATCGGAGAAGATTATATTCGTAATTCTTGAGTAATGTTGAGGAATTAATATATTGTGAATCACAATTGAACCAAATGTTGTCTTGTTAACTTTTCTAAAAGAAGATAAGGTCTTGGGTTCATGTAAAATATCGCATAATAAACGAGCAACTATTACTACATGCTTATAACTGTGGTTAGAATCGCCCTAAAAGATGAGTCAACTACTCAAAATGCTCTTCAATTGCAGGCACCAAATTTTCTGTATTCATCCTTAGTCTATTCTGCGTCTGTTATTGGCTTAAAAAAGCTTTTAACAGTACGGTTTACTCACGCATAAGAATACAAAAAAAAAAAAATTCTCTGAAGATCAACGTTCCAGTAAGGTTTCAGAAAGCATGCTTCTTACGCATAAAAGCAAATGTTTAAAAAATACTGCAACCTTAAGCCAAAAATAGTTCTGTGGATGTACAATGATACCAAGATCCAGCTTAGGACTTATAACCATCGCTTGGAAAAATACCAATTGCATAACCGGAAGAGAAGTCATGAATTATTACAACCAGATGGAATAAACTATTCCAAGGGGTAATCAAGGCAGCAAGCATATCGGATTGGACAGTTATACAAATATAGATGAAACTATGATGACTTTGGAAGACTATGTCTTGCAAACGGTAACGTTTACAAAAAAAAATTTCAAAGAAAAATTACATAATTTAAAAGGAGCTTTTCGATGATACCAATTTTGAATATGTACATCAACAATTTTATAATTTACAGTTTTCACTTCATAACTCAATCAGTTTTATTCACACAATATCCGAAATATTTTTCATTTAATGTCCATATACTAGCTTATCTACACAGAGAATTGCAGGTTTTTAAATAAAACGGCGTAGAAAATATATGGAGGGATACATTTTTTTAACTATGGAAGACTATATCTCGAAAACGGACAATCCCACAAAAAAATGTTCGTATAAAAAACTGAATCATTTAAAAAGAGCTTTCCAACGATACCCATCATGATATACTGCGGATTAGGCCAAATTTCAATCGAAATAGGATAATTAGGGGCTACAGATAAAAATTTTAAAAAATTCCTAAATTTATCTTTCCTATTTCGAACCGATTGAGGGGGCGTCGCATTTGATTTCCACAAAAAAGTCAAATAAGAACCAACCCAATGTACATACACTGCCATGCAACTAATTAGAAACGATAACCTTTTTGGGAATTTATTTATATTTTTACATTAAAGAAAGTGAAAACATAAGACTTTATATTTTTAATATATATTTAAACATAAGTGTTTTCAGTTGCAATTCATTTAAATGACTTTTATTAAAACTAAATTAATATTTTATTCATTTTCAAAAACAACTAAAATAAGGAACATGCAGCTAATTAGAAACGGTTAAGATGACAGCCAAAAACAAAATGATACTGTTAATATTTGGTAGCAAAACCTTTATTTTGGATAACTAAATGCATGGCATTGACGCCACCAAGCCCTCGCATACACTTTTTGGGATAGCATTCCACGCTTCTACTGTTCGGTCGTATAGTTCATGGAAATTCCCTATTTTGAGCAGCCCAACTCCTTCTTAACACGTTGCCACAGGTTCTCGATAGGATTAAGGTCAGGACTACATGATGGCCAATCTAAAACAGTCGCTAAATTATCTGCGAACCACTTTATGGTGACATGTGCGGTATGTTTTGGATCATTGTCCTGTTGAAAAATCCATATTAAAGGCAAAGTTTCCTCAGCATATGGCAAAAGAGTGTCGTTCAGTATGTCCATGTTGCCCTCTATTTTGCGTATTGGCCCAACCCCTCGCCATGACATACCACCCCATATCATGATGTTGCCACCTCCATGTTTCAAAGTTGCAGGTGTGTATTTTTGATCAAATGCTGAGTTTTTTGGACGACGAACGTCGGACGAATCTCTATTTATCTTTGTTTCGTCAGAAAAAAGCACTTTTTTCCACTGCTTCAACATCCAGTGTCCATATTTTCTGGCAAAATCTAAGCGTTGCTTACGGTTTCGTTCTCTAAGTAGTGGTTTCTTCTTAGAAATCCGACCAAATAATCCAACTTCTCTTAATCGACGTTTTATAGTGTCCCACAAAAGATCCATCATCATTTTCACCAAAAACGGCTACTTTTACCTCGTTGGCAGTTTTATGGGGGAATTTTTTTGACTCTTGAACAAGAAGGCTATCTTCGCGATCGGATGATATTCGAGGTCTGCGCTTACGTAGAACATTAGCTGTGGTTGCATATTTTTTAAAATGATGAACAGCATCTAATACTCTCTTTTTTGATATTTTTCCCTTCGTCGCAAGATTTTTTTTCCCCCATAATTCGGTATACAAAAATACCAAGATTATTGTAATGAAGCGGATATTTAAATTAATTTTAATTTAATTCGCGAAAATAAGCAAGGCACTTAATAAGCAGCCTACTTTAATTGTGGAAAGTATTTGGAAATTTTTTTTTTAAAAAAAAATTCATGGCTTACTGACTTAAAATTTTTTCAATACAATTTTTTATGCACTGATTTTTCGAAAATGGAGCCTCTTACTGGTGCTGTAATTTTTTTTCATTTTCCTTTGTTTTATTGTTGGGTATTTCAAGTGAAAATTCTAGTTATCTGGATTATTAAAGCTAAAATTTTTGAATGTAGTAACATTTTTCTGAATTAAAATATTATTTAGCACTGCCTTGTTCTAGATTGCAAAACATCCTTGTGAAAATGAAATGGGAAGTCAACTTAATCTATTGATTGGTTGATTGCAAAGGTTCACAATGAAGCTATAAGCCTGGAATGCAATGGACCCAACTACCGTCTGATTTATGATTACAACTAACGGGTCCCCTCAAGTAGATTAGACATTATTTTAAATTACAGCAAATTTGGACTGTACTGACGTTTAAAGGGTTACTTTGTAGTATCCAAATCTACTATTACGCAAATCGGGACAGATCGTTTTGAAAAAATATTCTACTTAGAAGGTATTTTTACCTCGAGATCAATTTTGATCCAATTGCTCGTTCGAAAAATTGCGTTTTGGTATAGATTTGATGGTATCTGAACATATTCAAACAATCACTCAAAAGAAAAAAGTCGTAAGATATTGAATAATCAACAACAATCCAATTTTGTGGTAAAATTTTGCACATAACTTGATCTGACACGTCGAAACAGCTCTAATTTTCGTCTTGTAGGAGTTGTAATTGCGAGAAGCGGATTCAAGCGAGGTGTTACTGCTTTGACGGAAACAATCTTTGATGGCGAGCCTTAGTAGAAATATAAGCGCGATTGCATAGGCTCTTTCTCAGCTTTCGACCAAGTCTTTTTGGAAAACAAAATTTCACTATAACTTGGCATTTCTAAGAACGATCTCGTTCAAAGTGAGACGTCAAGTAACCGTGGATGGGCAAAAGTTCTTCTGCAAGTTCTAACGAGAGCACATATGAGTGTAATGATAGCTATTTAAGTATACGAATAACAGCGCACAACAACCCAGTAGGCATGGGCAGGAGCTAACAGTGCTTCTAGAAGGCCTTCCTTGGTAAGTATAAGGCCTTCCACCCTCCTTTCAAACGTACTTTCTTTTTTATATGAAATGGCCGCAGAAAACAGGCCTTCCTAAGCAGGCTTTCTAAGACCGCTTACCGTAGAAGGACTCTCAGAAGTACTTGACAAAAATTTAATTTTAATAAATTTAAAGACTCTAAATATTAATTGTTTTTTTTTTTATCCGCGCCATCTCACTTGCGTTGATATTTTTTTAATGACTTTACAAATTGACAAAGAATACACAAAACTCTACCTCCTTAACATAACATGAAACAACAGAAGACTGGCCTGCACACCTCTCTTAATTTCTAACCATGTGTATACTTTTGATGTCGTATATGTACAATGCTTATGACAAAAAAGTTATGCCGAATCATAAAACATTGCAATACATGAAATAAAAAAGAAACAGAAAAGCGCTAAAGTAAATGGAGTCCTTCTTCTTTGCCTTCTAATATCAGGCCTGATAGTACGTCTGTTGTGGCAAGGCATATTATGCCTTCTGTGATTGTATTTTTATTTGCATGAAAATCTAGTTTTGAGAAGTCCTTATATAATCGCAGCAGTGCTAGCAGGCCTTCTCCGAGTAAGGCCTTGCTCATTTGCCTGCTGGGAACGATTCAGTTCTACTTCAGCAGAAGCAACTCCATATGGTTACTGTACCACTACAAGGAAACGAAATTTTGCGTGCATATTGGTGCCCACCATTGCAAGTGTCGCACAAGCCCGTGGGAAATTTTGAATCGTTCCTCAATATGCTTTTTATCAGTTCACTATATTTAGTGTTAACGGAGAGAAAATTAAACACTATTTTTCTTTCAAAATTTTCAAGTGCACAAAATTTTTGTCTGTTATAATCGTGATACTCCAAGAAATACATTTTTATTGTTCGAAGAATGACGCGAAAATTATCAGTAGCGTAGCTTTCGTGGTCAAATGCAAGACATAATAAGACATACATAACATAAGAGAAAATTCGGTGGTTGTGGGAGATTCAGATGGCTCTGCATGACATAAAGGAACAAAATGAAAGACACAAACAGACTCTTCGGATCAGTAACTATCATTTTAATACCGATTTAAGCACTCAAATAAGCTTTGAAAGATTTCCGTTTGAAAATATTCTGCACCAGGGAAAAAATCATGCGATGGCACGATTCTGATCGCAAATTGTCTAGGAAATCCGAATAACGAACATGATTTTCAAAAAAACGCGTTCAAAATTTGTAACTAAAATTGCTAACCCACTTTTCATTTTTTTTTTGATAGATGAAAAACCTAAAAAAGCCTTTGCGAAAATTGATATTTGATAAGTAACACAGAAAATAAGTCATCTTATCGTAAAATTTCTGACAAATCCAATTCTGGGATAATATATAGCAAAAAACCTACCTGACATGACCAAAGCGCAATTTTTCGAACGTGCAATTGGAGCAAAATTGATCTCGAGGTTAATATACACTCAAAGTCGAATATTTTTTCAAAACGATCTGTCCCGATTTGCGGAATAGTGGATTTGGTTAATACATAGTATCCCTTAGATGCCTGTACAGTCCAAATTTGCTGTCATTTAAAATAATTTCTAATCAGCTTGAGGGGACCCGTGAACTGTAATCATCTGCGCAGCATATGAATAAATCGACTTTTCAGCAGAAAAATGTACTCTGGATCAAATTTTCATAGTGATAACTGTTATCTTTCTGGGTCCCGATATGTACAAAAATTAATGTCTGTCTGTATGTTATCCATAGACCTGGAAACTACTGAGCTGACTGAGATCAAATTTTCTGTCAATATTTATTTTAATACCGAGAAACATTAGAACATTGCATGAACTTTTACGGACAACGATGTGTGGCATTTTCAATACAATAAGAATATGGCTTATCTATGCAGCTACAGTTGTGAGACTTTATATGTGGATGTACATTATTTGTGCCAAGCTACTTGTAAAATATGAACGGGATTGATGGGGCGTGGCAATTTTCTGTAGTAAGGACTACATCAAAGTTAGGTGGGGTTGTACAACATAATTGTAAACGAGAACAACCGAGAAAACTCGCATGAACGATACCGATATTAAACTTTTCGTACGAGAACGATAAGCTAGGCGTCACTACTAAAATTTTGAATTATGGTATCGTTCACGTATTGGTTAACTCTCTAATGCATACATTTTTGTTTTAACTCATAATTTGTGTTGAAGTTAATTCGGGTGTATAAAACAACATATTTCCATTTCGGTGAAGGTAGAACTTTGTTCAGGTAATAATATGCAGGCCGCCTAATGGCGGGCACATGCAGATATGGATTAAAACTTTGCACTGTATGATCATAAGCCACTGATTTAGTATCCAAAGTAGTTAAGGTTTTACCAGTATTTTTTTTTTTTTTTTCAAATTCAAATCAGAAACAATTTAAGCAAAAAAAAATTGTGTTATGTAATAGCTTTTAAGTTCATATTGTAAAACTTTTAGATGAGTTTTCTTTTCCTCAAAAACTGCCAGTTACTTATTGCAAAATGAAGGCATAAATGCCATATGGTACCTACACCAACTCAACATCTTCAGTTTCGTATGGACGTATGCAAAATCATAAAAGCCCAACAAAAGAGAAAAAAAAAATAAGATATTTTAGCACAGATAAACAGACAAAAAATCCATAAAATTTTATTTAGTTCAACTGTTGTTGTTTTTTTTTTTTTTTTGTTCTCTTTGTTGTTGTAATTTAGTTTAGTTCACTGCAACAACTCAAGGAAAATTGTTTCTGAAACTCAAAGTAAAATTTTAACATTTTGATAGCAAATAGCAAAATGAACCAGGAGGGCGAGTTGGGGTACGACAGGGTAGGGTCTGTGCTCGTATGCTTAGATTTTTTGGCCGTCTGGCAGCAGAAACCAAAAATAAAACTTCGCCTACAAAAATACCAAGAAAATTCAATTTAGAATTTGCATATGCAACTGTATAGGTGCATATGTGTCGGTGTGTGTGCATGTGTATGAGTGGGTCTAGTTCTGAAAATTACTTTCTGCAGACAAACTTTTCAACGAACGCTAAAACAATGCGGTATGGACCAGCAACAACAGTAGCAGCAGTGGCAACAACAATGAGCAGAAATAATAAAATAAAAACATTAAATTTAAATGCAGTTGCATGTGGTGGTTGTGGTTCGTTTTTACGGCAAATCCATTAGAATCATCCTCATTACCCAGTGCGGCGCGCGAGATACGGTGGTGGTGGTGACGACAGCGGGATTGACAGCGGCGAGGCCAAACTCAGGCTGCACCGAATTTGCATGCGATTTTTGATATTTTTTATTTTCTGAGTGCAGCCATAACAATTTTGTTAAAGTGCGAACATTACAATTTAACAGTTTTAAGCTGACCAGATTATTTTTGCAATAATATTTCCGTACATTTTTCTTAAAAAGTGATCATGCCATTAATAAAAGGGAACAAACTTTTTCTGCTGCCAAGTAACATATTGACGAGCTCCATTGTGAATAGTCCAACAATTGTGTTCTTTGAAAAAATAAATTACGCCTAATTATGTTTAATAAATTCTTAAATTTTCTTTTATAAACTACTCTTGGTCACCTTAATACATTCAAAATAATAAACAAATTCAGGAAGCTTTCATTTCATCTGAACTTTTGTATTTTCACCAAAATATGTTGCGCATCGACAATGGCATCAGTCAACCGACCACCTCAACAAATGCAGCAAATATTTGAATGTGGCCAAACATTGATGAGTACACAACGTTGATTTTGGTTTTGCTGTTGTTTGTTTTTTTTTTCAAGAAATCTTGGAATAAAAATAGAATTTTCTCCTTCAGACAATGCGTCAATGATGTTGTGGCACTAGAGTAGTGCGAGGAAAAAAAATCGGAATTTTAAATTTATCTTAGCCAAAAACTTAAGGGGCTGAAAGCACACATGTGCAAACTGTTGCACAATTTTAATATTTTTTCCAAAAATCTGATATTTCATAGAAATCCTCAACATTTCAAAATATAATATTTCCCAAGCACTGCTATAATTTTCTCATCCCTACCGCTGCAAAAAAATTAATGCAGAGGTAGCCAAGTCGAACAAAAATTAATTATGCCGTCTCCTTTACTTATATGATGAGCTCTTATATGAATTTGATGAAAAATTTAATTTCAAGATTCCACATAAGGTAAAAAATACTAAACACAAGCGAACAACAATAAAAATTAAATATTGTGGCATTTCTGTTCTTTTTTTTTCAATTTTTTTTTTTGTCACTATTCAATTGCTCTTTATCAGTTTCAATGGTTTCGTTTTTGTAATTTTGTATTTTTCAAAATATAAGACAAAAACAACAATGCGGAAATAAGAACTAGCGCCAAGGCTCGACACTCGCAATGAAAAATGTTTCAACACTCCTATCGAATTTTGTTTTTTTCGAATTTTTTTCAATTCTTACTTACAATTTGAGTTTGCAAATTTACGCATAAGCTCTTTTAATCAAGTGATTAGTGATTTCCAGCTCCCTTGCTCAGCTCTTCTGGCCATGCCTGTATTAAGGTTTCATTTACAGTTTCTCTACTCTCAAAAGTCATCAGCAATGCTTTGAGAGCAAGTTTTTTTTCGAGTAAGGCTTTTATCCTAACAGAGCTTTTGTAAAAGAGAATTATTATTATTACTAATTTATTATTACAAAGTTATTATTTGTTCCACAATGGTTCGTTAAGAGCGCTAGCAGCCAGGCCATCGTCTATAAAATAGAATGTATAGCTTTCTAAGCTATGGTTCAGCAGGTCCTGAACTTTTTCTACTAACTGAAAGAAAGTTGTTTATAGAGAAACAAGGGCGTCGCAATCGGGGGAAACTGCCCCCAAGAATTTTTTTAGAGGAGCAGTGTTTTAATTTTTCCCCCCTACTCGGAAATAAGTTATATCATAATTCTATCAACATTTTTTAGACTCAGCAAATCTTTTTATTAATGTGATTATCTCACATCTTGAGTCTATCGAAATGTGATAAAATGAGCGTTTAAGAAAGAGTATATGAACTGAGCTTCAAGCAAACTTTCCATTAGTTTGTGAGTCTTAAGACTTAACCAAAATAGACGTGACGAGACGGTAGCAATTGAACGAACGTTTGCACTCGTTTCGTCTGTTTTGAGATTTAACCCAAAATGTTACGCTAGCCAACGAGTCGAAAAACCTGTTATGACGAGTAGCAACGTTTTGAAGTTCGGTTCTTACGGAACAACTCGTCTCGTCAAAATGTTTCGTTCACTTTCGATCAATTACGTTGGTTCATTTTGGCTATCAACATTGGTTTACATACACTCGAACTTACTCGTTACGTCTCGTCTCGTCTATTTTGGTTTAGGCTTTAGTTATAGTCACATCAATAGTATCGACCAATTCTAGTATCGACGATATTAGTCGAGATAAGAGATGCATACTCAATAAGAGCGTTTACATGATCAAACAATCCATTAAATTGTTTGTTAAACAATTTAACCGACAAAATAATGTATGGTGTTTGATAAGAATTTGAAGATTTGAACTCTGATCAAATTGAGCAAGGGATTAGCGAAAGATCTGTATATAATCTTTTTTTTAATTACTGTTGCACTGATAATGATGATAATTCATTTGTAATTTTTTTAGACCTTGATGCTTTAGAATCGTTAGAAAATATACTACTTGATGCATACAAAGAAAATGTACCCACTGAAGAAATTTTTGAGTTAGAACTGGGCATTTTCTCAGATGATTTCGAACTGTTCAACCTCAACTCCAAATATTGAAAACAAGCTTGGCAACAAACCAACGTGCTGTCCTAAAACCGCTGACCAACTTCGGAAATCATCTCACAAACCTCTCAATTTAATAATGGCCAGGTTCAGTAGCTTCTTGTGAAAGGTCATTTAGCGCTTTGCGACGGTTAAAGACTTATCTTCGTTTACAAATGACCCAAAAACGTCTTACCCATACAACGCTCCTTCATGTTTATAAGAAAAAAACTGGATCCTTAGATTTGCGAAGAAATCGAAAAGCCACTTTTGGAAACATTTAAACAAAACTTACTTTATCTTTGATTGATGGAAATTGCATCGAATAAAAAAACATCTCCATTCAAAATTCTCTTTATGTCCCGTCATATAGTATAGAATAAATCCTCTTTTTTTCAGAAAAATTTATCGAACTTTTTTATTTGAGTTTGCCCCTTTTTCCCCCCCTCCATGAAAAATTTCGTTGCGACGCCCCTGTAGATTAACGATGAAAAATGTCTAGAGTCTTGAAAAATTCTCATTCCCTCATTACTCCAATTTTAAGTAGGTTTTCATAATTTTAGGTAACAAAATTTATCTTCGAGATGAACAGACAGTCTTCAAATGTCAAAAAACAGCATTGTGTTACACATCCTCAGTAGATCATTTAAAGTATGTTATATATGGCAAAAACTGAAAATGGCTTCAATCCTTAATTTCCGTCAGTTTCCTTTGATAAAACGAGAGTCAAATGACCTACGCGATTATGTATTTTTCTCTTTCGACTGGACGTTAAAGCGTGGTTTACGTGCACAAATGTTATCAAGATTCAAAACAATATTTAAATTTCCTAAATCTCCTAATTTCCTAATGTAGTTTTGCACAAATGGAAAAGCCATTTTTTCGCATTTGGCACCGGAAACAGCGGTTTTGCCGTTTTTCAATTCGAATATTTCACTCGAAAAGAAACGAAATATAGTTGGGCGCTTATAAAACCAATTATAAATTTTGAGAATGGTTAAAGACTCTATGATCCAAAACTTATACTGAAAAATAGTTTGGGCGATATCGCATTATACATAACTAAGAATTTCTTGGATGCTTTCGGTTTGACCTCTAAATTCTTCCAGTAAGATTTGTCAATTTGGAAAATGAATGAAGATTATCAAGATGCTATCGATGATTGAAAAAATTAAATAAACTTGCTAAAGCAACATTTTGCTCTATGCTCTAAGCGAATTTATCCTTTGCTAGGAAGCGAATCTTTTCAATCTTGACAAAGCTGACATATTGTTCTTATGCCAAACGTAAGTAACTACGTGTTTGATTTCAAATCAACTACTTACGTATGTTAAATGTAATTACTATTTATCGTGCCAAATAAGCTATCGAAGCATTGTATTTCTTCATCGTTAAGGTCGACACATCGCATGTTGACGTGTTGTTATTAATTAAAAATAAAAAAAAAAAAGGAAAAACAAAACGTGTAACCCCTAAAATTAACTCTTCACTGCCACTATGTAAATGGAGCAATTGGAAACCCGTCAAAAACTCGTCTATGCGAAGTAGCAACAATTTCCGCTAAACACGTACTTGTAATTCAGTAATTTTGCACAGAAAGCACAATAATAAACGCTAATTAAGATGTCAACTCTTCAAAAGGAAAGAGCAAATAAAAAAATTGTATGGAAAAAAGTGCGCTTATATCAAGTTTTGATGGAGCGCAATGTTGCTGCAACAGTAACCCCGGTGGCAGCTTATAGTGATACAGTAGCATCGATGTTATTTTGCAGAGATGTTCTATCGGAATCTGATATTGTCTTATATGCATTGATATTTTAAAGACAAAATGAATAGTAATGAGTTGGATTGCTGAAATCAAACCTAAAACTTAATTTAGCCGTTTATTTTGAAGAGGCATATAGTATGTTCAATTAAAAAAACAAAAAAAGCAAATTAGAGTTGAAGTCGAAAAAAATTATAAGCTATAAAAAATATTAAAAGAGGTTGAAAAATGTTAAAACAATTTAAGATGACTGAAAAAGTTGATAAAATGGGGAAACCATTCAAGAAAGTTGAAAGAAATTGAAAGAGCTGAAAATATATGGAAAATGTTGAAAGCAGTTAAAAAACTCAAAAAAGTTGAAATAGACTGAAAAATATTGAAACAATTCGAGGTTGAATAAAAGTCGAAAAAATAAAAGAAAATAATGAAGAAAGTTGAAAGAGGTTGAAAAACTCGAACAAATACAAATGGAACATACATACATATTGGAAAAATTTGAAAGGTTAAAAATTCTAAAGAAATATGGAAAATGTTGAAAAAAATTGAATAGAAATGAAATATTTGAAGCATGCCACGCCCACTTCTCCATAAACAACACTCTTACTCCAAATTTAAATATGATTGCTAACCGAAAAATGTTCCACTTACGGTATCTTACTTGCATAGGAGATGCCAGCCCACTGCATCAATTTCGCCTGCTTTTGATTCAGATATGCCTTATAGTAAGTAAGCCGCCTACATTAAATTTAAGACCAAGTACTGCAATAGTTCACTTAAAATAGCACTTACATCTTTATGTTAACATGGGAGGCACCACGCATACTGATTCCATCCAATTGAATTCTAATTAATTCCAAAGTTTATAGTAACCGACACCTCAACACCAAATGATGAATGAAGATTATGATTATAAAGATTACCCTCATAGCACACTATCTATAACGTTAAACGTTTTGGCTTCCCTAGTAGCATAAAAAGGTTTTATAGCTTCTTTTACAGGCCTTTTAAGACAATTAGAAAGACAACATATTATATTTATAGATTCTTTATAGGGGCTTATAAGAGCCATTTGGCGTATGAAGTATAAAGACACTTTCCTCTCAATGTTATCTTTCAAGAGACTCGGTAAATTTTTTTTCTGAGTTGTTTAAAAGACACCTTAAAAACATTTACAAAAAAATATCCGTGTCTTGTAAAACTTTGTTGTATACATTTAATTTTATTTTGTTATCAAATTATTTAATTAATATGCAAATTGTTGAAACTTTATTATACTTAATTTGATTTTATCATCAAGTCTAATTTTTACTTACGATTTACAAATTTGCAAAGTAAGTTTCGAACCCATGTCCCAGCGATTCATAGGCTTACGTGCTACCTTTTAGGCTACCTGTCGTATATTATATTACATGTCAAAGGCGAATCATATCTTTCTTTCAATTGTTTCGGTAAGGCGACAAAAAATGGGCAATAATGCTAGATTTTTGACTTCATAACTTCCCATGATGCTACTAGGGTTGTATGGGAGGTGCCAAGATGGCACTATTGCGCCAAATCTTAAGATATCTTATAGGAAATATATCAGCCATTTTAAATTTCAAAACGATTGCGTTGTTAGTTCTCTTAATATAACCTTTATAATTGTTGTAGGCTGTGCCACGCCCTTCAACAAGTTTTTCCAGTATACTGACTTAGCTTGTATTGATCACTGCTTTTAGTGATACCATAGTTTAGATTTTTATGAAAATCGTAAGTGCCAATTTCGAGTTATAAGGAGACATAAATTTTAATAGTTAAAATAGTGCCACACCCACTTTTTCACTCACTTTTGACACAGTTCAAAATAATGATGATTTGTATCCGTAAATTAAACTTTATCATAATATCTTGCATGGTTTACGAGATATAACAATAAGTGGCTAAAATTTAGGGCTGTGCCACGCCCCTATAAGAATTTTTAATAGCTTGAAGTCCATCCCAATCCTAATTTTGTTCAAATGTACACAAAATCACCAAGTTTCATCAAAATAGTAAGCATGAATTCATTAAACTGACAGACAAACATACGGACATAGCGAAATAGACTCAGATGGTGGCGATGATCAAGAATATATATACTTTTCTTTACCTCCCAAATGACAAAGTGAACATACCCTTTGTGTAGGGTATAAAAACGAACAAAATAATTAAACATTTCTTTTATAAATCCACCTGATTTTCGGTGTTTAAACTCCACTTTAATTACCATATGATTCTGACAGTAAAATAGAAGAAAGGTTAAAACGATCTCTCTGCGCAAAACATAATAACTAAATGTCCATATTTTCACTAAAACCAAGATGAATTTATTTTAAATTTAAGATTGATAGGCAAGTGTAAGTCGCAGACGGACAGTTTCACAGTTGTTTACAAAAAATATCAAAATTCCTTTACAGACCAGCTTAGTTTACTTGCCTTTATCAAAGGACAATTGCAAAACTTAGTGAATTTTCTCAATTACCGATTAATGTAAATCAGTGCATACAAGTTTGGGTGCTCTTTCTTTTAAATAAAATCTTCCTACAATATCGTTTAACAAAAAAAGTTTCGAGTATTTTAAGAATCGTATAACACTATCAACTAGTTTTGAATTAGAAAAAAAAAGACCCGTCACTGCGCCGCTGCCACCAGCATCATCATCATCATCGTCGTCGTCACAATCATCGTCGTCGCTGTTGTCGTTGCTACTCAATCATCAATCATCTCTGCGCTTTGAATGCAAAATCATGGAAAAACTTTGTGAGAGCGCCTTGTAAAGACGTAGCGAAAATTTTAATTACTGCACTGGCATTGTTGTTGTTGTAGTAGTAGCTGACGATGTTTTTGTTGCTGCTGATGATTGTTGTTACTAAAACTGCAACCAGTCGAAGGTAATGCGAGCAACAGCGGCAGTACCAGCGACTCGCTTATCGCTGACGTTGATTTAGTTTTTTTTTTATTCGCTTCAATCATAGAGGTTTTCATTCAAATTCAAAATTCGCGTATCGAGAGTTCTATCGATTCCATGCGATGAGTAGCTGCTGTAGCTACGAAAATCAAGGTCACTTCCGGGCGTGGCTTTCAATGGAATGGAATTTCAACGATTGCACTTGAATTGCATTTTTTTCAATTATTTGCACCATTTTCAAGTTTTGTTGATCGCTTAAATACTCGTTCTAATGATTTATTACTATTTGCTGGCGTTGTTTTTGTTTGATTAACAATTCCATTAATTGTCGTCATATGCGATGCATTTTTATATGGCCAAATGCAAATTGTTCTTACGCCATATGAGCTTCTTATTAAAAGTCATCAATTTCTTATTATGAATATGAAACTGGTCAATAGCAACCGTGACACTTATTACAAGAAGATTCAGTTGTTCAAAACAACATTATTTTTACACTCTGTGATGGTAACAATATATGTACAGAATAAAAAAATACTTCATAGCCCCGATGATGCAATAAAATATAAGCGCAAGCTATAAATCAAAAGAGATTGACACATTGCAGAAAGATTTCTGAAATGGAAATGAAAGGTTTCTGAAATGTAACAGAAATCTTGTAAAATTTGATGTAAACAATTTCTGAAAGGTTTACGAAACGCTACATGTCAAGTGGGTATTTAATACATTTTTTCTGTGAAATAATCCTTAAACTTATTATCATTTCCTTCCGCTAAGGAGTTTAACTAAAAGCATCTGGTTGCGATTTTAAGGGTTCTAGTCAGAATGTATCCACATGTGCAATCACTCCAGCTTTTACAATACGTATGTTGAGTGGCAGGTGAAACAAACGTGCCAGCTATGCTATATGTTATTATAATTTATATATTCTCGTACATTTCTTTAAATTTAGTTCACAAAAAGCGAAATAAAAAAAATGAAACATATTTACAAAAACTGAAACATATTTTTATCAAAATTGTAGAGCAAAATCAACATTTTAGTTTTTATAAAATGGTAACCTAAACATAATTCCATTGAACATTTAGTCATTTAGCAAAGACTGTTAATTTTTACAAATTGATCAATGTTTTTATTCAACAAACAAAGCATAATACTTCTATTTGGGCCATTGTACTGTATAGGCAAATATACTACATCTCGTACTTCATTTTACTCCTTAAAAAAAGTCATCAATATTTTTTATTTTTGTTAAGTTTCGTTTAAACTTTAAAATTTTTTTTCTTTTACATTTATTTTTCATTAGCTATGTCCCCAATATCCAATGCAATCCATTTAAGCCACACAATTAACGTTTCAAATTGGAAAAATATGCTACAAATTAATAAAAGTTACCACCATCTACTACAATACTTGGCTGTGATTTCTTATTGCAATAAAAACTTCAAATTGTTCATCGAAAACTTTAAATTGTAGACATTCCTTAAATGCCTTTGCACTTCATTTAACCCTCAAAACAATTTATCAAATCTGTTGTGGTTTGATGAAAAAACTTTTCGATCCATTTTTCAATCTCTGTCATAAAAGCAAATTGTAAATTGACCAGCACAACCCTAAAGAGACAAACAAGCGCACGCAAAAACATATGGCAACCACGCCTGCTGGCCAGCCTTTTAGGCAAGCAAATAGTTAAGGAAGTGTGTGAAGAAGCTATAAGAAGACCAATGAAAATATGTTGAGCCGCATCATTAAGCAGTTGAGGAGTCAAGTCCATACCCCACTTCTCGCTTTTAGCATCATGGCAGCATTGTACCAAATTTAACAACATGGACCAGCGGCAGAGCTGCCACCTTAAGTGCTTATCTTTTTCACTGCCATTTGGGTAGCTTTTGATTAGAAATTCACTAGGGAATACTTATGCAGTTTCACTGAATTATCTTTTTCATAAACCTTACTCAAAAAATTGTATTCATTCTTCTACTGGAACTTTTCGGTATTTTAATGTAGAAAAGAGCCCACAAGAGCCATAAATCTGGGCCAGAAGTGTTCGGTTTCAATGAAGTTAGGAATATCTACTTTGATACTACTTTGACTCTACACCTATTTAACTTTTATCGCTCTATTGAAGAGCCTCCAGGATTTTTTTCTTGCCTTACCTATCCAATTTGCAATTCCACCAAGATGTACCCGCCTCCTAAGGTTAGAGGAGCTGTAAACTTTAGACTCTTCTTGTAGGTTTGAGTTATCCTTTTTTAGAAAAGCCTTCCAGAAAGCTTCCTCAGCTAGTCTTCTTTGAGTTTTCTTTGTTGATACCTGGAAGTTTGTTTGTTCTAGATATGTATCTAAAAACGAATGCACCAGTAATCTCATATTGACGGCAAAGTAGATACACTCCACGCTTATACCAGTTAACGTATAGTCTCTGAAAAAAGGATTAAGTCAATGACTTCTTGTCTGCTCTGCATCACAAACGATTTCCACATATTGAGGAAATTCAGAGTTGTACGGAAAAAGAAACTTTAAAAAATTTTTACCGCAGCTGTTTGCTGTTAGCTTAAGTTTATTAACATCCCACTCGACATGTAACGTTTCGAAAACCTTTCAGAAATCTTTCAAATGAAATCTTATATAGTTACAGATACGTCTCAAAGAGCTCTAGTTTTTATTTTAGAAATCTTTCTACAATGTTACAATGTCCGCTTTTTGCTTTCATTTGAAAATTTTCTGAAACATTCCAGAAATATTTCATGATGTGTTGCTCAAACGTTGCAAAAACATTTTAGCGGTAGTTCTAGAACTTTTCAGAAAACTTTCTGCAATGTGCCAAATTCCGTTTTTCATTTAATTTGGAACGTTTCTGAAACGTTACTGAATGATATGAAAAAATGTATTTTATTGAAATATTTTTTATTATTTGTGTTAAATAAAATCAAAGATTTTTTTTTTAATTATAGACAAGACATTATTTGGATAAATGAAAAACGTTAATTCTGGAATCCTTCAGAAACACTTCAGAATCAATGTAGGTGAAACATTACTTATTATCGAATAATATTATTGAAATATCGTCGGCTTGGAAGCAAAATTGAATATCGGCAAAAAGATAATTAGAGAGTAACACTAATTATTATTTTAATTATGCTTATATCTTCTTAACTTTGTGATATATTATTTTTGTTTACGTTAAAAAAAAATGTATAAAGTTAATTTTTGTAGATGGTCAATTTAGCTTGAAAGCCGACGATATATCAGAAAGATTTCTGTAAGGTTCCATTTGCAAAGTTTATAGTGAATCATTTCTGCAAAGTTACGTAATGTTTCTGAAACGTTACATGCCGAGTGGGATTTCTTCAAGCAAAAAGCTCAATAACTTAAATTTATTGGAAGCAAACAATTTGTGTAAGCTAAAAAAACCAAGTAACAGAATAGACTAAAATTTGTCTCAAGTAACCAAAAAAAATCAAACTACTCAAGTAGTTGAAATCTGTTCGACTGAAATATAGTAGCTAAGGTATCTTTTATATACAAACAGTAAAAAGTTATCTGCCTTAGTTTACATTTATTGGACTCAAATTGGTAGCTGTTGTTTAATACATTTATCCAAACAACAGAAGAATTGCGTTAATTTAATTCAATTAGACATAGCTGAAAAAGATGTAGATCCAAATAGCTGAGAAAGCTAATTTCTTATAATTATTTCTTTAGAAAGTTAAATCTGTATTATTTAAAATTAGTAACAAAGGTTAATATAAAGAGAAGTATATCGAAATACTGAGGAACTTTGTGGTTCAGTGACTCACATACCTTAGAGCAATCGGTCTATTCTTGAGGTTTGGCAGAACTATTTCAAAGATTTAAAACAGCACATACGGCAACACCATTCAGTTGACTTTAGCGTCAATGCTGCTACGAAAACAAAAAGATTTCGTTCGATCGATGACAGCCGCGGGAAAAAAAAATTGTCACACTTAGAAGCATCAGAAGAAGCAGCAGCAGCGGCAAAAAATCTTAAATTAGTTGAAATTGTTATAGTTTTAGCTTTTGTTCTGGTATTGAGTCATTTAACGCACCCCAAAGAAACAAAAGTACATACAGACAGACAGACAGACAGCCTGTCATATATAGCAAACAAACGAAAAAAGCCACAGAAACTAAAAGATTTTGAGATACGCTTTTATGCCGAACAATTGTTGTTGTTGTTGCTGTTATTGTTGTATTCATGTGTGAAAAGTTGGGCGGACGAAGAACGACTACTAGTAGTTGGACGGACGGAAACGGTGACATTCTTTTCTAATAGACTCAACTTAACTCAACTACTCAACTAAAGGCGGCACAACGCGTTGCGAGAGTTATTTATTTTTTTATTGTTTGACGGAGGAGCATCTCAAAAAAAAAAAACAATCATTGTTTTCTGCTTTTGCTTGAAGTTGAAAAGTGTATCTTAAGAATACATTTGTTTTTATCATCACAATAGCTGACGGTAGTGCTGTTGATGGCAGTGATGATGATGGCGCTGCAGCAATGTTTGTTTTTCTATATCTTTGTTGCTAAAAGTGAGCCTTGTCCAAATGTACAGTGATTCTGTAGGCGAAAAAATTTTGCAAAAAAATTGTTTTCAATTAAAGTCAAAACTTTCACATACCTTGAAGTCGAAGGAGATTGGTCTACTTTTACAGTTCTAATCGCTTAGCCTTTGGTATTGTTTTTTTTTTTTGTTTTATTTTGTGCCTAAAAATTGTTGTAGTATCTTGACTTAAGCGTTGACTCCTATCGCTAGATCCCTACAGGCAAATGAATTTGATAACAGGCTCATGGATGGGCTTTGGGTGTTCGAATCCCCAAGGAAGGTTTTATACTACGATTTTTGAAATTTTTTGAACTTCCAGATTAGGAAAAATTCGAAAGCTTGATTCATCATCAGTGCTGTGTCATTTGAAAAACCGAATGTTGGCTTCTTTCCGATCGGTAGGGCTGCTGATTAAAGTTTTCCATTAATCAAATTTACGATTATTAACTCATGGGCAGACTGAGGCAAAATTTTGCGTAACGTAGGGTTAGAGCGCTTTTACTCTCTCCTTCGATTCACCAAACATTTTTAAAGTCGACTGCATTAAACAAGCTTGGTGTCGATTTGAATTGACAATTTACATTGATGAACATTCGAGTTTGAACTTAAGTAAACTATGAAGTATGGACTTAAGTATAAATACTTCCAATTGTATTGATTTTTGTACAGATACCAACCAACACCAATAAGACTATAGGCTTTAGAACCAACGATGTAGAAAATCAATGACTTCTGTCAGATTTTTCAATTGGTATTGCTGATAAAGTCTCACGTCGTATTAAGTGCATAATATGACATAATAGCTTGAGATTATATACTGGTTACTGAAACAATATGTAATGAACAGATTTTTTTTTGACATGTCTGCTATGCCCAATGACCTGTAATGTTCAAACATACCAATTACTTTCCTGAAGTTCATTTAACATAGTTTGCATTAAAGTCAGATGTCATCACACCATAGAGGATCTGAAGAGACAGCTATACGCTTTCTGCGTACCACAGCAGACTTTTGGCTTCAATTCTATTTGCAGGGTCTACAAAATGGCAAAAAAAGGTTTAAACGCATTTGTTGCCTTCTGCTCGACGCTTGAGTTCGTAATAATTCCTAGACACCCAATTTCGATGTTACAACTCTCAATGTTGAGAGCACTATACTTCCTCTTGTATCAATCTGATCAAGTAATGTCTGCATTTTATTGCAAATAGTTTTAAAGTTGATCCCGATGTCATTGTGCAGACATTGAATGGATATGCTTGAATGTTCATGTCGTACTTCAGACAGTAGCGAGTTCACATCAAAACGCCACAGCAGTGAAAAAGTTCGCCTCTTTTAGTATATCCCCTCTTCACCTATATCGTGATTACTTCACCATCACCAGATGGTGGACAAAATTAACTTAATTCACCGCATAACAGTCATCTTGTCTTAAGTACACATGGAATCCTAAATTAAATGCCAATACTCGGATTTTTCTACGGACTTTTTTTTTAACTTGACTTGAGCTAATATAGTGACGTGTCAACTCGGAAATATTCCGAACCGAGTTGAGCCGAGTACCTGGAGTTACCTGAACCGAGTTCACCAAACCGATTTTGTAGGAGA
This sequence comes from Tricholauxania praeusta, assembly GCA_949775025.1. Taxonomy (NCBI): domain Eukaryota; kingdom Metazoa; phylum Arthropoda; class Insecta; order Diptera; family Lauxaniidae; genus Tricholauxania; species Tricholauxania praeusta. The sequence continues at coordinate 38,667,194 of OX459030.1, read as the reverse complement.
AATATGAGTGTTAGTTTCATTATAAAAGTTACAAATATAGGAGAATTTACATAAAAATTACAATTTAATATTCAAGGAATAATATATATATTGAATATAAACAGATTAGAGATAGTTAATGTAAATTCCGTTTTTGTTTTTAGGTTTTTAATTGCCTTTCAAATACTTAATGCCCATCGTATTAAAATCACTTTAGAGATCTTGAAAATATATATCCGGAACTTTCAATGGTTATACTAATTATGAGAAGACATGCTTTCCGCGTCCAAAATATGTATGTGCATCCGATTGATCAGCATTAACTTCTTTACTATATGTATTAGGGATGTGTCAACTCGAAAATATTGCAAACCGAATTGAGCGAGTTAAAAATTTACCCAAACCGAGTTGACCGAGTTGAAAATTTAGCGAAACCGAGTTGAGCTGAGTTGATTTTAACTCGAGTTGAACCGAGTTCGTCATCACTAAGCTAATATACATAGTTCGGAATATTTGACGGGTTTCTCTTTTTTGTATGAACTTCGAATTTCAATTTCGTTTCCGAAGCAAATTTGAAACAGAATCAGAACTCGCCAGATTCCTGTGTTTAGGTCCTCTTCGATGAAAATAAAAATACACGTTCTTGGTTTTCCAGCAACTAGCTCAACTTTAATCCAGCTCCCTAAACGAAAAATAGTTTGAATCTTTTGATTAGAATATCTGTTTCAAGCTCAGGAATGAACTTTACTCTCATCTCACGCCAATCATTTCTAATATACTCACGAACAAAATAGCTTTAACAATTATTTTCTCCAGAGAATTATTCGGCACACATCATTTGGATACATATATAACATAAGAATTTCTATCTAATTCTTATTTCTTTCTTATCAAAAAATTTCTTAGATACGCCATTATTGATATTGCGATTTTGGTAATCGTCTAAATAGGTACCACTTCCTCAAGCATGTCCATTTTTTGTGAAAAGAAGTATAGCGTTTTGTCTCATTTGAGTTAAGTTCTCTGAAGAATATTCTTGCCTTGATAGCTTGAGCTTGTTGCTTAAGTTTCTTGACAAATGAACAAATCTCGATGCTCCATTGTTTGCGGTAATTGCCGGTTCCATAAGAGCTAAAAATAATGTTGCTATCCAAAACATCATATGAAATTACACAACTTCATGAAGTGCGAGAGGTTATTAATTGAAAACTGGATGAAATCCCCAATATATCGATGTAATTTTTGTTTTGATTTGATTAAAGTAGTTCCTCCGTCTGGATAAAAGACAAATAACGAAAAATCTGCATATATATGAAAAGGAAAACTAATGTCCATATATCTGGACATTAACCCCGAAGAGAGACAAAAATACACAGGAACCAAGATTGGCGATGCAATTTCCATTTTTGTTCACTTCCAAAGTAATGTACAATGATGATGATGATGTTGCTGCTGATGCTACTACTACTCTCGATTATGTTGCCGCTGTTAGTTGCTGTTATTGTTGAATTTGATGAGTTTTGTGCGTGTGATGATACGAGAATTCTTTTCGGTTGATATTTTTTTTTTCTTCCAACCACTTTGTTGTTACTGTTGACGTGTTCATCACTTTACTCAGCTATTAAAGGCATCTCAGGCAGAACATTTTTATTTAATTTTCTATCAGAATCATTTGCTGCTGTTGAGTATTTTTCATTTATTCAATTTATTTTCATTTATTTGGTCTCTTTTTTTTTTTTTAATTTATATATACGCATATCATGCACGCTCTTCGCTTTTATGTCCGCATATTGTTTGGTTTCTTCATCATCATCAACATCATCGTGGTATTTTACATAGGAAGTCTTTAGTTTTCTTCATTTTGTTCCATTTCTTTAAGATCAGTCCACTTTGCACTAAATTTTTGTGTATTTTTCTATTGTTGTATCAATTTGCTGGGTAGTTTTTTTTCTTCTGCTTTTCACTATTGTCAACAAGTGAGTACTTTTGGTTTGGCTACTCTGCTTCTTTTTATGTTTTTATCTTTCAATTTTAGTTATATTGAACTTACAATGCGATGTCGGTAAATTGGTCATCTTGATTGGATTATTGCGTGGTGTTGCTTCAATTTAAAATAATAAAAGAAACAAGGCTGGAGAAATACTGCCTCGCTTTTATAGAAATTCTTTAACTAATGGAAAGACACTCTAACAGTTTTATTTAAAAAGCTGTTCACTTAAGGTATATATTTATTAAGTTACATCATTTTAAAGAACATAAGCTAATTAATATACTTTACATCACATCATCATCTTTAATGAATGTTTTCGTCCAAGCATAAAGGAGAAAAGTGATTTTGTGTATTTGATATAAAGCTTTATTAAATTATACATTAAAGCAAAAGGATATTAGCGATCATCAAAAAGGTCGATGGAACAGGAAAGTATTTAAAACCATCAAACAAGTCGGGAGTGCTGCATAGTATTGAAAAAACATCGAAAGTTTTTAAAAGCCAGAAAATATTGAGAAGGTCAAAGGTAAGTCAGAGTATATTGAATATCATTGAAAAATAAACATAGAACATCGAAAAGTCGACAAAAATTGGAGTGCATCAAAAAATATTTTATGTCGAAATGTATGATAAAATAAGCATACGGATTTCAAAAATTATCGGTAGAGTCAATAAAAGTCGAAAAGTATCGAAACACATTAAAAACACATGTACAGAAATATTTAGAGGAATATCGAAAATCTCAAATCGAAAAACAGTAAAAAGTCAGAGTTGAAAAATATCGATAACTTCGATAAAAATCAAAATACTCTAATAGTATCGAAAAAATCCATAAAAATCATAAGCCATATGGTATCGAATTACAACATATTTGAGTTAAAAAAGTTTGCAAATGTCAGTAGTATCAAATGGAAAAATCGATATATATCGAAATATTTCAAAAAAATTTAAAAGAATTAAATGTTATTGATAGTTGTCGAATAGTAAGAAATATAATAAAAGTTGCACTAAACTCCAATTGGTGATTCCAGAGCTATTGGCAAAAGAATCATTACGGGCCAATGTGAATCTTCTTAGTAATAAAAAAAAATAATACTTAATTTGTCGGCTCAATACTTTAAAAGCAATGAGACTATATTTGTATATATAGTCCTTTTCTCATGCACTTTCGCTTATTATTTCCTGTATCGCTCTTTTCGATTCAAATATGTCCGATTTTTGGAAATTCGAGAAAAAAATAAACCAAATTTAGCGAGAACAAGGAAACAACAATGCGAACATTGAGGACAGCTTCTCTCGTTTTGTTTGATCAGTGTACTTTTATTTCTACACTCATGTTGTTCTTTTTTGATTCTTGAAATAGGGTTTGGTTTATTGTTGAATTTGTTTTTGCTATCGATATCGAATTTATGATACATTTTTTTTTCAGTTGCTGTAATTGTTGCTTTTGTTGTAAGTACCTCTTGCTTCCAAAATTTTGCCCATCTATGATTTGAATTAAGTAATTTTTAGAGAATCTCCGCTGAATTCAAATTTTTTATGAGAAAACGCATTATCTTCGAGATTAACTTTTTCTATAAAATATGCGAATGTGCATAATTTTACTTTCTTATAATTGTAGCACTGAGATCCAAGAATTACGAAGGCATAACAAAAACATACTTTTTGACATTTAAATAGTCATAATGATATCATGATAATCGAAATTATAGCTATCATCTGCCATTGGTTAAGCCTCAATTTTGGTCATTTTCCAGCTCTTTGAACTATATTTTCAATATCAAATACGATTTCAAGGCTAACTATTCTTTATTCTGCAAATGTTTGCCTACAAAAATTAGACTTTACTGTCAGTTATGTTCGTGGTGAATTTTCAACTGCAGCCTTAATGTTAAAATGTGACCCTCCGCAAATACCTTACTAGTGAGCTTCAGTATTTGCTGCAATAAATGTAGTTCATAAATAAATAGTTGGAATACATATAACTTTAATTAACCCAACTCGTTCTTAAATTATGGTATTCTTATCTCATTGATACTTAAAAATCAATCACTCAAAACATTAGCAGTCATCATTTGATCAAATGACATCACTGCTAGCGCGAAAT